>CM077104.1:21924653-21956606 GCA_039619505.1 Cimex hemipterus | reverse complement strand
TAGTAGTTTAGCACCACTACAATAGGTTTTTCAACTTTTAAAAACAATTCACTAATTTCGTGGTGAGCTGGTCCAATTAAATGAAAAATGGCAAAAAGGGAGGAAAATTCAAAAGGTGGCGTTGAGATGGGAAGTTGATGTCCAAATGGCGTATCGAGTCGAACATCGTGTGTTCGAATCCTGCTCGTGCCATTGACTTTTTATCTCAACTAAAAACCTTAATTAGTTTGGGAAAAAAATATTTTTTTAAGTTCGAGCTACTAAAATGCTTATTTCATCAACGTTTAAAAGTTTAGGATTTATCGCAGTTTATCGGAAATTTATGGTAGTTTTCAATGGTGTCAAAGGATTTGTCTGATTTGAAGGTTTCATTGTTCATTTGAAACAAGAACTTAAGAAATCTTAAAAAATCAGAAAAGCGAAATGAAGCTCTGGAGCATAATGCTAAAACTCTCACACCCGGCATGCGTAGCATAAAATAGAACGGCACACCAAACTAAATAATTTAAACTTTTAAAAAAGCAGGGATTAACTCCTAGTACAAAAAATCATATCATACTCTATTCGTCAACTTTCGCCAATTTTTTAGATAAAATTCTAATATGCAAACAATCTTATTTCAATTGATTAAACCTTTTTTGTATGGTTTAGGTTGAAATGAAAAAGCGAGTGCCACGAGCGGGATTCGAACGCAGGACCTTCGGCTAAACACTTCGCTCTAACCACCTGAACTATCGTGAATTCGATCCACTCGAAACCTACAACCTTTCGAATTTTCCCTCCTTTTTGCCATTTTTCATTTCAACCAAAACCTTACATAAAACGATTAATTAATTGAGAAAAGTAATTTGTTCAATAGACTACCGAATATAATGGGCTCTTCTCTTCTTTTTTCTGTACTACCTTCTTGACCGGTTCCCACGACTTCAACGAATTACTCTAACTCATGTGAATTAAAGTGTTCAACAATGCGGTCGTACAAAGTACTACAAAAATAATAAAAACATTAACAAAAACACGGAAATTAAGCACGTACTTAACAAGGTCAGGAATAAGATCCCATAGGACAGATGTTCCCATCTTTACTCATGGGCGTTGAGACCCATGAGGATCTTTTTCGTCCGGACTTATCCCCAAGGGGACTTCTCAGACGTCTGGTGCCCCCGAAGGACCACCAGGAAGATTTTACATGCTTGGCCCTAACTAACGTAACTTGTCTCATCCCTTGGCCAGCGAGGTAGTGCAATACTAGCCAAGTTCAGAAGCGCCCTTAGAAGTGCACATCCATACATGTGCCTTGAAAAAGGCAGTTTTGTGGTTTCCAGCTTGGCCTTTCACCACCTCCGGAGAGATAGAGAAGAAGATAGAGCTCTATCTCCGGCTCCGGTTGGCCGATACCCTCCAGCTAAGGTACAATTTGTTTGCAAACCACGACCACCACGAGTCCAACCTCATTTGGCAGAGCCACTTGGATGCTCTTTCCCCGTGGTACAGTTTTGTTTTAAAGGTGGGACTGTTGGCCCACCCGGGAACCCTGAAGGAATCCGTACTGATACACCCGTTGCCTGAGGGGTGCGGGTTCAGTAACCCAGGAGCTCCCTGCCAGAGCAGAGGGGGGAAAAGAAAGGAAAAAGGAAAAGGTAGGGAAGGATTAGGAAGGTACGGGATAATGCCTCCATCTTTGGTTACCACTAGGCACCGGATGGCAGGACTTGCCTAGGCCCATAGGGACAGTTACCCTATGGAGGTACATCCCATAGGAAACGGTGAAAATAAAAAGATATGACTATATGAGGACGTGAAAACAACAAAACACCTGCACTACTGATACGTTAAAATAAACAACCCGCATACAAGTGTTCATAACTGCTTTTAATTCATAAGAATAAAGAAAAGTTTTGTGAATTATAGACAAAACCAACAGCCACGAAATAATGACCTCAATCGCCCGGTGGAATGTTTTAAGTATTGGACATTAGTTATATGCCAAATTGTTGGGTCAACCATAAAAAGAAATTCGGTGGATTGATTCAAGATCCATTTTTGCTACCCGATGTGTATAATTTTGAAATGTAAGTCTGAAAGAAAGAGAGAGTGAAATAACGATTTTGATACAAAACAGTTTCAATTGCTGATATCGATCTAGTTTACCAGTCTTGAAAGCCGAAAATCGTCTATTTCTTAATTGTATAAGACGTTTAAAAAATGTATAACTCCTTGGGCCTACTTGCCAATGAGAATTGTCAGATTAGCATAACCGTATGTGGGATTATTACCATTCTCCATTAAGATCTTTAATAGATATGCAAATCACGTTTGATAAAAACATAAAAATACTGCTAGTTGTGAAAATTAAATTTAGATAAAATTTTGAAAAAAAAGGCCTTGCATTCTCGGAGGGAGGAGTCTGAATAATTCAGGAGTGGATTTTGGAATGGGCCCGAGATGGCTATCGTCTTGATACTGGTGCTCGGAGTCGTGCGAGATTTACCTTCGGTCAGCAGCCGCATTCCACCCGGTGAAAATATGCAAATACCCGCAAAAGAGTGTTTTGGTGAAGAGGAGATACGGAACCGTTTTGGGCCTGCGACCCCCGGGAAACGGTTGATAAATCGCTGCCTATCGGGCCCGGGCTTTATTTCCAAAAGGTGCGAAAGTGTTTCCGCGACCCGATTCTCTGTTTTTGTCATTATTCTTCTCACTGGAGATGATTTGCCCGTCTCCTTGGGGAACGATCCCGACTCGGGTAAACTCATTCAACGCGTTTGATTTATTTTCTCCGCCCTCGGTGCCGACGCCTTAATTGATAACTCGGAGCAGAATATTATCAAACAGACCTGTCAAGGGGAAAATGAATGGATGAACTAGACTACAATTTGTCATTAGGAGGTTCCATTGATAGTACTATTAATGATAATGAATTAAACACTGGTTCGAAAGCGTCATATCGTGTAAGACGGATCGCCCATTACCTTAATCCGGACAACTATAAGATTATCACACAATATATAACGAATTAGAAAGTAATCGCCGTTCGTTAAGCCGGCGTATTATTACACGGAGCATTAGCAATAAATTAAAGATCAAAGCTGAAATTATGAATTGGAAATTGGCTCTGAATCATCGAGAAGCAAGCCAAAGCGAAGCTAATCGCTGATATCTTGAGTGAATGAGCACGACCTGCCGTTGAAAGCATCCCCTCTAACAAAAACAAATAGGGTTAATATGACTTAGACATGTTTAATGGACACCAAAGTTCCAATTCCCAACCTGGAAGCAAACTTCACAATTGAAACATTAATGCACCTACTACGTGTGTACGCACAGGCAAAAATTTGTGATATTACTTGATTTGTTTATATTTTTACGTGTTTAAGTTGAGTTTGGGGGCCGTGGTAGAGAAGTGGTTATCTCGCGGTCGTGGGTTCAATTCTCGCCGTCGCTTCTGGCCTTTTTTTCACGTTACCCCTGAACATTGTAGAACTCGACTTTATAAGCGAGCCGGCTTTCCTGGTGGGTTTTAAAACCGGACGGCATGGAGACCGTGTTCATCGTTTTTAAAATGCACGATTTATTTGATATTATTAAACTAAACCGTAAAAGGCGAATAAATAATAAAGAAAAAGCCTTGAAATTAACTAAAAAACCATAAAGTTTTGTTTCTCAGTTATCCTCCGCCTGTTCTGTAACCTCAAGGAAGGTTATCAATCCACAGCGTGTTTGTTCGGCTATTTCCAAATGAGGGTTGATCAAAATTACAATTATTTTATTAATATTCAAATTAAAAATACTTATTAATGAAATATTGATAATATATAATTATTTAAAAGTGGATCGGTGGGCAAAATGGTTAAGATGTCACTTATATCTTCAAATACCCCGACGAATATCTAGTACTCAGGGGAATTGAGAAAAATTAGCACTGGGTAAAGTAATTTATTAGCGCGAAAGGTAGGGTTTATCCTCCAAGGACCACGAAGAATATCGAGTACTCTGGGGTATTGAGAAGGATTAACCTTGAGCAAAGTAATTTATTTGCGTGATTGGTAGGATTATCTCCAATGACCCGGAGGAATATTGATTATCGAACACTCCGGATTCAAGCGCTGGGATTGAATTGACTGAGTCCTAAAGAAATATCGATAGTTAAGAGTTTAGAGGTTGATGCAGGAGACAATTCTTTCATCCACTGTGACCTAAAAAGGTTTATTATTGACCTGTTTTTATCCATACCTTTATAACGTAACTTTTTGATGTCCATTTGTGGAACTCCATTAATATGATAGGTAGAAAATAACACTATTTATCGAAATTTAGCCACTTCTATTATATAACTTGCAATTATTCCTTGTTATATTTGTCTAAATTTCTACGTATCGTTTACTTCCTTACTACTCTTTTACTCCCCCACCCCCAAACGAATACGCATAATACACTGTCATTGGCTAATATGCTAGAACATAAAGCTATTTTTAAAAAATCGAGACTTTATCTAAAAAGTTAAAAAAAAATGAAAATTGCTACAGAAAAAAAAAGATAAATTTAGTTTTAATTTCGTTTTAGATTTTAAAGTAATATTTCAATATCGCGTATTTCCTCCTCTTGTCCTAATTACTTCTCGAAGACGCCTCGGCATACTTTCCACCAGTCTTGAAATGTCTCCTTGGTGGAGGTTAGTTCTACTATTCTTTACGAAGAGACCTTTCAAGATGGTGGAATCAGGAAGTGATGGACATGTTCTTGGCCCTCTTTTGAGGTTATCCCATAAAGGATGTTTGGGGTTCAAGTCTGGAGAACGGGCTGGCCAGGCGACCCTGATGTTATGCCGTTGAAGGTGCGTTTGTAGGTGGACGGGCATTATCGTGCTTTCGGGTAGGATTGTCGCTGATTTCATCGAGGATAAACGACAAATGATGTCCCAAGATTTCATCCATATACTGAGTGACAGTCAAAGACCCTTCACTAACAACAGCCAATTCTTTGTGGCTCTCCATTGAGACTCCCGTGCACACCATCACTGAGCTAAGTTGAAAAGTTTGGCTCTGGGAAAAATTACACGCTTCGTACAATTCATTTCGCCTTCTCCGCACACTTTCGCACACCATCTGGAGATCGTAGAGCTTATTTTCACTTATCTGTAAAAAGTGCGCGGATCAATCGTCCAATAGTTGTGTTCTCGTGCAAATGAGAGCCGTGCAACTCTTGGGTTCTGTCTTCTTACGGGGCAAAAAAGCAGTCAGTCCGTACTGATGTAATCTACGAGTTCAGAAATTGGGACACCTCTAACTTCCTGCAGCTGATTAATTGCTCGAACAACAGTAAGGTGTCGGTTTCGCAAAATTATCTAAATCAAAAAACGATCATCCTGCGGTTCTGTTACCCTAGGGCGTCCCGAACCTGGCCTTCTATGGTAGAACCCAGTTTTTCGAAAACGTCTGACGCCGTCGGGCACTGTTTCGTAGGGAACTCCGATGGGAATAGCCCCGCATACCAGGTGGAACGTCCATCATCAGTAAGTGCCACACCACGCGCAACATTCTCAGCTCTAAGTGGTCTTCTTAATTTAAAAATTGTAATTACATTAACAAAGATAAAACTAAACAGTTTATTGCTTCATAACTCAAATGAGTCTGAATAAACATTTTAAATTCCATAAAAATTAAAACATTGGAAAATCCTTTACCTTTTTAAAATTTCGTCTTGTCAGGATTCGATTCTCATTTCATTTCCAATCAAAACCTTACGTAAAAAATTAATTAATTGAAAGACGTATTTTGGTCAATAGACCACTAAATATAATGGATTGGATAAATAAAACAATGTATATAACCACTAACAGCTGCTCTCAGTGGCCATTTCATATGGCCGCCGAGAATCCAATCCTGATTAGACGACATTTAAAAAATGGCAGAAAGGAAGGAATTTCGAAAGGTTGTAGGTTGGGATAGGGAGTTGATGTCCGTGTGGACCGAAGTCACGATAGCTCAAGTGGTAGAGCAGTGACGTATTTAGCCGAAGGTCGCGGGTTCGAATCCCGCTTGCGGCACTAGCTTTTTCACTTCATCTAAAACCTCCCTTAAAAAGGTTAATTAATTGAAAGAAGTAATTTGATCAATAGAACACTAAATATAATGGATTTTATAAAAATATGCTTATTGCTTTAAGATTTCAATATTTTTATTGCTGTATAAGATGCTCGTTTTTAAAGTTCAATGCAGTTATTAAATTCTTCATTTGCACACACTGATGTATACAAAACCTTGCACGAATCCAACAATAAAAATATATTGTTATAAATTCTGATCGTATTTGTGACACAAATGGAAGCGGGCGTAAGTCTTATCTCGCCCCGTTTATAACCCTGATGTCACGTTATTTTTCTAAAGTGCTTTTCCGTCCTGGCACATGTTTAAAAATTGTACCTCATTAATGTGTTTCAAACCTTGCCAAAACCAACATGGTTTATTGTTATAAAATATGTTTGCTTTTTATTTTGTTCTTCATTACCCGGGTAGTTTTACGATCAAATGGCACTCTTTTGTAGGTAATAATATGTGCAAAACCTTCGTCTTGCCTCGTTCTGATTATTTTCTTCATGCTGTATTGTCAAAATGAAGCTTTCTTTTGTCAATAATTTAATAATTGATTTTTTTTCACTTGCCTTTTAACAGCGTTGATGTTCTGTCAAATATTTAATTGAGCTAGGAGGCAGATTTGATATATAGCGCGTGTCTAACATTGAAATCTCAAAGCGCACTGATATGTCATGTCGCATGTTGTTGCCGTTCAAGAGGGCCAATTACACCCAAAAGCCCGAAGAATCGTGATGTTCCCGTCCTAGTGAAAGTGGAGAATTATGTGGGAACCGAGTGCAGCCCCTCCGCCGCGCCAAGGATTGGATTACAAACTGAACGTGTACCGGAATACCGAAATAGTTGCATATCGCCGATGAATTTCCCCCTGAATAATGGAAAAGTATGAAATAACGAGGTTTTCGGTGGAAAATCGTGTACGCTGCCTTTTCACAAAGAGAAATGAAAAAAAAGGGGAAGCTCGAAGCTTTATTCGTCCGAACTCGCCAAAATCATCCATTGGAGAATGAAACTCGTATAAAATACGTTAAAAACAATTGATTGTAAAATGTTAAAATTAACAGTGGGTTTTTACCAGCAGCCGCACCGGATTTCCCTGGTACGGTTGATTCTGAACAATTCGATCATGCCTCTTATGCGAATTATGCCCGACACCGTTTCAAAATGCTGATGAATATGCACGAGATTAAACGTAATTGTTTCGATAAGAGTCAATTTTCCCCCTTCAATGACAACTAAGAAATTCTCACATGTCTAACAACGTAGAAAATTGTTATTGTGGTTTGTTGACAGCGTTCTCTTTCCTTATCTGCACACGTTTTCCTTTCCTTTTCTTGTTACTATATATCTGTTCGTAGTTATTGTTAGATTCGTTTTGTTACTTGGTTTGTTCGTCTCTTTCTTTGTTTCTTCTCATTATGCTATTTGCATTTCTGCTTGTTTTTATACGTATCTTCGTGTTTGCGTTCGGTAATGTTTATCTTCTTTCCTGTCTGTTTATTCGTCAACATTTAATTTTTCCGCCTGTGATTCTGACTTTATTTATTTGGTACTTTATTGTTTATTTCTCTGTCTGTTCATATTTCCACAATTTCTTCTTTTCTTCTATTTGTTTATACATTAATTTATTTTTTGTCTGTCAGTTTGTCTATTCATTCGTTTGTCTATTTATCTGTCTTGTCTGTTTTTTATAAAATTTAAAAAAAAAACGTTTTTTCTGTCCTTGTGTCTGAATCAACCGTACGATTATTTGCTTTCCCCTCCTTTCTCGTTTATCAATATTTTTGCCACTTGATAGTGTGGTTTTGTGGATTTTAGTGTATTTACTTATTTTTATTGCATTTTTGTATGATTTATTTAATAAACCATTTGTTTGCCTATTCATTCTTATTATCCGGTTTACTATTTGTTTTTATATTTGTGTAAATATTTTCTTTGCCAGTATTTGTATTCATTTACTTCATTCTTAATGCTTTCGACCACTTTGTGGTGAGTTTGTTTATAAGTTTATTGATTCTTATGTAGAAATTAGTGTACGTTGGTTTTTTTATCATGTGTTGTTCTTGTTCATTGTTATTATCTGTTTTAGTATTCGTTTCTATGTTTGTATAACTTTCTGGCTTTTTGCTTGTTCTATCTCAAACGATTTTGTCTGTATGCTTTTTTATATACTGATTTGTATGCTTTTTCATTAATCATTTTTCTGTTTGTAGTTTGCTTTTTCGACCAATTGCGTGTTAGTTTTAGGTTTGAGTTGTATTCTTGTTTGTGTTTTGTGATGGTAGAATTATCGGCACCTTACCAATATCCATCGACCAGATCACTCTGTCTTGCATTGGTTATTACCAATCTTGCTGTTTTGTTTGCTTTTCCATTAATGTTTTCTCTTTGTGGTTTAATTGTTTTCGTTCAATTGCGTGTTAGTTTTAGGTTTGAGTGGTCTACTTATTTGTTTGTGTTTTGTGATGGCACAATTAAAGACACCTACCAATCTCCATCGACCAAATTATCTCTGTCTGGTATTGGTTATAACCAATCTCGCTGTTTTGTTTTTTCATTAATCGGTTTTCTGTTTGCAGTTTTTTCTTGTCCATTTGCATGTTAATTTTAGGTTTGAATTGTCTATTGCTTGTTGATGTGTTGAGGTGGCACCATACCAATTTCCATCGACCACATCATCTCGGTCTGGTATTGGTTATAACCAATTTCGCTATTTTGTTCGTTTTTACGTTGATAAGTTTTATTTTTTAGTTTGCTTGTTTTTTAAACAATTGCGTTTTGCTTTAGGTTTGAGAAGTTGGTTTACTTGTTTGTGTTTTGTGATGGCACAATTATTGTCACCCTACCAATCTCCATCGACCAAATTATCTTCGTCTGGTATTGGTTACAACCAATCTCGCTGTTTTGTTTATTTATTTTTTTCATTAATAAATTTTCTTTTTGTAGTTTGCATTTTTTTTTCTTTTTTGGCATTGATCTTTTGTCTTCAGCCATCTTTGAACGTAGTTTGCTTGTTTTTGTCCATTTGCGTGGTAGCATTATGTTTGAGTTGTCTGTTTACTTGTTTGTCTTTTGTCTTCAGTGATTTCCCCAATGGGAAACTAAGCGAAGTTAAAATTAAATAAAAGTATTATTTTCGCTCGGAATTGACCAATCATTTTTGTCCATAGTTGCACCAATACTTATTGACGAGTGGAAACGACCAAACTACACGTTATTGATGATGCAAGGGGCAATTAACGAGTACCATTGCAATCAACATTGGTAGAAAAATTATGAATATTGTGAATATGTTGATTTAGAATATTTCAGATGACTATTATTAACTAATAATTGTCCTTAACCCTTTTTTAATGAATCGTGTTTTAATGTTTGGTTGAGGACAAATATCGAGTTCATGCGGGCCAAAGATGATCTGTTACAACAGAATAGATTAATCATTAACTCGCATACAAGCCAAGGTGTTGACAACCTTTTTATTTTTATTAGGAAATCAGGTTTAATCCGATTTTTACAGTTCCTCAAGCATTCAAGACAAACAAGAGCTTATGCAGACCAAGGATCATCAGATATGAGCCCACTGGGAGTTTTGTAGTATTATTGGAAATCGTATATTCAGCGGTCCGTGTAATTGGAATTGCATAAATTAATCAACACCGCTGTTTTGGAATTCGCCTCATCGGATCAAACATACACAACGCGAGATTGAGTTGTAATACTCGATAAACCAATTTCGCCATTAGTCATGCCAGACTTGTCAGCTGCATGCCATCCATCCTCGGACAACTTTCACGGGCGGATTTCCTTTGGTCGGTTAGTAAAAAATCCGATTCAAGTTGCACCCTTATATGTAGATGTTCTAAGCTTTTTTAAAGAAAGTCCTTTACAAGTTAAATTACAGACGTCAAGTTTTGTAGCAGAATGAAAAACAACTAGAGGTGACAAGTATAAATTTCACCCCAATTCGGAATCGCTCATGTTTTCAACTTTATCCAACGACTTTCACTTCGGTTTAACATATTTTAAAATTAGAAACAGACCGATGTACCTTGGATCAAACGAACATCAAAGCGATAACATAAACAAAAAGTTTAGGTCGGAATGACCGGTTCCAGGATTTACAACCGGGTAAACACAGTCGGGGTACGGCCCGAGGCTTCTTCGGCCGGGAATGACTGGTAATCCCAGTCATCAAATGTAAATCGGGATACTTGCTCCCAGAGTAACCTTACCTTTCCTTTCGTTTCGGACATAATCATCCACTTGGCTGCCCATTAATCCCCTTTCTAATTCCGATCACGAACACACGGACGAATCTTTAAAACTGTTTTGTTAATGACACGTTTAATCCGTGCATGGCCCGTATTTGTGTACGTCTCGATGATTCTGTGACGTAACCAATACGGCCCAAGGAATAATTTGTACTAATCGGCCAATTTGGATCTATTAAACCTTCCTTTTGATTTGTTTTATAATGCCTGACGATTACTTAGACGTGATCTTTGAGGATTTTTTCTGTTTAGTAACACCCTCCAGGGGGCTGATACCTTTTACTTGATCCCATGAGAATTTTCAACGCGCGCTTGACGTAAATAATACGCATTTCCCTGGTTCAGTTGCAGTTCATTATAATAGTTGGTATATATTTGTGCAAATATTTCAACATCGATTCAGAAAACAAAAGACTGCCAGAACACTCTTTAAAACCAAACAGTAAAATTTTTTCATCATCCAGATACTTCAATTTGATGATTTGTATTATTTTTTGAGAGGTTCTAAGGCTATCACCAGAAACTAGTATTAACTCTATTAATTTATTGTTTTTTTTCTTTACAACCTGACATAAAAAGAATGGCAAAGAATTATTGTTGAAAAGAGTCAGCTGACCGATGGCGCAGAACGGCTGGGGATGACAGAAGCAGTTTTCCGGTCCATAAACAACCCAAATACTATCATTAGTGTGAGATTTCCTCTTTGAGGTATGCAGGATGATGAATCGGTAGCTCGGTCGTTTCCAATCCTTTAAGCCTATCCTTGATGTTAGGTCTCTGTCGTCAGACTGAAGTTGGTACAAACTGGAGTGGCAAGTTTTTTTACATTAATTCATATAGGTTCATACAAAGTACAATCTACTGACTATCACAGCAGAGGAGCATACTATGACACATTACCGTTACATTAGTGTTTTTATGATATGGGGTGTGAATTAAACAGGGACAAATTATTAATATTATCTCACGAGTGTCTTAAAATCTATTGGTATTGGTTAATTAAGCAGCCTGTATTTTTGGATGTACGGAGAGATGTTTCTTAAGCCGGGAACATACCCCTATGCAACGCCATGCGACTCAACCCGATGCTACCGGACGCAAATCCAAATTTTTCCATAAGGTGCCTGCTCCATCTGCCCGATGCCACGCAATGCTACCCTACTCTACGCTATGCGATCCCCAATGTCCAGATGTTATGCATTATGATGGTTAGGCAGAAAATTTAACGAAACACTGCAATAACTTTATTTGAAACAATTAAATTTAACTAACAATTTATAACATGGTTTTTCTTCAAATAATGGAGTTAAGAACAAAAGTGGCGTTGCGATTGTGATTCTTGTTTGTAATCCACGCTGAATGACTGTACGTGGCGCGCGCTTGACGTCGCATAGATGTGCATACCCTACCAAAACGTGGTAAGGTCTCGGGTAGCGTTGCATCGGGTGTGTTCCTGGCTTTAGGCTTCGGTTACTGTAGGTGGAAATTCGGTCGAAATTTTGCCCTGACGAATGCGTCCGAAATCCTTGTACAAGGTAGTTCAATCGTGCGCGTTTTATGATAGTGACAGTACTTTTTTTACGAGGGTTCGCAACCTGCAACAGCAGAGGTCGTATAAACCCTCAGGGTGCCGGTGTTTTTGAAAAAAAAAGCCCATTTGTAATATGTCGGGTTCGAATCCAGCGGCCCTGGATTCGAACCCGGGACCTTTACCTTTCAGTGATGAGCCGTGTCAAAGACTAAACCTTGCGGCCACCGACGCCCCATTGGTGTCAGTACGTAGCTGCCTCACAGCAAAATGGACGAACTTAATAACCTTTATTTTCTTTCAAGTCCGTTGATTACACTATTGTGGTAGCGGGAAAACAGAGCAAGTCAACCACTTATTTTCCACAAGAGACGAGCAGGGAGAGTTTCAAACTTATTGCTAGTCCCTTAAAAAATGCATATTAATCTATGTTTAGCGGTCATAATTTAACATATTAATTAAAATTAATCTTGAAAAATAGCCAAAACAGGAAAAATTCGAACGGTTGGGGTCCGAGGGGATCGAAGTCGCGATAGCCTCAAGCGGCGTGTTGGGCCGAAGGTCGTAGGTTCGGATCCCGATGGTGAAACTAATTTTTCATCTCAACCAAAAATCTTAATTAAAAAGAATTATTCGTTGGAGTAATTACTATGTTTATGGCCACTAACAAAATATGGCTTATTGCTAGTGTTGATTTCTTGAGAAACTTTCTTCCACTTCGGCCGAGAAATATCTCTGTTGTGATATTTCTTGTCGTTCCCAAAAACACCGACTCTCAAAACAAGACTAATCAGTTTATCTTTGGTGAAATACCAAAACTGAACATCAGAGGAGTCACTGGATTTGGCTCAGATCGGGCTTTGCGATGGAACATCCTCTTGACGAATGTTTTTCACCTCGAAATTTCACACTACAGAAAAGGGAAAAAAGTTCGGAAACGAAACGTAAAGCGAACCTTTGAAAGAAGAGCGATACGACGACCCAGACTCCGAACTGAATTGGAGAAAAGCAAAACTAAGATCGAAAGAGGAAGATAAGTTTTCTCGAGAGATAGAAGGGAGATTTGTGGTGCTCATTTGAAAAGAATTAGAAAAGATGGGACAGGAGGAAAAACCAAAAGATAGTTCAAAAAAAGGTCAATCCACCTGGATTCTTTCAGTACCACGGCTTTTCTTCAATAAGAATTTTTGTTAACGAGGATAAATGCCAACAGGGCAAATTGTTCTAGGTCTTTAGAATACTGATTGGGCACATTGTGAACCAGTTTCATTCACGGTGTATTAAAATGTTTAAAATGTATTCCGACCTGGTCATGAGAAAGTCCCAGTTTCTGAAAAATCGTTTTTTTTTTTTTAATAATTACCTAAAAACACAATAAGTGACATTAATGTGAACCGTCTTTAATTCTGGATTGAGAGAGGCATAGTTAGTTAAGTTTTGTTCTGTGCTAATTGGTGGTTGATTCTTTGACATAGTTTGATGACCAGAAAAGAATCTGCAGGATGAGCGAAGACAAACAGGATGAGCTCAAACCGATGATTACAAGAGGTAAATGACTGCCCAAACGATCCATAAAGTACAAATGAAAATAACTGTTTCGCCTAAAACGACGTAAAAACAATGGCTATTAGCTCGTCGAGGGTTATTGCGAATATGTAAACAAGAGGTCTTTCCGACCCGCATGGCCAATTAAATCCACGGTCCGTGGGGCCCGATCCCATCTCGTTCGAATTGAAGGAGGCCGTTCAGATGAAAGTAATGCATCTGTAATCCAACTGCAGCCTGGACGATCCGAAATCTGGGTCAGCTTTCTTCCTTTTTACCTCTGACCATCCTGGATTTGCACTGTTTGATATGACTTTTCAACCCGGCCGATTTCGTACGAGGAGGAAGATGAAAGTGAGCCGTGCCGTGGAAAAAGGTCGCTTTTCACCCTTTAAAACCTAATTGAATCTGCCAAATTTTGTTCCTCTAACTCACCACCCACGTACTTGAACTCCCTCGAGGAAAAAAAAGAATATTATTTTCTTTCTTCTTTTCAATCCGATAGAAAAAAAAACCGACACCCCCTGGGACGCAATAACATTAAAATTCTAAAATTTGTTTCCGTATTTATTACTTGTACAACAATGAACGGATTATATGCCGAATCAATAAACGGACGTAATCCAACACTGGGAGTTCATCCAAACGAGGTCCAACCAGTCGAACCACTTGAACAAATGTAATCGATAATACAAATTCCCTTCGGCCATTTAAATCCCGTTTCTGTTCGTTTAATTATTGCCTCTACAACTTCTACAATAGCTATTTCGGTGTGATTTTGCCTAAAAGTGCCAGCAAAAAGTAAATAAAGATATTTCGAATGTTGGGAACATGGAATTTTTCGATACACGAGATTTTTGTTAGCTAGGTTTGGTGGTCAGACTGTTTTTTCGACATTTCTCCATCTGAAATTAAAAACAACTTTTTTTTTGTATGTCAGTTTCGAATGCAAGGCCGCTGGACTCGAACCCGTGACCTTTACATCACAGTGATGTGCGCCGTGTCAACGCCTAAACCGTTGAGGCCACCGACGCCTCCCCCTCAAAAAACCACTATTGTCGCTAGTTTATACGACTCAGTACACATATACACATAAATAAACTAACTAAAAATCGAGAAATACTGACAGACCAAAATAATCTTAAACAACCAATCTAAATTTTTATTGTGATTATTAATTCTGATCTGCGGATTAACAAAGCTATGGATTCATACAATCTAAACAACCACCGAAAATGGCCAAAAAAGAATCTAAACTAAACTAAAACCTAAAAAACAAAACAATGATGACAGGCAGACTCCGAATAAGAATGAGGGTGGCCGAAACTAACCTACGATGTTTACTACGAGACGATTTCTTGACGTCTTCTATTGTAAGTTGGTTTTTATTTTTCAGGCGCGATTATCCTTTCGTTATCTTCAAAGATTGATCAACGTAGTTTAGCGTATTAGCTATATCTTCATTAGCCGTATGACATATGTTTATATCCCACATAGTTCAGTTGCTGCTGTGTTATTAAAATAAAAATTTGGCCATACCGGCAACAAATGGGCAACTTCGTCACGGACAACAACCCAAGATAAATAAAAATTAGTGTTAGTCTTTGGAAATCATCAATTGGACAATTCAGATTTGAAGAAACGGTGTTAACAATCGAAAGAATTGGCCATACCCGTCTTACTCATGGTTAATTGATGTCACGATACCAACCACCCATAAGTCAAAACTGTCTATAAAGATGATTAATTAATTATAAATTCATATGTGAACATGATATGAACATGATTCAAGAGCGTAATACACAGAGAAGAGAAAGAGCGAGAAAGAAAGAGAGGGAGACAGAAGAACAGAAGAGAGAAGAAGTGG
This sequence comes from Cimex hemipterus, assembly GCA_039619505.1. Classification (NCBI taxonomy): domain Eukaryota; kingdom Metazoa; phylum Arthropoda; class Insecta; order Hemiptera; family Cimicidae; genus Cimex; species Cimex hemipterus. The sequence goes on along the minus strand of CM077104.1, from coordinate 21,941,303 downwards.
AGAGAGAGAGAGAGAGAGCAAAAGAGAAGAGAAAGAACGAGAGGGGGAGAAATAAAATATGAAACTAGTAGAAAAACTAAACAAAAGGAAGATGATAAAAATAGAAAGAAACAGAGAAAACAAACGCAAACAAAGATAGTGCAAAAATGCTAAAAAAGTTATTAGTTTTTATTAGTTCCACCTATATGTCTAAACTGCGAAGAAATCCTAACGGTAAAACACTTACTAATAGACTGTCCTAGGTATAATAACAGAAAAATAACGATATCTATAACTATAACTAGCTATTATATATCAAATTTAATAAGTCAAATATTAAGAAATCAAACGTTGACAAACTATTTCAGTTTGTAGAAGTTAATAGCATAACTAATAAAATTTAATTTTAATTATGAATATTTTTTAAATTGATTAATCTTTACGTAAGGTTTAGGTTGAGAAAAAAAGCCTGTGTCACGAGGCGGGATTCGAACCCACGATCTTCGGCTAGATACGCCGCTGGTCTACCATTTGAGCGATCGTGACCTCGAACCTCGGGAACACTAACTTCCATTCTCAACCCCCTTTTTGAATTTTCTTTTCGAATCCCGCTCGTGACACTGACTTTTTTTTCTCAACTAAAACAACCTTAATTAATTGAAAGATATTAATTCGTCAAGTGGACCCGAAACTAGTGAATTTAACATAATTACATCCTTGATTCTTACACCTTGCTAAAGTTAATAGTTAAATTGGTGTTTCTTCAGAAATGAAGTCGAGTGTCGCACCCTGCTTATAACCCTAAAGTCGCGCCACTCTATTCTGATTTATTCAAACTTATGTTATTTTTGAAAGAGTGAAGGATGAAAGAGAAGTTGTGTGTTTTGCCTCACCCTGCTTATAACCTTAACGAAGCCCCCGTTTGACTATGATCTATTCTCTCTCCTGTTATTTTAAAGCATGTCTCTTTCATAAATTCGAATGTGATACTGGTTTCCTTTGAAATTAAGAAAAGTTGTAATGACTTTAAAATCAAATATCGAGGAAATGAAAAGGGGCAGTGGCTTCCCTCATCCCACTTATTCCCAGGCTTTGATATTACCTATTACCACAATTGTTAATTTGGTATTATTAAGAAAAATAAAAATTATCCAGCTTTGCTCAGATTAAACAGCGAGCCTCCATCGGACTTTATAATTTTACCTAGAACAAAGTAGATTTGTAAATATGGCATACCAATCTTTCTAAGGGTTAAGTTTTTAATATAAATTTACAAAACCCTTACGGGATTTAAAAATAAAAATATTGTATATAACTTATTTCATCAGTTCAGTTATTTTATGCAAGCCTACCTGCCTTCGAATTTTTCCTCCTTTTTTCCGAACTCGTGTGATCTATTTAACTCACGGCGACAAATGAAATGGCCACAGAGAGCTTTAGTGAAGATATACTTCATTTAACTTATAAAATCCATTAGATTTCGTGGTCCGATTGACGAAATAACATTTTTAAGTTTTCTTAATCTTTATATGAGGTATTGATTGAGATTTATAAAAAAAAACAGCTTGTGTTACGAGCGTGATTCGAACCCACGGCCTTCGGCTAAATACACCGCAGCTCTACCACTTGAGCTATCGTGACTTCGATCATTATCTTAACCAATAACTTACTTAATGATTAATTAATTGAAAAAAGTTATTTAGACAATCGGACCAAAAAATCTAACGGAATTATGAATATTATCTATCAAGGCATGTACAAGGATTACATCAAAATTAGTCAGTGAATGCATCCAAAATCTCCAAAACCTGGGAAAACACAACAAGGCCAGGGGGCCAGGGCACAGGGGAATTTTGGGTAATGAAGAAGCAGACAGACTGGCCAGATGAGGATCCGCAAGACCATACATAGGCCCCGAGCCTATCCTTGGGATATCGAAAACAAACATAGAATCCTCCATCGAAGAATGGATCCAAATAAAACAAAGAGAAAAATGGATAAACTCTAGCAGTGTTAGACACAGTAAACTCATGATAAAACAACCCTCGCCAAAACTAGCAAAAAATACTGCTACAATTGGAGAGGGCAAATCTCAGAGGAGTGATAGGACTACTAACCGGCCACTGGCATCTGAGCAAACATCTACAAAACATGGGCATATACAATGGTGGTCCCATTTGCAGACTATGTAATGAGGAGGAGGAAACAGCCACTCATATCATCTTCGAATGCGGAGCAACGGCTCAATGGAGGTTCAATCTGACGTATAAAAGCGACTCAGAGAACCACATTGAAGCAATAACAGTCAATGACTTGATACTTCTGAGAAAAAGGATCGAGTCTATTGACTAAACTAAGGAACTAGGAAGGTACAATAAGCCAGAAGGCTGCAGTGCCTGGGGCACACAAACCCCACCTCCTAGTACCTTTGCTACCATTCCATTCCATCTATCAAGGCAGACATGACCCCAAAAAAATTGTTGTCACGAGATGGAGAAAAAATCCGAACTTACGGACCAAGATGACTGTAAACTACCAACCTACCTGGTTTATTGAGAGAGCGTCTTGGAGGCTGGGGATTGATTAATTACATACGTTAAGAAATATGTTGAATACAGATGGTTAATGCTACATCCATTACATGAAAATAGGCCTAATTGAATTTGCATTACTTCCAGCAGTTTTGATCAAACTTGGCACAAATGTACTACCGGGTTTATTAATTTAAAATAAAAAATCCCATTCTATTAAATACAAAGTAAACAAAGTTTGATTTCTTCGGTACACAAGTGGGGTTTTTTCCGCAAATCATTACGTATTAGGCATTACCCAGTAATTGTGCAAAACTGAAGCCGAGGAGAAAACCACAAAGCGCTTTTTATACCACTTTCTAACCACAAATAGCTTTTTTCCACCTCTTTATTGGCCGGCATAGAGCATGTTTAATAAATTGGCCTCCGGCGGACGTGTTAGAGCTGACATAGTTTAATTTTTTCCTGAGTGAATCCGAGGGTGTGCAAGGTCGCTTTCGCGGAGCTAAAAACATTAGACGCGATGGGCTTTTTTCGCCGATAAAAGGTGAAAATCCGCTCAGGGTGGACAGTCGACAAAACCATTTTATTTTCTGGAAATGGTATCTCTTCTAGCAGTTAATAAATTGTTTCAGACCGCAGTGATAAAGTTAGAAAAGGAAGAGCATGATCCGGGAGAACGGGTTTTGTAGAAAATAATTTGTTGTAAACTTATTTGGCCTAGATACAAATTTTTGTATATTTTTTATAAGAATACATAAATTATCATCCATTTAATGTTTAACATCACTCTTGCCAACGTAATAACAATCGGCATTATTGTTAAAAAATTTTACCATCCCTTTGACAACTCTCATTTTCATTTAAATCAAAATAGATTAGAAACTAATTCGAAATTTTTCATCAAACCTGCGTAAATTAAGGATTAATTTGCAAAAATATCTACTCGTTAAAATTTTAGTCAATAAACTTTTTCCAACGGTCTTATTTCCAAGAGAAAAAAACATTCAAGGAAATTCCAGAGGCTATAAGCAGGTTGTGTCAAGACGCTGACTTCGTTTAATCCTACATCCTTAGTCTCGAATGACACCATTACTGCTGAGATCTATTATAAAAAAACAAAGTGGACACAAATCTGCTTTGACTGGGTTTCAGTTGGATTTTTTCTTAGTGTTTTACTAGGACCTAGCCTGGACATAAGTTGTTATTACAGACCTTAATTGCCATTCGTCCCTTCATTTCCTAATTTTCAAGACAAGGAAAATTGAGACGTATGCATTTCGAGGATGGTACGATACTCCACCTCCGAATTCGAAAGAAACTGCTAGTCCGTCATTATTTCCTAATTTTTACATTCGCTCAACATCAAGGATATAAGCTGGTTGATTCACGTACTAACTTGTCGTTGCAAGAACGTAGAATTACGTTGATGGGCGATACAACTGTCATTTCGATGATAGCCCTGAAATATTTTAGCTTTCGAAATTTATCATCGCTAGAAAATGATCTTAAGTAACGTCAAGGATATAAGCAGGTTGCGGCAAGAACCTTTCATTACAATAACTTTTAAATGGCCGACATAACTTCTATTTCGAGAGAAACTGCTACCTTACTAATTCATAATTTTCACATTGGCTGAAAATGTCTATTTGTACAGCACGACGTCAAGGATATAAGCAGGTTGAGATAGGGTTTTGATTTGTTTCAAAGGAGGAAATGTCACCTAGAACGAAACATTTTCTAGGCAATGGTTTTCTAAATTTTACTCGAAAGCATTTCTGATTGTACAACGTCAAGGAGATAAACGAATTGAGGCAAAACGGTGACGACTTTAATTCACTCACACTTTTCCATAGAAAAATTCCTTCACATTTTTAGCTTTGATACAATATCGTCAAACTTTAATAAGAAAAGCATGAGTACTCGTGTCAGGTTTTTTTTTCTAATTTGTATGTTAATATTAGAAATTTTACAAAAGGAATATTGGAAACTCGAGCACAATGCTAATTAAGGGAGAATGAAGTCATAATCCTCCAAAGTTTGAAAGCCCTGGGACTTTATGAAGTTGTAAATGAGCCTTGCAATTTCTCTTACGTCCGACACAGTATCTTATTAATTAACGGCGCGTTATTTATAAAGGCCGTTTATTCGATCCTCCTGCGTAAAACCCGCTAGAAAAAAGAAAAGAAAAGTTTCCGACATGAACAATGGGAATTCATTCACGGGAGCCGTTTGTTTTTATCATCTTTTCCATTCAGACTTCTAATCTTCGACGGCCTACACCATTCTAACGATAACCACACGATTTTAACGATATTTCCCCCGTTCACTTTCATTAAGAACATCTCGCCTTTGTAAAGCCTTATTTAGAAATATTTAATGCCCTGTATAAACTTTCAGTTTAACAACTCTAGTAAAGAATAAATATAATAAAACAAATTAAGACAACAATATGACTTTTACAAAGTGATGACAGTTGTAAAAAAACTTGAAAGTGCTTAATAAAAACGCTGTTCACTTATAGCTAGTAAATATTAAAGTCTTGCTACAAAAGGACTTGATTTATATTGTTAATAAGTTCAAGTCTACTTTTTTAAAACATCCTTACAACCTGACCGTAATATTCTGGTACTTTCGTCTTTTACTCCAAAAAACATAAATCCTTTAGATGTTATGCCAGCTTTTAAAAGCCTAATTCATTCACACAAAGGCCCTGAATTAGAGCCTGTTACCGTTTTAATACTTCGTAAACTAAAAAAAGTTTTCTTAATCACCCTCTCTAAAGGCTAGGACACATTCGTAGAGAAATAGACAAAGTTCTGCGATTGTCAGTAGAAAAATCAAGAAAAAATCGCTTGTTCTGCAAATACCTGCTGGAATCGAAAATCTATGGTCTCCCAGTTCAGAAGTAAAACTTGATATATTTTGGGCAACATTTCGTAGTGTAGATGCTGGAATGGTTGCGCTGAACTTTGTTTCTTGCTTGCTTGTTTTATTTCCTACCATAAGTAGCAAATTTTCAAAATCCTTGGGGGTTAACTTAGTGAAACTTTATGTAAGGTATCGGTTGTGATAAAAAGTCAGTGTCACGAACGGGATTCGAACCCACCACCTTCGGCTAAATACGAGGTGGTAAGAGCAGCGGGGTATATAGCCAAAGGTCGTGGGTTCGAATCCCGTTCGTGGCAATGACTTTTTTATCTCAACCAATACCTTACAGAAAGATTAATTAATTGAAAGGTGTTATTTGCTCAATCGGACCACGAAATCTAATGAATTTAAACCGAACGTTCTTCTAATTTTGATTTTTCCAGAAGAGTCGATCCAATTGTGGGACCGTCTGCTGAAACATTCCTTGTACTTTAATTTTCCGGCCGCTATTTCACAAGTCATGTTATCGCTACTCATCTAACTGAGCTGTGCAGGTGCGGACGCGTGAAAAACGGTTTTACATCGTCTAGGATTTGTTCCGCAACAAAATCAGGGATTTGTCTACGAGTTTGTATTGGCCATAACCTAAGGTCAACTTATTTCCCAAACCGGTGGAAGAAGAATCATTGTTCAAACTAAAACTAACAAACCTCAACCAATTTGAGGTTAAATTTTGGAAAATTTGTCCACAAACAAATCCATTCCATAGGCGAATCTTTTCATAATAATCGGGGTAGATGAATTTCGACGGCGATTCACGAGTAGAAGCCGCATTCGGCTTTTAAACCATGAAAGTCATCGCCCTAAATGATTTTCACCCGAAATCGGGCCCAGGAGGAGATTCACTCCGAGTCACATTTCGGCGTCATTGCACGTCGAAGGGCTCCGCCAAGTCATATCGAAGAGCTTTCCCGGTCGACTCGGAGATCATTCCCGAGGAGAGAGAGAGAGAGAGAGAGTTGCCCTGAAAACCTTGGAGCGAAAGTCAAGAATTTTTGTCGCCTTTGATTAAACAGGGATGCGCCGACGGCGGTCCAAACGGAAGTAACAGGTTGTCAGCAGGCACACACACGCCCGTAGACATTTATCCCACTAAAGGTTAATTTTTTCAAAACCCTTAAATGGTTTCCACGATTAAATTGACAATATTTCTAAAGATATTTAGATACCGAAATCAACATCAATTTGTCAAAAATGTATAGACAAATTGAGTGGGGTTCTCCATTATACTTTGAAATCCACTATTATTAAAATTCACTATTTTTCGTGGTCCGCTGGACTATATCATACAATTAATTAAGGTTTTAAGTTGAGATAAAAAGTCATTGTCACAAGCGGGATTCGAACCCACGACCTTCGCCTTGATACGCCGCTACTCTACCACTTGAGCTATCAAAGGAGGGAAAATTCAAAAGGTGTGGTTGAGATGGGCAGTTTCTTGCCCGAGGGGATCGAAATCACGATAGCTCAAGTGGTATCTAGCCGAAGTTCGAATCCCGCTCGCGACACTAACTTTTTTTATCTCAGCTTAAAACCTTAATTAATTGCATTATTAAAATTCTTTAAGATTAAGCTGATAAATTCACCGATAAAGATGGCGAGTAGGCGAAAGAAATAAGGGCAGGCCAAACAAAAAGAACTTTCACAAAAAGTTTATACCAGCTTGTGGACCTGGAGAAAATAAAATAATAATTTAATTTTTACGGCAGTAGTTAAATAAGATGGATTAATTTAAAAAAGTGAAGGAATGAGTGTAATTGTAATAAAGAATAAAGGTATGAGGTCAAAGCCGTTAACCGCCCTATAAATGCCGGTTAGCACTTAGTGCGTTTTAAGTCAAACTGAAGCCGCGGGCCGGCACCGGCTGGCGAGAAAAAAAAATAAAAGACCGTTCCGAATCAATAAATCGCTATTTACACGAGAACGATGGAAATGGACGGGGCCGCACCAGGCTAATATGACGGCTCTCCAGGCCAGATTTACAACGTAGGCTATTGGCAAGTCGGCTAAAATGCCCCGAGGAGGGTACGGAGCTTTAATGACAAAGCTTGGTAACTATGGGCCATGGGCACGGACCACTAATCGGCATTCGCATAACCATTGCCCCCGGGCTTCGAATCATTCAATGCCAATTTATAATTGACCGTGGAGAAACAATTTCACCGTTTCCCGTATGCGAAGATTTTCCCAATTGGTTCCGATTAAGATATCATCTCGACTTTATGACTTCATACTTCCTCGTGCCATTTTCGAGTCCGAGTCTGCCTGTTTGTTTCTTTGCGCGGGTCGCGATAGAACATGACTCAAAGAGTGAAAAAGAAGAGAAGAAAAAGAGAGAGGGGGAGAGATAAAGGAAATTAGGGAGAAAATAGAAAAAAAGAAGTTGATACAAAGGAAAAAACAGAGAAAACCAACTACGCTAGAGAAAAAAAAACTAAAAATTTACAAAAAGAACTAAAGAAGAAAAAACGTCGGCTGAGATATTAAAGGAAATAGAGTGACGAAAGTAGAAACAGCAAAAGAGAGAGACTGAGCTTGTTAAAAAAATATTTTCAATAATTATAGAAAAAAAAAAGTTTGCGCAAAAGAAAAAAAGATAGTCATCACTTCGATTGTTTGATACTAGGTGCGATCAATAAAAATGATTAATTAATTATAAATTCGTATGTAAACATGATAAGAATATGATCCAAGAGTGTAATACAGAGAGAAGAGAAAGAGCGAGAAAGAAAGAGAGGGAGGCAGAAGAACAGAAGAGAGAGGAACTGGAGAGAGAGCAAAAGAGAAGGGAAAGAACGAGAGGGGGAGAAATAAAAATATGAAACTAGGGTGAAAAATAGAAAAATGAAAATAATAGAAAGAACCAAAGAAAACGAACTACGCGATAGCCAAAAATACTAAAAAAAGAACAAAAAGCGCTTTGGAAAGAAAAGGTTGTCTGAGATATTAAGGAAGAGAGAGTGACGAAAGTAAAACAAGCAAAACAGAGAGGCTGAGATTCTCAGAAAAATATTCTCAATAATTACAGAAAAAAAAGGTCGAGTTAGAGGAAAAAATTAGTTATCAATTTGATTATTTGAAACTGGGTGCGACCAATAAAAATGATTAATTAGTCATAAATGCATTCGTAAAAGTGAATTTTATTCGCTAATTTCGCGATACGCTTGACCAATTAATATATTACAATTAATTAAAGTTTTTAGTTGAATAAAAAAGTCAATGGTACCAGCGGGATTCGAACCCACGATCTTCTGCGATCCACTCGGACACCAACTTGGCAAATGGCAAAAAGGAGGGAGAAAAGTTTGTATCCAAGTGGATCGAGGTCACGATAACTCAAGTGATAGAGCAGCGGCTAATCTAGCAGAAGATCGTGGGTTCGAATCCCGCTCATTGGCTTTTTTATCTAAACTAAAAACCTTAATTAATTGTAATAGTTAACTCTTTTGGTTGGCGCACACGATCGAAGTCTGTAATAGAAAGAGAACAGAGAGAAAGGACGAGAAAGAACGAGAGGAGGAGAGAAGAACAAAATTGAGAGAAAGAGAAAAGGAGGAGAGAGAGAGAAAAAAGAAAAATATGAAACTAATAGAAAAACTGTACAAAAGGAAGATAAAAATAGAAAGAAACAGAAAAAACAAACCGATAGAGCAAAAATGGTAAAAAAAATATAAATAAAAAGCTAGATAAAAAAGTATTGAATGAGATATTAAGGGAGATAGAATGACGAAAATATAAAGAGTATAGAAGAGAGACTGAGCTAGTCAGGACAATATTCTTAATCATTATAGCAAAAAAGATCGAGTTAAAAACAATTAATTATCACTTCTACTGTTGAAACCGGCTGCGAACAATAAAAATTACTAATTAGTTATAAATAATATGTAAAAGATAATTATACACTATTATGTTCTCTTCTTTATTATTAAATTCCAAATTATTCATAATTATCAAGTATTAGTTTAATTTTTACTGATTATTTAGAAATCGTGAGATGCGGTCTGGTGTGATGTAGGTGTCAGAAAAACATTTTCTTTATCGCACCAACGTTTCGATCTTTATTGAGATCATCTTCAGTGCTCAAAGTGTTTGTTTTCTGTGTAGATGAGCCATTATTGGGTGTCGTTTTGAGAGTTTTTGGTTTAAGGTCGTTTTAGTCTATTATAATTAAAATAAATTATGAATTTTTTATGGTTGACCTTTGTTAAGGCACAAGGTTTTTTTTTCAATTTAAACTTAGCACCGCCTGTTTCTATTATAATAGTATCTAGTGGAATTTTCGGTCTCCCGTGTAGCCTTTAAAACTAGGCTGTCAGACAAATTTAGTGAGGGGGACAACAAGTCGGCTTTAATTTATAATCCTTTATAACCAGAGGCGAGATCACGTTCTCGACAGGAAGACACTTTGTCAAAAGGACTGATCGCTTTCTCCAGGCGCATTCATCACTTTTCTGTCAATTTCACTTATGGGCTTCATTTTAAAACCGAAATAAGTTTTTTGTCGAAATGGCACAGAGTTAGAAAGTGTAGTTGAAAGAGTGTCGACAGTTAAACGGCAGACAGTCTTTAATTGTTTCTCATTTTTTGGTTAAATCGGTGCTACTAGAAATTTGTCTGTAAGAAAAAATGATTATTTTGTTTTCTAACAAAGTGTATATTTTAACACAAAGATCAACCGAAACAGAAAAAAAAACTTAAACCATTTAAGGCACGAAAACACCCTCTTTACGACTTACTAAAAGATACCTGACTGCGCAAAATCCCAATGACATACTGAAGATGGCGAAATGCCGAAAAAGTCTGAGAGACAGGCTCAGCGAGGGTAAGCAGATCAAAGTGCCGCCCAACATGGAAAAATTTCACAACAAAGTTACTGTAAAATCTCTATTTTTAAACATAAACTTCACAAAAGACCCGCCCTGTAATTTTAAATTTAGATTTAAAGTTGCTAACAAGCACATTTTCCTTTATTATTTTTCGTTTTTCTTGTTACAACAAAGATATTTTTTTCGACGATATAAAGGTAACAATAAGTAAAAGTTTTTCATGAAGAAAAAGTATTAAAAACAGATTTAAATTGGGCGAGCTAATAATAACTCTCTAATAGTTATGCCGCATTTTTCTCAAGCAAAACCTTTTAAAGACGAACTCCAGAAATTTAACAACGAGACGAGAACAAACTGAACATAACATAACATTCGTATAAACTATAACTATATATAAACTATAAAACATGATTTTTACATCATAATAGTTCATAATATATTTCCATAATATATTTATCTATATCATCCTGATTTGACCATTTGATTGGTTTTTACCAGAAGTTTGACTTTTGCTTATTGGTCTGAGTATTATTTTGTCATTTCCACATTACACCTGTAGAATTTAGTCATTTTGCTTTTAGGCACGTGATTTACGGTAAACTTGCTTCAGTATTTCGCCATCTTCAGTATGTCTATAAAGCCTTTTAGAAGTCGTGAGGGTGACATACGACTTTTTTTAACAAGGCTTCGTAATAGCAGAAGTCATATAAACCCTCAGGGTGACGGTGTTTTTGAAAAAAAAAGCCCATTTGTAAGTGTAACCTTTACCTCAAAGTGATGAGCGCCGTGTCAAAGACTAAACCTTTCGGCCACACTCACCCCTCATATCTTTGTTGATCGCTAAATTGTTTTGAATTGTGTAAATATATGTGAACTATTTTTAATTTGTCGGTTTGAGTTGTATATTTCGTATGTTTGTATATTTTCAATTTTTTGAGTTTCATCTTTTTGAACCTAGTGTAGGAGTTTTACGCAGCCTGTATCGCTGAGGGTTCGTAATAGTTTTCTGTAAGGTGAGACGCCTGGTTTGATTTTTTCGTCCTTTTCGTCCTGAACTGTTTTACATGTTCATTTTATCCATTTTTTCTTCCAGTCTGTCCGCTGTATTTATCCAAGCATTCACATGTCATTTTGTCAATGTCTTGTCTTTGTAGTTTTCCAATTGAGTTTGCGGTGAAAATCTCACGATCTCATCACTTCAATTATAGCACCTTACAGCTTGGCTTACATCATATAGCTTCAGCTTTAGTCTCTATATTCATACGATTAATCTTTTTGTAAGGTTTTGGTTGAAATGAAACAGCTGGTGTCAGGAGCGGGATTCGAACCCACGGCCTTCGGCTCAACTCGCCGCTGTTATAACTACTTGAGCAAGCGTAACTTCAATCAACCCGGACACCAACTCCCGATCTCACCAAACACAAAACCAAATTTTCCCTGCTATTTGCCTTTTTTCAAATGTCAGGGTTCAATTCTCTGCGACAAATGATATGGCCGCGGAGAGCTTTAATGAAGATATACCTATTTGATTTATTAAATCAGTAAGATTTCGTGGTCCGATTGGCCAAATAACATATTTCAATTAATTAATCTTTATATAAGGTATTGATTGAGTTAAAAGAGTTTGTGTCACGAGCGGGATCGAACCCACGGCCTTCGGCGCAATACGTCCTGCCCTAGAGCAGAGCCGTAAGTTGTGGGTTCGAATCCCGCTCGTAACACTAAATTTGTCATTTCAACCAAGATTATACATAAAACTATTAATTAATTGAAAGAAATAATTTGTTCAATCAGATCACTAAATATATAATGAATTATATGTTTATATTAACTGTATTTGAATTAATTATCGCCATATATCAAGCTAGGCAATGTGTAATGTAAAGAGTATCCCTTAGTTCAATCTTAAGAATTATAATTGCATTTTTAATTTTAAATTCATTTTAGAAATATATAATTAGTAATAATTCTGATTGCAAATTTGATGTAAGTAATGGTTTATTTAAGTGGATGTAATGGTTATCTATCCGCCTATTTTTGGCGAATCTTTTTCCTATTTTTTAGTTTTCCTTTATCATCATGGAAAATCTGTGTGAGATATGTTTACTCATTGAAAAATCTGTCGAAATATCACTCCTTCTCGAGGCGAAAAACACACGTCCATTTTTGTTAACGTAGAATGTTTTAAGCTAATTTTTTAGCCTTCCCTTTGTATGGGCTGTGTTTTAACAATTAGGAGAGTTTTAATTTAAGACAATTTCTCCTGTTGGATAAATGACTGCCGACGGGGAATCACGTTGATTTAGGTCGTTTTAACGAGAACATTTTGAATAATCGTCTAAACGAGATAGAAATGGCATGCTCCGAGGGGTGGAGGAGATGGATGCGGTCGTTTTCCAGTAATCGACCGGCCGAGGGTAAAGATTGAACCCAAGGCCCCCGACTGAAAAGGAGGATCGTCGTGACCCCGACACCATCAAAGGCCGGATGAAAAACGAATACAAACAAGGGCTCAAATCCGACGTGGACTTCGATCCGGCCAGGCGGCGTATGAATCGCAAATCCGGTTTTCCCTCCACCAAGGGACTTACGGTGCCAAAAAAAAGTAAAAAGAAACAATTTAACGATATAATTTCTGCCCACGGTATTAATTTAAATTTATTAAAACAATTTTTCCCTCTTCTCTGGCGTTCCCGACGTCGATTTACGTAGGAGGAAAGGAGGCTTCTATGCCGAGAATCCGCCTCCTTTTTTAACGTAGAATATTTAACTTGACTAATGGGATTTTTTGATAAAAGGCCGAGTGTTCCAGCCATTAATTTGATAACGAGGCGAGGAACGGCACATCCCAACCCAGGGTGGTCCAATTCGAACTTTGAAATTTGAAAAGAAAAGCATAACAAATTGTGAACATAGAAACGAAACGTATCGATTTATCGTTAGACATAAACGAGAGGATTTAGGCTGGTATTTTCAACTAATTAATTAATGAATCCGCGTTCATGACTACAAGAACAAAGGAGGACTTTAAGCACCACTTTCGCCTCAGTGAGCCGGTGAATACCAGCCCTCTACTTTTCTCAACTGAACGGAGGAGAAAAATGACCTGAAACAAAATTTGAAAAGTAGGTCGACGGCACGGTGACTATACACCGTAAGGGTCCTGGGTTCGAATCTCCGCGGCCCTGAATTCGAAACAAACGTACAAATGGACTTGCTTAAATACCGCTTCCCTTACCCCCCCCCAAAGTTTACAAACGCCTTATTTTCACACCGACACACTTTATTACAAAGCTCCAATTCCTGCGAGAAAAATGATACGCTAATGAAAAACTCAGTTTGACTCTAATCTAAAATGGTTGTCTATGTGGTTAAAACCATTCGGCTCGGAAATATTTTTTTAGAACACTAAAAAATCTACTGGAGAAAAGATCATTTTGTCGACGTTACAAGAAAAGAACCTGTAGAAACTGTTGACAACATGTCATCTGATAACTAATCTAAAAACCCTTTCCCTTGCTACAACAGCAGAGGTCATATAAAATAACACAAGAAGTATGTCTGGTTCGAAGGGGCCGCTGGATTCGGTTTTACCGGCGACCACCGACGGCGTTTCTGATCATGAAAGATCAACTCCACTCAGGCAAAGAGGAACATCCTTCCCCCCATTCACTACGCCTAAATGGATGTCCCAGAAGGCTGCACCCTTAGTCCCATTCTCTCGTCCGTATACACTGCAGATATACGAAAAGGCAAAACTCCTTACATAGGCAGACGTTACCGACATCCTTTCATCAAGCCTAGACCAAATAGTGACCTTCAGAAACCTCCCGAACCTCAAGAACCTCCCTCTTGACTGAACTAAGGTTTCAAGAAATAGAGTGTCAAGCGCAATCAAATCAAATTTAGAAAACAACTTACTACAACTCTGTTCCTCTCCCAGAAATCAATGTCGTCCGCTATTTGGGACCTTCCACGGGAAAAAACGCTAACTTGGAACCTCCGTACTAAATTTAAAATAATAAACCCACAAAGCAAGTTATTTGTCACTGTCTTATTTCGTGTTTTACTTTAAATATACTTGTTATTCTTTTCAATATTATAGTTTTTAAAAAGTTTAACTCACAAATAAAAATATATAAAAATTGTAGCATAAATACTAGGGATGGCCGGTTTTAAAGATTTACATTCTAGAAAAGGAAAGAATTTTTTTCTGTTTTAATCATCAACTGCTATTTGCTTTAATGACTCGGACCTAATGATTCATTCATTTGAAAAATAGTGACGGGGATGAAATACGGTTTCTTTTTAATAATGCAGTCCAGAGAAAGCTGGACGAAAGTTAAAAGCTAAAAACGTTCGTTAAAAAGACACGACAATATAGCAAGAAAAATGGCGGAACATTTATCAACATAAAATTTACGAATCATTGTTTAATATTGCCTATATCTTACGAAACGAAAAACAGTTGGATAAATCGAGTGGGGGTGCTTTTTATCTGAAAATTCTGCTGCTCACCAGACCGAAAATTAAAAATCCCCGGTAGCTCAGTAAGCCCATTATAACCAATGTTCGTGGATTAGCTCGGTTTAAACGCTCGTGAGTGTTTGTCTAGATTAGGAATTATCTCCCGGATCTTTGCGTCTTGACAATCAACAAATCTTTCGGCCTGAAGTTTAACCAGACACTCACAAATTAAATTTCCACTCACCTTTACAAGAATTAATTACACACAGATAGAAAATATGAGAAAAGTTGCCAGTTTTCTAATCTCCTGTTTAAAAAAAAAATAAATTGAGAAAGAATAGGTTAATTGAATTTAGTCAATTCCTTCAAGGGTTTTGAACTGATAACCGAACACTTTTTAAACTTATTTACATATTCAAAACATAAATTGTCACAATAACTTTGTCGTTTAATTAACGCAAACACGATCAGTAATGATGATTTACTTTTTATTAGCAAGTTGTTTCTAATAAACAAATAAACAGCAACGCATAGCAAGTTAAATACTGTAGCGAATGACAAAGCGAGGGAACTAATAAAGGGTTAGCTCGATCTCTGAAGGATCAAATAGAAGGTCGAAGCTAGAAACTAAATAACGCCGATAGTTGTTGAGTCAAAGTTTCTCTTTAATGTAAAAGGACTCACACTGCGCCATCCCTTTAATTAAATTCCTTTTCCAACTGATTAAAACTTAATTAATTTCTGTATGAGACGTTCGTATATGCGATAGAACGATTTAATTTCACAGTAAGATAAGTTTACGTTTTTTATTTATTTATTTTTTTTAAGTTTAACTTTCAAAAGTTTCAAACTTTTACATATGCGAATTGCTGGCGGTGTTTTCCTTTTCTCAAACCTTTCCCTGTTTGGTATTAAAGCTTGTTTTCCATCCATTTAAGAAAGGTCGGGCCTTTTTACGTCGTGCAAGCGCAAAACTGTTTCAATTTCTCAAAGATAAGATTTTTCTCCAGTCCCGTTTTAAACTAAATGAGACGTTGTGAACATACAAAGTGGAATGTCCTCTGAATGGAAATAGAATACCATGGAAAAAAGAGAAAGAAGAAAAAAGCACATTTTTCCCCTTTGTTCGGAAAAGTAAAACTGATAAAAGCCAAAAGCTCCTATGGAAAAGGAACATGGGAACCAAAAAAATTATATACATACGTACATATACATATATATATATATATACATGTATGTATGTATATATATATATATACATGTATGTATGTATGTTTATTATATATACATAATAAACACTGACCTTTAATACTTTTAATTATCTCTTACAGGTCCTTCGACAGTCAATAAGAAAGTGGAAGAGGGAGAGAGAGCGAGAGTGAGTGGAAGAGTGAGAGAGAGAGAAAGAGAGAATGGAAGAGTGAGAGAGAGAGTGGAAGAGTGAGAGGAGAAAGAGTAGAAGAGTGAGACATAGAGAGAGAGTGGAAGAGAGAGAGGAGAAAGAGAGAGTGGGAGAGTAAGAGAGAGAGAAAGAGTGGAAGAGTGAGAGAGAAAAAGAGAGAGAGCGGAAGAGTGAGAGGAGAAAGAGTAGAAGAGTGAGAAAGAGAAAGAGAGAGTGGAAGCGTGAGAAAGAGACAGAGAGAGTGGAAGAGTGAGAATGAGAAAGAGAGAGTGGAAGGGTGAGAATGAGAAAGAGGGAGTGGAAGAGTGAGAGAGAGAAAGAGAGAGATTGGAAGGGTGAGAGAGAGAGAGTGGAAGAGTGAGAGGAGAAAGAGTGGAATAATGAGAGAGAGTGGAAGAGTGAGAGGAGAAAGAGTGGAAGAGTGAGAGGGAGAGTGGAAGAGAGAGAGAGGAGAAGAGAGAGGAGAAAGAGAGAGTGGAAGAGAGAGAGGAGAAAGAGAGAGTGGGAGAGTAAG
>CM077104.1:21887221-21919653 GCA_039619505.1 Cimex hemipterus | reverse complement strand
GAGAGAGAGAGTGGAAGAGAGAGAGGAGAAAGACAGAGTGGAATAGTAAGAGAGAGAGAGAGTGGAAGAGTGAGAGAGAGTGTGGAAGAGTGAGAGTGAGAAAGAGAGAGATTGGAAGAGTGAGGGAGAAAAAGAGAAAGATAATGGGTGAGAGATTGATTCAATGTACAATTAAAAATACTATAAAAATATTGAAATGAAATAAAAAACAACATAGACTTCATGACAAAGGCAGCATTTGAGCTATCGTGACTGGCTTAGAGCACCGGGGGTGGGTTTGGGTTCCGCTCAAGACAATAATTTTTCACCTCAACTACACTTTAGTTACTATAAATCAGTTTTTCGTTTTTCAAATTTAATGAGAATGACTTATTATTTTCACAAATCATGAAGTCCCGAAGTCCTATCCATTATGGAAAATTAAACTTAAACTTGAAAAAATACATCGAATCGTTTGTAGGTATTGAAGTTTTGTTCAAGACTCAATAATTTCAATTTATCGTGTAACCGATTAAAAAATTAGGAAATGAAAATGTTGACTTAATAAAATGTGAAAAATTAATTTGAGTTATTTTTTTATTTAAATAACAGCAAACGCTTTTTTTTATGATGGAAAGCACTTTCAAATCGAATGAACCAAATTTCACCCTCAAAAATTTTCTTGAATAGAAAAATTCTTATTCGATGAA
The DNA here is from genome assembly GCA_039619505.1 of Cimex hemipterus. Lineage (NCBI taxonomy): Eukaryota > Metazoa > Arthropoda > Insecta > Hemiptera > Cimicidae > Cimex > Cimex hemipterus. The sequence goes on along the minus strand of CM077104.1, from coordinate 21,918,964 downwards.
TTTGTGAGGGTAAATTTTTTTCGTACATTTTGTAAGTACATCAGCCAATCCGTTGAAATTACCGAGCGTTAGAGGAAAACTCTAATTTCCCCAAAAGAATAGACGAATTTTTGATTAACGGTATCACTTTTTTTTAGAATGACTTGGGAAATATTCCTTCTAATTGCCATGTTTAGGTTTACAGTAAAATAGAAACGGTAAAATTAAAAGTAAAAAATAAAACTCATACGGTATATGCAAGTCACACAAACGCGTGCAAAAAATTAATGTTACAGTTAACAACTGAGCAAAACGTCGTTCCATGCAAACGTCTGAAGTATAAGTAAAATAAAAATGAGTAATAATTAGCATATGAGATGATCGCTATGGACGATGGATTAGGCAGAAGGACTAATATTTTCCACTCTGGAGTATCTGGGTTCGAATTCAGGCATAGCCCAATGAAGTTTATTGTGATAGAAAAAAAGTATTATGTAGTTGTTAAGACCCCTCAACCAATACACCCAACCGATATTTGAACGTTTAATAAGTAAAGGATGTAATAAAGTATCCAACGTAAGAATTTTCGACTTTTCAGGGCTTAAACAATATAATATCAATAATACTTTATTATTTAATAAAAGCGGATAGAAGTAATGAACGGCATAGAAGAAATTCCGTCGAATAAAAATTAAATATTAATCTCGTAATGAATAAAAGAGATTAAATTCCTATCAGTAATAAAAAGCATGTTGTGCAAATTAATTAAATTTCAAAAGACATTTCATCATTCTGATAAACAGGTATTCGTTAACTGAAAAAATATTCTATGATAATAGTTACATTTTCAATAAGCTATGCTCATTACATAAAGATTGCAGAGAAAACACAATTTTTAAAGTATAAGAAGACACCTTTGACCTCGAAAGACGCAGCCAGAGAGCGGCTTTACTATGCCGATGCGGGTATTCAGCAAGGCAGCATCTTTCAGCCCCTTCTCTTTACAGTATACAATGCAGTACTTTTCATATATAGTCCATTCGCCATCCGTTCAGCCAACACAGAAACCATGGACCATATCACATTTTTGAGATGAAATAGTAATGAATGATTTTTTTTAGTGAAGAATCCTTGGTATATTATTTCTACAAAAGGCATTATTAGAAAGAAGAAACTTAAATACTTCAGGACCATCTATCCTGTTTGGAAGAATGGTGAAATTGGATGATCGAACCTGAAACCAAGTCTCATCAAATAGCTTTCAGCCTTCGTCCTATTTTTCGTCTTCTGATTCAATTTACTACCGCTCTTTTCCTCGCACTAGTCGTCAACTATTTGGGGCTTTATATCGACAACACGATACATCAACAATCGGTTAAAATGAATTGAATTAGAAATATTGATAGCCAACTTTGAAGAAAACTTTGATAACCAAAAAATACAATTTTTTATAAAACAATAATCTCACCAATCTTGCCCATATAGGTGGCATATCGGCTAAGCAAATCTGCCGAAGCGCAGAGGGCGCAAAGCCATCATAATGTCCAGAGCTAACATAATTATTCTTGATTAATATTAACAAATCGTAATGGAATAAAATGACAATACTGCCATAATGGATTCACTAAATAAAAACGTAGTTCATTGCCACCAGAAACCTATCTTGACTCTTTCCTGAAATGTTAAAATTTTTGTAATCTTAGCCTAAATACATATTTTTTTAACTTAAAATCGTAATTTCTCAACTTTAGCGACATTAAAATAAGAATCTGACGTTTATTGCGCAAACTACATGATAATAATATTTCCATTGAAAAATTCGCTCTTCCGAAAGCACAGTAACCGTGGCAATCAATAACAAATGACAAAAACACACGTTTTTTGGAACATTCAATTGTGCCTCGTTCAATGACTTTTCAGTCAAAATTTTGGGGGATTTCACCAAAGTGACTTATTTTATAAGTATTCCAACTTTTATGTTGTTTAGAACGTACACCTTCACACCACTAAAAACGCTTCATAACAAAAAACGAAAACGTTCAGAAGAACAAAACATTGCACTAACAACAGGAAAAAACAAAAGCCAACAACGCACAAATAACTAACAACGAAAATAACCGCCCCGGAGACCACGCCTCCTAACGCAACGCCCCCAGCGACGAGCAACGGACGCAACACCCTACCCAGACTAAATGATAGATAGTTTTTCACTGAACATGGTGTATTGATTAACTCAAACAAAAAATTCGCGAGTGAAGACAGACCCAGTAAGTGCCCGTGTGACGATCCAACATGAGTTCGCCAATTCGAAGATCAAACCCCACCATCTGCTATACTTTTATGTTGTTTAGAACTTTTATTAGTGCAATATTCTATGCATGGTTAAAAAACGTGGAATCGAACCGAAGGGAGCAGTATGCAGCTACTCAAGAACAACATGTCATATTTTTAATGAACTTCTTTATTAGTTGGTACAAAAATTACATACCGTCTTCTTGTGGAATTGCCATCGAGGACCCTTTTTTTGACCCCACTAGAAATAAGGAGAATTCTAAAAAGTGCGGTGGTCAGCAAAGCCTTCTAAACGAGGGACAAGCTCGTAGAGAAAATTGAAATCACGCGCAATAGCATGAAAGAAAGAAGGGAAGAAGTCGTTCATGCGGCCACCTTCGCACTTCTGTATTCAATACGAACAATACATGAGCTAATTTGCAAAAATAAGCATATTTTAATGAAGTTTCATTTTTGTTGTAATTTTTCTTTAATTGTGTACGCTTTATGAGAAGATTGAATTTTGTAACTAACTAATGGTCATGTACGATGTTCCTTTATTGCTGTTCTCCGTGAGTTCTATATCATGTTGTTTAATATTGCAAAGGAGAGTGTGATGTTTAGTGACCGTTGTTTATGATTATCTGGAGATCATGAGATGCGGTCTGGTGTGTCACAGGTTTAGAAAAACATTTCCTTTATCATCCCAACTTTTCGATCTTCATTGGCCTTGAAGATGGTCTCTCTAAAGATCGAAACGTTGACACTGTAAATAAAATGCTTTTTTAAACTTATGTCACACCAGACAGCATCTCAAGTTTTCCAAAAATCTTGCAAAAAAGATTTCACTAAAAAAATGTTCTAAAAAGCCTTTAGTATTGGTTGAAATGAAAAAGTCAGTGTCACGGGCGAGATTCGAACCCACGACCTTCGGCTTGATACTCCGCCACACTGCCCCTTGAGCTATCGAGGCTTCGATCCACTCGCACATCAACTTCATTTCAACCAATTCCTTACATAAAGATTAATTAATTGAAAGAAGTGTTTTGGCCAATTATACCGATTGACCAAATAACATCTTTTAATATAAGGTATTGATTGAGTTAAAAAAAGTTTGTGTCACGATCGGGATTCGAACCCACGGCCTTCGGCGCAATACGTCCTGCCCTGGTTTACCTACTTGAGCTATCGTGTGACGTCGTTCCACCCGGGCACCAAATCCCCAACTCTCAACCTTTCCAATTTTCCCTCCTTTTTGCCATTTTTGAAATGTATTGTAATCAGGGTTCGATTCTCGGCGACATACGAAGTGGCCTCAGAGAGCTGTTAGTAAAGATGTAGTCCGTTTTACTTAATAAATCCATTACGTTTAGTTGTCTGATTCTTTTAATTAATTAATCTTTTTATATCACGATAGCTCAAGTGTTAGAGCAGCGGCCTTACATAAAGATTAATTCATTGAAAGAAGCGTTTTGGCCGATTAGACCGCAAAATAAAACATATTTAATAAGTAAAACGAAGATATAACTAAAGCTGCCCATGGCCACTTCAAATCTCGCCGAGAATCAATCCTGATTACACGAAATTTGAAAAATGGGGAAAAAGAGGGAAAATTCGAAAGGTTTTTAGGTTGAGATGGGAAAGTTAGTGTCCGAGTGGTTCAGGCCACGACAGCTCAAATGGTTAGAGTAGCGGCGTATTGAACGGTAGGTCGAGGGTTCGAATCCCGCTCGTGACACTAGCTTTTTCACTTCAACAAATACCTTACATAAAGGTCAATTAATTGAAAGAAGTAATTAAGTCAATTAGACCACGAAATATAACGGTTCTAAGTAGCCTACTAAGGCAACTAGATGAAATTCCCCCAAAAAATTGATCGAAAAGCCATTGCAGAAGCCACAATTTACTTCCACAAAATACTCGGATTTTGCCATTTGTTATTCTTTGCGCAGGTACGTGTATTCGGAACGAGAATTTTTCAACGGAAATTTTGTTATCTTGTATAAAAAATTATATGTAGTTTGCGAAATAAAGGTCAAATTCGTATTTTAATTTTTTTTAAATAAATTTATTTTTAGATCAAAATCACAAAATAATTGACATCTTAGTAAAGAGTCAAGATAGAAACCTTGTTCTCGTGGCACTGAACTAAGTTTTATTTAGTGAACCCCCATGGCAGTATTGACATTTTCTCTTAAACACCCTGTTTATCAAATATATGTGACATATATTGAAAATCACAAGAGAAATGTTACTAATATAAAAGTCTACATTTCCTCCCATACGTGGGCGTTTCATTTCGTTATCTTGTCATTCCAATGATTTAGAAATTTTCAACGATACAGTTCTAAACTGAAATAATGAGACTAGTTGCTTAAAATAGCACGCATGTAATAGACTCAATACATGACATTACCATTCATCCTAGTGAATGTTAAAGGCCGAATTAATTTATTGTTTTCCCCCTATGATAATTAATTAATGAAAGTCATACGAGTCGCCGCTGTACAATTCAACTCTCGGTGTTATTTGTTCCACGGCTGACGGGTATTCCGTGAACATTTCCCGCCATTCAGCGTACAGATTATTCTATCCTTTGACAAACAAATCTCTCGTACAATCTTTGTACAGGGCGGCACAGATTTGCTTGCCATGGCAGCCTGAGTTTCTAAAAGGCAAATACAATAAAGCTCTGTTTCATAATGTCACACGTTAAGTAGGTACGTTTTGAATGGCTTGTATAATCGATTTACCCTTGTTGTGTTTACGTTTCCGATGGAAGGTTTAAAGGCGATCATTTTAATACGTAAGCACGATCAAGAACCTTCATAAAAAGGATAATTAATTAAAATAAATAATTTGGTCAAGTAGACCACTAAACATAAATAGATAACGGACAATATAACGTCAAGTATTTTAGCAACGATTAATCCTTTTTACGTTATAATTAAGGAAAACATTTTCAAAATTTTCACTTTCGGATTTGTAATTTAATTGAATTTAATTATTCAGATATCGTGAGATGCGGTCTGGTGTGATGTAGGTATCAGAAAAAACATTTATCGTGCCAACGTTTCGGTCTTTTATTAAGATCATCTTCAGGGCCTGAGATTTACAAAGATATTTATGTAGAAAATACATATAGGATGTGGAAAAGTGAATTTATACAATGCAAAATATATTTTATATTCCATCAATGTATTTCTAATCGCTCAAAGTGTTTGTGTTCTGTGCAATTGTGCCATTCTTGCGTGTCGTGTTGAGAGCGCCAGTGAGATTTTGCTGTTTAATGTTTATATATGTTGGATTTTGAAGAGGTGGGTAAGGAAGTGGGTGTAGTAGAGACAATTTTGTATAAGTGTATTTTCTAAATGTAAACTATGTTTCGAAATCCCAGGCCCTGAATACGATCTCAATAAAAGATCGAAACGTTGGCAGGATAAAGAATATGTTTTTCTGAAACCTACATCACACCAGACCGCATCTCACGATATTTGAACAATGATCGATTAACGGTCCCTAATCTCTACACAAAATAATTATTATATTGGCTTTTTGGAGTCACCGCAAAAATTTGAGAAGTGGCAAAATGAAAGGAAGAATAAACAACAATTATCTTCATGGTTCGGTTTCTGAACTGAAATCTGATTTCAAGTACTGGAACGATAAAACAGCATAAAGCAAACAATGTTTGAATCATGAACTCAAGTTCACATAGACACAAAGCAAAGAGTATTCTGGAGGACATTTCTAGCAATGAAAAGAAACTTGTCTGTCAACTAAAGAACCTTTTTCGTGAAAGGCAGGCAATACAAGGCCCTGAAGATGATCTCGATAAAGGTCGAAACATTGGCACAATAAAAAAATTATTTTCCTAAACCTACATCAAACCAGATCGCATCTCACGACATCCAATCATTAAAAATTAATTATTTGGAGATCGTGATGTGCGGTCTGGTGTGGTGTACGTTTTATTTAGAAAAACATTTTCTTTATCATACCGACGTTTCGATCTTTATTGGGGTCTTCTTCAGGGCCTGGGATTTATAAACGTTGTTTAAATTTTACAAATACTTGTAGGATGTGTAAAAAATGAATTTATACAATGCTAAAAAAATTTAGATTAAGAAAAAAGAATTTATACGTTGCTAGAAAATTTTGAATTGAAAAAAATATCTATCTCCAAATAATCATTGGCTGTCACTAAACACCACACATAAAAAATTAACTTATTTTTATAACTCAAGCCTTTTACTCAATATTTAAACATTGGATGGAAGTCACGATAACTCAAGTGGTAGAGCAGCGGCGTATCAAGCCGAAGATCTTGGGTTCGAATCCCCCTCGTGCCATTGACTTTTTTTATCTCAACTAAAAGCCTTAATTAACTGTAATTTAAACATGACCTTTTTTCAACAACTATAAAATTTTAAATGTTTTGTTACTATCTCTTCTTTTTAAATCTAAATGATTTTTAATAAATAAACAACAGTTTTTTTTACAAAATAATACGACAGATAATTTATGTTTTTATTACGATTTTGTTATATTTGCATTTTTTTCGAGAAAAGTCTGTAAAAAGAGATATAAATGTTTATAAATTAAAAATTGACTAAAAATCAACAAGTTATAAAAATAAGTTAGTTGTTAAATTTCACTTGCATAACGGAATAAAGAAATATTTTGATATATTTTAACATGAGTTGTAGAACCCTGAAAAAGGTGAAATAAATCACCGAAAGCTAGCATAGTTTACCATAATATTCACTGGACCACATACCCGATCCCACCAAATATAACGTGAGTAGTAGCTGGTCAATCACCTTTACATCATTAAGGAACTTTTTCTTCGTTTCGTGTTTGCATATTAAAGGCTTTTTAAAGAGATTTTGATATTTTTCTTTTGATACTTCATGGAATCGACAATTTTTTTTGTGATACTTCTAGGTGTCGATTGTTTTGTTTCGGTACTTTATTTGCCTCTATACTTCATGGGTATCGATATTTTTGTTGTAAAACTTCTGGGTATTGATTCTTTTGTCTCGACCCTTTACAAGTTTATGAAAGAAAAGGGAACAAAGATTTTTTTTCTTTTAATGGCCTCATGAACTAAGCATATTCCGAGAGTGCTGTATATATTTATTCCGTTATTCGGATTTTGGGGGAAGGGTATCGTGAAAAAAGGGCCAGAGGCGAAGGCGGGAATCGAACCCACGACCGCGGGGTCTACTAGCCGAGAGTCTCTCACGATAACCACTCGGCTACCGCGGCCCCCTAACAAAGATATAAATAGTAAATAGACAAATTTAAAAAAAAAATCTTAATATCATGGAAATTTTTCACGGGTGCAGTAGGGTGAGGTATACTGCACACTATTGCTCATTAAAAAATATATCGTGGCACTCTCAACACGACATGGCACAATTACACGGAAGACAAACACTTTGAGCCCTGAAGATGATCTCAATAAAAGATCGAAACGTTGTCACGGTAAAGAAAATGTTTTTCTGATACCTACATCACACCAGACAGCATCTCACGATATCTGAATAATTAAAAAAATCCTTGTACACAAAAAGAGACAAAATAGGACACTTTTGTGTATATTATTTACACTTTTAAACAAATCAAGGAGCAATTGCGAAATAGAGCAGAAATTTGATCAGAAGTAAGAGAAGTTTGTACTGAAAACAAAAGGCTTTTAAACCATTTTTGATTGGACCACCGTTCAGTGGTCGATGATGATGAATTACTCCATTCTGGTTTACCAGGGTCCCTTAACTGTTACGGATTGTTTGCCACAACTGGTGCTTCAAATACCGCCGTAAGCCGCTATCTCGGAACGCAGGATTATTCTGACAAAATTGAGATTCATAGGCCAAAGGAAAATGCCGAGTAAATCAGCATTATATTGAATCAAAAGTCAACGGATGAACTTTTCTCGGGTGTTTTTTTCAATGATCGCAGATATACGTAGAAAAAGCCCTTCGACCAGGAAGACAAAAGCGAGCAGATTTAACCAAGATTGAGTTGGTGGAACATTTAAAAAAATTTTGTGCTTTGACTTATTTTCAAGTTGATATTAAGCTATACCTAAGATGATTTCCTGGCAATGCGACACTTATTGTTAGCGTAATAAATTGGAAAAAAAATTTTCACAAAATAGAATGAAATTTTAGTCCTAAAAAGTCTGTGCATTAAACGAAGTCAGCTATGCTGTTTACATCTGTCAATTATTTAAGGTTTTTAGTGATAGAATAGTTTTAGAGATAAAAAAAAGTTAGTTATCACTTCGATTGTTTGATCCTGGGTGCGATCAATAAAGATGATTAATTAATTACAAATTCATAATATATAAACATGATATGAACATGATTCAAGAGTGTAATACACAGAGAAGAGAAAGAGCGAGAAAGAAAGAGAGGGAGACAGAAGAAGTGGAGAGAGAGAGGGGGGAAGGAGAAATAAAAAGATGAATCTAGGGTGAAAAATAGAAAAATGAAAATGATAAGAATATAAAGAACCAAAGAAAACCAACTACGCTATAGCCAGAAATACTAAAAAAAGGACAAAAAGCGCTATAGAAAGAAAAAAATTGTCCGATTAAGATATCATCTCGACTTAATGACTTCATACTTCCTCGTGCCATTTTCGAGTCCGAGTCTGCCTGTTTGTTTCTTTGCTCGGCTCGCGATAGAACATGACTCAACGAGTGAAAAAGAAGAGAAGAAAAAGAGAGAGGGGGAGAGATAAAGGAAAATAGGAAATTAGGGAGAAAATAGAAAAAAAAAGAAGTTGATAAAAAGGAAAAAACAGAGAAAACCAACTACGCTAGAGAAAAAAAAAACTAAAAATTTACAAAAAGAACTAGAGAAGAAAAAACGTCGACTGAGATATTAAGGAAGAGAGAGTGACGAAAGTAAAACAAGCAAAACAGAGAGGCTGAGATTCTCAGAAAAATATTCTCAATAATTACAGAAAAAAAGGTAGAGTTAGAGGAAAAATTTAGTTGTCCGTTTGGTTATTTGAAACTGGGTGCGATCAATAAAAATGATTAATTAGTCATAAATGCATTCATAAAAGTTAATTATACTCACTAATTTCGTGGTACGCTTGACCAATATTATAATTAATTAAGGTTTTTAGTTGAGATAAAAAAGTCAATGGAACGAGCGGGATTCGAACCCACGACCTTCGGCTAATACGCCGCTGCTCTACCACTTGAGTTATCGTGAGCTCGATTCATTCGGACACCAACTTGATAAATGGCAAAAAAGAGAGAAAATTCAGAATGTGCGGTTGAGATAGGAAGTTTGTGTACAAGTGGATCGAGGTCAACATAGCTCAAGTGTAGAGCAGCGGCGTATCAAGACGAAGATCTTGGGTTCGAATCCCGCCCTTGCCATTGGCTTTTTTATCTCAACTAAAAACCTTAATTAATTGTAATAGTTAATTGTACTCTTTTAGTTGGCGAACATGATCGTAGAGTGAAATAGAAAGAGAACAGAGAGAAAGGACGAGAAATAGTGAGGGAGAGAAGAACAATAGAGAGAGAAAGAGAAAAATATGAAACTAGTAGAAAAACTATACAAAAGGAAGATGATAAAAATAGAAAGAAACAGAGAAAACAAACGCGATAGTGCAAAAATGCTAAAAAAGTTATTAGTTTTTATTAGTTCCACCTATATGTCTAAACTGCGAAGAAATCCTAACGATAAAACACTTACTAATAGACTGTCCTAGGTATAATAACAGCAAAAGAACCATATCTATAACTATAACTAGCTATTATATATCAAATTTAATAAGTCAAATATTAAGAAATCAAACGTTGACTAACTATTTCAATTTGTAGAAGTTAATAGCATAACTAATAAAATTTAATTTTAATTATGAATATTTTTTAAATTGATTAATCTTTACGTAAGGTTTAGGTTGAGAAAAAAAGCCTGTGTCACGAGGCGGGATTCGAACCCACGATCTTCGGCTAGATACGCCGCTCGTCTACCATTTAAGCGATCGTGACCTCGAACCTCGGGAACACTAACTTCCATTCTCAACCCCCTTTTTGAATTTTCTTTTCGAATCCCGCTCGTGACACTGACTTTTTTATCTCAACTAAAACCTTAATTAATTGAAAGATATTAACCGGTCAAGCGGACCCGAAACTAGTGAATTTAACATAATTACATCCTTGATTCTTACACCTTGCTAAAGTTAATAGTTTTGGTGTTTCTTCAGAAATGAAGTCGAGTGTCGCACCCTGCTTATAACCCTAAAGTCGCGCCACTCTATTCTGATTTATTCAAACTTATGTTATTTTTGAAAGAGTGAAAGATGAAAGAGAAGTTGTGTGTATTGCCTCACCCTGCTTATAACCTTAACGAAACTCCCGTTTGACTATGATCTATTCTCTCTCCTGTTATTTTAAAGCATGTCTCTTTCATAAATTCGAATGTGATACTGGTTTCCTTTGAAATTAAGAAAAGTTGTAATGACTTTAAAATCAAAAATCGAGGAAATGAAAAGGGGCAGTGATTTCCCTCATCCAACTTATTCCCAGGCTTTGATATTACCTATTACCACAAATTGTTAATTTGGTATTATTAAGAAAATAAAAATTATCCAGCTTTGCACAGATTAAACAGATCGGACTTTATAATTTTACCTAGAACAAAGACGATTTGTAAATATGACATACCAATCATTCTAAGGGTTAAGTTTTTAATGTGAATTTACAAAATCCTTGCACGATTTAGAAAAAATAAAATATTGTATAAATTGTATAACTTATTATTTCATATTTTGTAGAGTCAGGCAGTTATTTTATGCAGGCAGCATATTACATATGTATGTGAATTAGGTAACTTCCAGTTTGAAACTCAGGAAAAAGTTCTTGTTTGATCGATCCGTATATTTATTTTTAAAGGTAAATTTGTAATTCAAAACATACTCATTTGCATAGTCAGCTAAACCCAGGAAATTATATATGTCCATTTCTTTAATAATGGTCATTTCTCATGTTCTTCAAACAATAAAATACTGTCCTATCAATTCTCACTTAATCAAACATGTTTAACGATTCAATGGTAAATTTTCCTAAAAGTTAATAAATATTCCATGATAATATATTAGTTGTGAAAGCGAAGCCCGGCCACACGTGCTGATTTTCCTTCTCCATTCGGGTTAATTAGCTTGAGCGGAGATTTATCACTCTGAGAAATTAAAAGAACGTAACCTTTGGAATCTCTTCTCTTTTTTTTTCTTCTTAAAAACGCATCGGCAATCCTTCAGACATAAATTAAAGTAAATAATAGCCGGCCTACGATGGCCCTTTCGCGAAATGGACCCGTGGTAAATACGACATTCCGCGCAAACTTGCCAACTTTGCGAGAACGGGCTTTTGTCCCTTAAAACATTCATTTTCAATTTCAACCCGTTTGTTAGCCGTATAAACACTATTTTAACCATTTGTCGTGTGTGCGTTTTTTTTTTGTTTTTTATTTATAATTATACACTTGCAGTTGATGAAGTGTTTACCATGTCCGGCTATTTTGTACGTCGTAAATCAAACGCGTTTTTCAGCTTAACGGCACCTTCAGTGTTAGATGGCAGCCGTTTGTCCTTTTATGACCAAAGATAATCAACGTTGATCAAAACACTAACAGCAATATGAATTACAGCTACGGAAATAGCGGTCCCGCCCCATAGAATCAGTTCATCAATAGGCAATAATAATAGGAACATCTCCCGGGCCTAAATGTATAAAAACACATTAAAACAGAACATTGAATAATTATACAGTAATAATTAACGCTTATACTATAGAAATTTATTCAGAGATCACCTTACTAGTGCCTCCTTGATTTTCTCAAAAAATACTCGCCCACCAAAAAAAATTCACTATATTTTTTTAGCATAAGCCATACTTGTACAAAACAAAACAAAATAAAAGCCAAGAGTGGAGAAAACACCTATTGTAACATTGGAGTAATACCAATGGGTGTTTTCTCCACTCTTGGTTTTAATTTTGTTTTGTTTTAATTACCGTTCTCACTGTTACTTATTAACTACTTTAAGGTAGTTGTAATGCACAACAAATTTGAAAAAAAAAGGTTTTTATTTATTTATTTAAAAAAGGAAAAAATGAAATTTTGTTTTTCGTTAGAAGATTGACCACGAAATTTTAGGATTTTAGGAATAAGGCGAAAGCCATTTTTAAATCGGTTCATAAAAACTTATGGTATACAGAGATATGCATACAACTAGAACAAAAATTTAACCGGTATATTTCTAGGTATGATCTTTACTTTCAAACGTTGCTATAATTATTTTTTTATTGATTTATTTAAAACATTAAACAATGAAATTTTGTTTTTCATTAGATTTATTGATTTTTTAAAAAGAACAATTTTTTTGCAAATGGTTAATCAAGGAATGTCAAGGTAGAACATCAAAAAACAACACAAACTAGAAAAATTTAAACACTATTTTTCTAAGAATTTGATATACTTTCAAACATTGCGATAATTTCAGTTTTTATTGATTGACTAAAAAAATTTTAAAAATGCTATTTTTCCTTCAAAAGGGGTGGTGCAAGGGATAAAGTTTGACACGGCGTTTATCATTGTAAAGGTCCGGGGTTCGAATCCAGTGGCCCTGAATTAGAAATGAGATTTCTTAGCCACCGTCACCCCGAGGATTGCCAAGTAAACAAGTAGATGAAATACGCCCATTCAAAACGATAACTGATATTGTTATTTTCTGTTTCATTGTGTACATTTGATTTTATGGAAAAACGGCGAAAATCGCTTAAAATTAAGTTTAATTAAGCTTAATTAATTAAGTTAAACGTCAGATATACAGAGATATACATACAACCAAAAAACAAATGTAACCATTTTTTGTGTAAATATAATCTTTATTTTCAAACATTGCAATAATTATTTTTTTATTGATTTATTTTAAACGTTAAACAATGAAATTTTGTTTTTCATTAGAAGAGACATCAAGAAATTCGATTTTAGGAAAAAGGCCAATACCATTTGAAATTCGGTTCACAAAAACGTTACATATACAAAGATATACATAGAATTAGAAAACAAATGTAACCAGTATATTTCCAAGTATAATCTTTACTTTAAAAAAACACTAATTACAGATTTTATTGATTTCTTTAAAAAGTAAAAGAATATTTTTTTCTTTGTCTAATGGTCAATCAAGAAGAGTCGAGGTAGTACATCAAAAACAATTCAAACTAGAAAAAATAAAACACTATTTTTCTAAGAAATGGATACACTTTGAAACACTGCGATAATTACAGGTTTTATTGATTTACTAAAAAAGATTACAAAAATGCCATTTTTCCTTCAAAAGGTTACCTGAGGGGTGGCGCAACGGTTACGGCTTGACACGGTGCTTATCACTGTAAGGTAAAGGTGTGGGGTTCGAATCCAGTAGTCATGAATTCGAAACGGGATTTTTAAAGCACCCCGAGGTTGCCTGCCTAAAAATGCAGTTGAAATACGCTCATAAAAAACGATAACCGATATTTTTATTGGCTGTTTCATTGTGTCAGTTCGATTTTATGAAAAATGACGAAAATCTTGTAAAAACTTGTAAATCGGTTCATAAAAACGTTACATATACAGAGATATACATACAACTAAAAAACAAGTGTAACCAGTATTTTTCTCAATACTATCTTTACATTCAAACATTGCAATAATTATGTTTTTTACTGATTTATTTAAAAAAAAAAAGGAAACAATGAAATTTTGTTTTCCATTAGAAGATTCATCAAGAAATTCGGTTCATAAAAGCGTTACATATACAGAGATATACAACACAACTATAAAACAAATGTAACCAGTATTTTTCTAAATATAATCTAATTACAGGTTTTATAGATTTTTTTCAAAAATTAAATAATATTTTTTTCTTTTTCTAATGGTCAATTAAATCTAGTCATTAAAAACACCTCCAATAAGAAAACATTACACACTATTTTGCAATAATTACCGTTTTTCTTGATTTATTAAAAAAGATTTTAAAAAATGCTAGTTTTTTTCTTCGAATGGTAACCTGGGTTGGCGCAAGAGTTAAAAGGCTTGATACGTTGTTCATTACTGTAAGGTAAAGGTCCGGGGTTCGAATCCAGTGGCCCAGAAAGCGAAATGGGATTTTTTTTAGCAAAGATTCCCGTTATAAACATGCAGTTGAAATATGGTTATCAAAAATGATACCGATATTTTTATTGGCTGTTTCATTGTGTAAATTCGATTTTGAATATCTATTGTCCGTCCAGTTAAATTCATTTCTAAATCGTTTTAACCTACTACCGTCTTTCCAAGATTTCTCAAAAATTAGTCAACCTAGAAAAAAATTTTAATTGTATTTTTCTTAGCATAACCTCTACATTTAAATATTGCAATAATTACAGTGGTTATTGATTTCTTGATCAAAAAGATAAAAATCAATTTTTTCTTTGGCAAACGTTAATTCATTATAATTGGCGCATTTATCAAGCCAATTCGGTGTTTGATTCAAAAATTCGAAATTGACGAAAATCATTTAAAAATAAGTTTACAAAAGCGTCAGAAATTACAAAACTGCACACGAAAAACTTGCCATTTAAGTCAAATAGAAATTTTTGTTAAGCTTTATTTCGTTTCAACATAATGTTATAATAATTCGTTTGAAATCGAAATAATTAAGGTAATTTTGTTTAGATAATTTATAGAAAAAATATCAAAAAAGTAACTTTTATCAATTTAAAAAAAAAAAACTGATATAACGTTTTAATTTCGTAATATCTTAACAGCTTTTTCTGTACCGATTTGTAAATATTTTTCGCCAAATTTCATGCAATTTAATGAACCTTAATGAACATAAAAATGTAGATTCCCGTTGTAAATAAAAAGTTTTACATGTGAACATTCTTTACAAATTGAAAGAAACAACCGTAATTACGTTAATGTTTAAAATTAAGCCTCTTAATTTCAATCAATGTGTTTGTAACTTTATAGCTATTTTTCTGTTTTCTTACAACTTTTGATAAGATTAATGCGCATCCTGCCGACATGGATTCGTGCGATTTCGCTTTTTTTGGTCGTTTATCTTTTTCCACAATGGCCCGGCGTTAGTGTCGAGTCACGACGACTGGGTGAAACACACCATATTCCGGATTTGCTTTCTTGTATGTACAAAAGATAACAACCATCCACGGCTGGAAAGTGGTCCTTTCACTTAAGAGTCTGGGAATGCAATCGGTACATCTGATAGTGTTAGAAACTCGCTTTGACTACGAGGGAGGCAAGACTACGTGGAAACATTTATTAATTGGCCTGGGCATAAAAATCAAAAGGCCCGTAAAACGTCGTCGTCCGTTCTTCGTCCCGCCTTTGATTTTATTGGGATGAAACTACCCACAGATATAAAAGCCCGAGATGTGGAATAGTAAAAAGAAAATAACAGCTCGATAGAAAAACAAATGAAAATACCAGGGCCATTCATTGCTGTAAGGTATTTACTAAGAGCTTTTTGTCACTTTCGGATGGGAAAAGTTTTTGCGGCCAAAGCGCCCAAGCGAAATAATCCTTCCACCCTTACAAGAAGTTGAATGAACGCTCCGTCAACAGACTACTTGCGATAAACAAGTCATTAAATAATGATTTATTTTAGCAACGTTAATAAAAAAAAATCCATTAATTTTTATTAATAATAATTATTTGGAGATCGTGAAATGCGGTATGGTTTATCTTTTCGAAAAACATTTTCTTTATCGTGCAACGTTTCGGTCTTTAGTGAGATCATCTTCAGGGCTCAAACTGTTTGTTTGAGATGTGTCATTCTTGTCTGCCGTATTGAGAGTGTGTTTATAAATAATGTTTTTTCTAAATAAATTTAAACCTGTTTCAATAATTTAAAAAAAATCGAACAAAACTAAGGAATGAATGCTCTAAAAATGCTAATAAAACACGATTAAAAAGAAATACCAGTGTTGGTTGGTCAGATCGGCATTTTCAAGTTCACAAGTTCATGCTTATCATAGTAATTGGGCGTGTTGGGAAAAATAAATGCTTTAAATATTGCATTCAAATCCATGAGACAAGACCGATCCAGGCCGGCGTCCAACAAGGGAGCAGTCTTCGTCCCATCCTATACATATATCATTTATACTGCCCATCTGACGATACATCCCAACACTTTCCTTACAAACCTACGCGGACGATAGTGCAATTTCCTCTCCTAACTCCAATTCCAACCAGCCACCTCCAATATTCAGAAACGTGGTAAATCTGAACGTAGACAAATCCACCCAAATTTCACAAACAGCCTTGCCCACGTCTACTCGTTAACGGTAAAGAACCCCTAACATCTACCTATATAAGATATTTAAGATTATAATTAGACAGTAGGCCAAAGCACGGCCTCCGGTAGGAGGTGTAACGAAAGAACAGAAGGAAACGTCAGATCGGATCGTTTGAATTCAGGACCGTTGGATTCGAACCCGGGACCTTTACGTTCGCCTGTCAACGGCTGAACCGTTACGTCCAACGACGCCCATGACGAATAAAAGTTCATTTCCTAATTTTGAAAACTTTTCGATATAATGAAAATCCCTTCTTTTAATTCCATTGCAATTTAAATATTTAATTTTTTATCGGTGTGTTAGTGTGAATATTTGAATTTATAGTATAACGAGCATTTGATCCTTTTTTCCGCATATTTTACTTGAAGTTTCTTTCATAGAACATGCTTTATTAAAAATATTTTATTAAAAAAAACAATCTCATTATTTCACTATTATTAAACGAAGGTATTCAAAGCATTTGTACATGTTTTATTTAGTGATAAAAATAAAATTATTTTTCTTTCTTATGCGTATTAAATTTACGTGATTGATAAGAATGCATTTTTCACAGCTTTCTTGCGCTAACAGTTAATTAAGGTTTTTAGTTGAGTTAAAACAGTCAGTTTCACGAGCGGGATTCGAACCCTCGACCTTCGGCTAGATACGCCTCTACTCTATCACCTGAGCTGGTATCGTGACTTATCGTGATATCGTGAGCGTATCTAACCTAAGGTCGTGGGTTCGAATCCTGCTCGTGCCATTGACTTTTTTATCTCAACTAAAAACCTTAAATAATTGAAATATATTAATTGGTCAAGCGCGGAACACGAAAACTAGTAACTTTTTTACACTAATATTAAATCTTTCACTGTATGGTAACGATCACAATTTAATCATAATTCAACCTTATTCAAATACAACAAAACATGCTTTCTTAATTTTGACTAGTCGTAGAATAAAAACTATGAGGATGTACATTGTTTTAAAAAATAAAAATATGCTATCTATGATCGTCTAAATTTAACAACCAAGAAGACATTGGAAGATGATCGACCCTCAACGTTTTATGACTCAGCCTTTAATCAGTCTTTGTATGAAGTAATTTATAATAAGTTACAAACTTTTAAACTGAATATAAATCTTGGAGAAATCAGACTGACTATAAACAGTGTTGAAATGTTGGCAAAGTAGCTTTTTAAAGCTATTATGTAATAATTATTATTTCAAATAAAAAATAGATATTTTTGGATTGGATAAGCCGGGGGCCTTCTTTTCTGATGTTCCAATTAAAAAACCTTCAACCCTCTGGATTTTATCCAATGTTCATGCTATTAAAACCGTTGGAATGCGGAATTTTTCTTCTTTTAGCCTGTATCAAAAACATTTGGATTTTATGTCAATATAAGTGGGAAAATTAAAGGATGGAATCAAGAAAAACGCTTTATTTTATATATCCGGTTTTGATTTATTTTCGGAGATCAGGTTTGCGCCATTACCTGCGGTTTATAGGGTTCTAAACCCGTAAAGGATCCTGTGAATAGGTGGAGTCGTCTCAAAATTAACAAAATCTTCGTGAATTTCGATAAAAAGAAATCTAAGGCATTTAAGATATTTGAGAGAGGATGCAAAATGTTTTCCTCAAAAATTTGTATTCTGGGGTATTTTGGGATATAAAACCCTACTATTAAGTGTGCTTCTTACTTTAAAAAAAAAATTAACAGCTTTACTAAGTAAAACGGTCGCAATATAATTATTTTATTTGAATAAATAAGAATTTCTCGCCTGCAGATTTATTATTTTCGTATTTTTTTGTGAAGTAGGATAAAATATATTTTTAGCAAAATACAAAGTTTATATGTTTTTTCTGCCCTTTAAAGCTCCTGAACACAAATTCTTGGGACAATAAGAAAAAAAATTATTCTCTAAAAGATATATTGAAATAATTTTGAAACGACTTCACTAGTCTAGAGAAGACGTTAAAAGGGATCTTGAACACTGTGCGTAATGGCTTAATTTTGGTCACCGTGAAAAAAAAATTCATATATAAAACAATAACAGTTCAGGTTTTGTCGATTTCATCTTTATTTTTGTCACTTGAAATGACATAAATTCCAAATCATTTTTCCGGGTTCACAACAGCACGGTTCGTATAAAAGGTGCGGGTGTTTTTGAAATAAAGCCCATTCGTAAGTATATCACGAACCCGACAGAGGCGTCGGAAAAATATTGTTCGTTTGTCTTTAATTCTGCCTGTTAGAGTTTGGTCTTAGTTGTATATAATGAATGTACATAACCGGTAACCAGAGGTGTCTTCCCAGAGGTTTTTGTTTATTATTTCAAGCTAGTTGGATTTTTATTGTTGTATTAATTACAATTTATTTAGTTTTATGTAAAAAAAATTAAACAAGATCAGAAATTGGCGAGTTTTAAAACAAAATATTTAATTTTTTTTCTCATCATCACTTTATGAGGTAAAGTAAATATTTACAGGGCGAGTAAAAGATCAATATAGGTTAGGACATATTATGTAATATCTATATAACATAACAAAAGATAAATGTCACAAACTTATTTAATGACATTTAACATTTTATTATTATTATTATTAATTTTTAAGGGCGTTTTAACGGCTAAGGTCATTTCACGCCCTGACATCCAAACATTCTATTATATTTCGTTCTTTGGGAGTCTGTCATTGTGTTATCTCTAATCTCTTTTTTTTACTGTAATAAACTAAACAGGTTAAATTTCAAAAATTTTTACTGTAAATTCTAGTTGATCATCAACGCATTCCTTCCCACTCAGTTTGAAGTGATTTATCCAAGGCCGACGATGGATCAGGTCTCAGCATTCAGAAAATTCCTAACCATTCTGTTTGATATCTTCGACGAAGGCTGTCGTCGGAACAAAATAGGAAAAGTCCTTATTTTCTTTAATCTCTTTCGGCATGTTTAGGTTAGGAGCGGCCTAGACTCACAGACGAGCTAGGATAAAACGAGACAGACATTCTGCTGAAGGCCAGGAGTAAGGTTGCCAAATCTGCCAAGATAAAGAAAATATGGATAACGTCAAATTTAAAGTGAGGTGTTCAAGGTTTCTTTACACTTTGATAATCAAGGATAAAGAAAAGACAGAAAAATTAAAAGAGTCTCTTCCTCCAGGTCTCCAAGTAAAGGAATCAAATAATTTTTTTATGTAAACAATAAATTTTAATTTTACATATATTACAATCATTTAAAAAACACAGGATTGCACTCTTTATCAAGAATAGCTAGTATATTTCGTCTTTTGTTCCAATGACAGCCTTCGTGGAAGACATCAAATAGAATGGTTAGGAATTTTCCGGATGGTGAGACCTGATCCAACGTCGGCCTTGGATAAATCACTTCAAACTGAGTGAGAAGGAATGCGTTGATGATCAACTAGAATTTACAATAAACATTTTTGAAATTTAACATGTTTAGTTCATTACACTCCCAAAGAACGAAATATAACAAGGAAAAATGTTAACTGTCATTAAATAAATTTGTGACATTGATCTTTTGTTATGTTATATTGATATTACATAATATGTCCTAACCTACATTGATCTTTTACTCGCTCTGTAAATACTTACTTAACCTCATAAAATGATGATGAGAAAAAAAATTAATTATGACGGTTTGAAATAAAATCCCTAAAATACCGAAAAATCATTTAGTAATACGACAAAATTAACTGATAATTTACTATCACCTTAATTTATTATGAAGAGCAAAACTATAACAAACTAATAAATTTTGAGTTGAATTTTATTTTTATTCTGTCTACTTTCAGTATATATGAGGCGTAATGACACAAAATTACGAACTTCAGTAGATAAATAAGTTAAAAATCAAATTATTCAGATATCGTGAGATGCGGTCTGGTGTGATGTAGGTATTAGAAAAGCATTTTCTTTATCGTGCCAACGTTTCGACCTTTTATTGAGGTCATCTTCAGGGATCAAAGTGTTTGTCTTCTGGCACAATTACACAGAAGACAAACACTCTGAGCCCTGAAGATGATCTCAATAAAAGGTCGAAACGTTGGTACGATAAAAAAAAATGCTTTTCTGATAGAAACGTTAAATGATGGGGTGAGTGTGGTGTTCAATACTTTCCAAAAGGATAGTTCCTACTCACAGTAAGTTGTTCTGCAACGATCCGGATTTCGAGCCTCTTAGCTCATCATCAGGTTGAAGGACTTCTACAACCACGTCTCTCGATGCTTTGTGTATGCTTTTCTGATACCTACATCACACCAGACCGCATCTCACGATATCTGTATAACTATCCGTTAACGGTCACTAATCTCTACAGATCAAAAATCAAATTTAAACATTTCTGATTTTTTTATTCCATTCTTTGAGTTTTTTCACCTTCACAGCCAAAAACTAATTATTTGAACTAATTATTTTTTTTAGTGATTATTACACCAAACCAAAACTATACATTTTTTGAATGGATAATCCGGGGGCATTTTATTGTGTAATGTCCGGTCTTCTGCTTGAAAATCCATAAAGCTTCTGAATTTTACCCACATTTAACTTTCTTAAAACGGTTAAAAGTTTTTTTTTTTTTTCTTAAAGTCAAAATGACTTTAAAATAACTCCTGTTAACTTTTCTTTTATACATTCAATTATTATTTATGCATGCTCAAGCGATGCTATTGCGTGTGGTTTATGGGTTTTTAAGTTCTTTCCTTTCCTGTAGATCACTAAGGACGTTTCAAATTTAATACCATTTTTGCGATTTTCAAAAATAATATCATCAAAATGTTAAAATATTTTTTTTTAAATTTACATCAAAGGTTTTTTAAGGAGCGGAAAACAAACATAAACTTGATTTCTTGCTAAAACCCTGCTTATAAAATTCTACCGATTTTTCAAATGTATCAACAACCTTCGATTTTTATGTCATTATAAGTGAAAGAGAAGGATAGAATCAACAAAGACTCTCAAAAAAATTTTTTTCATTTGGTTCTTATTTACTTAAGGAAGCCAGATTTTCGTCCTGATTTGTTTTGATGGTAAAAAATTTGAGAAGATTTTTGAACCAAATACGTGTCAGGGGCTGATCGGGGTGCGAAAAATGAGCGTGAACTCGATTTTCTGCTTTAAATAAAAAGATGGTATAAAATTTGAGAAGACTTTCACCCAAATATGCACCAGGGACTTTTCCGTGTGCAAAATATGAGTGTCATCTTGATTCCTTGCTTAAAAAAAGGAAATATTTTAACCTCCTACAGAAAAACTTCTTTTTTTGTCTTTGAGCCAATACGAACAATCTTTGGTTTTATGTCACTACGATTGAGAAAAGTAAGAATTGATTCTCGAGAAAAACCATCCAAAAGTTTATTTTCTATCTCCTGTTTTTATTTATTAACGGAGGTCAATGTGTGAAAGTAAGTGTAAGGTTGTAAATGACAAAGTTTCCTGTGGTTAACTTGTGCCGTTTCGATACGATCAATAATCATCAGTTTTTTGCGATTTTCGAAAACAAATTTGACGCTGTGATTTTAAAACTTTATTTGAAGCATTGTTCAGTAACCCTATTATTAGTCAAAAAAATATCATTGTAAATGTAATAAAATTGAAACTTTTGTGTATTTATGATCTATGATTATCAATATATTTTTTCTTGTATGACTGAAAGTTTTTCTACTTTTCATTTTATTGATTGACTGTAATCAATAATAATTTAAATACTAAAAAAATACTTTAAAAAATGCTAAAAATTTTCCCATTTAATGTTGTTATTTTGGTTACATGTTTGTTATTAATATTATCTATTGATAAAGTGTAAGTATATCATTTCATATATTTTTGTAATTATACAATTCATACGTATGAAAGTAAGTAGCAAGTGTTTTGATAAAACAAAATTGACTTATGAAATTCATGTTTTGTAGTAGTACCTATAATGTAAAATTTATGTTGGAGTTACGAGGCAATATTATATCAGGAACTGCTGTAATCAGGGACTTAAAGTTTGGTATGTTTTTTCTTTCTCACCTTAGCAAGTCAGTCGTTAACTATACGGTATCACCTTGATTTCCGATTAATGCTCACTGTATCACACACGGCACACAGGCACAAGACGACTGCACGCTCGGATGTTCACACTTGGCCCATCATCGCACAGACACGCAAACCGAACGAAGTGGGGGTGCTCTTCTCTTATCATTAGACCTAGTTTCGTTTTCAAGTACTTTTCGTTTCGTTCGCCCCACTCGTCCTTCGGAAGGATAATTGTCCCTCGTATTTAACCTATTAATTTCTCCTTTTCACGTGTCGTATAAACAAATTACACCGGGGTCTCTTTTAGTCCCGTTTCCAAACTTTAACGACGTCCGCTGGAATTATTAAGTCGCATTTTTATGAAAGCCAATTACTCTTCGGTATCGTTGTCGGTTCCCTATTTTCTCTTATTATCGAGATTCCTTTTCCTGGCGCGAACCGGGTCACATTTTTCCCATTTTCTCTTTTGATATATCGCTCTAATGGAGAGTTTATAATGGTCGTGTATAACGCAAAATGATTATGATTAAATTCTCCTATTTTTTACTCGGCAGCTTTTTCACCGTTTACGACTCACATTCACCGTCTCGCATTTCCACTACGCTTTTTGATTAAATTACAAAAATGGCTTAATTTCTCATGAATTCAACGCATTTTAATTAACCGAGGGTTAAACACACAGCGTACCTGGAGATTAATTCACCTAAGTCACCGAAACAGCCACATTGTTTGAATTAAATTATTTAACTATACGTTCTATTCTTCGCTTTTATTTTCCTTCATCATATTGATGAGAATCTTTGAAAAAACACTTATTCGCAATTGACCGTTGACCGAAATTATCTACTCCATCATAAAGACCTTAACAGACGAAAATCATATTATTTTACTACCAACTGGAATGAAAAACGGAGAATTGAATTAAACTGACTTAAAATTCTAAGTGCAATAACATTTTCGTAAATCTGAACAAAATAAGACCAATTGGAGCAAAAGTACAATGTAGAACGCTTATTTATCGAGCAAAATTATATTAAACCCAGAGGGTATGCATGGATAGCCAGAAATATAACATATGTATATAAATAAAGTATAGAACAAGTAGAAAAAAGTCACATTTACATATAAGCCAATGCGAATGAGTATCTGATTTCATAATAGTGTGAGTGATCAAATGTCGAGGCGAATGACAAGATGAATGAGCTGTTTGCAGGTGAAATAAGTTGGGTTTGGGGTGAATGTGTGAACTACCGAAGAAGTTAGTGCGTATGAGCGTACATAGCACGTGTATCGTACATTTGTGCCCATGGAAATTCGGGCATGCCAAGCAGCAGTTATTTCTTTGATCCTGCCAATAATATTGATTTAGGAACCTCATATTTATCATTATTAAAAAACACTTATCTAGGTGAAATTAATTATGCCACTTCGCGTCGCTATGCGATCATCGCCGCCTATAATGGCTAATTTTACCTTTCCCGAACCTGACTGGACTGACGACTGGCATAGGACTTGTCTAGATTTGTGGAAGAGGTGGCGGGTGGACTACCCACCTGTCTACAACCACGCCGAAAATGAACTGCCAACCATCCTAACCCAAAACCAGGCGCCCTCGTCTTAATAAAGGATTCGGCCTCTCCTCCTTTATTTGACAGTACTCTATTTGACCTGTACTTTGTCTGTACTCGAGTGGTATTTGACAACCTCATTACCTAATTTTTGTTGTAAATATCTTTCATTTTTTGCGATTGCACCAGCAGCAACACGCATCGCCGTTCCGCGTGCTGTAGATCGCCCAATACCGCGGTCGTCACGTAAACTATATTTTTGTTGGTAGATATAATCTGCTTGCCCAAGGCGGAAAATATCCTTGATTTAATTATAATCCTGCGGCCACTATAAATTCCACTATAAACCAATGGCACTCTTCTACCGCTAAAGGATCCTCTCTGGATGTCAAGAGTAGGTAAGGTTCTTCGCGTTGCGTCGAATTAAACCACATTCTCCACCGGTTGTGCGGTGTCAATTCATTTGAGTTTTGTCCTTGCGGCCGTACTCCCCAGACGGTCGATTTAACGTGTTACCTCCGGAGACACATTCAAGACCACAACCTCCCAATCGAAATGTATCAGCCAAAGATAAGAATACTGGCCGAGAACAGAAGATTGCCATTAAAGCATCTTCTGGTCTGGAAAAAGAAGAGATCCAAAGGATGGTAAGCGATGCAGAAGCAAATGCGGAAATTCAGGTAAGTAATCAGGCTGACCAATTGTTTCATGGTACGTGAAAACAAAGAAGAGGAGGTAACTTATACGCTGATCAAGCAAGTAAATGAGTAATAAATGATCAAGTGATTAAACGCTAGTACGTAAGAAAATATTAAAGACTAATTCTTAAGTCGTCGTTAGCCGCAAGGGTTTAGGGTAGACCAGGCGCAACCTGTAAGGTAAAGGTCCCGGGTTCAAAACCAACGGCCCTGCAAACAAACCAGACATACTTACAAATGGACTTTTTTCCAAAAACACCGGCACTCGAGTGTTTGAATGATTGTGCAAATAAGAGAAAATGAATGAATGAGAGGTCGCTTCATGGATGTAAGTTTGCAAGCGAAACGGAAGGAAGTGTGGTTAACTGAGGGGATGAATAACTAAGAGAGCGAAAGAGTAAAAAGTCGCAATACAAAAAATGAAAGAGAGTAGGTGTGATATTCGTGTAAAAAAAGCGGTTGAGTAAGGTAATTAATAAATGGAAGATTGAATAGGGAATTAATATACAAAAAGAGTGAGAGAATGTTTTTAGAGGGTTAGTAAATTAGAGAGAAACAGGAATAATCCGTGTTGAATGAAGCAATAAATAAATGAGAGAGCGAATGAGTAATTTAAATACGGAAATACTGTATGAGTTCTGACATGTATGGGGTGAGTGAGATATGGACAATGAATGAGTGAATGTTATATTGACTGCATGAATGAGCAACTAAATAAAAGATTGAAATGATATGGCTTTAATAATGAATTATGAGGGCGTGAATGAGTAGATGAAAGAGATAAAGAAAGAATGGGTGAGTGGTTGTGAGGTTCGTAAGTAAATTGTAAATGATAAAACGTGTGAATGAGTACTGTAAGAACATATGTGTACACAAATGGATCTCTTATCAAAGATCGAGGGAATCTACATACAAAAATTAGTCTCCTCTCCTCTTGGTAATAACACCTCCGTTTTTTAGTCGGACATCTGTGCCATTAATGTGTGTTGTAGAACACGTATGGATAATAAAATTAAGGGAAAAGATATTAAAAAATTTTCTAACAATCAGTCTAGTTTTAGGTCATTACAAAAAGATTGATCAATCGGCTGGTGGAGGAAACTATAGATTTTATGAATAGGATCTGTTCCAGGTTTGAGAACAAGGTAAGTCTTATTTGGATACAAGCACCATGGCAATGAAGAATCGGATGGTCTGGCCAAAGAAGGTTCTTATACTGCGTTTGTCGGGCCGCAAATGCGCACAGCGAAAGAGAGTATCCACAACTGGGGCAGAAACAATTCCTTAAGGAGTGGTCACTGGCAATCGAAAGAGTTTGTCAAGGCGATCAAACCAGAAGAAATGGCTATTCTCTATCTCAAGGAAGGGAATTAGAAGGCTGATAGGTAGGCCTCGATAGGCCACTGCCCACTGAAGACACCTCTTAGTAATGGGTATCCTACCAGATCCCTTTTGCCGTTTCTACATCGCAGATAGGTTTACTAGGTCTAGATTTAAATATTTGAAGGAGACGGCACCACCAAATCACTCCCTGAGATTAAATGGTCCAAAATCTTGGCGTTTGTGAACAGGTCCAAGAGATTTACGCAGGACACGTGAGCCGACCAAGTCCTGTACCTTTTAGGATTGGGGTACGAGTCTGCCCAGGCATTTAACCCCTCGGGTCTTGGTCGCCCCGCCATATGTGAGAGTAAAGTTATGTCGTACGAAAAAGTGTGTTCGTGTGGGATGGAGAGAGAGATAGAGTCAATGTTACTGAATAATAAAAGCGTAAATGAATAAGTAAGTGAAGAACAAAAAGAATACCTATAAGTAGGTATACTTATGAAAACATACTTACATGAAGCTAGAGGGTGAGTGAAAAAATTGAGTAATTGTGAGTCACTGCATGACAATGAGTAAGTCAATAGAAAATGAGGAAATGGGTGATCGTTATACTGAATGATTAAAAGAGTAGATGATTATAATTCAATGAGGAACAGAAGGAGTAAATAAGGAAATAAGTGAATAGGTGAGTGCAGTGGCAATGTAAACGAATGTGATAAGAATTAATGGAAGCGTGTAAGTAGATAGGTGAGATATATAAAAAAATGCTAGTGAGTTAGAATCATAATTTACGAGAGAACGAAAGAGATGGTGCCATTCTTAAAGGAATTACCATTCTTTTTTGGTACCTAGGTTTATTATAGGCCCGGTTTGAAGTGGTTGAAGCTTTTCTATGATCACATTGTACATCCCAAAACATTTCCTCCTGCGGGCTTGTGTGGCTCCGCAGTTTGTTAGTAAATGTGTCGGTGTCTCTTCTGCCTCCTTGCAGAATCTCCATGTGCCATCTTGGATTGTTCCAATTTTCTTACGTTCTTAATGTACAGTGTCCTGTTAGGATTCGCAGTCTGTTCCTGCTCTCTTTGACACATTCTGTGACTTCTTTTCTACCAAAGTTGGTTAGAAAATTCTTGGATTGTCTATGTCCAATGAGTGAATTTCATTTTTCCTTCATTTTCTTTTTGCCCTTCTGTCTGAAATATTTGCTAATAGTATGAATTCCTATGCCACAGAAGGGTTCAGCTCCTATCAGCGATGTGGCAGCCCCTTTCCTTGCAAGGGTGTCCGCTTTCTCGTTGCCTTCTACTCCCATGTGACCTGGGACCCGGCAGAGGCTGACTGTATTCTGCATACCTAAAATATTTATTTTGGTTTTGCAGTTCAGCGCCATCCTTGAACTAATGGTACTTGAGCTTAGTGCTTTGATGGCGACATGATAGTTATATACTTGTTTTTGTACCTTTGCTCAGATTGAATTGGGTACATCTTTCAATTGCATGAATCTCAGCTTGGAAGATGCTGGTGTATTTTCCCATGGGTTCTGAGTATTTGGTTTCAGGGTCAAATACTCCTGCCCCAGTACCTTCTTGTGTTCTAGATACCAGAGGGTGGTGCCATTTTAAAGGAGTTATTTCCCATTCTTTCTTGGTACCCAGGTTTATTTGGAATTTTTGGTTAAATTCCAACATCCAGTTCATGTCGTCTCTTGGAGCCATGAGTATCGGATGGTCTTTCATTATTTTGTCGTTATCTCTCCATTTTAGTTATATTGTTGTTGGAAATTAATAATACCAATGATGGTTTTGTGTGCTGTCCTTGTTTCCATGTGTTGTAGGGAGATTAATCCCAAAACCTTTTCCATGATGACTGAATGGCATGCTCTCACTGATCCGTTATTGAGTGAGAGAAGAATGACTAATGACATGTGTTGGGTGTGTGATTCTACCATGAAAACTGAAACAAATTGGCAGAGAGGAGGCTGTGAAATGAATATAAATTATAAGAGCTATAAAAAAAACTATAAACTCAACAGTTTGATCAGATTTGTACTAAAAAACACAAACGATTCTGGGTTTTCTGTTTTATATTGAACCTATTGTGAGCCTTTTAGCTGTTCATGACACCCACAGTTTCTTCCCTTTCCCCCTTTTGTGAGCTAAGAGCGCACAAACCTTTGTTCAGACGAGTAGCACGTCTTGAAATCTTTCTTCCCCGTTGGACCATTTGGGGTAAAACAATGCCGAGGTTCTCCGTCATACGTCTTTACCGTATAGAAGGAGGTATAAAAGTGGAAGAGAGAGGAGAGGAGGAAAAACGTAAAACTTGGGTCGATCTACTAATTTCGAGAGTGGCTCGTATGGTTTCGGCATGGCAATAAAAGGACGGTGTGTTGCGGCCCAGCGTCGTAAAACCCTCGGTGATTGATATTAGCCACCGTTAGAAGACAACTAACTGTTCTTTCCAATTATCTAGTCACAAAGGACTTCCCCGCCTTCCACCTTTTTTTTATAGCCCTTTTTCTTTCTCCAGAAGAAAAAGTCAAAACTAATTACAATTTTGACGAGCCGGGGAGCGTTTAATCTGCAGGGAAGCGGTGGAAAAAATAAATTATGATAAGCCGATAATAATTATTCTTTATTAATTTCGTAATGAGATATGCTTCGTTATAAAAACCGAACAATCATCTAACAAAGCCAAAATATTGCAAATAGGACGGAATTTTTAAAACGGGCTTCAGACGATCTATCTCATCACATAGCTATGCCTGGAAAATTTACCTAAAGCCTTGTACAAGCAGAGCATATCTTTAAAAGTAAATCCATTTTAATCCGATCAATTTATATTGTTGGGATAAAGATGATTAGTTATATATTAATTCCGGTTTGTTTTTTGCATTTTTAATTTTATTTTCATTTCGTGGGGTCGTTGATGTGAGAGATATGGTACCACTCTTTCGTTGACGGTCGAGGGTTCGATCCCTGCCTTATCCACTGGTGTTTTTAACATAGGTGGTCATTACGTCCTTACAAAGCAACAATTGAGTTTAATCATTTTCCAGAAACCTTTCACTTTTAACTTTTGTAAGTTTTTGTCTTACGTTGAAAGTGTTTTGAATGTAGTTTTAATTGGCCTCTAAAGCTCGTTTTTATGAAAGCTTTTCATTTTCTGCAGTGAACATCAGTATCAATATTTTTAAATTTTGTTGTTTGTTTGTTAAATTGATAATTCAATAATACTGTTATATTAAACATTACTTTTCTTTTGCTGTTAGTAATTAATAAGTTAATAATTAATAAGTAAATTAGAGGCGTCGGTGGCCGTAGCGGTTTAGGCGATGACACGGCGTAAGGTAAAGGTCCGGGGTTCGAATCCTGCGGCCGTGCATTTCTTACAAATGCATCTATGCATATATAAAATTTACAAAAAAATCTGAACGTCAATAAAGCCTTAATTATAACTGTTTATTAGTTTATTCGGGAGAAAGAGTTTAATTGACATTGTAAGGATATTCAGCCATTATCTTAATCCTATCTAATCCTATAACATCTAATGAATTAAATAAAATAATTCCATTTATTTTTTTTTTTTAACTTTTAACATGAGAATACTACGATATGTTTTCTGTTAGTTACATATTATATACAAGTCATACAGAAGTCAGGGTACTTCGCGTGGTAGAGCAGCGGCGTATTTAGCCAAAAGTCATGTGTTCGAATCCCGCCTGTGACAGAAATTTTTCATTTCGAGAAAATTGCGTATTATTAATTGAGTAATTATATAATTAAGAATAAGTTGATAAAAATCATTAAAAAATTAATATTAACATTTTAACCAATCTAATATTTAACTTAATTAATTAATTCAAGTCCGTAGTAATGTTCAGAAGTAATATTTCACTTTTGAAATTGAACAAAAAACTGTTTAGGCAGGGAAATTACCAGAATACAAGAAAAATCTATCAAGAACTAAAATCCTAACACCTAAGTAAATTTTGTCAAAATAACATTACATTGCCATATTTTAGTGCAAAAAGTAAATAAAAGAATTTATTACAACCTCATTGTTATTAATGGTTATTTGTACACTTTTGGTCAAACGTACCTTTATGTTTATCAAGATCATGTCACAGTTAAATAGCTACAATTAGTCGACAGATTCTGCTGAACTTTCTCATTACATACAAAAAGGAAGGCTAAATGGAATAACCAGTATATATTTATTATTCTTATTAATTTATAAAAATAAGATGCAGTCATACATAATGATACTCGAAAATCCTTTCTTCGTGGAAAAAGATTTCAATTGGATAACGGACCTCGGTGGATTTGAATTTGATCAAGATCAAACTCCTCAGGTCCGTTTAGTTTCACTGTCCGCACCAAAACATCTTCTACATTCCCTGACGGACCGGTGCCGTAAATGTTCAACGTCCAAACGGACATTTCACCTAGTTTAATTGCACTCGGGTGAAAATATATCAAGGCTTAGTTTCTCAATTTGCTACTCGTTCCTTGGCGAAGTTTGAATAAGTTTCCCGTGTGATTTAAGTTGGGGGAGGGGGATGCTGTGTCATTATTTCAGCATGAACGATTCCTCGGAATGATTGGAGCGATATGCCCTGAGTTTAGAAGAGCGTTAAAGCCCCAAGGAGAAGAAAGTTGTAAACTTAACCACCAGGTGCCAAAATTGCAAAAAAATTATTATATATTTGTTAATGTGCATATCTCTGAGGACATGGTATAGCTATAGATTTTAACATTTTTTTTTACATCAAGTCTGATTATACCTCCTAAAAGCCTTAGAATCAGAGCTAACTTACACTTTTTTTTTGTCACAACGCACTTTTACGATATCTTACTGGATTCTTCATTTTTTACTCGTTCCTCACCATGTTCATCCACTCCCTCTCATTCTCTCTGTTAGTTATTTAATGTCACCGAATCTTCATTAATTGAGACCATCGATCGCTCACTCATTTCACTATCGAGTTCATTATTCAATCAATATTAGCTTACTCTCTCGCTCATTTCTCTTGTTTACTTGCATGTCATTTACTCTTCTCTCTCTCTCTCTCTCTCTCTCTCTCTCTCTCTCTCTCTCTCTCTCGCTCTCTCGCTCTCTCCTCTCTCTCTCTCCCTCTATCTTTATCTCTATCTTTTCTCTCCTTCTTTCTATATCCTACTCGTTTTTTAATTTTTGTAACTTTCAAAGTATTTCTTTTTTTACTACTATTACATTTGATTATGTAAGTAAGATTTATTATAGTTTACAACTCGTTTGAATGCTTACTCTAACTGTGTAAATTTATCAAATATTTCCTTCTATATATATAGTTATAAGTTTTGAATTCATCATCTCATCTATCGTGGACTTGGTGACACCTGACCATTACCCTCTTTAAGTTTCTCAAGCGTTCGTTCATTTTTTTATGCTACTTCATTGTCAAATATCACTCTCACTCTCTCTCTCTCTCTCTCCCTCTCTCTCTCTCTCTCTCTCTCTCTC
>CM077104.1:21849429-21874295 GCA_039619505.1 Cimex hemipterus | reverse complement strand
ATCCATTCATTCATCCATTCATTCATCCATTCATTCATCCATTCATTTATCCATTTATTTATTTATTTTGATTTAGACTGCTGTGGCCTTTACAATGAATGTTAATTTATAATGTACATTGATGAAAATGTTTTAACTTATTAAATTTTTTTAATTTTAAAATGATGCACAAAAATAAAATAAAAATTCTCATCAATGTACGTTATAATTGTATAATACATTGAAAAGGCCACATGAGTCAATCAAAATAAATGTATAATCTAAACTGTATAACTCACTTTAAATGGAAGAAAGGTCCGAGGGACCTAATCGGCCATAAAGCTGTCGGTGTATACTTTCCAATTTACTTAATTGCACATGCACCACTTTAAATTATAATGATTTGTCATTTGTAATATGACATTATAACGTTAATGACATAATAATCTTACAATTTTAGTGGGTCAGTTTAATTTCTCTGTTTATTATTGTTACATGTGACCCAGAAATTAGCCATAAATCTTTCATTGCAATGAATTTTCATGGGTCGATTTTCACTTCTTCTCCTCCCCCCCCCCTTTGTTTTATTTCTCCTAGTCCACTTTTCACACTCCGCTATTTCATCTATGAAAAGTCCATAAATATTAAGATAAAGAGGTACAGATTGCAGACGTTGCCGAACGACCACACGAGCGATCGTGTAAACTTTCTGGTTCCATCCTAGAAAACCCTGGAGACGCCACGGAGAGATTTCAAGCTCTCGTAGCGATTTGCCCTACATGGAAAGTGAATAAATGCATAAAGATAGAGTTATCCTCACGTTCGCCGTTAGCGGCTTCCGATAATTGGAAGCCAATTACGAACGAGTTTACAATTTATGTGCACTATTAGCGGTTCAGATTTGACGAAGCTCGATCTGTCACCGTTGTTTTATCCGTGACTTAAATCGCGGGTCATTATCAAGTCCGAAAATAGGCGATGATCCATTTGTCTTAATCCATGGCTAATGGGCAGATATAAAAATATACATAATTATAGTCTGTTTTTTTTTTAATTTTAAACTTAACTATATTGACCATATGAACATAAAAACCTTGTCAAATTACTTTCAACGACCTTCAGAATGGTTAATACAAACAGATATAAAACGTATTTACTTTTTTCAATATACTTTTGAGAAAGAAAGATAAAGAGTACAAAGGAATTCGATTTCTGATTTTGCTACATATCGAGAAAAAGGACACAAGAAGTCATTAGTCATTTGTTAAATCTTTGATTAAAGGACACGTTCTACATGGTTTATCTTATACGTCATTAGTCTGTTCCATTTTGTAAAACGTATAGGATAACGTCAATTAAATACAACACGAATGTAGATATTTCTTTTTTAATGTTTTTTTAAGTTCATTCTGTCCCTTGTAGTCCAACATAATCAGTTTTGGTAAACAGCTGGTCATTTGATCGATTTAAAACGGCAACAGACGTCACAATGATCAAGGCGCAGTTTATGAACGATATAATTAAACAAAATTGACCAAAATATAAAAGCTATAATTCGTCTCTGATACATCAGACGCACAGAAAGAAAATCCGTGCAATGAATAGAATTGTTTATACATGGATATGCAGGTTGCAACTTTCTAAGTATTTTTTGTTCAAACGACCAAGTTCTTTTTCTCTCTTTCTTTCTACCTCTACGGCATGCCAAGTAGAGAGGCTCACCGTGCCGCACGTGTTGGAGGGTTGCCGCTGCTTGGCGCAGTATAGAGACCATAGTGGAATGCCGCCTGGTTGTACGAGAGTGCTCGAGCATGGCAGCGAACTCAAGGGCAAACTTTTTAAGTTTCTCAGAGACATCGGGATTACGGGTTGTATATAGAGGGGTATTTAGATTATAGGTTACGATTTGTAGTTGGTTTTTGGTAGAATAGAAGTATGTCGGCGGCGGTGCAGCATATTATTTCAAAGCTCCACCGCTGCTCCCTTAAACCGGGTCGGGGCGGAATATCGAGTACCCTCCGACCTGGACTCTAGATAAAGGATAAGCATGTTTGATTGGATTTGTAAATAGTGGCATGTATGTATTTATTGTATGAGTGAGTGTGTGAATGACTAGTCTTAGGGAACGTAAGGGCGCCGAAATGACCAAAGAAGTCGATGGCGCCCGACCAGAGCCCAACCAAGGAGTCGCTTATGCACCAAGGTGGGTGACTCCCCCTGACCTATCAGGGTGAGGGCAGAGACCTCCTAGGAGGTCTCGCAATTCTAATTTCTAATTTCTTTCTACCTCTACGGACCTGTATAATAACATATATTTTTGCAAATTTACATACA
Organism: Cimex hemipterus; assembly: GCA_039619505.1. Lineage (NCBI taxonomy): Eukaryota > Metazoa > Arthropoda > Insecta > Hemiptera > Cimicidae > Cimex > Cimex hemipterus. Next base: position 21,871,982 of record CM077104.1, on the reverse strand, counting down.
CAATTTACAAATTTACATCTTTTATAATCTCTGTTTCATCGAATTTTCACTTTTTCTCTTTTTGTTCTTCATTTTCCAACGCCATTTCTAAATCTGTTATAAAGGCTGGTGTTCTCCAAGGAAGCTTCCTAAGTCCAATCCTGTATCTACTTTATACCGGTTACTTGGCACCAGCAGAACACAACAAGGAAGGAAAAGTGAGCGACACCCAGCAAATTGTCTCTCTCACTCTCTCTCTCTCTCTCTCTCTCTCTCTCTCTCTCTCTCTCTCTCTCTTTTTCTCTTTTTCTCACTCTCTCTTCCTCCCTCTGGCTTTCTCTTTCTTTTACTCACTCACTCGCCTACCGGTATTTATTTAGTTACTGCTACAAATTGTTGGTGTTTCATTTAGCTTTGTTGTAGTGCTATTTTTAGCTTTACTGCTTTATGCATCTTACTGTATTTCTATAGTCGTTGGGTTACATAATATTTATTACTTGCGCTTTTCTTTCCAACAGTGTAATACACTAATATTAGTTGATTAATTGGTTTTTCCTTTTACCTGCATTCAATTCTTTTTGCACTGCGTTTTCGTTCATTTTATTCGTTGGAGTGCTCATAGTTTTCTCCTTTATTCATTTAGCGACACCCAGAAGTTTCTCTCTCTCTCTCTCTCTCTCTCTCTCTCTCACACACACACACACACACACACACACACACACTCTCTTTTTCTTTCTCTTTCTCTCTCCTTCGCTCCCTTTTTTCCTGCATATTTACATTATAGAAGATATGTATAGTCTTGGACGGTGAGGTCACTCAGTAGTTAAGCAAACGTATATTTTTCACACATCACTTAAGGTACATAGGTTCGTTTGGGATGTTCGGTGAGTACAGCTTGTTATATTTTCTATTTATATAAAATATACAACGTTTATTATTGGACCCGGGGCCTTTACCTTACAGATATGAGACAGCCCTGTGCGTGTTAAATTAACTAGGCGGGTTGTCAATAAGGAAATAGTAATTTATGTATAGATGTGATTTTATTGTCTGATATAATTTACGACCAGTGTCCAAAGGTATAATTTGGATTCGAGGTCTTATGAGGCCCAATTGAACAGAAAAACTTGGCTTCAACGGTCCATGTTCTAAATTGATTGAGATTGGTCCGGATCACATTGATAGACTGGTTAATAAAAACTAATCAACAAAACTAAAACCCTGGGATTTTGATCAAAGTCCCAAACGTGAATGTAGATTGGCAAGTTAATGATTCAATTCCATCCAAATGGAGTTTTAACAAAAATGAAATGGTGAAACAAAAAATTATTTTGTATAAAAATCTTCCCACAGGTTAGAAGAAAGTTCTCTTAATTAGTATTTTCATGTCTATCCCTGAAGATCTCACGTGTAATTCGATCGGTTATAAATTTGTCTTATATGTGTTTTTTTTTTCTCATCTGTAGTCTGTGTAAATATTGTTGTTTTGAGACTGACAGCCGTGGAATCACGCAGGAGTCAAGTGCACTGCTTTTCTTCTCAAGAGTCGCTTTCGGGATTTTCATTATACGCTTGGGTAAACCGAATTTCCTCCGAGCTATTGAGATCCTGTTGTTAATTTCATTTTCATTTTCTTTCGGGAAAAGCCAAACAGTAGACCAAGACGGCACCCACATATTTAACTTTCTTTATTATCAAACCAATATCTACTTTTACGTTTGGTTTATGTTTTTCTTTCTGCCAGAGCAGGGACATTTTTCAAGGTTTTTGTGCTGAATTTGTTGGAAATGCTGAAAATATTTCTGACGGAAATAACAACTATGGAAATAATTTCAAAAATAATGTCGGATTGGTCAAATAAGTTCTTTCCATTAATTAACCTCTGTGGATCGAAGTCACGATGGCTGAAGTGGTTAGAGCAGCGGCGTATTGATCCGAAGGTCGTGGGTTCGAATCCCGCTCGTGCCACTGACTTTTTCATTTCAACAAAAAGCTTACATAAAGAGAGTAATTAATGGAAAGACGTTATTTGGTCAATTTATAAGTCAAACGAAGTATTAGTATAGTATTCACTAAAAGCTCTCCATGGCCTCTTCATATTTCATATTTCACCGAGAACCGAACTCTGATTACACGACATTTGAGAAATGGCAAAAAGGATGGAATATGCGAAGGTTGAGGGTTGAGATGGGAAGTTAGTGTCCGAGTGGATTGAAGTCACGATAGGTCAAGTGGTAGAGGAGCGGCGTATTTAGCCGAAGGCCGTGGGTTCGAATCCCGCTCTTCACGCATACTTTTTTATCTCAACCAGTGCCTTATGTAATGGTAACGTTTCGATCTTTATTGAGATCATCTTCAGGGTTCAAAGTAGTATTTGTTTTCCGTGTATGTTTTTCTCAAACCTACATCACACCAGACCGCATCCCACGATTTCTGAATAACCATCGACTAACGGTCACTAATCACCAAAAGTTTAACTTAAGACCTTAGTTATCTAAAAGTGACGAAGTATGAAAGAAAAAGTTCAATGTTGGTATGGAGAATCGAAATTATTTATTTTGAGTTAAGATTCATTAGTTTCACTGGAATCGAATAATATCATTTTATTAATAATTCGTAAATAATAAAATACTGATATTTTTATTTAATATTATTATTATTGTTAATCACTTAGGTAGGAATCCTGTAAAAGGGTAAAACGTATCTGTAGTTTTGTAATTTGTTTACTTGGTTAATAAATAGAAGCTTCTCGTATGAAGTTATATGAACCCTCAGGTATTTAAAAAAAAAAAAAATTTGTAAGTATGTCGGTTCAAATGCAGGACCGCTGGATTCGAACCCAGGACCTTTACCTTACAGTGATGTGCGCCTAAACCGTTGCGTCCGCCGATGAAGTAATACAGCAAGAAAGATGAAGGCAAATAGAACTATTGGAAACGTATTGGGTTAGATATCTAAAAGCTAAAAGCTTAAGGTAATTACAAAATCTAGTTCATTCGAAGCATTTTAAATATTTGTTTGACTCTTCCAGTATGAAGGTCAAGATTATAAACACTAATGTGCTTTTATCCCTTTAATCCTTCTAGAAAACTCGGGTGAAGAGATTGGATAGTGAAATCCCAACAACGTCTATCATATCGATCCAATTCCATCGACATGACTAAAGAAAATAAACTTTTGGCCAAAGTTTATTTATAAATCTAACGCCATGTCGAAGATTGTGAATAGCATATTATTCATATATTCTCGTTTACTTTCACTCGTCATTGTCTCGTCATTGTGTTCCTTATCTCTTCCTGATTTTTTTTTTTTTCACTTTCGTCTTCGCGGAACGAGAGGCAGGAAAGCGTCCAAGGTTGAGGAAACGGAACATGGTTTTCCATCTCGGGTGGGCGACAATTATTATTGTGTTCGTAAGTTTTTTTTCGCCTGTTTTCACTGCATTCTTACGAAAACTGCCTTTATGATGAGAAAAATATCAACAAAAACAATTAGAAAGCCTTCTGATAGCAGTGTTATCCGCGTAAACACTGAGAAAACTTATTAAGCACAAAGGGATTATTGAAAAAAAAAACTTAGTTTTTTTCGTATTCCACTAATATCTCTACAATATTACAAAATTTTGGCGTACTTTTTCTTTTTTTTTACTTAGTATTAAACAGCTATTTAAGACCAATCGAATAAAAAAAAATTAAAAACATCGTATGATTACTATTCACGAAGTTACGGACGTTTTTTGTCGTAAGATCACAGGCACCGAGAGCAATTGGATTGTGCTAATAGGAAAATTTTAGCTTAGGTCCGGTCATGGCGTTTGTGGAGTGTACCTATATAAAGTAAAGAAAAGAAGGATAAATTTCTGGCATCCAGGGGTACTTTTTAAACTAAAGCGCTTTCTACCCTCTCAGGGAGGGTTTCAGAGTGAGGTGTGACAATGAATTCTCGGAAGTCAAACAGATTCAGTCCGGTGTAGCGCAAGGTAGTATCCTTGGTCCTATCCTACATATCATTTATACTGCTGACCTACCAATTCATCTTGACACTGTTATCACAATAACGCGGACGACATCGCAATCCTATCCTTTCACTCCTGTCCAAGCTACCGCCAACATCCAGGAACACCTTGAGTTTATCGAAGACTGGTGAAAAAAAAATGGAGGACGAAATTGAACGAAGAAACATTCACTCAGTGTACTTTTACGCTGAAAAAGCAGTCTTGCCATCCATTGTACATCAACAACGAAGAGAAACCAGTTTCCATTCAGGTCACACCTGGGACCCCCGACATCGGTGGAATCACACAAGGCTTAAAAAACAACAACTTTATACAAGACTTAGACTGCTAAGAAGACTTCAAAGACCGAAATCGATTTTGACAGTCAAGGATGTAACACTGTTCAAGACTTTACTAAGGCCAATATGGACATGAGGAATGGAACTGGTGCGTACTGCCAAGCCTTCCAATATCCAGCGCATCCAGTCCTTCCAATCGAAAGTACTTAGACAAATTGCCAAAGCATCTTATTATGTCACTAACCTCACTATACACAAAGACATTCCCTTTGTCAACGAAGCAATCCGGTCCAGATTGCAAACCTTACACCCCATCCCAACTATACTGCTCGAACCCTCTCCACTCATTCCCATCCTGACAACCCACAACGCCTCAACAGACGGTGGCTTTAGGACCTCCTCGACCCCTAAACAAACTAAGTGCCAACAATGGCTGGCTCCTCAAAGCATGTGTTCTACCGGTGCAGTGCTGGCATTGTGGTAGTATTGTGCTATGTGATACGTTAACCATTTGTCCATATTTGTACAGTATACTATCACATATAGGTAACAAATAAATTTTAAAAAAGTATCTGTCAATTTATTGAATAATTAAATGTTATTTGTTCAGATATCGTCAGATGCGGTCTGGTGTGATGTACGTTTCAGAAAAACATTTTCTTTACGGTGCCAACGTTTCGATCTTTATTGAGATCATCTTCAGGGCTCAAAGTGTTTGTCTTCTGTGTAATTGTGCCATCGTTGCGCGTCGTGTTGTGTCACTGATACTCTCAACGCAAGGATGGCACAATTACACAGAAGACAAACATTTTGAGCCATGAAGATGATCTCAATAAAGATCGAAACGTTCGGACGATAAACAAAATGTTTTTCTGAAACCTACATCACACCACACCGCATCTCATGACATCTGAATAATTATCTATTAACGGTCACTAATCTTTATACATTAAATGTTTTATACTGTCATTAAATCTGCTTGAAATTTAGACAGGTGAAGCAGTGAGCAAATGTCTAGTTTTATGAACGGGACTTACGACTAATATGGAAACACAAGTTAAACATAAAAAGTTTAAAAATGGGAAATTATAAAAGTTTATCGCCTTGAAAGCTTGTCACCACGAAATTAAATTCCCTTAAATATTCGTACGTTCAAAAACGTTTCCAAAAAATTCGTTTTCAATTTGACGACGGCGTTGAAACCCAGATTTCACTTTTAGGTGGACGTTTTCAAATCCTCATTCGTAACACTCACATGTTCGCATAATATGCACCACCACGTCGATGTCTCATTTTTTGCTTTTGCCTTTGTAAAACCCACTTTCGTTAAAATGGAGACAAAAGATGGAAAATCTAGAGAGAACTCTTCCTCGTCCAAGACGCGGACCTTAATATTCAAGAACAATGGGCATAAAGTGGAAAAACAACAATGACTGTGTCATAACAGCCCGTCATTGTATTTTCAACTCCTGAGTTGGATAGCGGATTGTAAAATTTCTGTTTTAACAAACCCGGAAATGATTTCCTAATTTCTAAGATATTTTTTCATTTGTACTAATAAAATGGCTTCACGGCTTGCGCTTTCCTTGACTTGATCGCAATGCTAAAAAACGAAGATCTTGGGTTTTTAAATTTATTTACCGACGGGAAACTTAATCTTGATGGATTAACGATGCGATTAAGGCTGAAATATCCATATCAAACCAGGAAACTTCAATGGAAATGACATCGTTAAAATAGAGACATGTGTAAACTGCTTAATTATAAACGTAATTGAACAGTGTAAACAAGTTTAATAAGCGAGAAGATCGGTATCTCAGAGAAAAGTTTGACCCCATAAACCAGATAGACATGAAAACCAACTAAAATATCGACGTGAAATAAATACTCGATGAGATCAACAACAGAACGACAATTCGTTAAGTTTTTGCCAAACTTTCGACGATTATATCGACATCATCATCAGCGCCTATTTATTATAAAAAGCTTTAGCAGTTAGAAAAATATTGCACAATTTATTGAAACAATTATATTATCTTACTTTAACTCGATGAGTGTTAAAATAAATGTAGAGAAAAACTGTTTAAATTTGGTTAAGCTCTGCGTCGCGTCACATGCGTCAAACCGTCAATCGTGTCGCGTCATAAGAATCAATCGCGTCGCGTCACGTGCGTCAAAGCGTCAATCGTGTCGCGTCATAAGAATCAATCGCGTCGCGTCACATGCGTCAAAGCGTCAATCGTGTCGTGTCATAAAAATCAAGTCAATCAGGTCGTGGGTTCGAAACCCGTTCGTGACGCTGACTTTTTCATCTCAACCAAAACCTTTCATAAACGTTGATTATTTGGAAAAAGTTAATTGGTCAACGACTGGACCACGAACTGTAATGGATATAATATAAAATTTTAAAAACAACGTGGTCGTACGGAACCTTGGTTAATATATAAATGTAAATATATGCCTCTTTTCATACTTTTTTTTTTCAAGCGCATTTGGTCATCCCTGGTTTGATTATTTTAGCTTTTTATAAAATATACTATTTGTAGGTAACTTAAATCACAGTGCTAATTTCTACCACATTGGAAAGACATGAGGCTCGGGTGGCGACATTGTATAAAAAGCAAAATTAATCAAAACTGTGATATCCAAAAAGTACCGGAATAAAGTATGCAAAGAAGCATGTACTTATATGTGTATTTTAACCGAGGTAAACTATATGTCCACGTTTTTTTTTTGTTTTTTTTTTTAATTGTATATTATGTTGTTGTTGTTTCTTTTATTGTTTTTAATTAATTCTATACTCAACGGTTTAGGCGTTAACACAGCGCTCATCACTGTAACATAAAGGTCCCGGGTTCGAATCCAGCAGCCCTGCATTCGCACATTCGCACCCGATCTACAAATGGGCTTTTTGTCAAAAATACCGGCACCCCGTTGGTTGATATGACCTCTGCTGTTGCAAACTCTCGTAAAAAAATTAATTCTATATTTTACCTTGTTAATAAGAAGGTCCGAAGTATTCGTGTGTCGCATCTATTGGTACATTTCAGTTGTTTTCTACAGTCCAGTACATAAGGCAAAACGAACTTACTTACCTTGTTAATATGAGGATGCAGAACAATCTTATTATAAATGATTATTTGGAGATCGTGAGATGCGGTCTGCTGTGACGTAGGTTTTAGAAAAACATTTTCTTTATCGTCCCAAAGTTTCGATCTTTATTGGGATCATCTTCAGGGCATAAAGTATCCGTTTTCAGTGTAGATGTGTCATTATTGTATGACGTGCTGAGAGTGCCTTTATTATAAATGAAGTTTTTTCCCTCGCTCATCGAGTTAAAGTAAGAAATATAATTGTTTTTAATTTTGTTTATAAATTGTACAATATGTTTCTAACTGCTATATTTTCCTATAATAAATAGGCCTTGATGATGACAATATAATCATCGAAAGCTCGGCAAAAACTTAAAGAATTGTCGTTCTGTTGTGACCTCACCCAACATCCTTTTTCTGTGTTGTTCAACAGCAGGTCGATCCATCATCTCATCTTTCATTTCAACCTCCGAATTAATTTATTGAAATCAAATTAGTCTTATTTAAACATTCATTTCCCCTTAAAAAAAGGACTACAAAGAAATCAGAGACTCTACTTTGTCTTGGAAATCATAACTAACCTATCGTTCCTCATTTATTATTATTTAACAGGCCTGTATTAATCCTGAGTTTTGTCGAACTTTACTGCAACAAGTCTGTACAAAGATTAGGTTTTTTTGACTAAATCTTTTCCCTGTTCCATGACCTCGAATTGTGTTAGTATTAGCAACATGATTTATTCTTCAACTGATCCTTTTTCTATGGCAGTTTGAAATGAAATAGAATGGTTCTTTTATTATTATTACTCAACCTTGTTAACTGGTGAGTTTCATTTAGGCAAATAGTGAGCTCTGAAGAAGGACCGGGGGGACATGGCCCAAAAAAACAATATTAAAATACGTGGCTTTAAAATAAATTGTGTTTTTAAAAAAAAATTGTCCTGGTCAAACTGAAATTGTTGATGGCTTCTCCCAGGCTTGCCCCTTTGTTGCCCTGTCCTATGGACATTTGAACCTTGACAAGAATCAATTTGTTTTCAGTATTCCTATTTCTCCCAGTCCCTTGATCTTCACTCCAGTGAGAACAATTCGATTGGTGTAAATTTTATGAAGCTTCATAGCTCATATGAGCCCACTTCTTTTACTCTACGGCCTCAGTAGACACCGCACACAAACCCAACATAATTTATGCCGTATTTAATCGAGCAATACATTTCTAAATTCAAGCACTTCATAGAAGTTCTGGTTTCCTGAGCACAAAACAAAACTCGGAAGTTGTTTTTGTCTATTTTTGCGACGTATTTGATGGGATCGGTGATGCGGTTCAATGAATGTTGTGTGTTGAAACCATGCCAAGATTTCTGTCTTTTATTTCACCTTCCTCAGTGCTCTACAACAGATATACAAGCATATAATTTTTCATTCAGATCCTCCGTCAGTATTGATCAATGTTGATTGCTTCAGAATACTGTTAGTATAAATATTTTCACTTCATCGACTATTTCCATACTAAGTAGACCAAAACTCCACTAAATAATTTATTTTGCAAATGTTAAAGTTTTATTACTAAGCATTTACCCCTTTTTTAATGGTGGTTTACAATATACATTGTCTGTTTTTAATGAGGCGCAGAAATTAATAAAATTCGAATGGTAGAGGGCTGTTTAATTTTCCTAGATAGACTACAACACTTCCAATGTGAATAAACTAAAACCCTTCCCTCCTTTCTACAGTCGGTCACTATTAATTAAACGTTGGTTCATAAACCCTCGCTGAATAAACTTTTATAGCTTGTTTAAAATTGTTGGGCTGAAAATTCAATGGCCAGTCGTTGGATGAAAATTCGAGCAAAATTGTTTCACACGTTTCAACTCTCTAAAGATAATCTAGGCACTCTTTGAGTTCTTTAAGGCAGCGTTTTTTATTATGGAAAAGTTAATTAATTTTTTTATAGCAGTAATAATGATTACAAGTATTAACAAAGTTGTATGCAAATGTTTGAGGCGAATTTCATTATGAGTAAGAAATCCTTTCTAAGAAAACAAAAAGTAATTTTTCTGTTTTGGTACAAGCTCAACTTTTTCATTTTAAAAATGAATTAATTAAAAACAAAAATTCTAAAGAAAAGAAACTCTTAAGACATTAAAATTTAATAAGTTTTTAAATAATGACAGCTGTATTTCTCCACATTTAAAAATATGCAACTATCAATAGTAACAATTGCCAGGAATCCATATACATTAGAATAATCACAAACATTATTTTTTATGTATAATAACACTGACCGAGAAAGAAATTTGTGTTTATTTTATTGTCGTCCAAAATAAGCCACCATCCTGTTCAATTTTTTATTTTTATGCAAAGACGGTTGAGAAGAAAAATTAGCTTCACGAGTCGGATTTGAACCCATGACCTTGGCACTAATTTTTCTTCTCAGTCGTCTTTGCATAAAAAATGGAAATAATAATTAATAAACAAAACTAACTAAATATTTAACGTTTTTACTTGATTGGCCCCCCCTTTTTTAACCTCAAAGATTTCAATAGAATATTAGTTCCTGAAACAATGTGCTTCTTATTTTACTAAGTCCCGTTTAATTGTACTTACATTCAATTTTGGAGTTCCCCCCATAAAACTAAAAATAGCAAAGGTTGTGCCTGTTCATAAAAGGGGTATAAATTCAATGAAAAATTAATACATAATAGACTGCATTGAAAGGTTTGATATGTTTTCAAAATTTCAGTTCAGGCTCAGAAAATTGCTGCTCACCGAGGATGCTCTCTATTACATATTTGAAAAATTAATAGGTTCAAAAATGAAAAATCTTTCAGTAGGTACCTTTCTTAATCTAACTAAGGCCTTTCATCTTGTCAACCGTGACTTATAAATTAAGCTCATACAAAAAAACTTGAATCTTTTGGTGTACATGGCGTTTGCCTGAATTTGTTTTTCATTCCTTTCTGTGCGTTATCAAAAAATATTTACAAATGGGCATTCCTCTTCCATGATTCCTGTTATTACAGGGTTCCCACAGGGCTGAATTCTGGGTTCACTCTTATTTAACATTTTCATCAATGACTTAGTCAATTAAGGTTGGATCTACATATCTATTCGTGGATGATGGCGCTAGCAGTACAGTAGGCTACATAAAAAGTTGTATGGACAAAAATGGACTGGAAATCAACAGTTTGTCTGAACTTCAATGGTGATAAATTTGCCCCCATATCTCTACATATTGGGAGTACAGAATTGTCTTGGGCTGGCTCAGTAAGTAATTTGGAAAGCAATTGGAACAAACTCCTACCAAAATTAAACAGTAGTTTTTTCAATTGTTTTTTCAATGAATTCTACAAGTCGACACATTCGTACACAAATAATTTTGAATCACCACTCCCCTACAAGTTTTTGGGAAAATAGCACTATTACCGAAAATTAGAACGGAATTAAGAACCCACCCCAGAAAATCTTTTGCTGTCAGCTTTTTGAAAATAACAAAATGACGAACACGCCTATAAATTTATAGTTGCCATTTTCATTTAAAATGGGTGGTCGTCATTGTACTCTATATACTCTTGGCAAAAATGTTAAAATGTAATACAAATATTCTTCTGAGATGCTCATTTGAATATTCTCTAAAAAACACAAATTCCTGCCAGCCCACCACTGATAATTGGTTTGATGACCTAAGTGCCTTTGCTCTTAGGGTGCAAATCCATCTACCGTACAAGGCAGAATGCCCGGAATAACTTTTAAGTAAGAAAAATTATAAAGTAGAAAGGTGGAAGAACAATATCTATACTAAAAAGGCATGGATAAATGCCTCAACTAAAAATGGTATAATATAAATTAAAAAGGTTTAATTTGGATTAAACATAAAAAGGGTTATTTTGAAATTAAAAACAGTTACTTTGAAATAAAAAGGGCTAATTTAAAGTTAAATGAGGTTAATTTGATATTAAAATAATAATTTAAAGTTAAAGAGGGTTAATTTGAAATTGAAAACAGTTAATTTAAAATTAAAAATCGGTAATATGAAATTAAAAACAATTAATTTGAAGTTAAAAAGGGTTAGAATAAGTTAAAAAAAAGTGACTTTCAAATAAAGTTAAAAAGATCATTTGAAATTGAAAAAGGTTACTTTAATATTAAAAAGGGTTAATTTGGCATTAAAAGCCATTAATTTGGAATTAAAAAGGATTAATTTAAAGTTAAAAATTGTCACTTTGACATTGAAAACAGTTAATTCATAATTCAAAAGAGTTAATATGAAATTAGAAAGAATTAATTTGAAGTTAAAAAGGGTTAGAATAAATTAAAAAGAGTGACTTTCAAGTAAAGTTAAAAAGATCATTTGAAATTGAAAAAGGTTACTTTAAAATTAAAAAGGGTTAATTTGGCATTAAAAGCCATTAATTTGGAATTAAAAAGGATTAATTTAAAGTTAAAAATTGTCACTTTGGCATTGAAAACAGTTAATTCATAATTAAAAAGGGTTAAAATAAAGTTCAATTGAAATTTAAAATGGTTCATTTAAGATTAAAAAGAGTTCATATGAAATTAAAAACAATTAACTTGAAGTTAAAAAAGGGTTAAAATAAGTTTAAAATAGTGACTTTCAAATAAAGTTAAAAAGTTCAATTGAAATTTAAAATGGCTCATTTAAGATTAAAAAGAGTTAATATGAAATTAAAAACAATTAACTTGAAGTTAAAAAAGGGTTAAAATAAGTTTAAAATAGCGCCTACAATAAAGTAAAAAGTTCATTTGAAATTGAAAACTGTTAATTTAAAATTTAAAAAAGATTAGTTTAAAGCTAAAATTTGTTTCTTTGACATTGAAAACAGTTAATTTAAAGTTAGAAAGGTTAATTTAAAGTTAAAAAGGGTTCGTTTGAATTTGAATAATTTTACTTTATAGATGTAAAAAAACAAAATACCTCCCACAGTGAATGAGTTAAAGTTGAATAGCATATTAAATTTAAGAATTATAATTTGGTTAAAAGTATATTTTTATATCATTTAAAGAAGGTTAAAAAAGTAAATAGAAAATTATCTACCAGTACATAACAACAACAGTTTACATAAATCTTCAACATATAGTAAAATCTTTCAATTAATTAATCTTTATATAAGGTATTGGTTGAAATGATGCAGTGGCGTATTGGACCAAAGGTCGTGGGTTTGTATCCCGCTCTTAATACTAACGTTTTCATTTCAAATAATACCTTACATAAAGATTAATTAATTGAAAGAAGTTATTTGGTCAATCGGACAACAAAATATAATCGGATATAGTAAAATGTTGGACAATACATAATCCTACTATAAACTATGTTCTGTAAACAGTCAGTTTATCTTGTTGAAATTTTAATCTTTAATGAAATCCGTACGACTATCAATTTTGTTTTAGAGTTGAACAAGCAATTCGGTATTGAGCAATATTGTTTGGAACGCTGGGTCCCTGCCTATTTCAGAAATAGTACCTCAAAGTTTGTAAATTTGTAATTCGATAGAGTTCAGAAAATCAACGGATAAAATGGGTTTGAAAATTTTTGAGAAAAAAAAATATCCGTAGAATTGTTTTATTTTAAAATAAAAATTGTTTACAGTCGAAATGTACACTATTTACAACAGTTTCATGGAATTTTTTTTTTTTTAATTTTCTTCCTTACATAACATTTGAAACGTTAATTTTTGCGTTTTGTAAGAACAGTGGACATCGAATTTAATAATAATTTCATACGAAATACATAAAAGTTAACTCGGTGAATTTTCTTAACGATTCGATAAAATGTAGAATATTACAAATTAAAAAGATTAATTTTACATGCACGTACTATTGTACTGAAGTGTAAGAAACAGTTCCATTTCTTGTTTTGTAAAACCTTAAATGACAAAAAAATTAATCGACATGAAAAATTATTTTAATAAAATGTTAGCACACCTTTATTTTGTTACTGATAATTCTTTAAAAATCTTAGTAATTGGTTGACTTAACGAAAAGCTTTTTAAAAGATTATCTATTTATATTTACTTCAAAATGATGTAAGTCGAATCCACGAGAAGTATTTTTAAATTAACTCCCCTCAAGGGTCAATCTTCAAATGATTTTTTATTGATTTATTTTATGTTTTACTATAGAGATCAATAGTAATAATGATGAGTTCGAATACACCTGTAAATAATATACATTAATTTGGATTAACTATTAACTATTATTTACACTTACAACGAGACCATAAAACATTTAGATTTTTTTTCCTGAAAACAATGCGAATGAAAAGAAAGGAGTACAATTGTACTTTTGTCACCAACTTTTACTCTACATTAAAAAAAAAAAAAAACTTACAAAATTATGACAAAGACAATTGGTTGTAGCATCTCTTGTAACGTAAGGGGAAAACCTTTCGGCCAACCGGTACTCACAAAGATGAATAAATTAGACCAAATACAAATACAAATCTACAGCCGGTTCTACTCAATAATATACACATGTTTACAAAATAAAACAGAAAAAAGGATAATTTGAATTATAATATAATAATATATATCACAGAGCTTCACAAGTTTCTATTTTGCATCGGGTCCTGCGCATTTTCCGTTTCCGAAGGGGGAAACGAATAAACAATAGTCCCAAAGCTTGCAAACTAGAATCGACAGATCCAACGGTGGATAAAATCAAAAAGTCACAACCATTTCCTCAGTGAGCTTGGCATCGAATTATCCAATGCTAGATTGCAAGTGCAAAATAGAAAACAATGTGCTAAAAGTTTTTTTTTTTTTTTCTATTTGTTTTCGTTTGTGAATTAGATGTTCCCATTCAAACTTTTAAAAAAAATATATATACATGCGGTAAATTTTCAAGCCATGCAGATTGCCAAATACGAACGATTTAAAGTTGAAGGACCCAATCATAAGAATTTGCGATAAATTAAAAATTAAATTATGATAAGAAATTATAACAGCCTAGCTAAATCTCGAGTATGCTCTTTTTAAAAGTAAAACATACAATGTGCAAAAAAAATTATAAATGTCAAATAATTAAACATTAAAATGCTCCATTGGAATAACAAGTTATAACATTTAAAAAATAGAACACCATTGATTTTTTAAACTATTAACCTAAAATTGATTTTTTTTATGTATTATGTAAAATGTTTAAATAATTCGGAACTAGGCCTTTTTTTAAAAATGTTTTTAGCAGTGTAAGTAAAATAAGGTTTGATTTAAAAAATGTACTTAAAAATCTCAACAGTTGTGAGACAGTTTTGAATGGGAATAAAATAGGTAAAGTAGAGCTTGTTACATGTACACAGCACATTTTTTTTTTCACTGTTTGTCCTGGTCTTTTTCACCGTTATAAAACTCGTTCGCCGGCTCAACGAGCATGTCCTCTTCGGCTTGGGACATTCTCACGTCAGGGTCTAGATCGTCCAGTACGGCTGAATCGTCGGACGGTACCAGGTCACCAGGTATATCCTTCATTTGAACACTTGGAGCGTGCTGAAGCATCTTTAGGTTATCGAACACGAATTTGGTTATTGTCTCGAGATATTGTTTTCCGTTGAGGTTTTCCTGTCTTGGCGGGATCTCCGGGTGAAGTTGGAAATCTGGAGCGAAATACTCTAAGTACTCTGTATACGGGAGTTCATTGCTGATGGCCTCGTGGAGCAACAACGAAGTTTCGTATGTCCAGCACCTTGCTACATTTCTCAGCGTGTATCCTCCGCCTCCGACGACTAAAAGCGGAATATTACAATCCCTGATCAACCTGACGCATTCACCGTGACCCCTTGTTGTTAGCCCGAATGTGCCTAACCTATCGCCTTCTAGGGAATCGGCTCCGCATTGAAGGACGATGGCAGTAGGCCTGAAAAAATCCATGACATACTGAATAACAGGTTTAAACACTTGAAAATAACTTTGATCGTCAATGCCTTCTTTGAAAGGAACATTGACTGAGTAATATCTTCCCGAGTCAGACCCAATTTCATACATGTCTCCAGAGCCTGGGAAAAAACAGGGGCCGAAGTTGTGAAAAGAAACTGTCATAACTCTATCAGTTAGGTAAAACGCTTCTTGAACACCATCACCGTGATGCACATCGATGTCGATATATAAAACCCGAGCGTAGTATTTCAAAAGTTCCAAAATTGCGATCACTATGTCATTGACGTAGCAGAAACCAGATGCTTCGAATTTCTTCGCGTGGTGCAAACCGCCTGACCAATTAATGGCGATGTCGCACAATTTGTGGTTAAGCTTCGTCGCGCCTTCGAGCGACGCGCCCGTATACATGGAGCAAAAGTCGAACAGCCCTTCGAATACAGGGCAATCATCACCCACGTTGAAGCTAGCCAAGTTCTTCGTATATCCCTGAAGGTTCTGAGGTGTGACCGACTGCAGGAACTCGATGTACTCGTCTGAATGGAACCTGCACATGTCGTGCGGACTTGCACGGTACGGACGGTAGATTTGCATTTTCTTATGCAACCCGTAGTTCAAAACAAGACTGTGGATGACAGACAGCCTTTGTGGCTTCATAGGGTGGCCCACGCCATAATGGAAATTGCCCACATCAGGGTCATAGAAATAAAACACCTTCTTCTTCGCCATGATTAGTCTTTTTTCATAAGATACTGGCTAAAAAAAATTATGATGACTGTCTTCCTTGTCTTATCAGATGTCACGTTCCTCTCCTGTAACACACAATATTTAATAAAATCACTAGTTACAAAGCAAATTAACTTCATATTTAGAACAAAATAACAAACATAAATAAAAAGAATATAAATTATACAGGGTGATCTGCTTGTCATGTTAAAAAGCATTTTCAGTACATCTAAAGTGGAGTAGTATGTTATAAACCTTATGCTTATATCTCAATTCGTTCAATAGTTATGATTTTTTTTTAGAGTTTATTTAAGAAAAACACTTTTCTTTACATAAGACCTGCATTCTCCACTCTAACTTAACTTTCGCCAACTTTTGACCCTATTTTTAAATTTAACGCCAAAATTCCTTTTTGATTAGTCCATTTTTGTTCTAAAAATCGGCAGACTACTTACAAAATAATTGCACAAACATCATGAAATTTTTTGAAAGGGTGATTGTGAATTAACCTCTTTAAACTGTAGCCCCCCCCCCATTACATTTTTAAAAATGTCCAAGCTAAAAACGCCGACGTTTTACGAGCTTTGCAACGGACTAATGGAAACTTTCATTATTATGATTTTACGATGGGCAATTTCAGTTGAAAGTTGGGAAAACGTGCTTCTGGACGTATCCTGGGGATTAATTGTACGGTTCACAAGAGTTGAATCAGATTTTTGTTCTGATGAATATTTTGTTTCTTTATTCGTAAATTATTTTCAGAATGCAATCGGTAATTATTAATTTACACACCCGATCAACTCTCAAACCACAAAAAAAAAGTTTGCATGTTCATCATGCAAAAATTTCAAATAAGCAGGTTATTATAAATTTAGAATATCATCCTTATGCATGTTTATCCTTTAGTTCAGTTTTTTTTTTTTTTTTTTTTTTTTTTTTAATGGTAAGTTTAAAAAAAAATAATCGCATAAAATATTCATGCCATCTATTTACTTCATAAAAGTAAATCGATAAAGAAATTACATTTTTTATTGTTCAAAGCAGAATTCAGCATGCAGTTCATTGTTTAGAAAAGGCAGCAAACTCCAATACTTTATTTAATCTACCTGAATGCAATCTTGAAGAAAGATAACGGCTTTTTGCAATTGTGCAAACAGGACTAATGTTCAAATCTCACAATTGTGATTTTTTTCCTCGTCCATAAATATTTTTCAAAATTGTCCTTTTGTTATTTGAGTATGTCCAAAGCATTATTAGCTGACAAATTATTATTTCAAAATGCAGTAAACTCCAAAACTTTGGTTAATCTACCTGTTACGTATCGTCTGAAAGGGCCATGGTGGCTTTCATACATACAGAAACAGGTATCGTACGCATTTTATTACTATCAATAGAAATAAAACAATAATGACAATTAATTACAATTTTTGGTTGAGATGAAAAAAAGGTAATGGCAAGAGGGGGATTTGGACCCACGATCTTCAGCTAGATGCCCAAGCTGCCCTACCACTTGAGCTATCGTGACCTCGTGGTCGTGGGTTCGAATCCCTCCCGTGCCATTAACTTTTTTTCATCTCAACTAAAAACTGTAATTAATTGTCATATATTAATTGGTCAAGCGTACCATGAAACTAGCGAATTAAAACAATTTTTTTTTAATAATCTCATAAAGTTTGAATAAAACAATTTATTTCATAACAATTAATTAAGGTTTTTAGTTGAGATATACAAGTCAATGGCAAGAGCGGGATTCGAACCCACGATCTTCAGCTAGTACGCCACTGCTCTACCATCTGAACTATCGTGACCTCGTGGTCATGGGTTCGAATCCCTCTCGTGCCATTAACTTTTTTTCATCTCAACTAAAAACCGTCAAGCGGACCACGAAAATAGCGAATGAAAACAATAATTTTTTTTAAATAATCTCATAAGTTTGAATAAGACAATTTACTTCATAACAATTAATTAAGTTTTTTCTCGTGTAATCTATTTGATTCTCAGCGACAAATGAAATAGCTTTTTAAATGTTTTATCTCAACTAAAAACCTTAATTATTAATCATAATATATTAATTGGTCAAGCAGACCACGAAATTGGTGAATTAACTTCATAACTTTAAATCGATAGAAAATTCCATATTATTTTTGTTATTATTAATATTATTACTGTTCAAAGCAGAATTCAGCATGCAGTTCATTGTTTAGAAAATGCAGCAAACTCCAATACTTCATTTAATCTACCTGAATGCAATCATGAAAAAACATAACGGCTTTTTCAATTGTTGTACATGCAGGAACATTATCAAATCTCATTCATTTAAACGCTTTTAAATTTAAATCAACAGTTATGTACAAAATGGTAAAATAAGCCGCAAAGAATTTTTGACGGTAAATTTAGTGAAAATTTCAGATGCTTGTAAACATACTTAATTGACAATACAAGAATTGTTATATTGCATTATCTTTCGGGTAATTTTATAATTTTATCATCTTAGGCCTATGACACACACATTTTAAGCGTTTACTGAAAAGAAAATTGAGTCAGTTGGGGGTTTCTTTGTTTAGAATGGGATGGTGTGGTGAGTATCACTTGGCGGTTGTGATACCGAGTCATAGGGTCGAAGAAACAACCCCGGTTGTGTAGTATTTCATCGGCTGTGCCACATATATCTGTTTTGCGTCCTGCTATCTGTAAATCATTTGTTCTCGGGTTTTTTTTTTATCTTGATGATTGGTGTAGTATACTTTTTTCTGTTTTTCTCTTCTATCGGATGAACCCTTACTCAACTCCCTCGGACAGCAGAAAAACGTGTTTGGCATGTATTGCAGTAAAGAACAATAAAATATATTGCACTATAAGTGACAATATTGAAAAATGACACAGACAACACTGATGTTCCCTGTCTAGGGGAATGGTGAAATTGACAAGATAACTGCTTATGAAACCGCTGTGTGCAAAAAAATAAAACTATGGCCGTGCAATGAAGAGTCAGAAACAAGTGCCCACCTTCGAACATTTTAGAGCATCTACTCAATGTGATAAAAAAATAAATAAATAAACATCAAAACTGCTGTGTCTAGCCTTTAGAACTTTGCAGGTTTTTGGAGTGATGAATGTTTATTTAAGTCCTCAAGGGAAGCACAGTTTTTCACATTACATTTTTTTAATTAATTTAAATTTTTCAGGGCCCGGAATAAACTCAAATCTGAAATGACAATTTCACCCCAATACAGTGGCTGGGATAGCACATCCCAACATTTGGGGTGTTATCCTGGTTGAAAACAATACAATTTTTTTTTTTTTTTTTTTTTTTTTTTTTTTTTTTTTTTTTTTTTTTTAATGAGGGTTCGCAACAGCAGAGGTCATGTAAACCCTCAGGGTGCCGGTGTTTTTGAAAAAAAAGCCCATTTGTAAGTATGTCGGGTTCGAATGTAGGGCCGCTGGATTCGAACCCGGGACCTTGACCTTACAGTGGTGAGCGCCGTGTCAAAGACGAAACCTCGCGGCCACCGACGCCCCCCAATCCAATTTTGATTAACCTATGCTGCTCGAACACAATTTCTGGTTATGATTGCACCAATTACATGCAGTATACACATAGATGGAAAAAGCTCATAATAAATCACCCTAAATGCACCTCAATCTTCGAACATAATCCCTGATGGAGGTGTAGACCAATAAACTATTCTCAACGAGAAAACCATGTCACTGTGACGAACAGATCCAACTGCTTTCAAACGTAATGAAATCCTTTCATGAGCTATGTTTAGTGTCTCTGCAATGAGTTATTTGTAGCATAAGCTTGAATTTGATCAACAGCTGGATGACCTGAGTGCTTCTCATCTTTCATATGAAAATTTTTGCTTCTAACCCAAGCAAACCACTTTCTCCTAAAGAGTTATCACCATATACATCACTTTTCCTAGCAGTCTGTGCTGTGATTGTCCATTTGCAGTTATATAAAAAATATAAAAATTTAAAAAAAGACAAAAATGTGTTTTTCCTCCATTTTAAATTAGTAAAACACTAGGTATAAACATCGAATGAAACTGACAAATAGAAACACCTTAACTATTCCATTTTCAGAGAGTGTGTACAAAATTATTACATAAACATTCTAACATAAAATCTAATTATTGAAAACTCTCAGATTTATTTTACAACCCGATGTTTTTCCTTTGCATTTTTCCAAATTGCTTTTTCTTGTTTAAGTATGTCCAAATTTCAGATATACATTCCGCGCATGTTTTTCAGTCGTTACTGAAACAAACCGCCTCATGCCACTAGAATATGATAAAAATAAAACAAAGCACACAATTATTGCAAAATTTCAATAGAACTTTTATTACAACAGAACAGGTTATTTTTATTATTTTACTAATAAAACGAAAAAACAAGTTTAACCAATTTGACAGCGCAGCCCGGCCCCCCCAGAACGAGGCCCCCGCAGACCACGGCGCAGTGGCAGCCCCAGGCCTGGAAAGAATGGAACCCCACGGATCTCTCGCAACTGATCCTTTTGATCTTAAAATTAAAATTACGCACAGGGCTTTATCAAGGAGGGGTCGGTGTCTAGTCACCATCGACACTTCCTCTCAGCCCGGGGAGGCACCCCTCAGCCCAGCGCAAGGCCGACCAGCACCCGAGGCCCCCGGAAGGGCGTCACCAGAAGTCAGCCACACCACACCGCCAAAACGGGGAGCCAGCAAAGGAAAAAAGAGTTGAGGGGATGAGATATTAGATTTGGTCAATTAGTTGGATGTCTGTTAAGAAGTTAAAAATTTTCTTTATTGAATTTGAGTTGTTGTTTAGTATGGATTGGAGGTCTTTGGGAATTTGATGGAGAGTTCTTTTAGAGGTGTATAAAGGACAATCTGTTAGGATATGGGATATTGTGATGGTAGTTTTACAGAGTGGACATGTAGGTTTAGGAGTTCTTGCAAGGAGGAATCCATGTCTGAATACTTTAAAGCTCTGACTCCAAACATTCACTCGTAATCTAATTTACCTTATTGCCATCCAAGCTTTAATTTTTCTTTTTAAAATTCCTAATTTCGAAGGCCAAATGTATGCAAAATTCCCATGTTAAATTGCATAAAATTTAATAAAATTACAAAATTTATTTCTGTTTCTTTTTTTAATTAAAATTTCTATTTTCCTGATTTTTTTTTTATTTTGTTATATTATTTGTTATAGATTTAACCATTTTAATTAAGATAAGTCAGGTGATAACCCAATATTTTCTCAATCTGCATTGTTTGAGCTCATTAACAAGCCAATCCCAGACTTTCAAATATGTAATTTTTTTTTTTTATTCAGTCAAAAATTAATTTCAACGGTTAATTTCGATGGAGTTAGGACATCTGACTCATATGTCCCATGCTAGCAGTCCAGGGTTTGAATCCCAGCACAGCCTTTGACTTTTTAATTAAAAATATAATATGAAAGAAATATGGTAAAAAAGGTGACCCTTCGTCCAGGACACCGTAAAGTTATTTGGATGTTAAAACTTCCTATGTGATAGTCTGATGTGAGATGTGTAAAGAGGGTTTATTTACTATTTCCTTAGTCCTTTTTATCAAAAATAAAGTTTTGTTTTGCATTTGTCTGAGGTCTTATAGCTTATACCCATTTTAAATTAGGAGAAGAAGCAAAGTGATAACCCCATTGTTTTCTCTATCTGCACTGCTTGGAGTCGATAGTTATTAAACAGCTATGACTTTCAAAAATGCAGATTTATTTATTTTCTTTTATTTTCCGTATTTACAGCTTGCCAAATCTCAATATTTTGTTCCTTTTGGCCTAAACTAATTTTGATCCGGTATGCATCTTATTTTATTTTTTCAGATTGTATAGGCTAAGCCCATTTTTAAAAAGCAGAAGTAAGTTCTATTCTACAACCATCGGCTAATATGATTAACATAAGGCCGTAAGTTAGCTTTCCTTAAAAGAAAGTTATAAAAAAATAAAAAAAAATAAAAAAAAAAAAAGTTCTATTCTATCTTGCTTGGAGATAGATAGATAGATAGATAGATATACTTTATTTACAAAATGAAAAAAAAATTTTAGAGTTAAAAAATAAAAACACAGTATTATTATGGCATGGTGTTAAAACCGTCAGCCTGAGTTCTATTGGTACATTTCTTGCTTGGAGTCATTAGCTATACAAATCTAAGAGTTTCAAATATTCTGTATTTTCCTCCAAATTCTGTCAAAAATTAATTGAAATGGCTTCGGTGGCTGCGACGACTTAGGCATAGACGAGGCGCTCATCACTATAATATAAAGAAGTCCGGGGTTCAAATCCAGAGGCCCATGGGTTGATATAACCTATGCTGTTGCAAACTCTTGTTTAAAAAAAAGTTTTGTTAATAAAAAAAGTGATATCCTACTTTTACGGAGCTTTTGGCTATGCAAATCTAAAGATTTTCAAATATCAAGATTTTAGGCATTTTTGCAATTTTTTTTTTTTTTTTTTCTTTTCATTTTCTGTTTAATCTCATATATCCGATATTTTTCCCCTTTTAGCCTAATTGAATTTTTGTCCAGTATGTATGACTATATGTGTTTGAAAATTT
>CM077104.1:21799928-21849419 GCA_039619505.1 Cimex hemipterus | reverse complement strand
ATGTGTTTGAAAATTTGGCCAAAAATTAAATTAAAAGGTCATTTACAAGAAATAATTATGACGCACGAGTGCATAATAAAACTGAAATGTATAAAGTTAATTTATTTCTAATTCCCTTGCCTTATTTTTATTACTTCCAACAAAAATTTATTTTTCCTTTGTTTACATTTTGTATTTGTTTGAGATTTTATAGCTCCAACCCATTTTTAAATAGGGGAAGAAGCAAAGTGAAACCCCAGTTTTACTCTCTCTGCACTGCTTGGAGTCGATAGTTATCAACCACCTATGACTTTCAAAAATGCAGATTTATTTATTTTCTTTT
The DNA here is from genome assembly GCA_039619505.1 of Cimex hemipterus. Lineage (NCBI taxonomy): Eukaryota > Metazoa > Arthropoda > Insecta > Hemiptera > Cimicidae > Cimex > Cimex hemipterus. The sequence continues at coordinate 21,849,097 of CM077104.1, read as the reverse complement.
TTTCAGTATCTACAAAGCTTGCCAAATCTCATATTCAATATTGTGCTCTTTTTAGCCTAAATTAATTCTGATCCAGTATGTATCGTATTTGTTTGAGATTGTACAGCCTAAGCCCATTTTTGAAGAGTAGATGGAAGTTGTATTCTAACTGAATTTCTTAGAACCATTAGCCATACAAACCTAAAACTTTCAAATATACAGACATGTATTTTCCTTCAAATTCTGCCAAATGTTAATTTCAATGCTCATTTACAAAGAATAATTATGATGTACAAGTGCATTAAGTATGAAATTAGTAAAAAAAAAATTTATTTTATTATCTTGCCTCTTTTATCAAAAATTGGCCATGACAATGTAGGCAATGATCCCTGGTGTGCCAGTGCAACATTGTTGAATCAACAAATTGACCAAATTCATGGTCGCTGAGATACGATCCCGCTCCTTCCATTGATGAGAGCCATATCAATTTCTTTCAATTGCGGCCACCGGTCCCCTGTGGTGTCAGAAAAAATCCAGAAGCCCTCAACAATTTATTTCCTTTATTTTTCACTATCAACAAAGCTCGCCAAATCTCATATATTTGATATTTCGCTCCTTTCAGCCTAACTGAATTTTTATCCAGTATGTTTGGCTGCATTTGTTTGAAAAATTGTCCAAAAATTGAATGGTCATTTACAAGTAACAATTATGACGCATGAGTGCACAGTTAAGACTGAAATGTATAAAGTTAATTTATTTCTTATTCCCTTGTCTTATTTTTATTACTGCCATCAAAAATTTATTTTGACGTTGTTTATATTTTTGTTTTTGTTTGAGATTTTATAGCTTCAACCCATTTTTAAATAGAGGAAGAAGTAAAGTGAAATCCCGGAGTTTTTCTTTATCTGCACTGCTTGAAGTCGATAGTTATTATTAACTTATGACCTTCAAAAATGCAGAATTTAACGTAACATTCACACATCGCCGTTTTCACCCTAAATATTCATAAAGACAGCCTCCAAACATGTTGTTTGGGAAACACTAGTCACTAAGATCAAACAAATTTTGCAATTATAATTTCAGAAAGAACTTGTTTGTTTATAATTCATATTCTGGAATTAAATTATTAGCGCAAAATTATAATCATTACTATTAGCATTCAAAGATTTGTTAATTTGTAATTTGGTAATTACCAATCACCAAAATGATCGGCAAATGCCCACATTACAAACTCATTAACACAAAAACTGTATAAGGAAATCTCAAAACCCCAGGTAAGTTATTTAAATTCAAAAACATAATAAGTACAATAATAAAATACCGAGCAGAAGTACAATAAGATTTATTGATTAATATGGAAACCAACAGAGGGGAAAAAATAAAATGTTATTCGATGGCATGTCGATTAAAAAGAGGAAATTATAAACGAACATCGAAACTTTAGTTGAGGCCATCAGAATTAGGAATAATTACCGTTTTGTTTTAGTGCCAAATAGGCAAAAAAGGCAACAATGAGGTCGACAAACTGGTCAAGAAAAGTTTCCGTAACAAATTTCATATTGAAAAATCCACACAACCCGAACAAGCTAGATATACAGCGGAAATGAATGGAATGACTACGGCGACTGTTTGGATATTCCGTTGATAACATGACTCAGTTGATTGTGTATAGTACCACGAAACCACTTTTCGTTTTGTGTATTCACAAGATAACGTAGAAGCAGAAAAGAAAGAGAAAACGTTGGATTCATACATTGAATACGAAAAGGGAAGCACTTGGTCAATCCTACTGTTTGTATGGGGAACTTTGACGCTGACAAGTTATTTCGATACTATCCGATTACTATAGCTTCATTTGACGAGCTCCAAGCATTGGTCGGCATGCACCTTCAGAACTGGAGTTTTCTTTAAAATTCTACGGACGGGGCATATTCTGGACTTTCACAATAAAACGGCTTCGATCAGCTTGCAGTTTACTTGTCTGCCTCTTCTATTCTAATCATGCCTGTCGCCAGTGTGGCGCACCCCTTCTAGATTGCACTGTTTTGACCTGTTTAGAAGAAACCCAGCAGAAAATTCCTTTGACGGACTACTGGTGCACCAACAAAGCTCGACAGATACATTACAACAGAAACTCCCGTTCAGTTAGTCGATGGCTGTTTTGAATGTAAGCGCAACGGAAATTTCCATCATGGAAACTTCCCGTCACATTCCGTCTAGTGTGGCGCCAGCCTTAATAAATGCCATATCTATTTTATTCAATTACGGTAAAAAAAAAGTCCAGAGGCGACTGTGGTAATTGAACCCATGACCGCAGGATCTACTAGCTGAGAGTCTGACACCTTAACCACTTGGCTACATCGCCCCCCTCATTCTAGAATAAATTTAACGAAAATCTAGTTTGAACATGTTTAATTTTGCAGGTCTTCACTCTTATAAAATCCAATATAAGATAAAAAATGTTGTATAAAACATTACAATTATTATAATTCATAAATTAGATTTGTTAGAATTTAGCTTCGTTTATATGAGTAGAACATTCGAAAATAAAACAATTTTGAAACCCTGCATTGATTTAGCACCAACCCACAACCTTTTTTTTTTTTTTATTGAAGTAACAACGCTTTATGGCGTCGCAATTTTCCCCCGGTACTTCAATCTCCGAAATTTGACAAATTTTCTTCTTAAATTGTTCAACCATGAACCAAACAGCCCTGCTTCTCCCTTCTAGTTAGAAAAACATATACAAACAAAAGATATTTGTTTAAAAAAAAAAAAAAGCCTTGGGAAGAACGCTAGGAAACAAACAAAACATAACCTACGAGAATCAATCGGATATGTAGATTTGAACTTGTCATGGAATAGAGACGCCGAATCTTAGAGACTTTCGTATCACCTTTGCAAAGTGCCGTAGAGATCGAGGCCCTCCTTGAAAATCGCCATTCGTACAGGAACGCACCCCAGCATCACAGCGGTGTAGATTGTTCAAACAAACGTGGACCTCCAGGACATAACTGTTTATTAATGACCTAGAAAGGTCGACGATCCTCCTGACTAAAAACTTACAGAGTAGAGGCGGAAGCATACGCGATCTCTAGCGCTTTTTGTTTATATTTACATCCCAGTGTTCGCCAATGTTCTTGTTACAATTTTCAATAATTTGTTTTACATACCAAGGTCGATAATCAATTAAAAAAAAACCAACATTCTTCTTTCATTAATGCTCAAAAGATTGTGACTTTTATTCATTCAGAAAACGTGAGATATGGTCTGTTGTGATGTAGGTTTCAGAAAAACATTTTCTTTACCGTGCAACGTTTCGACCTTTATTGAGATCGTCTTCAGGGCTCAAAGTGTTTGCCTTCTGTGTACTTGAGCCATTCTTGCGTGTCGTGTTGAGAGTGCGTGTGCACGATTTCTGAAGAATTATCAATTAATTAATACATTGTGACTTTTGGTGTCAATAAACTTCCTTAAATGATGATTATGATGATGATGAATTTATGAACTAGGAAATCGTATGTTTTGTGTTCCCAAAGCACGGCAGCCTTCTATTATACATTCCTAGTTCCTTATTTCAGTGCACTCGATCCTTCTCCGACTACTACTACTAGTACTAAACATAAAAAGAGGAAATTATAAACAACCATCAAAATTTTAGTTGAAACCGTCAGAATTGAGAGTAACTACAAACTTATCTTTGTTTTGATGGTACCAAATTATAAGAGGGGTCGATAAATTGGTCAAGGAAAGTTTTATAGGGTCATTGAGTTCTAAAGCTTCAACTTTTTTCCTTTATTGAGCAGATGCTCTGCAATCCAAGGTGTGTTGTTTCTTTCTCTTCATTGCAAGATCTACAAATGGATCATCATTGAATATACCCATGTTCCACCTCAGATGCCAATGACCTATCGCTCCTTTGAGTTTAAGCCTGTAACTGTAGCAACGTTTTTGCTGATCTTGATGAGGGTTGTTTTACCATAAGTTTACCGTACCTGCCACCCGTAGAGTTTATCCATTGCCTTCTTTTGTCTGTTTTACATCCATTCTGCAATGGACTATTGTTTTTGTTATCCATGCAAATCCCAACTTCAAGACCTCTTTTTTTTGGGGGGGGGGTCGAAAACCCATTTCTTAAAAAGTATACAAAAGTAAGGAGAAAAATATTTACAATACTATTTATAACTAACTAAACATTAATAAAGAATAAAACACTACACCACACAAACAAAGAAAAAGACAATGAAATACTTATAAATAAACCAGCATAAAGATTTAATAAAACGCCTTCATAAAGCATTATAACTACATATTTGATGTTTGTTTTTTTCCCATGCTAATGCTTTAATAGCTCCTCGTCTAACCGATCTTACGATGATTTTTGTTAGTGTAACGTTTTCGAAGATTTTCTAAGGCACAAGTGTCGGTGGTTCAAGTTGAAAGACCAAGGTGTACTTTCCTAATGAGTTTGATCGCTCGCATTTGGGAGCACTCTGTATACAATATCTTTGTATCTGATTTCTTTTCAAATTCTTCTTTTTCTTTGTAGTCTGTTGAACCTTTATAGGAAGTTGAAAGAGTGTTTCTGAGATCACATAGTCTAGTAAGTGTCCATTTCTAAAAAAAAAAAAAAAAACAACGGATGTCTGATTTTATAAATCATTTTTGTGCTCCTGAAATGTTTAATTCCCACCCTGCATTTTATATTTACACCAGAGTTGGACAAAATCTAACTAATTCAATCATGATTAAGATTTTTGATTGAAGTTTAATCATGATTGAATTAGTCATGATTAAATTAATCATTATATGATTTAGTCATGATTAAATGAATCATTATATGATTTAGTCATGATTAATTCAATCACGAGGTATGACTAAATCATACAATGATTAATTTACTCATGACTTACTCAATCATGATTAAACTTCAATCAAAAATCTTAATCATGATTGAATTAGTTAGATTTTGCCCAACTCTGGCTAAAATGACCACCTACCAAAATCCAATAGACTCAGGATAAAAATTTTGAGATGAGAGTCGTGCTTAAGGCCAACCTCAAAAAATGTTATCCCAAACGGAAACCTTAGAATTTTTTTAAATGTGATGAAATTGTGTATTTTTCATCTTTTGTGCACCCATTCGAATATGATTTATCGAAATTTAGTCATGACTAACTATATTATGACTAAATTAGTCATGCCTCGTATTTAATTACTAGTCATGACTAATTTAGCCATCAATCACATATCGTGACTAATGACTAAATTAGTCACTTACTACCAATCATGTCTAACGTTCTGAGTGATCAATCATTAATCATTAGACATGACTAATTTTTGCCCAACACTGATTTACACCCTTTGGGCTAATATATCATAGCATTGTTCAAAAAGAGCATTTAGAATGCCTCAAAACATTTACAAAAGACTCCTCACGGCGTGTGGCGAAATTGATTTTTTTTTTCTTTCTTTCTTTTAGTTGACTAAAACTGTTAACTCAAAACTTTTAGTTGTTTATTGATAACAACTACTTTAATTATTTAATTAAATTGTTAGTGGACAGTTTTAACTAAATTGTTCATTGGTAGAAAATGAACTAATGGTTGTTAGTAATGAACTAATTTTTGTCGAACAGTGACTCAGTGCTTTTTTGGTCCAAAACACCAGACAAACTATGTCAGCTGAAATTGTGTTATATTTATGTAAATAGATTGGCTTTGTAATGCTTTTCTTAGTAGTTTGCAATTGTGTTTGTGATCTTTACTGTTTTTATTTATTTATTTAATAAGTTTTGCCCACAGTTGTATAGCTAGTTATTTTTGGCCGTAAGTGATGCTAAAAAAACGCTAGTTATATTTTTTTATGGAGTAATAGTAATGTAAAGTAGTGAAAAAAATTCATATATCGATTTGTTGAATAAATGAATGATAAATGATAACCATTTATGGCGTAAATCGGTACTCCAGCTCCTCCCCATTTGTAAACCGATAGAATATGGAATTTGATATAATCTTGAAAAGGATTATTAAAAAATCTGCACTCGATGAAACGTTTCGTTTTTGTAAATTTGAATGTTATTAATTAATAAGGTAAAGAAAAGGTGTTAAAAAGTTTCTTGTGAAGTATTGTGGTGGGATGAAATCGTCGGCGATCAAGTGGACGGCGACGGGAGGCTGACGTCATTTCCAGGCGTGGTGGAGTAAAATGGATTCCGAGTTTTGATGTATCGGAAAGTGGCCGAGGGACCGAAGTGAAACAGGTGTTTTTCCGTTCGGTTTTTCTTTTTTCCGTTGCCCTTTTCCGTTTCCCCCCTTCGGCCCAGGACCCGCGCACCCATCAGGAAAATGAGGAGGAGGAGACGGAGCCCGCACTGACCCATCCGAAGTTTGTTTTCCAAGAAAAATAAAGTGGGACTCGGGACTTTTCCGGGGGCGCGAGTGAGTTTTCACAGTTTTTCCACCCCCGGCCGCGACTCAGATGCGATTCGGCCGAAGGTCCTTCCTTCGTTTTCGCCCTTTTCCCAGGGGGAAGACTACTCGCGAGTTTCCAATTATGTGACTTTATTTCCCTGACATTATTGTTTCTTTTCGGTGATTTTTTTTTTTAAATTCCGCAGTCAAAATGAACGCGAAAGTGCGAAAAAGGTTCAAATCCAAATGATAAAAACAGTGACATAAGGATTAGCGAGAACGTTTTCCCTTGCAAATTTTGTTTGCCTTTTTTTACTGAAACGAGAAAAGTTGATGAAGTGTGTCAATTTTTGATATCCGCAGGGTCGATTTGATTAGGGTTTTTATATATATTTAAAATGTCATTTCTGAGCAATTTGAAGAAAGTCCTCCACCTCGGGGGCAACGAGTCGAAGAAGAAGAAAGTCTTCAACAACATTCAGATGGAATGCGACCCCGAGGAGTTCTGGAACATCATCGGAGAGCTGGGCGATGGAGCCTTCGGCAAAGTCTACAAGGTGGGTTCCAGTGATCTATTTATTTATTTTTTTTTTCCAAAATGCGACATTTCGACACGATTTTTCACGTCGGAGGCCTGCCTGGAAAGTGTCCCGCGGCCTATTCGGCAACCTTGACCTCCATCGGGACCTGTGTCGGATACCGTGGATTCCTCTGGTGTTTGGTGCATTGCACCTTCCGCTTTTCTGGGCCGCCCTCGTTTCACCGATTCCTGTTCCTCTTCCCACTTGGCAGGCGGTCCTGCACGAAAATTCCGGCCCTTGCCGCGACTCGAGCCTACAATTAGTAATGAAAAGAGAAAATTTTAAATTTTCTGAAAGCCTATTTTTTTATAAAAACAAACAAATAAAGATATCAGGGCCTTTTTTTGGTACTTTATAATATTACATCTGGTTATCGCCTACCCATTTATTACTCCATGCATCCATTAAAAGATATGAAACACGACAGGCAACTGTCATCATATTCATATAAATGAAACCTGTAATAATTTTTATTACTATAGTTATTTTAGCAAGAGATCTTCACGGTTGTATCGAAAGTGGCACAAAAATTTCAAATATTAGAAATTTATGAAGCCCACTTTAATATCTTCGCAAATAAGCAATTTTCCATCGGTCACGGGATCACTAAAATACCGGAAACTAATTGATTTGTGAACTATCTGATTTGGCTTTGTCCGTTCTACCGGATTTTGCTAAATTTCTACTCTTAATATTATGCTTATGAGTAATAGTTTAAAGAAAGTGTTGAATTTTCGAATGGCCATAATTCAACAGTCCGTTTTATTACTCCACACACACACCTTTTGAAAGGTGTAAAATGACTGGCAACACCGTCATTTTCTTCATGGTTAATACACCTGCGATAATTTTTTGTATGCGCAAAACTATTGTTAATACAGTTGTCTCATTTAGGCTTCAAATCTTTTATGTTACAGGTGTTTTGAAAGTGGCATAAAAATTTCAAATATTAGAAATTTGCGCGACCCACTTTGCTGTCGGCCCCTATATATTTTTTTCATCAGTTGAGGGATATCATTTGTCAATTCAATTAGTAAAAATCAGTTCTGTACTAAAATACTGGAAGCGTATTCAATTGTCTTTAGTGGTTCTACGGATTTAGTTTTATTTCTACCCTTAATTCTGTTTATGAGTAATTTTTTAAAGACTACATTACATTTTCGAATTACCAGTTTTACATTTTACATTTTATTACTCCACACTCAATTTTAAAGTTATAAAGTGACAGGCAACACTTTCATTATATTCATGGTTAGTGAAAGCTGTGTTATTTTTGTATTACAATTGATATTTGAGCATTAAACCTGCATGTAACGGCCGTTTCAAAAGTAGTACAAACTTTTCAAATATTAGAAATTCGGGCTGCCCACTTAATGTCTTAACATATAAGCACTAGTCAAGGGATGACATTTGTCAGTTCAATTGGAAGAAATCAGTTTTAATGTTACTAAAATGCTGGAAACTTATTCATTGTAAATTGATTTTGCTTTGGTGGTGACTGATTTTATTTTATTTTGCTTTGGTGGTGACTGATTTTATTTTATTTCTACCCTTAATTGTGTTTATGATGTGTATGGGTAATTTTTTTTTTTAAAGACTATGGTGAATTTTTGGATCGCCAGAATTTTACAGCCCATTTTGTCTTCTACAGTTTATTACTCCACTCACCTTTTAAAAGATTTAAAATTATAGGCAACGCCATCATTTTCTTCATGATTAATATAACCTGTGATAATTTAAAAAAAAAAATACAAAATGATTATTAATACAATAATCATTTGGGCTTGAAATCTCCATGTAACAAATATTTTGAAAGTGGCATAAAAATTTCAAATGTTAGAAATTTGTGTGACCGACTTTGCTGTCTGCCCATATAAAAAATTTTCCATCATTTGAAGGATGTCAATTCAATTTATAGAAAACAATAAATGCTAATGCCAATGTAAAATACTTTAAAGGAAATTATTCATTTTGTGGCTTGACAATTCTGGCAAGCTTTTTTATTTATTTACCACATTGAATTTTGCAAGAATCTTATATCTTTTTACAATTTTAAACTTATAATTGCCCTCCTATAAATAAAACCTGTGCTTTTTTTTAAAATTTTTATTACAGTAGTTATTTGAGCATGAAATGTTACTTTGAAAGTGGCAAAAAAAACTTCAAAAATCAGCAATTTGTACAGCCCACTTTGATGTCATTGCACATAGGGGATTTTCCATCAGTCAAAGGATATAAATTGTCAACCCAATTTGAAGAGAACAGATCTCATGTCACTGTAAAATACTGGGAAGTTATTCAACTGTGAACTATCCGAATTGGCCTTTGTGGTTCAGACAGATTTTGTTTTATTTCTACCCTTAGTTATCTTTATGATGTTATTTTTAAAAAGTAGCATTGAATTTTTTGTATCGACAGTTTTTACAGCCGGTTATGTCATCCTCATTTTTTTTAATCTACATATTCATTTGTAGTTACGTGGAACAGGACTTGGCGCATCCTTTAAAATATATGCAATATGACAGGCAATACTGCATTATCTTTGCGATGGAAAAAAAAATCGTAAATTGTACAGCCAGTTATAATTTATTGTAATGTAAAAATGTAAGGTAACACATTAATACATGAAATGTCCATATGTCAAAAGTCACAAATGACTTATGAAAGCGGTACAAAAATGTCAAACCAATAGAAATTCGTCCAACCCACTGGACTTTGAGACACTTTGCTACCTGACCTTTTTTTATCTCATACAAGCAATTTTCCATTATTCAGGGATGCTATTTGTTCATTTAATTTCTAAAAATCAATAAATCATAAGTCAGTATCATTTAATTTAAGTCGATGTATCATTTCTTCTTTAATTGTGCTGTTACTATTTGATTTAGTATTGATGGCTCTGGTAGGTTTTGGTTTAGTTCTACCTTTAGTTATTTTTGGGCTGTGGCTTTTAAAAAACTGCATTGAATTTGTCAAGCACCAAAATTTCAAGCTCAAATAACTAAAAATTAATATAGAAGTTCCAAACAAATAACAAGCTAAAAGTGGCACAAAAAAGTCAAATAGTTCAAATGCATTCAACCCACTTAGCTTTCTCTCCAAGCCCCTTTTCTTATTTAACTTAAAGCTTTTTTTTTTTTCTTTTTTAACTGTCAAGGGATGGCATTTCATCATTTCAAGTAGAGACACAAACTCTTATTTAACCCTAGAATAATAACGGAAAAGTTATTATCTTGATAAAATTTATATTAGCCTTTCATAATAAAATTGAGTTGCAAAAAATCAAGGATAAGGCCAATTTGAGCATAAAGGAAAGATTCAGTTCTTTTGCAAGGCTTTCAGTGTATACATTTCGGTGTTGACAGTTCTGTCAAATTTTGTTTTAGTTTTATCTGTTTGGTTTAATATGTTATTTAAAAAAAATAATTGAAAATGTGACGACATAGTTTTTTTCTTTTCCATTTATTACTCCACCCATCCTTTAAAAGATACAAACATGACAGGCAATATGTCGTTTATCTTTATGGTTCATGCAACCTGCGATAATTTTTAATGCAAATGCAACGCTGATACAAAAGTAATTTAAGTACGAAATCTCGGTGTCAGAAGTATTTTACAAGTGGCACAAAAATTTCAAACGTTACAAATTCGTCCAACCCACTTTGTGTCTGCCTCTTTTTCTTTTTTTTTTCCATATAAACCATTTTATTTGTTATTGATAGATATGACTAATTTTTTTTTCAACTTCAATTTTTAATTTGTATTAAAATTTACATTGAATTTTTGAAGCACCAGAATTTTACAACTGGTTATGTCATCTCCATTTTATTACTCCACACATCCTTTAAAAGATCATTATATTCATAGTTCACCATTTGTTAAATGTAAAATTATTTATGATCTATTTCTATATGAACTTGAAAACTCCGTGTGATGCTGAAACTGCTAGAGACAAATGTTTTAATTTTCCCCCAAGCCTTCTTTCAATAGTCAAGGGATAACAATTTGCAAAACAAAATTCTAATGTCTCTTTAGATCGGGAAAAATTATTCAATTGTGATGCCTACAGTTTGATTTGATAATGCCCTATGGTGTCAATGAATTTAAAATTTAACATAAAAAAATTGAAATGATTTTTAAAAACATTTTGGGTCATCAGAATTTAAAAAAATTCCTTTTCTTATGCCACAGATCATTTAAAAGGTTTATTTAGTTTCATCTTTGGTAAACTTTAAATACTGTTTTCATAGATAATTCTTAAAATAATTTTTTTTACCAGTCATGGTGTGAAAGTTTTCATGTTTTTTTTTTTTTTTTTTTTTGCATTTTAAGATTTTTGCCTATCTCATTTACATTTGATTATTCCATAGATCCATTAATAAATGGCTGTATAAAAGTACGATTCATTATTGAAAATGTTCATCTCCCTGTGATTATTTTATGTAAAATTATTCTTACTTATTTTTTTTTTTTGAGCCTGAAAGCTCCCATGGAATGGAGCGATTTGAAAGTGGCACATAAAAATTCAAACCCGGCATATTTATGGTTCCAACTTTGCCCTCTGACCTTTTCTCTAACGTGTATACGCCATTTTTCAACTTTCAATGGATGGGATTTTATAATTTTTGTTAAGAAATGTCAAACATTGTCGTACATTTTCGTAGGGATTGTAATACACATTCGATTTCATGTTGGAGGGTGGCAGATTTTGGGTTTTGATTTAAACCCTGACACACGTTCAAACTTAAACCCATATAAAATAAAATTGAATCAGTACGATTAGTTTCTGGGTCAACCTAATATTACTGCTAGTTTCGTTTGCCATCCCCTTTATTACTCCATAGTTCATTTCAAATAGTATTGTAAAATAAAGCATTCAAGTCTAATTATCAAATATAATTGTATTATCTGTGTTTTATTGATTATTATTGTTAATTATTTTTATTATTTGAGCTTGAAAGTTACAAGGAATGAAGGTATTGAAAGCAGTTCAAAAGTAACAAACAGTACAAATTAAATCATCCTCTTTGCTGTTATCTTTTCTTGTATTAAGTTCATTAAAAAAATATGAAAAAATAATTAACTAACCAATAAATTTAAAAGCATTTCTTTTGGCTGGTTTTGGTTTTATAACAACCCAAACAACTTTAGTTTAAATTTTATTGTTTAAAATTTTATTATTCCCCTGTCCATTATTAAATGGTCAATTAAATACTTATTCCTGTGATTATTTTGTACTCTTTAAGCCTTAAAGTTTTGAGAAATCAATTATTCAATTAATACAACCAATTTTTCTTTGCTGTTTCTTTTCTTTTTGTAATTCCTTAAATGTAAATTTTCAAATTTTTGATATTTTTTTAAAATTTATTTCTGACCCAAAGTGCCAGGTTTTTAACTCAAAAGATGCATTTTAAAATAGTAGCATTGAGACAAAGTTATTTGAATGAGTAAATCTTATCTAGATCCGGTGTAGTCATTGATAACAGATATGCAAATATAAAATAATCGAAAATGGAGATATCTAACATACTGTTTCTGTTCTGTATTTATTAAATAAAAAAATTCAAATGATGACACATTTTTTCATCGCGTACATATCTACTAAATAGTATTAGCTTATAAAGTAATACTGTAATTGAGAGAAGAACCAATGAAGGCCTGCAGAATTTTTCTCAGATGTTTTAAAATTTATAAAATATTTGAATTTTTTTTTTTAAATTTTACTTGTTATTACTCACCACCCTTTTATATTACTCTGTAGATCCTTTAAAAGAAAATAAAACATTTACATTAGAACATGTCAAAATAATAAATAATTCCTTCATTCATGCATATCTCTCTGTTTTAATAACATTTTTGAAGAGTTTTTAAAAATTTAACGTTTTCCAACCAGCTCATTTTGTCGCAAAACAAGCTGATATCGCGACTCACATAAAACAACATTGAGAGATAACGAAGAGATCATACTTAAACAATGTAAAAAAAACGAAAAAAACGTTGACAACGCTTTTAAGTTTAAAAGTACAGTTGTGTTTATAAACAGAAGACTTTTTTTTTTTTTTTTTTTTTTAATTTTCCCGCTTTTTGAAAAATACAGTTCATATCAAACACCCCACAATAAGCCATTTTCTCACAATTAGGAGTGAAATGGTGTGTAATATTTTTATTGCAGGATGCATTACATGATAACGTTTGTATAATTTACGTCATTTTTATTTGTTCCCCTTATTAACAAAGATAAAAATTTAACTTTATTACTGACACTTTATAGGCTAAATTAATTCCGATTTGATTATTGATTTTGTTAATTAAGAAAGTGGAGATTTAATTTAATTTGTTCGTTGTTTTCTTGATTAATTACATTTTGGCAGTTGGTATGAATTGCTGCTTTATGGAGGGGGAAAAAAAGTCTGTCACCCCCTCAGACGAGATATCTTCCTGGGGGAAACGTCGCATCTCAGTCCTCTGCGCTGACGCCTTCCGCCATTCTGGATTATACCAGGGTGCAATTATGGTTTATCCAATCAATTTTTTAAAGGAAGCAGTGATAATATCCGGGGCCGATAGAACTAAAGGGACAGACTCCACAATAATTAACTGCCTCCTTTATTATCTAGAGCTCTTTGTTAAGCTTAAAGCTTTCTATCAGGTCTGAAAGATAAATTTTAAGTTTTCCTGTGTGTATCCTTCAGTTCTGGCTTTTCAGGCTTAACAAGTCTGCATAAATCTTTGAACCAACAGAGGACATGTTCTGTTTTTTCTTTTTCCTGGCAATATCAGCACATGCTTGTTTCTACTCTGAGTCTATTCATAATCCTCTAAGAGCCTACAGTGCCCAACAGCCATAACATCATTCTAGTCCTAACAGATCTAGGTTCAGTAGTTCTGATGTAAGTTTCTTTTGATAAACTTTTTTGCATAACTGACTTGCAATTCTAAGGGCTTATTCTTAACTCATTTTCTGGTAGCGCTGAAATTTGGTGGCAAAATGGTTCAAGGACTGGTAGGTGCTCTCGTCGAACTTTCCTTTGTCAATTTTATCAGCCTCCTTCTTTTCCATCTGCCCTGAAACCCAAACAAAGTTGTTTTCACTTCATGCCATCCCAAACGGACTCGATTACCTAGTTGCCTTTAGTGCCACCTGTCGGTCTGATTTGCTGTTAATGCCCAACCTTTTGCTTTCCTTGAAATAATGTTCGATGGGGACTGTTTTTGCCTGATATTATTGAAAAAATAAAATTGAATAAAATGAAATTCTAGTGCTTGGTTTGTTACCATTAGTGCCAGGTCTTTTTTCAGTATTTACTCTATCTCTATATCAGGTGTAATTGGCAATAACTAGGATTCTTTTCTCCTGGTCTGCTGGTCTGCTATATAAATTTTAATTTCAAATGAATTTTGTGTTTTGGAGAGAATTTGGACCCACTGTTTCAGTTATCTGGCATGGTAGCAACAATCATATATATATTTGGAGTTTCCCTTTTTGTGCCAGATAATATCAGGCTTATTAAACACAACAAAACTACCCACAAGGACTTACGATCCTAGACGTAACAGGGTACCATCTCCTGCTTTGACCAGTGCCCCAAATGTGTTATCTTTACTGCACTAGTGTGTTTCTATAGGTGTTTTTTAACAGCCATCACTATACACCCGATCGACTTTGACTCTTCAAGACAGTCACGTCCAAATAAACTCACCAGGGGCCACCTGGTCTGAAAAGCATGAACCCATCTATTTCCAGAGCTCCACATATTTCAATCGGTGAAGCGTCCTGTAAGGCTTCTTCAGCCACCACTTTGAATGTGCGCACACCAGTACAAGAGATATTATGTACAAATTTTGTATGAATCAGCTCAACTATATTCAACTTGTTTGGGTTATCTACAATTAATCAATTCTTGGGATTTTTAAATCTTCCAGACGCCATATCTTTGTACATTAGATAAATGAACGTTGTTTAATAATACAATATCACATGTGACAATACTATTTGTACACTGTCAACAAAATGCTAAAGGAAAAAGTGTGATTTAAGTATAAATATAAACATTTAAGTTTTCAACTTGTTACTTTTTAAAGATTTTTATTACTCCGTACTATAGACCCTTTAAAAGTAGTTAATAGGCAATACTGTCATTAAATATGATTATTATTAGTATTTAAATTGTGAAAAAGCTGGTGTCATGAGCGAGATTCGAACCCATGACTTTTCATCTCAACAAGGAAGATAAAAAGTATAATAAATTTAAATAATTATTACGCCCAATTATGATTACTAAATACATATACGGATTATTAATATTATTTATTACTACATTTATGTATAGTGGACCAATTGACCATTTTGCTTATTTCAAATAATTATTATTTTTATGTAAGGTCAGGGTGAAAATAAAAAACGTGTCATAAGCAAATTTTAATTAATTGAAAATATTTATTGTTAATAGTTAATAATACTTATTTTACTTCCATTATATTTCCTGGTCCGATTGACCAAATAACTTCTTTAAATTAATTAATCTTTTTTAGAAATTGAATCCTGCTCCGGATTCTAACTTTTTGATTTCAACCAATAACTTACATAAAAAGATTAATTAATTATTATTACTGTTGTACGTCCGAGCTTAAAAGCTGAAATAAATATTTGTATTCTAGCACAAAACGTTACAAATGATTTCAGTATATTTTTGTAAACATATATTTTTAATTATTGCTAATTGTTGTTTATTTGCATCTGAAGGCTTTGCGTGTTTTGAAAGTGGCACAGCATTAACCACTCATTTTAAACAGTACAGCTCATCTAATAATGATAATTGTTGTTATTTTTAATTATTGCCAATGAGTATACATTTGTTGAAAGCTCCATGGAATGTATTTAAAGTGGTATAAAATTAACGATAATAATTTTAAAAATTACAAATTCATGCAACCCACTTTTTCAATTTCTTGGTGTTCTTGTATTCTATCTTCCATTTCATTATCTCTAGCGAACAAATGAACAAAGAATATGATTGGCTGCGTTCCTGGATGTGGCCCAGGGTTTTGATAGGCAATATTAACAAACTTAAATGCACATTGCTTATTGCAATAATAGTATTATTATTTTATCCTGGAATCCGATTTAACAGACTTCAAGCCGGTAGCTCACAAGGAAGCATCCTTAGTGCCATTCTGTCTTCCATTTACACTGTTGATTCCCTTTCCACCCCAACATTATCATGATGACATTTGGTCTTCCTTACTTCCCTATCGGGGCGTCAGTGGCTGCAACTATTAAGATGTTGAAAACACCAACACACCGAGGTTCATATAACCTCATGGTTGAAATATCCTCATCGAAAAAAATAAAATAACACTATTTAAACAACCACCGACTTCCGTATCACCTCGAGTTTATAAAAGATTTGTGTAAACAGTGGAGGAGAAGACTGAAAGAGGAAAATGTACCAAGTGTACATTTACATTGAAAAAAAAAACAATTTTGATGTTTGCTATGGATCAACAAGCTGCTGATTTGATTAAAGTCAGTATACACAGTAGGCAAACGAGGAATCCCCACACTAGACTTAAAACAACTATGAAGACATTCAGAACTGAAAACTGTTTTTACCGTCAAATAGACATTGCTTTGACCAAATCGCACATACGGAGCGGACCTTAGGATTCAACCAAGCCATCGCATTCAACCGTTACGACAACAGTCCCCAAGACAAATTGTCAAAAACTCTTCAGTATGAAAGTTCATTATTCACAGTGACCTCAATCTCTATTGCCCAAGCTTTATTTGCACTTTGTCATCTTGAAAAACCCATCGCGTTACTTTAAATGATGAGACCTCCTTGCCCCTTAATCCTTTATAATGTGCCAGCATTGACTGCAAAAATCCTACATTTTTTAATCATGTACAGTGCTTATGCAATTCAGAATGCTAACTTATTAAGTATCATGCGATAATAAGGGAAAAAAGAAAGTCTAATGATGCCCTGAATACTTTTCTGATTTTTTTTTTCCATTGTCATATATGTTTGGTTGATCAGAAATTGAGGTTGGTTGTACTAGCCATACTTCACTTACTCTCCAGATCCATAAAAAGATGGTTTTAAGAATCAAGACAATCCTGTTATTATTGAATATCATAAGATGTTTTTTATGAGGGTTCGCAACAGCAGAGGTCTTATAAACCCTCATGGGGCCGCTGGATTCGAACCCGGGACCTTACAGTGATGAGCCCGTGTCAAAGACTAAACCTTGCGGCCACTGTCTTTTTTTCCTCCTAATTTATAAATTAATGTTTAATAATTATGTAATGCAATGCTACAATTTATAATGTTTGTTTTGTGTATCATACGATGAATAATCAACTGTAATCGTAAAATGTAACAATCAAAACCTGCAATATTTCTCATGTGGATCTGCATTATTTATGTTTCATTCGACCTATCAATAAGTGAAGGGATTTTTTTTTTCATTTTTTAATTAATGAGAATTGTTTTATGTAATCTGAAGGTCACTCATTTATCTTTGGCCTTATATTTATAACGGTGTAATGTGTGTTTCCCTGGGAAAATTCTATATAAACGTTAGACGGGCATTTGAGGTAAACATTTTACTAAAAATAGAAAATCGAGCTCGTGAGCGATTCCTCTTGTTAAGTTGATACGCGGCTTCTGTTGAGTCGTAGAATGGTTCGATCTAAATAGAGATAGATTGAACCATTTATTTTCAATTAAACCAATTTCTACTCTTATTTTTCACTTTCTCACAATGGAATAATCCCTCTCTAACAAAGGAAAGAATGTATAAACGGACAGGATTGCATTTTCAGGGATGGCTCACCGCACAAAAGGGTCATTATTGAAAACAATTTAAAAGCCTGAAAGGCTTTTACTTTCATTCCAAGTTTATGCATAGTTGAAAATGTTTTATTCATCGATTTCCTCACGCTTGTTAGGAAACGAAACAGAATGATACAGCATTTGGCAGGAATCGACGATAAATAAACATTATCAAGAGAGATATTCCGAGAATTCATTTCAATTTTTGCCAATTATAAAACTGCATATTATACCGTAGTGTTCGAGCAAATAGCAGCAAGCTCCCCACATTCTTTTGCGTATGACATCATTCTAATATAGCTCAGGTGATGTCATTAAGTCATTACTCGGATTTTGCCAAAAGTTAAGGCGCGCTTATTATTTTTATTCCTGGGCAGGAAATTGCCCTCTTTCAAATTTCAACATGTGGGGAGATAAGACAATGCGTAAACAAGAGATAATTTTGAAAAGCCTATTGTGTAAAAATTACAGAGTATTATTTGGATAAAAATTCAGCCTAATAATGGAACTAAAATATTTCATTTTGACAATGTTACCTAAAATCTAAAACTAAGCAGTATTATTGGACTTTATCAGGCTTCTTAAGAATTCATAGAAAAACATTTTCTATTAATAATTTTAAAAACGGTTTAACAATATTAGGAGTTGTTGTTTATTATCTGTTTACATTAAATTATTTATTTTAAAAAATGGCCTAGATTTTCAAATACGATTATCTGAATTGAAAAAACTGACTTTTTTTATATTTTGACTTCTTTATTGTCTTTCAATTAATTAAGGTTTGTAGTTGAGATAAAAAAGTCAAGTACGAGCAGGATTCAAACCCATGATCTTTGGCTTGATGTGCCGCTGCTCTATCACTTTAGCTATCGTGACCTCAATCCACTCGGACACTTAACTTCCATCTCAACACCACCTTTTTGAATTTGCCCTCCTTTTTTGGCATTTTTCAATTTCATTTTTATTTCAACTAAAAACCTTAATTAATTGAAAGGCATTAATTGGTCAAGCGGACCGTGAAAATTAGTGAATTCTTTATTGTATTCATTACTGTTTTATTACTGCATATATCCTTTAAAACATTGTAACAAATAGCAGTCATTATTTTGTATATTTGTGGATAGTTTTGGGTAAACCGACTCAATTTCATTTTATTTTCAGGCCCAGTCAAAGACTACCAATGCCCTTGCTGCTGCGAAAATGTGCCTTCTGGAAGGTGAAGACGACCTTTCAGATTTTATGATTGAAATAGACATCCTGTCTGAATGCAAGCACGAAAACATAGTCCAGCTCTACGAAGCATTCTTTACCAATAGTAAACTATGGGTAATTTTTTTTTTTTTTGTGGGTTTTTTTAAATAAAAAAAGTAATTACACATTGAATTTTGCGTTTGCACAGATGTTAATAGAATATTGTGACGGAGGCGCTTTGGACTCAATTATGGTCGAGCTTGAAAAACCACTGACTGAACCACAGATTGCCTACGTCTGTCAGCATATGTGCCGGGGCCTTTCGTTCCTACATCACAATAAAGTCATCCATCGTGACTTGAAAGCTGGTAATGTGCTCTTAACGATGGCGGGTGGCGTCAAACTGGGTATGTGATAATGTTTACGTTAAAGATTGTTTTATTCTTATTTTATAATTATAATATTCCAGCCGATTTCGGAGTTTCCGCTAAAAACAAATCGACACTCCAAAAGCACGACACATTCATTGGCACACCGTATTGGATGGCACCGGAGGTCGTGCTTTGTGAGACTTTCAGGGACAACCCCTACGACTTTAAAGTAAGCGAATTGTTGAAAAGCGTAAAACAAAAAGGATTTGTATTTTATTTTTCTCACGTAATTGTCAGGTGGACGTATGGTCTCTTGGAATCACGCTTATAGAATTCGCTCAAATGGAGCCTCCAAACCATGAGATGTCTCCGATGAGGGTCCTCCTTAAAATCCAGAAATCCGATCCGCCCAAGTTGGACCAGCCATCGAAATGGTCCAAAAACTTTAACGATTTCATTTCTAAGACACTTGTCAAAGACCCGACACAAAGGCCAAATGTAGACTATTTACTTACGGTAATTTTAAATGACAATTTTTTTCTAAATAAATAACGAATTTTCGTCGGGATTGTATAACATTGCCCATACTTTTCAGCTTCCTTTTATTAGTGGTGAATTAGATTCAAAACCTATTAGGGATTTACTTCTTGAGTATAAGGCTGAAGTAGTTGAAGAAGTTATCGATGATGAAGCTGATGTAAGTATAACAATCAGTGTTTATAATTATTAATTAACATAATAACAATAACCTACACTAATATGAAGTCGTTTTTTCTTTTAAATCAAAAGTAAAAATTCTTGCATGTTTTGGGGGAAAATGATATAGAAAGATATGAAAATTTTCAAAACTAACGCTCAAATTTAAAAACTAATTTGTAGTTTTAAATAGAAAGGAGATGTAAGTAGAGATTTGCTGGTATATGTATATTTTGTATATAATAGATTGTATTCACACATTTTGTTTTGCCATGTTCAGAGACTAACCCCTCTTTTTATTTTCTCTCGAAAAATGTTTCAAATATCTCCCTCCCATACTTTTTTTTTCTTTTTTTTGTTTTGTTTTGCTCCGATTTCTTGGAGAGAGAGAGAGTAAAGGAATTCCCTTCGACACAATTAACCAACCATTGTCTTTTTTGCTGAAAGCGCACCATATTCTTTTGCATTGTTTACATGCTTTCCGCAAACTCTAACCATAGCGAGGTAGGAGACAGAAAAAGCACAGGGAACAGTATCAGAGAGTAGGTAAGTGCGAAAAGGGGTGACGATAAAATTTAATAATTAAATGCAGAATCACTCTCGACAATTCATACTCATTGTAGCTTCTTTATTATTTTTGAGAATGGCGCAAAAGCGACATAACACCAGACTTTATGAGGAGTGAACCCTTGAAATTAAATAAATTGAATGTTTAATCTCATTAAAAAAAAAAATAAATAAAATAAATTATTACTTAATACAAAACAAAGAAGCTATCGAAATCACTTGGACATAGTTTTCATAAAGGAATGCAATACCTGTCATAAGCAAACTTACCCTCCAAATCTACCCGTTGGATTTCAAAGACGAGGGTAAAACTGTTTTACACTACCTTTTATATAATATTTTCAATTAAAATACAATAAGCTGTGCCAGGATTCGAACCCAGAACTGTTAGCATGGTGCATATGAGTCAGATGGTCCAACACTCATACTTCTCGTTATGATAATTTTTAAAATATTGTTTTTCAGCAATACATGATTATAATAATAATAATAATAATTATTATTATTATTATTGATAACAATTTAAAAAAATATTTATAATTATTTAAATAGTAAACAGATTTATCCATACTACAAAGAAAAACCTGTAAAACAATTCTAAATTATTCCATCAATATAAAAGTTTTGTGTGGTGGTTAGTGACCGTTAGTCGATGATTACTTGGAGATTATGAGACGCGGTATGGTATGCCGTAGATTTTAGAAAAGCATTTTCTTCATTGTGCCAATGTTTCAATGTTTAAATTCACTATTTTTCATGGTCCGCTTGACCAATTAATTAAGGTTTTTAGTTGAGTTAAAACAGTCAGTGTAATGAGCAGGAATCGAACCCACGACCTTCGGTTTGATACACGTCTACTCTACCCCTCGGGCACTAACTTGTCATCTCAATCCCACCTTTTGAATTTGCCCTCCTTTTTGCCTGAGGGGATCGAAGTCACAATCAAGTGGTAGAGTAACAGTGTATCAAGCCGAAGGTCGTGGGTTCGATTCCTGCTCATTACACTGACTTTTATCTCAACTAAAAACCTTAATTAATTGAATGTTTCGATGCTTATTGAGATCATCCTCAGGGCCTGGGATTTATAAGCATTGTTTAAATTTACAATTATACGTAGGATTGAAAAAAATGAATTTATATAATGACAGGAAAGTTTAGATTTAAAATTTTTATTTCATATATATATATATTTTTTTATATTTTTTTTATTTTTTTTTTTTTTTAAATCTAAGAAACGTATTGCATGAGACTGCATCTCATGACCTTCGAATAATCATAAAAGTTGTGATTTTGAATTGTTCTGATAAAAAGGTTGTAATCTGAAGGTGCTTTTTCCGTTAATCAGAGGATAAATTTTGATCACTCAATTGTACGTTTCACTTATCATGGAGGTTATTTGTAACGGTACGCCGTTTTTCCATGAATTAATTTAGATAGTTAAGTTTTCAAGAACAGCATTTGATGGAATCTTTCTGAAATTAATATCAAACTTATACAATTGTAATATTATTAACTAAAAAAAAAAAAAAAAAACAATTATGAGGAATTCCCTCGACATTTTCTGACCCTTTGTAACTTTTTTCGATCTATAAGGACATAAAGAAAATGTTGATTGCACTTTTTAAAATGGTTGTTTCGCTATCTTATCTCGTGGGCAACATATTTTTTCCAGAATAAAATACGATGGTTTAAGTTTGAGATCGAGTAGCATATCAACTTTTAGCATTTAACATGATTTTCTGGCACCTCATAACTTGCCAAAATTGTACTTTGGGTAATGTAACAAGGCTATTTGTTCTAGTTTCTAGAAACTCAATTTTTTTTAAATCTGTAAGAGCAGTTAACATACATAAAATATCGATTGCGCTTTGGTTAAATGGTATTTCATGTTTTTGTTTTATTCTAAAATAGTCTTTTTTTCTTATTTGAGTGGATATTATTAAAGCTTAGATTAAAGTTAAAAGGAGCCTGCTTTGATAAAATCGAGCCACCATGACCAATATCGGTCTATTCTCCGTTACTATCTAGAACTCTTCTTTAAGCTTAAGGGTTTTTTTTATGGGAACCTAAAGCTTAAAGGCTCCTGGGTTTTCCTCTCCCAGGAGGAGGAAGCCTGGACAGACCTCTGTAGTTTATTCTTCTTCCTGGCGATATCTGCACAAGTTTGATTTTACTGCTTTAAGTTTATACACGCGTATCTGTTTGCAGTGTCCAATCAACAGTCTTACCATAATTCTAGTTCTGCAACGTTCTACGGATGAACTTTTTCACATGCTTCTGTCCTAGAATACAATAACATTGACACATTCGTTAGGGCAGTCATTCTGGAAAGATGCACCTCTTCTTGAAAATTACCTCCCCCCCTCATGTTTTGAGGCTTGTTGTGGGGTGTTGGGGTGTATTTTTGGTATTCGCTGTAGCCGGCCTTTAGTATCGCTAACGAAACACAAGACCACTTTTCAATTTAACCTTTTGGAATTTGTTTTTTGCAAACCAAATTCAGAGCCGTATCGAACATGTTAAACATAGGTTTTGTTCATAACCACATTTTTGGCAATTTTGTATGCCACTGGTAGCTGTCCTCATCGAAATTTTATTGGTCCATTTTTAAGCCTCTTTGCCCCATGTGCCCTTGTACCCACCCAAAATAATTTTGTTATCCCACTGTCTGACAGGACCATGATGCAAACTGAACAGCTTTGGATTTTACTACCGATGAGGTACTTGCCTTTAGTGCCATATGACTATTCTTTTGTTGTAAATACCCAGCCTTTAGATGTCCTTAGCACAGTGTTAAGTAGCATATTGCCCATGGCTTATTTAAGACTTGGTATATTTTCGAAGGTACCAGCTCTTGACCCATCCTAGGTCTTAAAGCTATCCGCTTTCCACGGTCAGCATTAACTGAGAACCTTTTTACCCATCTATTACTTAAATTCATATAAATACATTTCTCATGTCAGTTGTCAAGTTGAGCAAAAGCGTAAATTTTTCATGATGTTCAGGCTGGAATTGAGAAATTTTCCAACAATACTTTCATAACTCAATCCAACTCGTCTTTGTGTCAAAGAAGCATCATCAACTTTATTTGAATTTTTCTTGAAAGAAAAGATATTTTCTCTTCCCAATGATGATTGCAGTTTTAATATTTTATCATCATTAAATATGAATTTTTTTCTTCATTCTCTTAAAAATGTGTTCACTGTTCCAATGTTTTTGTTTTGGTAGTCTGTTCATAGAGAAATGAAAAATAAAATCTGCCGAGATAAAAAAAAAGTTTCATTTTTTCCATTTTACATAACATGATACCAGTTGTCAGCATAACGTGAAAAAATAAAATAATGTTCATCGAAATAAATTCTAATAAATTATCAAAACTTGTGTACGACAGGACTTCATTCTCCTCGTAAAGTCTGGCGTGGGCTTTTCCCTTCCAATGCCGTTGCTATAGTTTGTTTTCAAGAATAGACATGCTGTCAATAGTACAGATTCCGAGTGACTGACCGTACTGCAGCACCTTTTCTGTATCTAGCCGCTTTTCTTCAACACAAAATGCCACCAGAAGGTTTTATCTCTAGCACAGTATGATCCCACAGATTTTATTTAAGCCTTTGCATGTTCTCTTTTGAAAGAACGAAAAAAAAATCGCATGTGTCTAATCTAAACCCATTTTGTCTTGCCATAGCTGTGGAAATATCTTCTAATTTATATCGAATTGCATTAGTTTTTATTTTTTATTATTTTTTTTTTGTCTATCAAATCATGTTTTACATGCTATATATGAGTCAGAGTTAAACGAAAATGACTTAATCAGGCAAAAATTTGATTATAAATACGATGAAATACATACTTTTTGTTTATTTATGTCTTAAATGCTTTTGAAAATCACATTGCCTTAGCCTGTAACATTATTTTGCCTTTTTGTAGATTTTTCCATAGCAGCAAAAAAAAAATTGCAATTTATTTTATTCTATTTTTTTTCTCTCTCTCTTTATCCATTGGGTCCACTTTTGTTAAGTTTTGGTTTTTTGTTTTGCTCTTTTATAGGAGCAGCGCACATCTCAGCTTCCCCTGGATCTGGACAATGGAGAAGATGATTCTGCTTCGATCAAGTCTGATCCAGATCTTAAGAGTCAGTTTTTAATTTTTTTTTTGTAAATTTTATTGTCTTAATTTGCAAAATAGTAAAAAAAATTAATGACAATTTATTTTCAGTTGAAGAAGCTGTAGACGGAGTTAAACCTGAAGTAGATATAGAAAATAAACCAAAATTAGACAATTTGCCTGATAAAAAATCCGCCGTTGTACCTGCACCACCACAAGTAAGATTAGAAATAGTACAGTTGACTCTGTTAATTATAAATTTATTTATTTTTATAAAGATGGCCAAGAAGAATGAAGCATTGGAAAGGAGGATATCGCACGACAAAGGACCTGCACCTCCACCGCCATCTGTTGTTAAGGAGCCGCCTAAAGAAACGACTCCACCGCCCGTACCTGTAGTACCAATTGTACCTCCAGTAAAAGAAAAGGAAATCAAAGAAGAGATCAAAGAGAGAGAGCCGACGGATGTGAAGGAAGAACCAATTGTGCCACAGCTGAGAAGGCCGTCGATCGATTTTAGGCCGACGAACATCGAATTTGTAGACAATAACCATTCACAGCAGAATGAAGAGACGGTACGGTCATTTCTCGTATTTTAAAATTTGCTCGATTTATTTTAATTATTAAATAACGTTTACAGGTTTCTTTGGCTAAGGATAGTCGCAAGCGATCGCTTTCTGTTGAAAGGAGTTCCGAAGTGATCATCCCGACAGAGCGACCTGACCAGGTGAAAGAGAACGTTGAAAGTACGGATAGGAGTCGAGGGCCAAGACCCGGGGCACGGCCTGTTTCCATGATGCCGACAACAGAAATCAATGGTGGCTGGAAAGAACATTCACGAGCCAGAAGCTCATCAGCAAGCAACCGGAATCGCAGAAGACCTGCACCTCCTCCATTGTCTGAAGAAGTCATTACTGCCCTTGCCAAGCCTTCGCCTCATTCTAAAGGTATTTATCTTAAAATTAAAAAAAAAAAAAAAATGTTAAATACAATTTTTTTAATGTTTTATTTAGTTGTTGATTCAACTGGAGATAATAAGAAGGCAACGACAGTTCGTATTGGAGACGAGGAACCACCAAGGGCGAGAGATATGCTCGAGAGCAATATAACCGTTGTAACCACAGTCCATCCACCTGTTCTGCATGTTCATCCGAATGTGCCTAGTCCTGTTCTTCCCGCTTCTCAAAGCCCTGCCGGCAGTCAGGTTGTCATCGTATCGAATGAAAACAACAAGACACTCGTCGATTCCGAGGAGGACGATGTCGTCGTAGTTAGGTCGAACCCTGTCGTGGATGTCAAGGAAGAGGACAGTCATGATACGAGTCACATTTCTGTGATTACAGTCGGAGATACAAGCGTAGTCGATTCCCGCGCCGGTGGCGACAGCTGGAATTCATTATATGGTATTTAAACAGTTTATCCGTTTATCTCTTATCATGCTAATCTTGTTGTTTTTTCCCGTTTTTATTATAGAAGAAGATTCGTTAACGATCGTCGGCAATCCAAATCGTGGCACTTCTATAATTGTCGAAGGGACATCGACTCCAGAGCCTGACACCACACCGCAAAAACCGCACAGGCCAAACGGCCAGCCTGCCATACCTCCAGAACCCGAAGAAGTTTATATCATAGTCAACAATTCTACAAACATGCAAAAAGTGTGTTTTTCTTTGGATTTAGTTTTTATTGGGTTGTTTTTTATTTATTGTGTTTTTTTTTTAGATTGCTGATGGAGGTGGGGATAGACACAAGAGAACCATGTCCCATGGAAGATCAAGTTCCCAGTCCGATACAGCATCAACAACAGGCAATCGGACGCCTCCTTCTGCTGCAAGCACTAGAACCTTCGATAGGTATTTTTTTTAAATAAATTTTAAATATTGTAGTAAATGAGCTGCTATATAAATGTTATGTTTTATTGTTAATAGGTCTGATGCTGAAAGTGTATCTACAACTATTAGTCAAGACAGTAGAGAAAGCAATAAGGAAAACAGACCGAGCAGGTTACACGACGGGGAAGTTGTTCTTAGACCAAAGGCTGATTATGATAGGGTATGTATAAATTTCAAAAATAATGTTAGTTGTATTATTGTATACTATATTTTCATTTCCTACAGAATGAAAATTCGAGGCACAGTCGATCAAAAGAGAAGTTGGAGTTAATGAACCTTAAGAAAAAAACCAGGAAACGTACTAGAAAATTTGAAATCGACGGTGTTGTGGTGGTGACGACAACTAACACCGTTATCTACGGCGATGATGAGAATGGCAAAGGCTTCGACGACCATGTTTTTAGGTAGATTAAACACACAAATACAAAACAGTAGAAAGCGAAAAACCTTTAACTCAATAGCTATTACAGAAAACAAGAACTCCGGGAGTTGAAAATGCTGCAGAAACAGGAGCAGAAACAATTCCAAGACATAGCGTTCAAGAACCACATGGCAAAAGAACAACAGGACAAGAAATTCGAGCAGGAACGGACTGCTTTGACTCGAAGTTATGAAAGCGAACTTGAAACGCAGTCGAGACAACAGAGGCAGATGGTCGAGAAAGCGGAGCAACAGCAAGAAGCCGACCTGCGGCTCACGAGTAAAAAGATCCGAGCGGAGCAGGAGCGTGAGCTCAAAGAATTCCGCGAGAGCCAAAAACAAGAGATGCGCTTGCTTAAACAAGAGGTCGATCTGATGCCCAAAGATAGAAGAAAGAACGCTTTCAAAACCAGAAAGGAAAAACTCGAAGCTGAGCACGAAGAGAAGGTATTTTCTTTTTGTTTAATTGTTTTGCACCGGTGTTTTTAACATTACCGCACTTTTAGGAACGGCTTTTCTTGCAAAAATTAAACGAAAACCATGAAACTTCTCTTAGGCGGCTAAGTGATTCTCACAGGGAAAAAATCGCTTTGATGGATCGACAATTTCTACAGCAAAAGCAACAGGTGATTTTATTTCTGCATTTAATAATTAAATAAAAAATTTTAGGCAATAGATCTGATAATAAATATATTATAAAGTTGTCTGACCCCCCCCCCTCATCTACAATACCTAATGGGTTTTTAATAAAATAAGAAATAATAAAAAACCCTCCTATACCACAGGAATAAGTTTACTTATGAATTGTACAAAATTATTGGTTTAAAATTCAGTAATTTCCAAACTAATAAAATCCTAATTGTTTAAATTAATTTGTAGTTAATGAGAGCCCGTGAAGCAGCACTCTGGGAATTGGAAGAAAGGCAAATCCACGATAAACACCAACTAGCTAAACGGCAGCTTAAGGACAGCTTTTTTCTTCAGAGGCATCAAGTGAGTTGAAATATTTTAATCTTATACAATTATTTCCTACTTCAAACTAAATTTAAAAAAAAAACTTCAATGCTCTAGATGCTTATAAGGCATGATAAAGAGCTAGAACATATGAAGAGGCTGAACCAACGCAAAGAAGAGGACCTTATTAAGAGGCAGGCCATCGAGAAACGGGCCCACCCCAAGCGTATAAAGTCCGAGATGAAAGCCAGGGAGATGATGTTCCGAGAGAGCCTCAGGATAAACATGGCTAGCTCACCGGACGCTGATCACGAGCGAAATTTGTTGAAAAAGGTAATTCCCCTTTACAAAAATTCTTACGTGCTTGCAAGTTTTATTTAACCTGTGTTATTTCAGTTTCAAGAAAACGAGAAGAAGCGATACAGGTTGGAGACGCAGAGGTTCGACCAAAAACACCAGAGGCAGCTTGAAGAACTGAGAGCCACTTCGGAGGCGACGATCAAAGAACTCGAACAGCTCCAAAATGAAAAAAGTAAGTTTTCTTTTTCACACCAAAGCCAGCCTATGTTGAAATTGCCAAATGTATATGCATGTAAGGTTTTAACATTAACCCTTTTAGTACGGTGAGCATCAATGGCGAAGAGCAGAAAAAAAAAATATGTTTCTCAAAAACCTTCATATAGCTGAAATTATAAAAAACTTTAAACTTTTCCCTGGGTTCCTCGTTACATCCTTACAACGACCAGTTTTTGTCCCCTTCTTCATCTTCACCGTCAACTATCTAGCCATACTACAGAAATTTAAAATGTGCTGATCGGAGCTGGAGTTGCCGCCGAGGGGACTTTCACTAGCATCACTTTTTGTCTTTATTCGTGGGAAATCTTCTCCCTTGTCAGGCATATCAGGAAGATATGAATAAAAACTTTACAAAGTAGCGGATACTCCTGGAAATGTTCACATCTCTCCCCCGCTTTTCAGGGCAAGACAACGTGACCCCCCCCACAAGACAGCCCCGGCCAGCCTCCTCCCAACACTCAAAAGTTATCAGTTCTTATTGCAATCCTGCACAGATGCCTATCAAGTAGTATATATTCCAAACTGGATGACTTGTTAAGCACTCCTTCAGGTGCATTAACCAATCAAAAATATCTTTCTTTCTTTCTCATATCCCAAACAGACCAGGACAATACGTTTGATATTTTCCAGCTCATCACATGTTGCACGGTTAGGGGATGTTCTGAGGATAATCTTATTTAAACAGTAGCCACATATTAAGTGATTTGACCTGATTCAAGTTAGTGTAGCGAAGAAATTTTTATTTATTTTTTATTGTAGACTTCAAAATATAAGACAAATATCTGCCACTTCTTGCGAATAAGCCCTAGTTTTGCCACAAAAAAAAAATTTGAAAGTTGAATTTTTTCTTTTTCCTTTAAATACATAGATTTCAATAAAAATATATCAAAATCTATCAAATGTCATCAATATCCAAAAAAATTCTATAAGACAAACATTTTTTTATCCTGAAACTAATATGAAATTTCATTTTAGCACCTTTAGAGACCGTTAAATATAAATTTTTGTTACAGTTCTAAAATTTTTCCTATTTTTTAAGATTTTGTTATCAGAAAAAAATTGAAAATGCAATAAACGGCTAAAAGGATTTGAATATCAACCGTACCATTGCCAAGAAGAGGAACGTCGTTTTTAGTTGAGATAAAAAGTCAGGGTCACAAGCGGGATTCAAACCCACGATCTTTCGCTAGATACGCCATTCCTCTACTACTTGAGTCGTCGTGACCTCACCTGTGAGGTTGCGACACTGACTTTTTTTTATCTCAACTAAAAACCTTAATTAATTATCAGTATCAATAAACTTGAGTTGTTATTGATTTTGTTAATTTTTTTTTTCCCACAGGGAAAATGCTCATGGAGCACGAGACGATGAAGTTAAAGGATCAAGAAGAGGAGTACAGCAAGGAGTTGCGAGAATGGAAGGGGTTGCTCAAGCCGAGAAAACAGGTTAAAAACATTTGTACATGTTTGACGAAAAACACTAACAAGCATTTGGCATGGTTTAGATATAGTAGGAAAACATTTTTTTATACAGCACCCGAAGTCCTTGGAGGTTTGCAATTTCTTTTCCTGCCTGCAAATTATTTTTTTATATCTGCTATATAATTTCTATTCTGGGAACAATTTTTATTTTTTAAGTTTTATTTATAATAATAAACAGATAAACTACATATCGTAAAGGACTTGGACTCTGGCATCAGTTGTGTAAAATCGTTTTCAGCTCGTTCCCCGACTGAAAAATTGTTTTTTCAGATTCAGAAACAAATGATTTGTAACTTTTCCAATTTGAACAGAGCCAGGAGTTAAAGTTCAACGAGGAGCTACTAATGCACGAAAGGGAGAACAACTACATACTCGGACATCTAGCCTTGGTATCGCTGCCAGACTCCCTCGAGTCGTCCCCCTCCTTCCCAAGATCCCGTACCAACTCCTTACCGCTGTCGTTCACTCCGCCGATTAGGCCCTTTGTAATCCCAAGGCCCAAAATCAAAAGTGTGCTTTACGAGTGATATCACCTTCTGTGACCCAGAGTCCTGCTCTCCAATTCCCCTCCTAAAAATTGTAATTGTTCTTTGTATAAATTTGTACTATTTGTTTTCTAGGAGAAAACTTGTAAATAGTACTATACTAACTTATAAAAAGTTAACTTTTTGCTAATTTCTTCTTTTATATGTATTCTAATTAATCTATTCTTTTTTTTTCTTTTTTAATCAAATATCACTAAGTTTGTAATAATATTTCTAGTCTTTTTCTCTAATATTTTACTAATGAATTTGAGGTGTTTGGAAATACTAACCATTAATTATTTTTCTTTTGTTTGTACAAAGTGTGGGCCTAATTTCTTAATTGTTAAGTCTTGCATGATTATTGATTGAATGTAGTTTTTTTTTTTTTTTAATTTTAAAATTCGCCTTCTGTGTTTACACCTATTGTATGTTTTATTTCTCAACCTTTCACCTTTTTTTTTGTTGTAAATCAACGAGGGGTGAAAAAAATAAAATCGGATTAAAACATATAAGAGTAAACCGTGAGTCTGATGTATAATCGATCCGAGTTCGAATCTGTATCGGAATCTCATTCATTTTCTTATTGCAGCGGCTCGAGGAACAGTTTGCGCAGCAGCTTGAGGAACAAGAGGCGATATACGGGCCGACGCACCCGCTCCCGGCCGACCTGGCTGAACCCGTTCATCACAGGAGCTCGACGCGCAGCAGCCTGTCGTCCGTGTCGGCCGATTAGATTTTCAGTTTAAAAAAACATTGACTTTGAGACTTGAAATCCCCCTCCCATTAATAATTTAAAATATAATTAAACAAAAATGATATTTTAGTACTATCCAGAAAATTTCGAAATTTTTCTCTTTTTTTTAATACGAAATACTGATATTTTGTAATTTATGATTTATATTGTATTATTTACCTTTGAATAGAGAGTTTTTTGTTGGTTTTTAATTTATAATAATTCTTAAGGATAAAAATTAAGAATTTTTTTCATAATGTTTTGCTCAAGATTAAATAAAAAGCTGTTTGTTTATCTCTTTTCTATAAAATGTATAGTATAAAATTTTAATTTCTGTTTTAATCATCATAGTCATTATAATGTAGGTAGGCGACTTATAGCATTTTTGCACTTGTTAACAGATTTCTTAGCGCTCACAATAAACATAAAGTGCTTCAAATACAAATTATTTTATTACAAAAAAAAAAAAAATACTATTAAAACAAAAGGGGGGGTAGAAATTAGTTTCTTTGTATAAAAAAAACAAACAAAAATATATGAATTTTAAAATTTTCATTTTGCTTTGTGTAAATAATTACTTTCTTTTTATGTACAGTGGCTGTTATTGTTGTTAATAATCACATTTATTTTTATTATTATTCAAGTAATAACGTCTTTCTACTTGTTCATTCGGTATTAAACCTCCTTTTATTCCTTTTTCTTCGACTAATCAGTATTTTTCTTTGCGAAAAAAAAGTTTAAAGTGCCAAATTTTCTTTGACTAGTTATTAATTTTTTCCCGGGGTATGTTTAATATATTCATGAATAACTGAGATTTGTTGATTGCAAATTTTCTTTCTAACTTTATTGTATCCTCGTGCTATTTTTTTTTCTTTTCTTTCTTTTTTATTTTTGTGTAAATGGTTTTGGTTTTTTTTTGTTATGTAGTTATAAATATATGTATATCCTATTTATTCTCCCCTTGTGTATTATAGTTATTGCATTAACCAAATAGAAAAAAAAAAAATCTTTTTTTTTTTTTTAATTATTGTTGATATATACATAAATATAAATGTATGTCAAATAATAATTTTTATTATATTAAAGTGAAAAATAATTATATGGTCATAGAAAAATGTACCATTCTTTTGCTCATAGTATTTTTTAACAATGTATTGTTAATTATTTAAAAAAAAGTATATATTTATTGATATTGTAATCTAGCGCTGAAATGATAGATTTTTGTTTTAATTTGCTTTTGAATTAATTTGGATATGCGAAGCAACTCCGAAAACTTCAGCCAATTGATGCAACACCATAATAAAAGTTGCCTTCTTATAAATATAAGGACGTCGACGCTAATTGTAACACGTTTCACGATTTCCAAATTTAGGATTGTTCTTTTCTCTTGAAACTCTTTTTCTTAAAATAAAAAGTAAAAAAGTCGAAAAAAAATGTACATATATATAGTTGGGATATATAAAAAGAAAGAGAGATTAAGTATCTAATATATATATTTAAAAAAACTAATAGTTTGTAAATAAATTTTGTTTAAATATAAAGAATATTACTTATTTTATAAATATATGTTTTTATTACAATTACTGCCTTGGTTCATTGGTGTTTTTCAAACATTGATCACACCGGAGTTCAAAATTTGATATAACCCCGATCATCTCATCGCTCAGACATCTGAGATCACAGGTAGAATGGAGTAATATATCAGTACCTCACTAGTAAACTGAGAAACATTTATTAATTTCAGTATTAGAAGTATTAACTACTTTTTCACTCACGAACACTGGATGAAGGTATAGTCTTGAAGAAAAAAGCTAATTCAGTTGTTACTGCGAAGCTGTTGACCTATCCTTGCCAAAAGATTGTTTGGTCCTCCTATTGGTTAACAAAAGTTTGGCAGTAACGTGTGAATTTGATTCTTTCTTCAAGACCGAACTTTCATCTAGAGAGTTCATCAGTGAAAAAGTAGTCGGCATTTGTACTTTGCGAAGAATTTATTGAACTGCATTTCATAAGATTCCCCCCCCCCCTAAAAATAAATATAAACAACCCAAGTTTAAAAATATTGTTAAATGGGTTATTTACAATTCACTAGTTTTCATGGTCCGATTGACCAATTAATACCTTTCAATTAATTAAGGAGCGGGATTCGAACCCACGGCCTTCAGCTAGATATGGCTGCTCCATCACTTGAGCTATCGTGACTGTTACGGTTCCTCACCGGGATATAGGCAATTCACCTGGTCAACAACAGGTACCTCGGGCTCAGTGGAGATTTTTTCCTCTTCCCGTAGCCGCTTCGTCCCCAAAAGAGAAGTGATCGAGCGCCACACTGTTTTTGTTTTACTTTCTTCCTCTCGGGGAAAAGTGAAACCCTCGGGGAAATAATAATTTAAAAAAAACAAGGAAGTAAAATAATAATGTCCTCTGAATTACAAGTAAAACAAAAAAAAAATTAAACCATCTTCTTCAAAATTACAAAGAAAAAAAACCTGTCCAGGAACCAATCTTCCAATCTCACTTAAAAGTTCAGACCTCATACGCGTCCTTTTTTCCTCATTGTAACAGAGCAGTTCTCCCCTCGCACACGTGAACCCTCCAGTCCATGATGTCAATTAAAAAAAAAAAAAAATCCAAAAATTAATCTAATAGAACTCAGTCATGTTGTTTTTTATACCCTCTGGCCTTGCTCGTCCACACCAACCAGTCTCTGCCCGAGGCTCCCTTGTCCATTCCCGTCGGGCCCCACTCCTCGCCAGCGTCCCCGCTAAGCCCAGGCGAGACCTTCTTCGGCTTTCAAGTGCCACTCGCGCGTCTTCGGCCTTTTAAAAGCCTCACTCGACTTCACCAAGAGCATCCTCGCCTCTGCCGGAGTTTGGTCACCCCGGTGCCAAAAAAAAAAAAAAATTCTTGCATGTTCACTTGTAACAGTGTTTGACTTTATCTTAACTAAAAACCTTAATTATTTGAAAGATGGACCACAAAAGCTCTTACCGTGAATCAAATAGATTACGAGACATTTGAAAAATTGCGAAAAAGAGGTAAAATTCGTAAAGGTTGGGTTGAGATGGGAAGTTAGTGTCCGAGTGGATCGAAGTCATGATAGTTCAAGTGATATCTAGCCGAAGGTCGTGGGTTCGAATCCCGCTAGTGACTGACTTTTTTTATCTCAACTAATTGAAAGATATTTACAATGACGCTCAGAGTGGAAGAGTCTGTAGAAAACAGTGACCGACTGTTAACAACTCCAAAAGCTAGATTACATCCCAAGAAATTAATGTTGTGCATTTGGTCTGGGGTTATTATGAGCTTCTGCCCAACTTAACTATTAAGTAAAAAATGTGCATTTCATCACCGATTGAACAAAATTCCATTGGCCAATAAACCAAGATAAGGCTCGCCTCATGTAGAATTTTGTATAGTACTCCAGATTTATCTATTTTTATTTTATTTTTCCAATTAGCTCTCTTTTCAATAATTATTTTCAATGGTTTTTCAAAGTCTAGTATTTTTTCTGATATCAGAAATGGTTTGAATTCGAAGATTTTAGTACAGCTACCAATGCCTTTCTAAATGTCCACTATTTATTGGATTCCCAGACTATCATTGCATCTTTTTGGCTTGAAGAAGTGCTTTGGCATTTTGCCATCTTCAATGTGTCTGAGACGGACTAAGATGACCAGCAAAGTTTTTTTTTTAAATCAGGTTCGGTTTTTGCAAAGAAAATTACATCATCTGCAAAGGTTAGGTTTGGTTATTTGACAGATATGTGGGGTTGATTTTTAACTCAATTTTCCTCTAATTCCAGTTGCCTAAATGATTCTTTGCAATTAAAAAGAACAGCGGGAGGGGCGTCGGTGGCCGCGAGGTTTCGTCTTTGACACGGCGCTCACCACTGTAAGGTCAAGGTCTTGGGTTCGAATCCAGCGGCCCTACATTCGAACCCGACATACTTACAAATGGGCTTGTTTTCAAAAACACCGTTAAAAAAAAAACAAAAAAAAAACGGGGATAGTGGGATGCCTTGTTTTATGCCTCTTTCAAAGTTTCATTTGGCCTAGTTACTAGATACATAGCTAGTAAACCTTAACCTTACTGTTGTACCAAACCTTAAGAGTTTGATGTCTTCATCTCTGCTTTTTAAGGCTTAAAAAGGAAGTCATGTCTTATCAAGTTGAAGGACTTAAAGTAGTCGATGAATTTCAAAAATATGTCCTGGTTGTTACTGTGCTTTTCCAATTATTTGATTAATTGTAATTAATCTTTAAAAAATGATTTAGGAAAATAATATAAGGTGTATAGGAATGGTATTTACATGTCAACAAATTTGATGTTAGTTTATGAATAATCATAACATACAAAATGCACAATAATACAAACAAATTTAATTTATAAGGTTCAATTTTACCGATGCTGAGTGTGAAATGTAAGTTGTGCTCAGCTAACTCTTCTAAAGGCTTTAAGAACTGAAATGTATTTAGTTATGAGCTCAATGTAATAATAAATATATATTCTGCGTTGTTCATATATTCTTATAATACATAGATTGCAGGTTTTACTGAAGGGATTTTCTGATCCAATCATTGAAATAAGACACCCTGGTATAGACAGCCGGAAATGCGCTGTAACCGCAGTCGATTCCCGATGAGATGACACCACACAGGAACACATCATTGCAGACAAGTGGCCCTCCCGAATCTCCCTGAAAAACCGTCGAAATAATTCAATTTCAATTCGATTGGACGGTCTTACTCACCGTGCAAGCATCACAGAGGGACGGCATTGTGCACATCCATGTTTCATCTACATCGTCACCAAAATAATCATAGCATTCATCATTGCTTATTATACGGATGGAAGTCGATTTCAAACTATCTGACAAATTTCCCTTTACTCGCGTCGCACCCCAGCCGCTTATAGTGCCAGTCATACCTGCACAATTCCTAGTTAATTGGGACTGATTGCAAAGAGTTGTATCATCACATCTTAATAAGAAAAACTATTATTAAATAAAAAATTATTAAATTCGCTAATTTTGTGGTCTGCTTGTTGAGATGAGAAATTAGTATCCGAGTGGATCGAGGTCATGATGGCTCAAGTGGTAGAGCAGCAGCGTACCTAGCCAAAGATCGTGGGTTCGAATCCCGCTCATCCCATTGACTTTTTTTATCCTTAATTAATTGTTAAATAAAAATCATTAAAAGCACTTAAAATGTAGTTTTAAGGTAACATTAAAAAGGCATATTATATTTAAAAGATCAATTATAATCATTCGATGCTCTAAATGAAAATACCATTGATAAATTGTAACATAAGATTTTCTTTTGAAACTATAAACAATTTAAATGTATATTTCAAAATTATGAAAATCCACTCATAATTGGCAGTACCAACATACTCAGCACCTAAATATTTGAGGAACTGTTATAAATTAATTATTGATGATTAGTACCCATGGAATTCATAAATTTCATATTGTTTTGTTTTATTTTTTAAAGCTTTTCTACATAAATTTAAGTTATAATGGGTCAAGAATCTAACCCCACTTCCACGCAGAGTCGAATGGTTAACTGGTTCTTATCTGTCGGATGGACTTTTTCTATTCTACCGCTGAGAAGATCAGTAATCTGAAGAAGCTTAGGGCTTAATTAAGTAAAAGTAAGTAATCCCTCCCACACAGCTTAAGATCCAACTATACGTTGGGTGTTGTGGACAAATGGTCAATATATTTTTCATACTGAAATCAATTAGAAAACCATGGGCTCTGCTGGGATTCAAACTCTGAATGGCTTGTGTGGCAAATACGAGTCAAATGCCCTAACCACTCAGTCGCCATGGGCATGGTCCCCCAGGCTTGGGACTGTTAAAAATCTAGAGTCATATCCCAACTTGCATAATATTTCCATTAGACTTCTCACATTTTGTGATTTTTTCCTGTACATCATAGTCCACATCTCCCAAGGCAACAAGGAACAGCTCCATCCAAGAAAATCAGGCCCAAATAAGCAAACACCTGATACCAGGTCATCTTTGGGCTCTGATGAGGGCTATGTGTAAAAAGGTAACAAGCACTGAGGAAGAAAAGATGCTATTAAAAGCCCCCCCCCCCCAAGTTGTTCCGAATTTTGGAAAACACAGATCAGCAGATACCTGAATAGACTGAAATTGCCTTGCAGCAGTTTTGGGCTGCATTTTATTAATGCTAATAATAACAATAAGGGTTCAGGTAGGCAGACCAACCAGTTAAAAATCAAATTACATGTTCGTCACCCTCCAGACCATTCGCCATCAATTATTCTTCTAGTGAAAATGGAACAATTGAGCAGTTTAACAATTTTCATCCATGGCAAAAGCATGAATTTATAGCACTATTTAATTGTCACATCTTTTTGGATGTGAAACAAACAATTTTTCTTTTTAAAAAAATCATCATTTTTTTCTCTCTTTGCTTTCTGCATTGGAATTAAATTTTAATTTGTTAAACATTTGTTAGCTAGGCGAA
Organism: Cimex hemipterus; assembly: GCA_039619505.1. Taxonomy (NCBI): domain Eukaryota; kingdom Metazoa; phylum Arthropoda; class Insecta; order Hemiptera; family Cimicidae; genus Cimex; species Cimex hemipterus. The sequence continues at coordinate 21,811,277 of CM077104.1, read as the reverse complement.
TTTAATTAGTATATTTCCATGAAATAGTAACAAGTTAGTATACAAACTAAAGTAATTTCTGTCTTATCCACTTAATGAAGAACTATTTTTTAAATTTTTTCCTTGTGATTTTAACTTAAATAAAATCTCTTTCTGACATTCGATGGTTTTTAAATTTCTTTTGTGCAGGCCATTTAGTTATTTTGCTTAACATGAAGAAGCTGCACTCTCTCTCTGCCTGTATGAGCACTGGCTATGGAGATTGAGGATCTCAGCGGAGTGTTCTCAGGAGCTGATTTTCTGAGCGTCTTCTCATTATGCTGAGATATGCATCCTCTTGCCCTCAAAGAAAATTTCTGGTATAGCTCCTTGCCCCATATTTTTAAGAATTTTATAAACCACCGTAAGGTCTGGAACCAATACTCCATCTTTGCTTGTGGGAATGATATCCAGCTGGAGACATCCCATCCAATAACTGGTGGGGAATTTCGATGGCGACTGGTATCCTGAGATGGATCAGGACCCGGATGCATGTTCATTGAGTAATTCTCTTGGCACTTGGAAAGGATGTAAAAGAGCGTCTCTATGCCTGTACATTTTGATGAAATAATAACTGGTTAATATTTAAACTAAAGTAATTGCCTTTATATTATGCAACTAACTGTTGGGTGTCTTGGATGAGAGAGTCTGAACATTTTTTTACTACTATTATAAGTTGCAAGTACAAAAATATAAGTTGGATGCCCTGACCATTCAGTCGCCATGGCCCCAATATTTAAATTGTACATATATATAATTTACTAATATATTTATGCCTTTCAAATTATACCTGTGGTGTTATATTCTGCAGGAGGAAGATGTATCGGCTGAACATTACGGCCAAAAATAAAGGGAAAGTCTACAGCTAGAATTGCCAGGTCGTTTGTCTTCCAATGCCTTCAAAAATTGTATTTAGTTAAGTCTTCTTTGCAATAATGTCGTAAAATTACCAATTAAACTGTGGATGTACAATTATTTGCAATATTTTTCTTTCTTGTTTTGATGATCTTCGATCAGATAGAGAGACAACTCCTGCAACTGCCTTAAAAATTTAATAGGTCAAAGTGAGAAAACAAATCACAATTTTTCTTTTTCAAAACTATCGGCTTACCGTTAATAAATTGATATTATTTATATTAAAAAGACAATGTGCTGCTGTAATGATTCTATTATGATTGATTATCGAGCCTCCACAGATGTGCTTATGATTCATTTGTAAAGAAACTATAAAAGGACGATCGCCTAAAATTTTGATTTAAATGTAATTTAAAGTCAATTAGTCAATAGTCCAATGTACCTTACCTAACTGATTGTCGATTCCATTAACAATCATTATTGATGATGGTAGAATAAAACCTGGAATTTATATGATTATTTGTGTTCCTTTGGACGAACATATAAGTGACAAATTTAATGAAATTTGAGACGTTATCATTTACACTTGAGGAAAATTCAACCTTTAATAAGTATTAACAAAATAAAACTAGTTTGAACAGGGAACAAATAAATAGTTAAGGTTTCAGGCAAAACCTTGGGTGGGCAGGGCTTTTGTCATGTCAACATCATCGCCTTGAAATTCAAGTTTGTTCAAAAAATCCAAATTAAGACTGGTTGGTGCAAACTGGAAGAAAGGAATGCCAATTATATCAGATATACATACGGCTCTAAGATCATCTATGGAAATAATTAAGTTCTAGAATTCTTATAAAACTTGAGATGCCATCAGGCTATTGAACCCTGCGCCAGAGAGATCGAAAGGCTGGATATCATCAACAAAAGAATAACCAAATGGCACTCAAGGCATCTACCTCATCGGTAGTAAAGACCACATTTTGGGAGTGCATCAAGACCCTGTCAGAAATTGCAGAAAACAAATTTACCTTTGAGTTGGGTACCAGGGCATACAGGGTAGAGGAGGATGGTAAATTGGTTAAGAACACCTATTACCCCTGAACCCTTTTGTCAAGTGGTGACTGCCTGTGGTTAACAAGTAATCAAGTGTCACCACTGCTTCAACATGCTTCACTTTCCACACTGCATACAATGTGCCTTGTAATCCTTTTTAAAAAGATGGTTCCTACTCACAGGAGTTCCTAACTAGTAGGAACCATCTTTTTGCAAAGGATTGAACGCCACGCCCACTCCATCATTCATAATTTCTATGTGCCTTGTATGTAAGCAGGAGCTCAACCTGCTTATTTCAGACTCGCTGATATGGGCTCAACTATCACTAATGGAAGAAGTTTTAACTACTCAAATCATTATTTCTCCCGCTCTCAAAAACCTATACGACTCATCAACATTAATACATAGACTCCAATCATCAATTCCACCCATAGCCCAGGTTCTTCTCAGGGCCATCAAGAACCCAGGTTACTAAAGTGATACACCAAATTGCCAAAAATGTGGATCTATTAGACAATGGATTAGGAATTACACAATAAGACTGTATTACAGGATAGAGGCATGAGAAAAAGTTCAGCAGAGGACCATCACAGAACCATCCTAAGACGTGCTAGGATTAGAATGATAGTAGTACTGCAGACTCGGTATATGTGCAGAAACAAGCTTGTGCAAGAAGAAATTGTGGAGACACAATTATTCGGAGATCGCGAGATGCGGTCAGGTGTGACGTAGGTTTTAGAAAAACATTTCCTTTATCGTGCCGACGTTTCAATCTGTTGAGATCATCTTCAGTGCTCGAAGTATTTGTTTTCTGCATAATTGTGCCATTCTTGCGAGACTCTCAACATGACCCACAAGAATGGCACAAATACGCAGAAAAAAAAAAACCTTTTAGCCCTGAAGATAACCTCAATAAAGATCGGAAAGTTGGCCAGATAAAAGAAATGCTTTTCTAAAACCTACGTCACACCAGACTGTATCTCACAATTTCCGAATAATCAATCACTAATCACCACACATTTCTACATGTGAGGACATGTTTTACTCCTGGACGATTATGAGGATTGTACAACAGACCGATAATGGTCCTTGCGAGCAAGATTGTAAAAGACTCATAGTAATGTTTAACACGAAACAAATATTTCACAAAAAACCTCATGTAATTTAGCAACATAAAAAAAAAGTGTCAAAGACAAAAGTAACTACATAAAATACTACTATTAAGGTTACAGTTATTTAAGAATGATGGAATCATAGTTTTATAAGTTCTGAGGATTGAAATTTTTGAAATTGAAAGGCACCGGCGAAACGTTGAAATGCAGTGGATGGCCAAGGGAGCAAGTCAAAGTAAGACTTTGCTTCATCACCGTTGCTACTACTACTAATTACGGCGAATAAACCCAACTGATGTCCTGTTCTTGAGCCATATTGACGTTGACCTTTTATTTCATGCGCCCACTGTTTTTTCTTGCATTATGAATATTAATATACATATCACATATTATGAAACACCTTTGTATAAACAGTTTTTACTTTTGTCTAAGTGCATTTCAATTAAATTGTTTAATCATAGATAACCACTCTGAAAGATAATTGTGTTCGGATGTTCCAACTCTTCAAGAAGAGTGCTATTGAAAAGAATTCAAGAGGTTTAATGGCAAACTTTTTTTTGTTTGTTAAATAAATAAAATAAAAACTATTTGCTAAAGGGTGATAGTTTAAGTTTTTCAATAATATTCATTTTACGCCTCATTGATTAAAAAGGCAAGGTTGTATAATTTGGCATCATTTTATACAATTTCAGAGATGAATTGTTAGGTCTTCAATCACATTTTTCCTCAAAATGGCAAGAAATCGGTACAGAAGCTTTCACAAAGCCCCCTTCATCCCAACCCCCTAGTCGTACGACTTTCATCCTGAATTCTACCTGACAAAATCCTCTCTACGAAGGAAGATGACGTGGATTTGGCAAATAATTATTATGGGTAGAGGGTGTAAATCCACCAAATACCTAAATTCCTTCCTAGTTTGGAAATATTATTAATGTAAAATAATGGTTTTATAGTAGTTAATAAAAACAAAAGGACTTGTTGACTTGTAGCACTGTTAATAATAAAGCAAAGTAAGTTTTATAAAATTTCAGCCAAAAGTTAACAATCAGACAACTGGAGAAAACCCCGTAAAAAAATTAAATTTTGTCAATTTCATCGCCAATCATATAAATTCAGCAATAATTTTTGTATTGGATAAAAAATAAGAATTTTTACAAAGACTATATTACCATAAATGTGGCGGATAATTAGTAGAAGTGCAACCAGATTCGTTATCATGATAGCAACGATTCCTTCTTGCCCGAGAGACGGAATGAAACTAAGAAATTTAAAATCATCTCCATTATCTTTCACGTCCATCCAATTATATTGACAAATATTTACCCTTGAAGAACCAATCAGTTTTTACATGCGAAATTTAGACAAACAAAAAAAAAATTATAACAATTTCTAAACACAAATATAAAATAATCTCATTTTTTATTATTATTACTGGGTGCTCTTAATACAATTAAGTAATTTATGTTGTGACAGAACAATTAAAAAAAAGTTAAACATCAAATGCATACTAAAAAGTGGACTAAGTTGTATTTAAAAAATAAATAAATAAAAATGAAACACTTTGTCCACTGTCTTGGAAATACAATTTTTCTGATGCAATGGATGTTTGAACAATTATCTTTTCAATGTTTCATTTAACGGTGGTTTTTTCATTTTTTTATTATTTCAGAAAATTGTTTATATCGTCAAAACAATTCATGAAAAGTACATAAAATTCATGTTGGAAGGGCATAAACAAGAAAGTACATGTTTAACATTTACGATTAAAGATTGAATTAACTCTGTAAGGGCTAGATGAACAATAGTTCAAGGAGAAAAAAAAAAAAAACCTCTATAAGACAAAAATCAAAACCATAAAACAAGGCTGAATCAATGTAGCCCATAATAATAATAATATGTTTATTTACAGATACAGTGAATTTTTCGATGCACCAAAAGAAAACGAAGACCAGTTTAAATGGACTCAAAGTTATTTCTATCAAGTTTTGCCAGTGGTTGTAGTATATGCTAAGTTGTCTGACAGGGGAGGATGGGCAAATGAGCCAGAAACTTTCAAAATGAAGAACCTATTTATTTATTTATTAACACCATGGGGGGGGGGGGTAGCCGAGTGGTTAGCGTGAGAGACTCTCGGCTAGTAGACCCTGCGACCGCGGGTTCAATTCCCACCATCGCCTCTGGCCCTTTTTTCACGATACCCTTCCCCCCCCAAAAAAAATGAATACGCAATAAATAATTACAATAGTAGATATGCACAGTTCATGAGGCCATTAAAAAAAAATTAAAAAAAAATTAAAAAAAAAAAAACAAAAAAAACACTGCATTTGTGGGCCTCTCTGGCCCCCCTTTTCAAGAACATATACAATATATAAAAAAAGTAATTAATCTTAATGCAATAAAAACACAAAAACAGAATAAATTGTAATTAAAGTGATATACAACTTCTAGGAGGTGGAATTTTGAACAATATTATAGAGTGATTTAATTGATGTTGATCATTTTAGACTGTTTATCTTTGCTGGTTTGGTCTGTCAGTTGTGTTTTAGCATTTTACAATCTTCAATCAAAAATAATTTGCAACTCATTCAGTATAATGATGTTTTGTTGAACAATATGAGGAATTGTAAATTTCTACATAATCATTTTTTTTTTAAACCTACACCATTGGGTAGGATAAAACAGCAGATCTATAAATCATTGATTGCCGTGAAATTTTACTGTATAGTCGTGAATTTTGGATTATTTTGAAGTTTCGTATGGTCATGTGGAAGAAAGGAAACTATGCCAAGCCCAAAAAAGTTTGTTGTACACGGGTTGTGAAATGATTCAAAAAAGCCCATGCCATTTTCTAAATTTGGCCCAAACTTTTTAATAACTAAACTATTTTAAAAACATTTTGCATTGCCTTCAAAACTATCGTTGTCAAATTTATTTGGGTTATCTGGAACTAATTGAATATTGTGAAATTTTGTGATTTCTTATAGATGTATACAATTTGGACGTTTTTGATCATTTTGGTCTATTCTGGCTTACTCATTTGGTATGTCAGTCATGTTTCAGTTTTAATGTACTGCTAGCAAAATGCATCCCTCAAATCAAAACAGCTAGGATAGAGAGTTCCAAATAATCAGCAATGATTTTGCAAAACAGCAAGGATAGAAAACTATAAATTTATCAGTGTTCAACATGAAAGAGGTATCATTCTGAATTAATCCCAAATAAAAAAGCCTATGCCTGCCTTCATGACTAGGCATGTGTCCTAGAGTCGACTATATCACAAAGTTTCATCAGGTCATATTTATTTTTTATCGGGTCATCTGCAACTCGTTCAACATCATGATGTTTTGTTGAATGTTAGTCGTTGAACATTGTAAAACATCGAGTTTTTATCTAAAAGTCATTGAATTCTGTGAAATCTTGCTGTATAGTCTTTGAGCCTTTTGTGATGACCAACGTCAGGATTATGGGGTGGAGACTGGGGTAGAAGTAAACTTACACGGGCAGAGGAAAAATTCAACTTCTGTATTAAGAAATTAATAGCTACAGGAGTGGAGGGCTTACGGGAAACAGACTCGTCAAACATTACAATCATTCCTATTATATACCCTGGTGGGAGTCTAGGAGGGAATTAGCAATGGTGGGAGTAAAGGGTGTTGGTAATGTCTTATCTTGTGAGTCGGTACAAGGGGGAAAGCTTTTGAAATAAAATATTTATGAATAATTGGAATAAGGGATATTACACTTTGTTTATCGCAAAGTTTAATAAGGTTGACTGAAATTCTTTGGATGTGAAAGTTTCAGATTTCTCATTGCTATCAGTGGTATAATAAAGCTGTAGTATTGGTGTATCTGGCCGTTTTGATTCGGTCTCCCAGAGATGTTTCTGCTTTAATTAATCGGTGAAGATAACAAAATGCCAAAATGCATCCCACAGATTAAAACAGCATAGGCCAGCCGAAATTATGAGAAAAGACCAAACTACAGTTGGACAAATTCATTACATTGAATCATTGAATCGGTGAAGACTGTTAAGATTTGCACAATAATTGGACAAAAAAATAAAAATAAATAAAGCTTACAGGAATGATGAAATGATGTAACTCCTTCCACCTGATGATGAATGTATAATGCTTGAAACCCATTTGTAAACAACAAATCTATGCGTGGAACCGTTATTTACAAAAAGTGACAATGAAGTTTTGTCGAGTTATCTGTAATTCACTTAACATTGTGAAGTTTTGTTGCAAGAACTTAGAGAAAGGGCCTTCATTAAATCGAGTCCACTCAGACCCATCACTGAAGGTGGTGAGAAGCAAACAAGCATTTTCAAAATAATTAATTCAGAAACAAATGTAACTTGACCAAAATGAACAGAATTTAAAATTTTCTTTTAAATAAGGTTTGAAGAGGTTAGAAAACACCTAAGTACTTAAGTTTCACAAGGCATCAAAATTATTGAAAAATTGCAAAACTTGTTTTAATGTCCTTTTAATATTTGATGCAATAATAAAATTAGTTTTGTTTTCTTACATGTTTCCTCAGCTTTGAATTTCACACTTTAAGTCTGTATGATATAAACTATACGCATTTATGTATAAAAAAAGACTGGTTTTGCATAAGAGTTATATACAGTTTATATGATTTGAAATAATGTGATAATTGTGCTTTGTGTATTTATGTATTTCATACTTGATAGTTCGTATGTTCGTACAGTTGGACTGTCTAATGCTCTTCAAAACGTCGTTTTAATTTAATTATATAGAAGCTTTTTTTCTTGATTAAAGTTAATGTTAAATAATTCAAGGTTTAATTAAGGTTCAATTTTAATTTGTCTACAATAATACGTTTATTTCCCGATCCGGATATTTGGTCAACATGCTTGGAAACCTTTCGAAAACCGGACTCGGGGTTTCAAATTTCAATGTCGTTCCTGTCCCTGTGATAATGCTCACGAATGTTTTGAGCCGTGTTCAGGGCGAAATAGCGAGATGCCGCGACGCCAACAGGCTCGTAACAGCCCTGGGCGAGACGTCCATCAGGTGGAGGACGAAGCCGAGGTGGGTCCCGGTCGCCAAGACTAAAATGTTCAGGGTACCCGAGAGGAAGCCGCAGCCCAAGGAGGAGTGGGAAGAGCTAAAACAACTGCACAATATTTACAGGACGGAACTTAAGTCGATTAGGTGAGGGTGATGAATGAAGTGAATATAATATAATAATAATATATAATAAATTCAGTCGGACGCTGTAGTCCGATTAGCTAATGCTCCTGAGTCTTCGCAGAATCTTACATCATTTTTGGTTGGGTATGCTATACAAGTTTATTGTGCTTCCTTCTTTTTAAAAATTATAACATTTTCTTCATAAAATGGTTATTGATATATGGTTAGTTTTTTTTTTTTTTTTTACGAGGGTATTTCAGCTATGAGTTTATATGAACCGCCAGGTATCTGTAAGTTTGCCCAGTTCAAATGCAGGGCTGCTGGATTCGAACCCGTGATCTTTACCTTACAGTGATAAGCGCTGTATCAATGCATAAACCATTATGGGTACCAATGGCTTGCTACAGTTACTTCTTTGAAAATTGAGTTGCACTGGGCCATCTGAATGTCTGAGAATTTTGAAATTCTAGCATTTCTTACTTGATAAACCTGTATTTTGGCTGTTTTCTATCTTTACTGGTAAATAAAGCAGACATTCCTCTTGACAGACCAAAATGATCAGAAACGCCAAAACTAATGTTTTTTTTTTTTTTTTTTTTTTTTTTTTTTTTTTTTTTTTTTTTTTTTAAATCGTGGAAGTAGGTTTTAGAAAAACATTTTCTTTATCGTGCCAACGTCACGATTTCTAAATAATTATCAATTAACAGTCACTAATCACCACACATATTTTTTTTTTTTTTTTTTTTAATAATGGATACAACATTAACACTAAGATCAGCACAGCGACTGGAGGACAATTACTGAAAAAAACCAGTTAAAATTGCTGCTCAATATAAGGGATTAAGTGGCAAATATCATCGTTAAAAGTGATGTGAAGGTTTCTCAGGATGGGAAAGTGTTGTGAGGGTTCGAGTAGTAGGGTTAAAATGGATCAAAAGCTTGGTGTGGAACTTTTGAGACCGGATTATGTTGTTGATAAAAAGAGTTGTTGAGGTTGTAAATAATGAAGTTTGTCGTGTAGTAAAGAGCTTTTTCTGTACATCTAAGGATTTTTGATTGAAAGGGTTGGATGCACTGGATGTTACAGGGTTAGAGAAACCCCACTCCATGTGAGGGGAGCTGGGGTCTTCGGGGAGAACCAAGTCCGACCCGTTGGTAAACCTAGGTAAATATGTTACAATTTTCCAGTTTGAAATCATAGCGATTGAACAATATGCCAGAAAAGTGAAAAGGCTAGGGATACATTTTCGGAAGATAGCCATTTTCTCTGATAGCCAGGCAGCACTAAAGGCCCTAGCTTCTAATAAGGTGGAGGTAAAAATTATTTGGAATGGAAAGGTGGCCCTGGCAGATGGCAGCAACTCTGGCATGGGACTCAATATGGAGGCCAATATGTACTCTCTGGGCCAGAACCCTACTGCAGGTTAGCAGCCTCCCACAAAAGAGGATACATCTTAAAATGGATCATCATCCAAAACCTGGGGGAAGAATACCACAGGTATGAGGCATGCAAAGAGATTCATAGAAGGACCATCTACGTAACTTACAAAAGAATTACTGGAAGGCAACTTCTGCGGACCAGGATTCTGGTTGGACTCCTGACAGGGCATTGCCACTTAAGAAAGCACATGCTTCGAATAGGAGTACAGGTAGAAGAAACATTGTGCAGATACTGCCAGGAAGAAGAGAAGACCACAGAGCACATTGTATGTTTCTATCATCTGTGTAGGTGCAGGTTCTTGCAACTAGGACAAGAAAACCAAGCAAGATCCTACACCAAGGAACCACTGGCAAAGATGTGGAGGCATGTTAATAACCTGAAGCTGGACAGTGAGTTATAAACAACAGGGGAGCGCAATAGATCAAAGTCAAGGTGTAGTAGGCCTTGTGTCCAAACTGTTTGCAGTAATGTCTTGTATGGAGTTGAGATTGGATGGTCAAAACATATTTCAGTCTTAAAAGTCTTTGTGGTCTAGTTGTAAAGGTGTCCAAGTCTTCTGTTACCTCTTATGTCTTGTATGGCTATTCCATGACTCTGCTATCTAGATCTTAAGTTATCTGACATGGAATTTGGTGCCTCTTTAATGTTTATACAGAGGAAGCAAGGCTGTTTTTGAAGTACACTGGGTACATTTTTCTCAATAGGATTCTCATTGCTTGGATAGAATTTGCAGCCAAACAAACACAGAATTACAGCATTGCATCTATACGGGTGGTAATGATGGTGGGAGAGAAAATGAACAGTAAATTTGATAAAGGATGGGACCAAAAATGATCCCTTGTTCCATGCTGGCTTTTATTGGTACCCACAAATAAAAGATTCCAGGATAAATTGGTGAAAAAAATCTTTTTACAAGAAACAAACAAGTAATTAACTTGTATTATTTCCTGCAGACAATTTTTCCTTAATAAGACACTAGAGATGACAACGGGTGAAAGTGTCATCATGGAACAGAAGAAGCGCGAGGAGGCCGATCACATCAAGTGCATCAGGATCAACGACGAATGGAACCAAAGTGTCGCTAAACTCAGGGAAAAACTCCTTGCCGAGGATAAGGAGAAGGAATTGGAAGAAACACTTAAGCAGATTGAGGAGAATAGGCTACAACTTGAAAAACAAAAAGAAGAAGCAGAAAGACTAGTCCGAGAGGAAAAGGTAACCTGTACGTTATTTTTTAAAGTGAATTATTTTTATTGTTTTTGTTTTTTACAGGAGAGATCGAAATTTTATATAACCAACGAGAACATAGACGAAGTGATTGAACACGCCATGGCAAACCCTGTCGATTATAATTTTTGCATCGACTTGGATTGCAATGTTTACCACGGTAGATTGGCGAAGAAAGAATTACCTCCTAAAACTGAAATAGACAAACCGAAGAATGAGGAGGCAGCAACTGGATAATTGCGTTGTATATTTTGCGACCCTTAGTAACTGTAAAGAATTTTATTAAATACATTTGTTATCATTTTTTTCTTACAAATATTATTTAACCCTAATCAATTATTCAGTTTTCAATTCAAAAACTGTTTTTACTGCAGTACTACCACAAAAGAATACTTGAACATAGTCAGAACAGCTAAAAAAGTTTTTACTCATGTTGCTACAGTGCTACCACATACTCTTGCATATGGTCAGAACAGCTAAAAAAAGT
>CM077104.1:21761360-21780891 GCA_039619505.1 Cimex hemipterus | reverse complement strand
TGTTTTGTGGCTCGTTGGCAAATTCTCAGCAGCCCCACTGGGCCACTCCCCAAGTCCGGGTTTCCATACAACGGACGGAAGAAAAATTTCTTTTCTACACAAACAATTTAAATAAAATGTTATAGAATAACTATTGAAAATTCTATTGTACAATTGTCAGGGTAGACAAATCGACAAATATCCTCGTTGAAAGTTGCAAACAATAATAGTCTAACCCCATCATCTCTTTATAGCAATGAATTGCCAATAAATAAATAAAAAATAAGAACTGCCATAAAACATAATTCATGGGGGAAAAACAACAATATTGAAAGTATTATGTAATGTGAAATTTTGAACTTTTATGGAACAAAACAGAAAAAAATACAGGGATCATTATTGTGCTCTAAAAATAAGATATACACGTCTAAAATATAAGCGCAGAACTTGGACTAAATACAAAGATTAGTTTTAGCTGATGAACCCAGGATAAAATGTTTCGAAAGGTCCGTTTTTGACAGTTTTATTCACCTCCTCTTTTCAAATTTGGTAAATTCAATTTTCAGAAGAAAATCAGTCTTTCCATTTAATAACAAAAAATCAGATGTTGATACAGAAAAAACTAAAAATTAAATTTTATCAATTTGTAAAACAATGTAAAAGTCAAAATTTAACACATATCTAATATTAAATATAAATTTTACGTGTAACAAACAAAAGGGAGTCATGGCCAAGCCAAGAGGATGGACGGTGGAGGTGAGCAGAAAGCAACTTCAGAACAGTGCTCTGTACAGCGTCGATCGTTCGAAAGTCATGGAAGTCGACCTGGACGCTGTAGAAACTCAGGTAGGGTTCATATTTTTCACAAATTGTTAAATTTAATTCCGAGGGGTTGGTTAATAAAAAAAAACTGTTGGCATTTAGGTTCAAAAGACTCTCTGCGAATCGGACACGACCATCAGTGATTTTGACTCCACCGAAGTTTATAAAATTGGTAACGATTCTTCAGTAACAAGGTAAAATAATTTCATTTTATAATTGATATCATTTTGGCATTTAACGATTTCTTTGCAGCTTTGGCGATAACATCAAGCAGAAATGTGATTTGGATTCGGATAAAATAATGCAGTACCCGAATGCATATCCATACGACGCTAATCCCGTCGTTTCTGGTCTGGAGCATGACAAGAAAAGGCTGAAAGCGTGGATGTCAAGTACGACGATGGCGATATCACAGAAAGTGAAAAGTCTGGTAAACGTTCAAAGAAAGCTCCTCGAGAAATCCAGCTCGGTAGAGAAAACGGTAGAGAGCACGCCGAATCTCCTGGGTACGGATATTTCGACAGAGCTGTCTTCCGAGCCGAAGTCCATCGATCTGCAGACCCTCGTCAAGCCGACTATCAAGCCTACCAAATGCTATTTAGAGTTTACTGAAATGTCGACCACACCGACAGGCGCTCTCTCTTCTCTCGATCCGTTCGTTATCGGAAAAGCGATAGACGTTATGAAAGCCATGAGCGACTCAGATTGGGATAAAGTCAAGCACTTGTACGAAATGTTCAAAAGAGCGGGTAGGCTCGATCAGTTGATTATATACGAATTCGCCATAAAGATAATCGTAAACACACGAGGGAAGTCGGGGGTGGTGGACGTGCTGAGGGACATCGACGGTGATCTAGCCGAAGCGGCGTTCAGATTCGGCAAAACTCTTTTGAGCCTTTACCACGGCAGTTTCCTTCTCTCTGAAGGGGTCGAAACACGAAAGCCGCCGAAAAAAGAAGAGGTGGCCGTAGTCGAACCCATCCCAGCGGAAAAGGAAGAACAGGCGAAAAAAGTGCCAAATCGAGGAGCTCAGATACCCGAGAACGTGCGGCAGAGTTATGAAAACCCGAAAAAGGAACAGGGCCCGAGACGTTCTTCATACGCGTATCTCTTTAAAGATGCAGCCGCGGCGCAGAAAAACCAAAAGAAAAACAATCAATGCAATAATGTGACAAAGAAGAATACCACGACGACGTTCAAACGAACGAACACACGGCGTAATTCACCAAGTGGCAAACCCCCTTTAATAAGGAATGCCAACCCAAAATACGCCCACGTCAAATCGAGATATCGCGAAGCTGCCGCTAAATTGGGCAGCCAACCGACTACAGCTGTGAAAAAGGTGTCGAGGAAGCAGCCGCTTAACGTTACCGGCCCGACGACGAAAAGAATCACTTCAAAAACGGCGAAAATCACCACTGTTAAGGAATGCCGTTCTTTCAAACCACAGATTAATTCTGTGGACGATACGCCGCCGACACCTCGCGTCTCGCCTACCAGCTCTGTCCTGAGCACGCCCGACTCGAATATGGACTCGACGACGAGGAGCTTCAACAACAACCAAACAGTCAATTCGGACGCAACTGAAAGACAGTTCCTCGCAAAAGATCTCTCCGACACCAACGTTCTCGCGGATAAATTCAAAGATTTGGTCAAGAAAGTCGTCAGCGAAGAACGGTTACTGAACCGGACACACGCAGCCTTGGGCGGAGTGATAGAACCGGCCACTCCGAACCCGGAGTCGACCGATTACGAGGATCCAGAGTCGTCCTACATCATCGACGGTCCGATTTACAAAGGTCCTACCGGCGATTATACACATGCGAAAATAGAATTCGACTCCAAGCCGAAAGAGCCCGTCGTCAGCAGTCCGCACGATGACGGCGACAACCCGACCATACCCATCGTCAAATCCAGAAGCGAACCAAATCTTCTTGACAAGAACAAGTCTGAAGAAAAATATTGTTTAGTTACTGATAATGACGGTTCGGAGTCCAACTTTTCCGTCACAACGTTGTACAAGTAAGTTGTATTGGTCCGTTATTAATTTTTCTTCAAATTTTATTAATGTTCTGTGGTTTTAGTAATATAAACAACTGTTGTGGAAGGCAGAGTTTAAAATAAACAGGGCATAAATTGAAAAAATCTATTAATTTTTTTATATTGTTATTGTTTATTTGTAACCGTTAACACTTCATTGCTGTTTGAATTATTTTTCTCTTCTCAAAAGGGCTCTTAGGAAAAGTTCGATCAGTCATCTATGGCGATGGTTTAGCTAATAGTAATTCCCAAATGCTTTAAAGTAAAAATCTAACCTGATTGTCTGTTTAATAGATGTTTACACCTAAATTAAATTCAGCACTATTTATTTTATTTTGATTCTTCTGTCCTGTGTTTCACAAAATATTCCTTTTTTTTTAGAAAATCCACCTTTTTAGGTAGTCCATCAGAGTTCGTAGCCCGATTGATCAGATGAAGTTTTTCAATTAATTAATTAGTTTTCTGAAATTCTACCTAATGATCCGATAAACAGGCTCAATATTTTATAATTCTCCAGTCGTTTTTTTTGTTGATTTTGTATCCGATCATCCTGGTCCGCCTTTTCGCTGTTGAAAATTGAGAACAGGCAGAACCAGGAAAACCTCATACAATAAAACATCCGAACAACAACAACCCCTGAACAAACTAACACAATTTACATATTTCCATTGATAAGCTTACCACAATTACTTTAAAAAATTGAAAAAAACAACCTTTTTTTAATCTAGTGGTCATGAAGTGTGGTACTTAAGGAGGAAAATTCACAGCAACCAATTTGTTTAGGGCTAGGGTCTTATCTCGGGCAGAAACTTATCTATAAATTCATTTCAGTTATTTCTCTTTAGGCAACTGCCCAACTTGAGACCTTTCATAATAGACAGACTATTGATGAACGTGCTTCTTGCCTATCTTCTGGCCGTGACTGGGGGTGCGCTCTGCGCTGACGACTCCAAAAGCCTGTACTGCACACTTTCTCTCACTCTCAAAGGAAAACTACGGACGATGCTTATACGTAAGTAATGTTTTTTAAAATCTTATAATTCTAAAGATTTTGTTAAAGGAAATTTGCAGAAATATCAACAATAATACAACTACAAAGATTCTTTTTTAAAAGTAAAAGATATATTAAAATGTACTAACAAACGGAAACGACGGACGTGGGATCATTGATTTTAATGAAACGTTTTTGATCTTACTACGCCGAAAAATATTAAAAATGTCCCAATAATTATTTTAAAAAAAAATTAAAAGTATAAAGGGGGAAAGTAAAGAATAGCAACTTAAATAAAAGCAGTGTCCCCAATAAACTGCATGTAACAAATAAAAAAAAAATAAAAATCATCGACTACCGGCCACTGATCACCAAACATAAAAATAAAAGTTTAGGCTTGCCAAATAAAATGATAAAGGAATGAACAGCGACTAACATAAAAATATACGTGTGGTGTTTGATGACCGTTAGTTAATGATTATTTGGAGATCGTGAGGAGGTCTTTTGTGATGTAGGTTTTACAAACACATTTTCTTTGCCGTGCCAACGTTTCGCGCTTTATTGAGATCATCTTCAGGACCTGAAATTTATAAACATTGCTAAAATTTTACAAATTCATGTAGAATGTGAAAAAAATTATACGCGCTAGAGCAGTAAAATTTAAACAATGTTTATAAATCCCAGACCCTGAAGATGATTTCAATAAAGCTCGAAACGTTGGCACGGCAAAGAAAATGGTTTGTAAAACCTACATCACACCAAACTGCATATCACGATCTCCAAATAACCATAAAAATATAAATTGAAAAATATAATAAAAAAAGTCTGGTTGGTGAAGTAAAATAAACGTTTCAATTATACAACACTGTTCAAAAAATATAGAAACGTGCAAAGTAAAGAACAGTGATATACATAACAAGGTTTACGCATTTAATTGTATCAAAAACAGTAAATCGTTATAATTTTACAGCACTATATAGAATTAAAACGTTGAAAAAATAAAATTCAGCAAACCCAAATTAAAAAAAAAAAATCTCAACTTCTATATAAAAATCACTCAGGCTTGTATAGAAACACCTGCAGGTCCAGCCTTTTTTAAAATTTACCATAAATTCTGGCAGGCCTCGAGAATCACCCACCTCCGGTATCGGAACTAGTCTTATCCCTCCAGCCAGATAGGTCAAATCAGCATCTAACGCCTGCAGTTCCTAAATTCAGACCCAATCACTTCTCTCATTCACATACATTCTTTCTTATTTACATAACATTCACTCAGGTTGATGAAGCACTCGATCTCCATCACCTATTTTATATCTATTATACAACTATCCTTATTAAGAGTCGATGGGGGTACTCAATAATCCGCTATTATACTACATATTCACGCTAATAAATACAATCACTCTCACGCCAGATACTCAAAACTAACAGTGCCTGTATATTACAAAACAACCCTGTTTCCTACAAAAAAAAGGGATACTCGCTCCCTTATTCCCCGTGGACCCTTCAATTAGGGTCTCATCGAGTAACCTTTCTAGGCATACACGGGCTTTGGCCCCAAGTTGATAGGTGAATGTATAAAGAAATTAGACAAATTTGGAATATTTTGAACGACGCAGTAAATACCAGCTGTATCAAAAACAAACGTACCTATGCTTTCTGAACTACTGAACTGTACGATTAAAATTTCAGTTATATTTCGACTTGAACAAAAATTTATTCGCCTGGACATTAATATTTTTAATAGCAGACAAAAATGTAAATAAAGCCATATTTGTGAAAGTGATATAAAATTTAAAGCATTTATACTCCTTGCTGTATAAAATAAAAAGTAAAAGAAAACTGCATCACTTCACATATTATCAGTTAATTATTCACCCGCAAATATAAAAAAAATCTTATACAATTTTTTAAAAACAATTTCTAATTATTAAAATGGGCAATTTGCCTGATTTTTGAACATTACGACTTGTATGTCATTATTTCGGCCATTCCCGTTAAATTTTGCCTTGATCCTGATGCCTGCGTGTCCTTGATCGTTTGGTCTGCCAGGCGGGTTTTGACATCCGGTCATCTTCAGCCGCAGATTTGTGTCAGTGCCTCGCCCAGCTTATGCTCCTGAGTCACCACTGATGACGGAGAAAGACCGGAAATCTTCTGACAGGCAACGAACAAGTTACAAAATCGAATATACCACTAATGCTCCAGTTTGATCTATCGCTTTTTTTCGCAACACACTAACCCTTTTTAATTTCAAATTAATCTTTTTTTTAAACATTTCAAATAAACTTTTTAATTTCCAATTAAACCTTATTACTTTCAAATGAACTCTTTTTAAGTTTTAACTTAAGCGTTTTTATTTCAAATTAATATTTTTAATTTCAAATAACCCTTTTTAATTTCCAACTAAACCTTGTTAATTTCAAATTAACTCTTTTTAATTTGAAATACATCTTTTTAATTTCCAACTAAACCTTGTTAATTTCAAATTAACTATTTTTAATTTCCGATTAAACCTTATGAATTTCAAATTAACTCTTGTTAATTTGAAATAAATCTTTTTAATTTCTAACTAAACCTGGTTAATTTCAAATTAACTGTTTTTAATTTGAAATAGATCTTTTTAATTTCCAATTAAACCTTATTACTTTCGAATTAACCCTTTTTAATTTCAACTTAAATAATGTTACGTTTTTTAATTTATCTTCTTAATTTCAAATTACCCTTGTTAATTTTAAACGAACTCCGTTTTCTCTTATATTATCCCTTTTTACCTTTAAATGAAACCTTCATAATTTCAATTTAATCCTTTTTTTTAAGCATAAATAAACCTAAAAGATAGTATCACTATAAACATGTAAAATAAAATTACTGTATATTTGAGAATTTAAAAAAATATAAAATATAAAAATTTATTACAATTAATAATATTTAACATTAAAAATGATTCTTCTTCAGGTTGGAAATATTTTAAAATACAAAACAATTGGATTCTTAAAAACTACATGAAAATAAATTGCAATTGAAATTAAATATTATGTAAAATTAAATTTTAAAATAAAAATAATGAAATAATAACAAAAATAATTGATATAATTGTTAAAAAATTTTTAAATCAAACTTCAATATATAAATACATCTCCAACTAAAAGAAGAATATTTTATTTTACATAAAATTTAATGTAATTTAATTAATTTTCACATAAATGTTTAGTGCTTACTTTATACTAAAAAATTCTTCAATTATAAAAATGTAATTGGTTTTAATTTGAATTTTTGACATTTATATATGGTCATCAAAGAGCTTAATAATTTTTATACTTAATTTTTTCTTCAAATCTAGAAATTTTATTTTACGTGCTTACATTTTCGGTTTAATTAAAGTTGATTAAGCAATTAAACTATATATCAAAGATAACTGATTAGTAGCAATTCTATCAATTTAATTTAGTCATTACCGATCATTTTGGTCTGTTTTTTTTTCGCTGTGTTTATCTGCTAGATGCGTTCATTGTATATGCTCTAGTTGAATTGTCGACAAAATGATCGGTTGATCTCTGAAGACCACACCAAGAACTTACACGATTCTGTCAATTTATTTGCACAACGCCGATTATTAACAATTCTTGATTGTAATTTTCTATTCGAATTTAGATATTTAACGAATTCTAGAGTTTCATTTTATCGTCGTCATCACGGAAGAAGTTCTTTTAAGTTCAATAACAGTTGGATGGAAATGATTCATTACCTCCTTTTTCTTTGGCCCCCAGGAGCACTCCGTCTGGTAGATGACTTCTGAGAGCGGATTTCAACTCGAGGTCCTGCTGCTTGTAAGGAAGTTTGTCCACTCGTGTCTGGACAATGAAAGAAAATAGCGCTAGCGGCCCAAGCGGCGTTTCACCATCGCTCCCTGAAAAACATAACAAATCATCATTATTGGTTAAAAATTTTATTTTAGTCCAGTCTCTATATATATTAAATATATAATTTTAAAAACAACCATTTTCATGCTTTATACATTGTTTATTTTAGAGTCAATAGTTGCATGTACGGGTGGAACAGGTCCCGTTAATAAATAAACAAAAAACTTTTACATTAAGCAAGGCTATGATTAAAGTGCTAATTGATTGGGGGAAAGAACGGAAAACCCAACGTCATAGCTTTACATTAATGCCCGGTCAGGATCGGGCAGCAAAAAAAAGTCCCCGGCCTTCGGAAGGCGTTGCATGTTTACATGTAAGCAAACTTCTTCTAAACACAGGGTTGGCCCGACGAAGGACGGCCAAATGATAGCTACAAATGAAGTATTTCATTACTGTTGACATTTGGTCTCTCCTGAGGCTCTACGAGGAGAAAGGATCATCAAAAGGGCCGCTATCCTCCATCGGCCTAAATATTCACCGTTTTGTCGACGGCGAAATATTTTAATTTAGATTTTCTTAAAAAAACCTAGAGTGTAAATTGAACGTAGGTAATTATGGGTTTAAGTCCCTTGCTGTCGAAAGTGGCGAATATTACACAAGGTAAAGGAGTTAGCCTAGTCTGATTACGTAATTTTGAAGGTTTTTAGGCAGTGTGAGCTCTTCTTTACTAAATTTACTTAATTTATTTTTAACTTAAACAAAAACTATCCATTTGGCCATTTAATGGAATCAAAATTAGAAATTGACCACTACATTCTATAAACGCCAGATGTGTAATTACATAAAAAATACAATATTGTCGACTACTGGCTACACTCTTGTTACTACTTGTCTAAATCATCGCCATCTTCAAAAATTAAAAATAAAGGCAAGGCGATTGTCAACGTTTCTCTCGGTCACACGTCATCCAGAAGACACATAAGTAAACAGCCTGTGCTTAACTTAAAAGGTGAGGTCTTGAGACCAGTAGGGTTAGAATGGATCGAGATGGTGGTGTAGAACTTTTGGGTAGGGAACGAATCAGCTTGTGGACAAAAGGAATGTTTTAAGTCGTTGAGATTAGGGGATTAGTAATAAGGAGCTTTGGAAATTTGTCTGATTGGTGGACTACTGGCAACGATTGAAAGTGTTAGGTATTGGATGGTTTAACATAACCGCATATTGATTGAAGTAATATTTTTCATAGTGTTATGTTTTGATGGTCAAAGCAGATTTCGGTCTTAAAAATTTTGCTTAGTTTTCCAAGTCTGACGACAAGTTGTCCCTTATGTTTGGAGATTAGGTCATATGTCTGGTTAGTATCTGACTAGTTTGTTAATGTAAATGTTCACTGTGTATGTTTTCGACATTCAGTCTTTACTCTTCTTTTTGCTCAAATCTTTGGCAAGCTCAAGATGTTCTTGGATGCTGGAGGTAGCTTAGGTAGGATTTGGGTAAGAACACGAAAGGTATCATTCAAGCTACTCTGCTCGTTAGGTATAGACCTAAGTACTGAGAAAAAGTACCATTTTGTTCCTATTTTTGTACTAGTGTTTTAAACCCAAGGTGTTTTTTGATATCGGGGCCACTTGGATAAGATCTGGTTTAAAAGACAGAATCGCGGTGTCATCCACCATTATAATGATGGTATTGGGCTGTGTGGGGAAGTAGCAGTATAAATCATGAATAGGATGGGACCAAGAATGCGCCTTTGTGGAACACCGATTGGTCTGACATCTGAGGGTTCATTGCCGTATCTCTCTCTGAAGCATTGGCAAGTTAAATAGGATTCCAAAATATGATAATTAGGGGTGGATAGGAAGTATTTAAGTTGATAAAGTTTGTTACTTGAGTTTTACAAATTGAAGCACACTGCGATCATACAAGTATTCTGTTGAGTAGTTGTCAGTTAAGTCTTGGGGGATCAGTCTTGGTATAGTCCTACCTATATGACTTTAGTGGAAGTAAGTAACTTCTACTAGATGTAAGTAGAGTGGAGAGCAAAGCTGTTTTTAAATATAAATGAACAACCTATTTTTTCTCATACGCTCATATACACCACTTTTGCACTAGCAGTTCATATCGAGGAGAAGACATGGTCATCAACGGCAATCTGTTCTTTAGATATAGTCCTGAGTATTTGGCATGAGTGGAAGTCGGAGGTCAGTTTTGAATATGATTCCGGAAGCGTTTAAATTTTTAAGGGGATATCTTGGTTCCAGACCATCAAAGGAACGCGCTCCAGTCCTTTAGAGTGGATAAATATCAAGGATTGAAAAAGGAGTCTTTTAAGATTATGAACATCTCAGGTCTGTAGAAGAATATGTGGTCGGACTGTTTGTTGGTTTTAAGAATGAGAATGACTACGGAATACGTCCATAAAAGACGAATTTGAGTAGTATGATCATTGGTTAAAAACATGGTTTTCTGAGGGATGTATCGAACTGCAGTGAAAATAGTTTGGTCGTATAGCCAATAATTCTTGCTTGGTAAGAACTGATGTAAATCTCAAAATATAAGGAAGCAGAAAAATGTAATTAAATAAACGAGCATAGATCTCCTTGACCTGCGGCCCGTTTATAGTATAATTGGTTCTTAACTAATTACTGAGCTTAATTGTGTAATTGTCCTGCAATTATCTTAGCTGACAATCAGTCGTTATGACCATACTTGAGAATAATGGGTTAATTCATTGTTCTTCGTGAATGAACAAATCCATATTTTGCTTTAAAGGTTTTTTAAGTTGTTCGTTTTTGCCTTACTCGTATTTAAACGTATATGACATAAAATTACCGTTGGAATCTGATCTGCTGATGATAAGACATAATAATTAGGATGTGATTTAGACGAAATACAGGGCCCAGGAGTGACGGAAATCTGGAAACATCTAAAAGGGTGAGTTTTTCCCTCCAAAATATTCATTCAGTTTAAAAACACACTGCGTATGTAATTTTGCCAAAGTGGCTTAAAGCTTTCGTGAGAGCATCACGCCAGTGAATTTCGTGTCGGGAAAATGTGAAGGCCAGCAGTCGTCCACGCCCAAGATTTCCACGCGAATTATAATTAGGCTCAATTTGTAAAATTCAAATTAACTATGAAGAACTTCCGATTCATGTGACAATTTTGTTAAGTATATTTTTTCGTACAAACTAAACATTTTTTTATATGGTTTCGTTTTATGTTTGGTTTATTTTCGCCTAATCGTCATTAATTTTTTATAATTTTTCGCGTGTCTACAATTTTTTAACTTTTATCAGTGTTTATATTATGTTTTTTTCAAGGAAAATTATTTACAAGATTACAGTTGTGTTAAAAAAAAACCTGGGAGCGTGTTTGGCTCTAAAGGAGAGACTTTTATGAACACGGTCAATAGGTGGGTGCAAGAGTCTAGACAGTAGAAGAAAGATCAGCCCGACTTAGAATCGGCCTTACTCGATCGACTCGGATCGGCAAAGCTTATGGGTTCGGTACGCAGAGAAAGGTTGGTAATGCGCCCCACTACATACAAAGGTGTCCATTCCTTAGCTCCATATCGAAAGCAAATAGGAATACCACCCGAATTTTAAAGGACGATTCACAGGTACATAAAGTTTTTCTAATTTTATTTTTTCTCAAAACTCTAAATAATTATGAATAGATTCACTATATTTTTAAAATAAAATTTTAATTTGTGAAAGGTATTGGTTGAGATAACAAAGCTAGTTCCACGAGCGGGATTCGAACCCACGACCTTCGGCAAGTACGCCGCTGCACTCCTACTTGAGCTATCGTGATCTCGATTCACTCGGATTGAAAAATGGCAAAAAGGAGGGGAAATTCGAAAGGTCAGGTTGAGATGGGAAGTTGGTGCCCGAGTCAGGATTTCTCAAGTGGTAGAGCACCGGTGTATTTAGCCGAGGGTCGTGGGTTCGAATCCCGCTCGTGACATTGACTTTTTTATCTCGACCAAAACCTTTCATAAAGATGAATTAATTGAAAAAAAGTTAATCGGTCAATCGGACGAACTCTAATGGATATAAAAATTTTGGGATGATTTTACTCGGCTTGACGCCTTCTTCAGAGAAGGATTCTAGTGTGATCAAGTATTCAACGATCCCTTAAATCTAAAATCACTTAATATTATCCATTAATCAGGGAGTCATTTTTATTTAGTTTCTGGTGTAGAATCTACTGTTTCCTTTAAAAACCATATGTGGTCCGCATATTCTCGCTATTGTCTTTGTCCGAAAGCCTTAAGTTTTTCAGAGAAATAAATAATTTCAAAGCGGAATATTCATTGTTATCCATATGTGGAACATGTTAGACCCATTTGGTTTTCACGGCAAATGGCCCTGTCAGACGAAGAAGGCAGTCTTGCGTTTCGATAAGAAAGACTGCACAATTCAATATCAACCGTTTCCGGCATCCGATAATGAGATTCTAATGCAGACAATGGCTACTTCTACCTTACAAACTCCACGACCTCAGTCGAGTGTTGTGAATTCATCTCATAAAATCTTAGGAGTTATTTCACTTTGCAAATTCGCGTGTACCGGCTGTCACTGGCTACACCGAAACGTATATTGCCTTTAAAGGTTAATATTGGCGTGGCATTGTTCCGCGGCAATTTTGCATATTGCCGTGGGTGTTGCTATTTGGAGACGGTTCTTATAAGCTAGAAAACGCCCGGGGAACTTAAGGCCCAGAATGTCTAGAGTGAAGGCCATTCATGTGATATAAATCATTAACTACAGTCTTTACTATTGTCTGATAGAGCAACAATTGTTCCTGGCTCCCTTCAGGATATAGGCGAACGATAAAAATTGCATCTCATCAGATGCTGTGTATAGTTTGTACGGATGATAATAAAAAATATTAAAAAAAAAAAAAAACCGCCCGCAGTACGGGCTGAGAAGGTCGGAGATAAAACACAAACGGTTAATTCACACGAGAACCTCGACCAGAGATTTGCCCTATCTGATGCTGATCCATTGAATAAACTCCAGGATTTAATTACCTAGATATTTTATATTATTTTTAACGCAATATGAACACGTAAATTTAAAAGGATTGGCAAAGAGTAAAAAAGAAAAGAAAATTCTCGTCAGGTTCGTTTGTGCCAGTTTCCATCGGCGAAGATGGGTTAAACTATTTGCAGATTTAGCTTATTCGTACAAGCATATCGAGTTATCCAAGTTGAAATACGAATTAGGAAGGGCCAATAAAAATAAAACAATTAAAGTGTGTAAATGATGATCTTTTCTTCGAGGGGGGAGGGGGTTCTCGATAAGAAATCGATAGTTCAATAAACCTTTCCGGCCCTGTTGCTCCCAATGCAACAACTCAGACGATGAGTATTAATTTTGAGGTTATATGTTTGAAATGATTGTAAAATTTAGAGTGTCTTTAATAATAAAAATAAATAAATAAAGATAACTTCATCCTGATGTCAAGATTATTGTTATTTTTAGAAAATGACGTTTTATTTGTTTTGATAAATTTTTGTAACGTAAATATGTCGAAAGTTTTGATTTTAATGGTAATTTTGGTTGCATGTTGAGTAGGTAATAAAGCATTTTCAATTGTTCGTTGAGTGTCTGTTGTGCAATCGTACGGATTCCATGTTAGTTTTTTTTAATCAAATCTAAATCCTAAATAGTTAACTTTGTCGGGTTGAGAATCAGGTTTATTGTGCAAGTATTTGCTAGGACAAGTCTCACGACGGAGTGTAAAGGTGATACGTAGTGACTTTGAGGGGTTTGAAGGGAGAAGTAAAAAACGTGTACAACAGCGGAGCGGGTATTGACCCTTGTGCCACACTGTACCACCCATTTGCTGTTGGACATTTGGTGACAATGAGTGATACAGTGTGTCCAAGGCGGGAAGGTGCAGCCTGAGAAGGTGTGCCTTGTGTCCTCGGTCACTTCCTTTTCTCAATCCAAGTCCTACGGCATATTTCCTGGAGACTTCTCTCAACTCTTGAATGCAAAAGGTGTATCCTCGCGCAACGTAAGGTCTTGGCAATCTGGGGGGAGGCAATCTCTCTAAAGCACAAGCCGGTTTCGTGTCGTCCTCCGGGTGTTCACGGACGAGGAAGGGTGCATAACCATCCGAACTACGAGGTAGCAGAAACTTGAAAGGTAGCTACCCCCAGGGACACCTTCCTTGTGGGCCCAGGCAAAGTCCGTCCATCAACCCTGGTGCCTGGGGGAACCGGTGTAGAGGGAAAACTCTCTATTATCTTCCCTATCATTTCTTACCCCTTTCTGAATCTGCACCCTCAAGCAACAGGTGCATCAATAGGGGGCTCGTATGAATTTTCGGGTGGGCGATCAGTACCACCTAAAAATACTACTGAAGCACGGGACTAGAGTATCTACCAATTGAAATTGGATTCGTGGGGTCGTGGGTTGTAAACAAATTAAACCTTGAAGGGTTGAGGCATTGAAGCTACTGAAGCAGGAGTGTACCGGCCAACCGGAACTGGAGATAGTATGCCTTCTCTATCTCTACAGGAGGGATGAAAGGTCGTGCCTGAAATCACATAATTGCCTTTTTCAAGACACATGTATAATGTGCCTCTTTTCAGGCACTTCTGAGCATAGTTAGCATTGCACCATCTCGCTAGTCAAGGAATGTGACAAGTCCATGCATGAAAAATCTTCCTGGCGTTCTCTTTGAGAATACTGGGCCTATGAGAAATCCAGTAGGGCCGAAAGGCTAGGAAGGACGTTAAAGATACTCATGTCCTTTTTAGGGCTCAGAGAAAATACGGGAAAGAATGACCATTTTGCGCACACCTGCAAGCACTTCTTTCATATTCGAAGTCTTCGTACCCTGGCTTACTGCTTAGAGTAAAAAGAGTTTTGTACATTTAAATAACAATCTGAAAACCATGTTATACTTAATGAAAATATTAACATTTTTTAAACACATAAGTGAAGAATAGTCAAAAGATTGGTTGTTATATTGTTTATCAAAAATGGATTTTTGCATCAGAACTCAGGTTCAATGTTAAGATCTTTGTTGTGTTATTAATTTGAGGAAAATACATTTCCTTGTTACTATGAAAAACAGGATCTGAACCTTCTGTGGCGTAGGAACCCACACTATTAACGAGTATATCAGGGAAAAAGACAATACAAAAAGAAAATGATTGAACATTGGAATTCACTCATTGGACAAGACCCAAGAGTCTACAAACAACTTTCGGAAGAAAAGAAATTACAGAATGTGTCAAAGGAAGTAGGAATGAACTGCAAAACCGAATAGGATTCTTAACAGAACACTGCGAGCTAAACGGCCACTTAAAGAAGGTTAGAATCATCCAAGACGGCATACGCAGATTCTGAAAAGAGGCAGAGGAGACACCGACATACCTATTAACAAACTTCGGTGCTACATTTGACCGCAGGGAGAAATATTTTGAGATGTGACCATAGAAGACCTTCAATCACTGAAACCAGTGGCAGAGCTCGGGGGATATAATAACTCTTAAAGGGCGCAGCATATTACACCCCGAATATTTACATCTACATCTAAGTGTACATCTACTATGAAAAATGTTTTGAGAAATATAACTTAAATAAGGAGATACATTTGCTGCTTGGATGCTTTAGAGCAACAATACTTGGTAAAATTTGTTAAAGTATTTATTTTAATATAGATTTTAATGAAAAATGTAGTTTTACATCAGCTCATAAACATTTTAAATAATTAACAAAGGGATGCTATCGATATCAGTAGGATGCTTTTGATAATAAAATATTAAATACTAAATAAAAATTATTTAACGTAATTTATCAATTTTTAAAAAATAAAATTTTCTGCCTTTGTTGGACATGTGGAACGGAATACAAGGTTTCACATACACAGACGTCAAAACTTCAAGAGATCAGTAAAAACATCTCTATTGTCAACGGAATTTTTGATTTTCAATTGTATTCGAGACATTTAACTTTTCAGATTTCTTAAGATTTTCATAGTTTTATTCTGTAAAATTCCCAATAATGAAACATTAATTTTACCGTAAATTTGGTTACACAAATAGAAACAGCAATAAAATCCTATGAGATTAATGTTTTATTTTATGGTGACCTTAAAGAGGAAAAATACAAAATGCTGCAGTGCATAGTATATGCGGAATCCACGTCAGGCTTGCATTCTTCAAAAAGGGAGACATATTGAAATTCAATTTAATTTTTGATGTTTTTTTTAAATGTTCAATTTTGTACCATCGATACTTTTTTCTTTAATTTTTATGACTTCATTATTTTTTAATAGTAGTTTCAAAATTCCTGTGACAATTTTTTTTCCAACCGTTTGTAACCGAAAAATTAAATTTTTAGCAGTCAAACAAATTTTTATTTCTGCAAGCCCCATATTTTTCAATATTCACAGAACCAAGAAAGATAACCAGGGTGAAGCAAGACTGTGAACTGACTTCTATTTTTTGCAAATCCTGTTATATTTCGGTTGGTCAAAGAGGATTTTTTTAATTTATGCATTGTATGAAAATGCATAACTTGAAATCGGATTATAAAGATCACAGTAAATAACCGACATTTCAGACAAACTAATCATAGCTTGTTTTACATAATTACACATCAGGTCAACAAGTTGCATATATAATAATCGCTAAGCGGAAATTTTTAGAAAAAAGGCAATTTGGATTTTTCACAAACTTTGTAATTCGTGTATTTTTGAGGGTGTAAAAAGCCACTATAAACTTTTAATTTTTACCACTTTTTCCTAAATAATTTCGTTTTTCAATTGCTTATAATTTTTTCGAAAATCACAACAACGAGGATGATTTATGAACAACGCCACTGATCTTCAGGAAACTGTACAGAGGTTGAGAACCTTATAGACTACATGTAATAGCAAAAAACTGGCATTCATATATAAAATTTAAACCGGAGATATGGAATAAAAAGAAAAGTATATTATAAATATTATATTACTAATATAATATTTATTTTTGTTATAATTTCCCGTTTCGCTCGTTCAAATTGAGCGCCATTAAAATAATCAGCTGTTAATTGGAACGTCGCGTTGGCAATGCGTGATAGACGTGGTTGTGAAAGTCTTTCAACCTGATGATGAGCTAAAGGCTCGAAATCCGGATCGTTGAAAAACAACTTACTCTGAGTAGGATCTATCTTTTTAATAAGGATGTAATAAAAAGTTTGAGCAGTTTTTTCCTGATTTCATCGTTATTTTTCTCACTTATCAGTGGATATGGACAAAATCCAGAAGTAATATGAATTTTTAAACCAATTTAAAAAATAGGCGAGAAATGAAATTACCGCCAAAAGAAATTGGATAAAAAATAAAACTCAGAAACTGTTATTAAAATGATTGTTCCATTGGTAATTTTAATAAAAAGTTGTACTTTTACAACAGCCCTTAAACATATTTCAATAATTTAGTCGAAAGTTGGCCTCGAATAACGTTATAAACCGATACAACACAAAATAAAACTTAGAAAAAGTGTTCAAGTGTTTGTTTCATGCTTAATTATGAAAACATGGATTTCCCATAACTTCTAAACATACACAAAGAATTTAAAGCATAAACTTACTAAAAAAGGCAATTTTAGAGCAATGCAACTCGGAAAACAATCTAATGTTTTTTTATTATTTAAATTTTATAAAACATGTATTTGCTCATACAAAACACACTTAAATAACACTTTAAAAACAATTCTTTATTATTTATTTTATTAAAATCCATGTTTTTTCTGAAGCTTTTACAAGTCAAATAATAAAGTCAGACGTTTACAAGGAATCTAATAGAAAAATGGAAGTTGTGTGAGCATTAGTACCTTTTATAGATTTGTTTCTTATCAAATCACGATTGATTTTTAATGTCGAAACCTGTATATACGGAACACTGAAAAAAAGGAAGTGAATCATAGCCTGATTCATGTACCATCATATATGGCCCAGCAACCACGACTAGGGAGATTTTCCAGAGAAACGCTTTAATTCATAAAAAGTATAAAATATAATTGTTATTTCTAAACTTGCTTTTTTTGACTGGTAGAATCCTTGGATAAATCCCGTAATAGCCTGTAATAGTCTGAGAGATTAGTACAGTGAGGATAGGCAGATCATTAACATTTCAGTTTGGACTATGCCGAACATAAACTTTTGATTGGTCAAAAAGGCTCTTAAAGTTGCGCTTCTTTTATTATTTAAACATCAGTTATATATGACCTAATTATTTATTTAAATAAATTCTTTGACATTATCAATTAACCAATTAGAAGTGAAAGAATTTTTTTTTCAAAATTGGCTCATAATTTAAAAAACAACTTGATGTCCTCTTTGCAAATTTCCCTTATTTCAATTTACTTGAGTTAACGTCGAGTTGAGAAAGCCACGTGGTTTACCCGAGCACGTGTTGCCTACGTAAATGGCAGACATCGAAAAAAGTGGGAAAAATATACGGGTACAACCCTTTCCGGCGACTTGTTTTCCAGCCGGATTTCCAAGTGAATAATCGCCGGTTTGGGCTCAAGTTTGAAATCAGATCGAACAATTGTATCTCCGACGCGTCGGCAATAAAAGTTGAGCTCAAGTCCTCCGGGCCAAAAAGTTGAACTTAGGCCTTTTTCACAATTCGACCCAATTTCCAAATGGGTCAACAGGGGGCGGCACGGGGCTTTTTCGAGAAACATCTTCTCGTGTTGTACAATGGATGTTCACAAAATTATACAAGCGGGGGCAAACTAACAACGAAACGAATAAACGATTAAAATAAAACACCTATTATTGAGATTGAATCATACCGAATATTGTTTACTATCTTTGCTTTTTTTATAGTGATGATGACATATTTACTCATTTTATTTTTGCCCAATGATACCCGAAACATGTTATCTATACATCTGATCACTCTATTGTTCCAGTAATATTTTTAAAAATAAAAAAAATAGCAAAGAACGTTTTAAAGCGTTTTTGACATGGATATGTCTTACGGCTGGGGTCAGTCCGAAAGTTTAACACGGAAATTGTTACCTTGCCCGTGCGTGTGTGTGTTACCACGACCGTGCGACGGTGCACTGTTTACCAAGGTGTTTTTAAAGTCGCGACGCGATTGATTCTTATGACACCATAACGATTGACGCTTTGACGCTTATGACGCATGGTGACGCGACGCGATTGACGCCTGTGACGCGACGCGGTTGTAATGAGCTTCCAAATAAAAACGATCCTCAAATTAATAAATTAGTGTTTCCTGATAATTTGCGAGTGTGTTTAAATAGCTATCATTAGACACATCCATGTACCGATGTATCTGCATGCAGTGTAGATACTCGTTCCATTTTTTTTGTGCCTTTGTGTGTGTGTATAGTGCCATGTATACATGTGTGTATGATATAGCACCGCTCCAGCAGGGAGGGTTATATTCAACTTTATAAGAGTTGAATCTTTTCTTATCTATTTAAATTATACTGTTATTTCTTAGCTACCTTATTGTTAGTTTTTAGCCATTTTCTCTGTTTTATTACAGTTTATAAGGAACTTTTCTTTTATGAGTTAAACTTTCTTTCATTTTCAAATTTATGTTGTTTTATTATGCCTGGCGCCCGAGTAATAGGTAAATTTTCATTACATATTTTCTTTTTAATAGTTTATTTATCTACTTGTTTGTCTCTCTCTTTATCTTTGCTTCTCTACCAAAATTTTACTGTTGTTCTTTTTTATTTCAGCGTATTTCTTTCTCTATTTCTCATTCTCTCTCTATCTCTCTCTTACTTCCTACTTATTCTTTTCTCTCTCTTTCTCTCTCTCACTCACTCTCTCTCTCT
>CM077104.1:21729011-21745843 GCA_039619505.1 Cimex hemipterus | reverse complement strand
CGCCAAGTACGGCGACAACGCGCTTTACATCGTCCTCTCCAACAATTAAAGTCATGAGAGTTGCTAATTAATTATAATTTTAGATGCGTGATTTCGTATGATTTACGAACTTTGAGTAATAGGTTGATATGAGGAATACACGGCAAATCCTCCAATGAAGGAAATTTCCAGATTTTTGTCCCGAGATTCCTGTTTGCTTGTCTAATTAGCGCGTAAACCTCCTAAAGTCAAGGAAAGAACGACTTTGAAATACAAGACGTAATTCCTTTAAAAGGGATATTTGAGACAAAAACTAAATAAAAGATTGTTACTTGAAGGCCCGCAGTTGATTTCGTAAAAGGATTACAGGCGAGATCAATCTTGAAAGAGTCGACATGTGGCCGAAGAAGGCAGAGGAATTTTATCTTTCCATTCCCACCGAAGAAACATTTGTTATTAATTTTTAAAATATCTGGGCCAATTTTAAACTTTTTTTTTTTATAAAATTGATCAAATTTCTAAAAGTAAATGTTAAGAAAAACCAGATCGGTCGTCTTTGATAAGGCTGGTCCGTTTTTCTTCGCTCTGTTTAGTAAAAAGCCAGATTTGACAAAAATTCACAAATAACAAACTATTTATAAAGTGTGATATTTTATGGTATTTTTTTAAATAAAAATCGATGTTGGGCATGAAATTTTTTTTTGGTTTTATTATCGTAGGTCAGATAAATCTCCATTTTCCTCCAGTGTTACTATTTTCAAAGGACAAACTACTTTCTAAAAATGTAATATTGTATCAGAATAAAGTTCAGGAAATCGATGCGGTTTTTTTTTGACCAGGTTACATAATCTTTGATATAAAATGACCCTCAGTCATTTTCTCCAAATCCACCGACTAGGATTTTGTCAAAGGCCTGGGGCGTGGACAGGTCCTCCTCGGTGGTCCAGAACTCCGTAACAATCTGGGAAATAAATACGCCCCCGTAGGCGATTCATTTCATATTCTATTCTTCCAGTCTAAACCTGGTTGTTACCAATTTAACAACGCTTATTTTAGAACTGCTACGATAATTCTCAAATTTACGGTCGTGGTGAAATCTTATCCATATGACCTGAAAAATCGTGCACGGTTCGATTGTTTGATGAAAAACACACGCAACGGTTCGACGGCTGATTCAAAACATAAAAGAAATCACTGAATTTGTTTTTTCTATCTGTTATAGAATAGTAGTAAGTCGCTATTATTTAATAAAATATGATTTATATCTTGCCTAGTTCTATGATTTTGTAAGCGTGACAGTTTTTTTGGAAATAAAATTGGTTCACTCTATCTCATTCGATTTCTGTGCTTCCCTATCTCTCTCTCTCTCTCTCTCTCTCTCTCTCTCTCTCTCTCTCTCTCTCTCTTTTATCTTTCGTTTATCGCTTTTATTATTGCCTAGTATTTTTCATTTTTTTAAATGTGTGGTGTTTAGTGACCGTTAGACAATGATTATCGGAGATCGAGAGATGCGGTCTGGTGCAACGTAGGTTTTAGAAAAATATTTCCTTTATCTTGCCAACGTTTCGATCATTATTGAGATCATCTTCAGTGCCTGGGATTTGTTGTTTACATTTTACAAATAAATGTAGGTTGTGAAAAAATGTATGTATACAACACTAGAAAATTTTAGATAAAAAAATGAATTTGTACAATGCTAGAAAATTTTAGATTCAGTCAAAGTATTTGTACAATTTGGGTGAGTACAAATACTTTGATTGAATCTAAATTTTCTAGCGTTGTATAAATTCATTTTTTTTAACCACAAATTTTCTTGCAATGTATCATCATTTTTTAATCTAAAAATTGTCTATCGTTGGATTAGTTTATTTAGTTAATTGATATTTATTTTTAATGTAAAAGTTTTAACGTGGTATAAATTCATTTTTTTTCAATCTAAAATTTTCTAATATTGTATAAAATCATTTTTTTAATCTAAAAAAGTCTTACTTTTATAAATTCATTTCATTTATTTATTTGATTATACATCCTTGGCCCTGAAGATGATCTGAATAAAGGCCGAAACGTCGGCACGATAAAGAAAATGTTTTTCTAAAACCTTCGTCACACCAGACCGGGTTTCACGATTTCCGAATAATCTTTTTTTCTTAAGTTAAAAGTTCCTACGCCTCGAAATATTTGTTGGAATTTTGGGATGTCAAGAAATCTGCTATTACAATCGTTATGTTTATGTTGAAGGAGTTAAGCAGATATCGATAAGCAGAAATTATCTGATCGATTTGGAAAAAAATTAATTAGAGAGATTATTAGGGAAATAATTGAACATTCAAAAAAACAAACATATTTGTCCATTTGCATATAATGGAGGTTGTGAGGTCATAAAGCCAGAATATTTCAAGGGCAAATGAAGATTCATATTTGATCCAACAATTTGATTCAGGACAGACTCGGTGCTTGAAAAATTAGTGGGCAAACCACAATTTAACGTATATTTATGGCCTTCTAAGGAATACGATTAATCTGTATTTTGTCTGTATAAACTAGGAAGTGACATATGAGTTTACGCATAATCCTTCATGAAAAACGATTTAGAAGCGTTAAGTCGAAATAAAAAGGCTTGCCCGTGTCAAAGCTTCGTACACCCTCCGTATACGTACTTGTTTTTTAAGTCCGGGGGTGCCTAGTTGTAAACAGGATCGAATAAACATCCGTGCAACAGATGGGGTTAACTGGTTCCATATGTTTTACAGATTGACGTAACTGTGCTTTCTAACACTTTTTATCTCCGGCCCGTAATCACCGGGTTTCGACTAGACAAAGAGAAAATTTTTTTGAAAGATCGCCGCCAAATTAACAGTGATTTTTGACCGCCGGGACCTTGAAGGCAGGCCAGCACGCGATCACTTTTGCTCCCCATTGTTTTAAACACGGTTTATTGA
Organism: Cimex hemipterus; assembly: GCA_039619505.1. NCBI lineage: Eukaryota > Metazoa > Arthropoda > Insecta > Hemiptera > Cimicidae > Cimex > Cimex hemipterus. The sequence continues at coordinate 21,742,925 of CM077104.1, read as the reverse complement.
CAGGTTTGGCGGGGAAACGACCTACTTAATTCCGAAGTTAATCTGTCTTTTCCTTATCGCCTTAAACAAGTTTGATCTCACATCAGAAACTCCGACGGGGCTGTTAAGATAAAACGTTTAAAAATTACAGACACCACTCAGACTGCCAAATAAAAGGACGTAACGAATTTCACAGTGAAAAAAATCCTCATTATTTTAAAATATACCTTGTCGAAAACGCAAACTGACCGCGATAAATTCTTCCATTCTCTCATTCATCTACGGTTCATTTGATTCATTCTAACAATAATGAATCGCAATAGTGCTCATATCGGATGTTAAAACCTGATTTTATGAAAAACAAGACATTTTTTATTACACCAATAATTACATTTTGATGAAGTGTTACATAGTTTTTGTAAAAAATCATTTTATGTAAAACGTTTTACTGTCGAACTCGGGACCTTTACAGTGATGAGTGTCAACACCTAAAGAAGCAGATTTCACGCAATGTGATTAAGTTCTCATATCGGGTCTCTTTCTAGATGGAGCGAAGGAATACAACGAATAATTTAGCTGAAACTTCTTATAGTTTGTTTTTTGCCTTTGGTTGTATTTTATTTCAAATTTTGTAGTTTAATTAATCTTATTAGACTGAGATATTTTTGCATCTGGATTCGGCCTTGCTTGTTGTGTATTTTAATCCGCTCAAAAATTAATAGAGATATTGCCTAATTTTGTAATATTTACTTTTTCTGGCATTTTCATTAAAATTAATTGGAAGTTATTATGTTTTTTACTTAGAGAAAATTAATTAAGGGTTTTTAAAAAATAATAAAATAAACGTTTTTAATTTGATAATTGTATTTATTGCGCACAATGATTTTTTTAAAACAATTAATACCGTGCATTATGCCCTCTGTTAGCTGAATCCTCTTTAGGCTAACAATCTTGTCATTAATTTCATAAGTAATTTCACTCCATAGATTCTGCCACGCTGCACTTAGTTGTTGCAGGTCACTGGCTGGGATAGTGATCGAAAAGCCTTCTCTCTAACGCAACCCAAATATGCTCATTGGCAATGAGGTCTGGAGACAATGGTGGGAAGTGGAAGATGGGAAATTCTTAGGTTTTCTGAACATTGTTGAACTACTCTGCCTCTATCAGATTTGGTATTGTCATCCAAAAATCGAAAATCCCTGCAAATGAGATCCCTGGTTCGAGAGTTGTATTCCTTCCGTAATACCCTAACGGACTGCGGTGATGTTGCCTTCAACATACGGAGTACAGTTCGTCCTTCAGTAAAAAGCCCAGCCCAGACCATTAATCCGCCTTCCCCAAACTTCACTGAACTGAGCACGAACTTGGGCATTGTATGCATCCTACTGTATAGACAGAAACGCGACTCATCAGTAAACATAATAGCATTCCAATTGGTGTTCTCCTTTAGGCGCTCGCTGTACCATATTCTGCCAGTCTTACTGTAGCCTTGAATGCCCGGCAAGCATTCTAAATGGGTAGACAGTTTGGCGAACGTCTGAAAAGATCCTTGCCACAATTATCAATCGGATGTAGGATCACTTACACTTCGCGACACACTATCCGAGTATTACTGTACTACGGCCGCAAGCATTTTCCAAGACTAACTCCCTGCAATTGAGGTCGGATTCGTAGTGGTGCGCGGTGAGACTTCTTGAGAATAGCACGGGGTATACTTTACTTTCTGGAAGGTCGTTAGTATTCCATTTAAACAAAAAACCGGTGCCGGTCCATCTGTCGCAAGTTTTTACGCTAGGGGTGCGATACTCTCTATCGATCGGGAGTAGCTTCGACTGCAACGCTGGTCGGACTATCTGCCGACTCAGCGCTGCAGAAGGGCCAAGCGGCGAAGAGCCTTTTTAAAAGCTCTACGTGAAAATCTACGGTACTGCACATCCCACCTTAGACGGAAGTCGCCTCCCATCTTGAGAAACGATCCCGTGCTAGCACGGGGGACTGATATGGCTCTAGGGCTAGGCGCGGTCTTAGGATCCTCAAGTTCTTTTCAGGAGCGAGATTGGGAAAGAATGTACCATATTCTCCTAACTTGATGGTCGCGGGGTGTTGCTGAAAGGCGTGACAAAGGGGCAAACCATACCAACATCCCACAAACGCTTTGAATCGACTGGTCAAAACATCTTGTACTTCAGTTTAATACTGGCGGGTACTATGGAAAGGGTTCCGTCCTCCAACAATGGCAATATTTATGTTCTTTCTTAGCGTCGTAACGCGCTGAGATCCACTACCAGGCCTCCTATTGGCATTTGCAGTCTCTCAGAATCGGGCTAAAGGCATTCACAAAAATATTCAGTTCAAGATGTTGTCTTTCCATACGATAGAATACGACTGGATTAAAATAGAGAAAGAAAGGTAAAAATGTTTGTTTTTAAGGATAAATTAGAAATAACCATATTCATTTTTGAGCAGTTTAGTTTATCCTAATTTTCTGTTAAGGCCTCGTGTTCCATAGTATGATTGTATTTTAATGGCATTTTTAAATTTTTATTAATTGAACACAGGTAGTTAAAAACTAGGGTTTGGTCTTGTGGTGCGATCATTAGTCATGTTCATTTTCGGCTTCCGGTCCTCGCAATGCTTCTTCACATAATAATAAGGCGCGCACCTAACTAAACGGGAGTTTCCTGTTTGATCAGGCGATCCGAAAGCTTCTACCTCTGACTCATTGGTAATTTACAGCTGGAAAAAAATGATTAGCAATCTATAAATTTGTTTTAATCCCTTTTCTAGAACGTTTTAAATAAGCCGACTTCCGACGGCTCAGTTGTTTTACGAGAAATAATATAAATCACCCTGTTTTTCAACATCAACCATCATAACTACTATTTCCGGCAAATATCCATATGGAAAGCGAAATACGTGGAGGTTTTCCGAAAAACGAGCAATCCCACTGAAATTGAACACATGGGAACGAAAAAAAAACGAGTGTTCAGATACCGTTAACAAACTTGCCAAGAACAGTTGGGATACCTGATTTATTTGATGATTTCTCAAAATGGGCCAGCGAGTGGGGAAGAGTCACGCTATCGCAAATGGTAACGAGTTCATAGCACACATTACACATATTTACCTTATCAAATCAAAAAAACGCTCCGATATACTTTCTCCCATTCGTCCTTGAACGTCCACTTTTGAAACGTCCCTTCATCGCAGAAAATCACAAGAATTGTTTTAAGCTAGATCTTAATTGCCCATTAATATAACTAGAATCTTCTACGTTCGCCCTATAATAGTCGTTAATGATTTGTTTCATCATCTTAGTACTGTTTATACGTAATTTACGTAACCACTCATTTTGAAGGAGACGACATATTTGTCAGACAATATAAATTAAAAAATGATCCTCGAGAAAATAAAATTAATAAAATAACATTATCACCAATTTTGAAGTGGATGCCTTATTGTCATACCAATATCTTTATAATGTTACAGTAACACATTGAATTGAATTTGTAAATATTTCACTTGGAAATATTTAAATAAAGAATTTGTTTGTAGTTTACTATATTCCAAAGTTCTTATTTCCTCATTAAACAAGTTGGATTTCTCTCTCTCTTCCGCTCCCTCTCTCTCTCTCTCTCTCTCTCTCTCTCTCTCTCTCTGTGTGAGTCTGCCTCCCACTTTTTTCCGTCTGTCTGTATATATGTCTCTCTCTCTCTCTCACTCTCTCGCTTTTACTCTCTGTCTGTATGTATGCCTTTCTTTCTTTCTCTACCTCTCCTCTCTACTCTCTCTCTCTCCCTCTCTCTCTCTTTCTCTCTCTATCTATCTATCTATCTATCTATCTCTATCTCTATCTCTATCTACCTATCTATCTATCTATCTATTTCTCTTACCCACATACATGCGCACTTTCTCTGGCCCAATCATTCTTAATTATTGTTTCTTTATCAGCCAATATCTTTATCTCTCCCTCTCTCCCCTCGCTCTTTTTCTTACTCTCGGTTCTTTCTTCTTTATCTTTCTGTTCCTTCTCTCTCCCTCTCCCTCTTTCTCTCTCTCCAATTAATTCGACTTAAGTTTTCTAATTTTTAACCGAACTTACAGTTAGATTGTGCACGAGCAATTTATGGATTATGCCATGTATATAGTAATTTTATCCCTATTGGGAGTATGTTTTTAATTGGCTCTAAAAAATATTTACGAACTTTTGCCTTTTTTTATATAAGCAAGAGCAATCATAATTTAGAATGGGCTTTCTCAACAACTAAATAAGGGTTTGCCTGCGTTAAATGGTAAAAATGGTCTAACATGACACAGAAATAGTTTATGTTGAAGCGTCTTTTTAACTGGGGACAAAAGGTAAAGAATTCAACACGTTGACGAACCATTTTTTACGGTTTTAAAAATTTAAATCTTCCGATATCAGGTCACTGGATATCGACGGTACAAGTCGCCCTTGAACAAGGATTTTGAGAAATCCAATGTAAGGTTAAGGAATTTTTCAGCTGAAACGGGGTTCGAACGTCAGCCATTTCCAGGTATCTGTCATAAATAGGAAAATTAACGATATGTTAACCAAAATCAGGAGATGATGTCATTGTGTGATGATGTGGACAATGAAGGGAGCCATTCTGGAAACTGGCGAAATCGTTAATTCTGAATCCTACTGACAATTGATATTTTTGCGCCAAAATGCCATTGAATCGAAATGGCCTCATACTCTTTCATGACCATGCAAGACCTCATGCCTCAAAAAATGACGTCAGAGAAACTTAGGTACGGATTTGAAGTCTAAACATATGCACCTTTTGATTAATATCAAAAATTACAATCATTAAAAACATTTTTGCTAGTCCATTACCTCATTTTATTAATAGGTCTGTCTAACAATGTTAACTGCTTAACTAAATCTTAAAATTATTCCGAAAGATTTACAATGCAATTTTTTCGCTGAAAGGTGGCAAACTTATATCAAATTGAACGTTGTACCATTGGCACTGGAAAATTCCAACAAATCCCCACGTCAAGCAAGCCGGTTTTTCCACCCTAAACACCAGGACGAAAACAGCATGGTAATACGAGCCACTTTGGGAAATTGCACTTGAATAAACACAAAACTTTTTGAATCATTCAGTGATTTGTTTTTGCACCTATCTCCTTCCTTGCTCCGTATAAAAATCCAATTTCAGGCAATGTATTCAAAAAATACGCACACAAAAAATTAGGTTACAATTAACATTTTTTTACAATTGAAAATAAATGGTATGAATTAATTGACTTTATGAGCTAATGTAAATTTGGAACTTTTCATTAAGTTTCTTTCGTTTATCTAGCTCTCTTTCGCAATAATTCAGCCTATTTCGCATAACAAGTTTATTGCGATATCAATCCATTCTTAATGTATGTAACTGGAATGTATTTTAACTATTTAGATAACAAATTTTGTAAAGATGCTGATAGGATTGAATTGTTCCAAGAGTACCACTGTCCCTTGGACAAGGTCAGCGCGAAGACGTCCGGTGTGAACCTTTAATTAAAATTTATTCACGGTATAATTCCACAGAGCGGGGATGATCCTGGCTCATTTTATTCCATAGAAATTTAAAGTGTACGGCGATAAGAGCTGTAGATGTGATATTTTTCGAGGATTAGCTCTTTGTTCATGGCGGTCCTTTTGACTTAATTCGGGGTTTTGTGTCCCGGCAATCTTTGTGTCTATATTATAATTCCTCGTGTGGTTTAGTATTAAAGTGGACTTAAATTATAATGTAGGTAGTGTCACTAAGTAAAAAAGCAAAGTGATTACTGTTTCCAGTTTATATCGTTCAAACAATTTTCAATAAAAAAGCCATGAGCTGTGCCATGAATCGAACACAAGACTATTGGCATGGCAAGAACGAGTCGAACAACCTAACCATTCGTCCACCGCGTTCCCTGTTGTGGTTAACAACCCCGGTTCAAGATTGAATATTCTAAAAAAACAACAACTGAAGTTTCACATAAAAAGAAACACTCACAAATCTACAAAAATAAATCTATAAGTATGCATTTTACAAATTATTATTTGTTTGAAATCAATTAAACTTAATTATAGGCAATTGGCTTTTACCCCAACTAATCTCCCAGTGCATTAAAAAAAAAACATGACAAGACCCAGATCACTATGAAAAGGTAAAATGATGATGGAAAATAAACCCTTTATTTACAAAACCTACCGGATTTAAGAGCTTGAATTTTGTACTACTAGAAAGCAATCCAATTCCAAAGTTCTTCACATTATGCTCTTTTCTACGCCTCTAATCAAACACTACATAAAGAACTTTACAGCCCTTTTAGAAAAGAACTCGTCCGATTGCAAAAGTTTCACTGAAAGCTCACTGTTTAATCCTTTTCTCAAGCAAAACTTGACTGAACCTTCCTCGCGAACTAAAACGTTAAACGTCTCGAGTAAATATACAAAAGTATAGAAAATATGGCTGCGGAGAGAGAAAAAGGCCCGAAAAAATTTAACTAGTGTGTATCAAAGGCGAATGGCAAACCTGTATAGCAAGTCTTTTCAAAACTAAAGAAATTAACTGAGAAATTAGAGGGGCTTCGGCGGCCGCAACGGTTTATGTGTTGACACGGCGCTCATCACTGTTAGGTGAAGGTCCCGGGTTCGAATCCGGCGGCTCTGCATTCGAACCCGATATACTTACAGTTGGAAGTTTGAATTCCAAAGGCATTAATCCTGACAAAATTTACTCTTTTTTAAAATTTAATTTAAATTCGAAATAGACGAAAAAATACTAAGTTCTCATTTTTCTTTGTAAATTGACGTTAAAGCCAACAGATCGGGTATTCTTTTGAATATATACGGCGGAGGTTAGCTTGATGGTAATGATAATAATGATAAAAGAACACTAGGAAGCGGGCTTTTGTATTTCCCAAGCACTGCAGCTTTTTGGTTACACCCAAACCCTTTTGTTACCCTTGGTTATAAGGGAAGTATCCGGGCGCAAAATAATGGTGTAGCCCTGAGGGGCCTCTAACCTCTCTAAAGCACAAGCTGTACTCGTGTTGGCCTCGGTTCGGCATGGGGCGGCGGGTACTTTATCTGAGGTTCACGTGGGATAGGGTTCCAGATCCTGTCTGCATAGACGGAAGAGGGTGTATAACCATCTGAACTACTGTTAACAGAAATGTTCCAAGGTTCAGCCCCTGTTACACTGGGAATGGACTCGTAGTTGGCATCCCCTGTCGAGTACCTGGAGATCGGATGCTCCTATTCGAGTATGATTTGCACGCAGGTGTAGAATGAGCAAAATTGGCGGCTTTCACCATAGGCAGCCTCCTCTGGACTGTTTATCACGTTATTTTCCCAAAACCCTTTTGTGACCCTTTACCCATTATGAGATTAAATCGCTGATAAAAGCATCCAATGCATACAATGTCTACTCATTAACGGAACATGGGCGACAACTGGACAAAGTAGGAAGGTTTTATTAAAAATCTAAACCATCAATTCGTCTGCAACTCCTCATATTCTCATAACTCCATGAATCAAATCTGGAGCCATTGCAGATCACGACGTTGGCAGAAGTTAAATCGCCTGTAAAAAAATCTCGAGTCATTGACTTCACCGTACGGCCATGAATAATAGAAGAACATCTCCTAAAATTAAGGCTCGTATACCTCAACTCAAGCAGATGTAAAACACTAAACACTATGAATTCATTCATCTTGATGATTCCCAAATCAGGCCTTGTTGCTTTCAATCATTTGAACAATATTCCCTGTTATATCGAGGATTGATTTCATCTCGCATTATTACCAATGAAAGAGGCACGCATAAAAAAATATCTTGGGATTATTCATCATGATGAAAAGGCGAAAAGGTTTGCCATCCAGGACTCGTGTTTAAACTTAAACCACATTTCCCCGGCACATTATTCAGAATGATATAATATCAAACTTTTCGGTTAAATTATCAGATATGTTCTTTCAGTTTATAAACTGATGCTGCTTAGGAAACCCCATGTATATTTGCGAGCAGGCGACTGTTTGAAACTAATGCAGTAACTTCGGCATACTGGGCAGAGACATGGCAGCGCATTCAAAGGAATATCGTGTCTGTGATGCGAGTATCGTCTGTGACAATCATATGTGTGCATTCCCCACAAGAATATATCGTTCATATTTGGATGATGTCGATGTGTGGTGTAAGAGGTGAAAAGTACGGGAAAACTTTGTTTAATCCAACAGTATAAAGTAACTGTATCCAACCGTCGCAAAGTATCTGACATTTCTATAAACTTGGGTACACTTGTACCAAACGTGAATGCGACTCGATACATGGGGGATAGGCTGGATGAGTAATTAACTTGGAGTGAATCTTGCAAAGTTGGATGATTCAACAGAATGCGGATCTAAGAATCTTGCCCCGGGCGTCTAAGGAAGCGGGCCATTTCGTGTAGGAGATTTGAACAGGATTATACAAACCAGGCGGATATAATGAGATTGGTGGAACATCAAAAGATCGGCCGGGCTAAATTGAATCGATCTGCTTCATGTGTAATAACAATTATGAAACTGGTTCTTCTTTTCTTCTCCCAAACGGAAACCGATACAAGCCCATTAACGAGAGACGGCCTTGCGTCATATACCACTCTATGATTCACAGCTTCTCTTTCACTCAGAAGAAGCTTTTAGCTGACAATCAAGAATCGCTGAAGAAAAGTTTTCTTGTTACGTGTAAAAGCTTTCGGACGTATAAAAAATTTGGATAATAAAATTGTATTTTCTCTTTTGTAGATTTGACGTAATTGGATAGGCTATATGTACAAATTATCTATTCCAAAAAATTAAAAAATTAATATTCAATTATTAGATACGTTATTAAAAAAAATTACCTATATTTTTAGACCTAAAACTGTCCATAATAAACAACCTAATAGAAATGGAGGTATATAGAAAACCCACAACTACAGACACTCTGATACCAGCGGATTCTTCCCAACCATGATCCCAAAAGGCTGCTGGTTTCATTTGGCTCATAGACCGGATGTTAAAACTTTCGCTAACACCTGCCAACTATAAAAAATAATTAAAAACTGTTAAAAGCTTAGCAGAAAACAGCGGGTATCAAGAAATATTTATTGATAGGCTCCTAGTTAAAAGAATTTTAAAAAAATTAACTTTAAACGAATTAACAATAGGACTCAGTCACCCCACCACAAATGAATCAATAGGTTTCCGTTGTTTACCATATATTGGTGAACACTCGGAAAAAGTTAGTAAAATTTTTAAACAAGACAGTTTTAGAATAGCTTTTAAAAGTACGGGTTCACTTAAAAAATCCTCTCAAAACCTAAAGATAAAGAAGACAACGTGCCAACTAGTAGGGTTTATCAAACCATTTGTAATGATTGTGATATTAAATATATAGGACAAACCGGTAGAGAAATAAAAACAAGATTAAAAGAACACTTACCTAAATCGGGCAAATTTTCGGAATTTAAGGACCATCTAAAAAAACTTAAACAAAACCCATAATTTCAATTCAAATCAAAATACAAAATTGTTACATAGTTTCAACAAAGGGAAATAACTAGATTGGCTTGAAAAATTTGAAATTAAAAAATGTAAAATTGAAAATGGTGATAAATAAATTAATAATGTAACAGATTTTGATCTACCTCCCATTTTAAATATGTACATAAATAACATCACAATCCAAATTAAACTAATTATTTTAATTGTTATTATTTTTTTGGATATAATAATATTAAATATTTATTAAATTGAGCGTCATTAAAAAAAAAAAAAAATCAGTTGCTAACTAGAACGTCGCGTTGGCGGAGGTATCAGCGATTTCACTTTGGCAATTCATGCCGAGGGACGTGGTTGTGGAACTACTTCAACCTGATGATGAGCTAAAAGGCTCGAAATCCGGTCGTTACAAAACAAATTACTGTGAGTAGGAACTATCTTTTTAAAAAGTACGTTACTAAAATGGTGTTACTCTTTCAAAATAGGGTTTCAATGAAAAATCATTATTTGCAATATTTTAGTTTCTAATTTATGACTACTTCATTTAAATTTTATAGACGTATATTTATAGTTTCTGCTTAAGCACCTTTTATATTTAACTTTACTAAAGGTACTAAACAATTTAAAGATCAACAAAAAATTATTAACATATTAAGAGGCATCGTAGGAACGTATTTTTTGCGATGTACATTGCTTCACTAAAAAGTGTTTTTTTTTTCATTTATCTTCTATATAAGCTTAAGTAATGATTTATCTAATGCGAGTAAATTTAAAAGAAAATTTAAAGTTAAAGAAATAACAGCTACTCAGTTCTGTAAGGAAGGACATTAAATGGGAAGATAGAGGTCTCTCTAGGAGTCTAGGCTATATTTAACGTATTAGGAAAATAACATTAAGAAAAAATCACAATCCTTAACACCAGCATTCAAACCGATGATGTTGATAGAATAAACAAATTTCGGCTTTACTAATTTAACAAGGTGGCCGTGCGAGTTGTTCAGCGATTTTATCACAATTGACCATCACTGGGTCCGCCTATTCTGCGCCCTTTGCTACCCGATCGCACAATCGTGAGATCGTGCTGGAGATAGAAATCGTTGATTAATTTAAGCTATTGTATAAAGAGATTAGTGAACGTTAATCGATAATTATTCAAATGTCGTGAGATGCGGTCTGGTGGGATGTAGGTTTCAGAAAAAAATTTTCTTTATCGTGCCAACATTTCGATCTTTACTCAGATCATCTTCAGGGCCTGGGATTTATAAAAATTGCGTAAATTGTACAAATACATGAAGGATATGAAAAAATGAATTTATAAAATGAAAAAAAATTATATTCAATCAAACACTTCGAGTGAGTAAAAATACTTCGATTGAATATAATTTTTTTTTATTATATAAATTCACTTGTTTCTACATCCTACATGTTTTTGTTAAATTTGAACAAACGTTGATTAATTTAAATCATTATGTGTAGAGATTAGTTAATCGGTAATTATTCAGATATCGTGAGATGCGGTCTGGTGTGATGTAGGTTTCAGAAAAAAAAATTTTCTTTATCGTGCCAATGTTTCGATCTTTACCGAGATCATCTTCAGGGCCTGGGATTTATAAAAATTGCGTAAATTGTACAAATACATGAAGGATGTGAAAAAATGAGTTTATAAAATGAAAAAAAATTATATTCAATTAAACACTTTGAGTGAGTAAAAATACTTCGATTGAATATAATTTTTTTTTTATTATATAAATTCACTTGTTTCTACATCCTACATGTTTTTGTTAAATTTGAACAAACGTTGATTAATTTAAATCATTATGTGTAGAGATTAGTTAATCGGTAATTATTCAGATATCGTGAGATGCGGTCTGGTGTGATGTAGGTTTCAGAAAAAAAATTTTCTTTATCGTGCCAACGTTTCGATCTTTACCGAGATCATCTTCAGGGCTCAAAGTCTTTGTCTTCTGTGCACTTGTGCCATTCCTGCGTGTCGTGTTGAGAGTGCCCTATTTAGCTGTTGGAAAATCTGTTTTGTTGTGAGGAATGAAATGTTTGGGATCAAGTGACAGGAAGTGCTGGATTTCTGGAGGGATGTAAGTTTTGGTTAGGTTTAGGAAACATTTGTTTGTTTGTTGATTAAGTTATGTAATTTTTTATTTGTTTATTTTTAATTTGGTCAATGTGGACGTCATATGCATCTTTTTGACATGTGTAAAATTCTTTTAAAATGTATTATGCTGGCGGCACTGAGTTTTAATCGGTGTAATTTTTGTGTTAATGTCTTGATGTTTTTGATGCTCGTGGTGATTTCTAGGTTTATGATGTATCGTTTGAAATTTATTGTGGCGTTGGGTATTCTCAACACAAGGAAGAATGGCACAAGTACTCAAGCATTTCGAGCCCTGAAGATGATCTCAATAAAGATCGAAACGTTGGCACGACAAAGAAAATGTTTTTCTAAAATCTACATCACACCAGACCGCATCTCACGATATCTGAATAATTAAGTTATTGTGTCCATCAGATGAAAAAACAAAAATACGACGAGTAAAGAACTGAAAAGTAAAAAAAAGATAATGTATGATACAAACTATAGTTGTTGAATGAATTAGTATACAAACCAATATTATTTGTACTTTGAAGTCCGACGAAACGTTCGAGTAAACAAAACCCTAAACTTTACTGAGATACTCGGATAAATGGTTTATGCTTTGCCTACTCAACTAACATCAACATCCCCCAGAAATACGAAGCGTTTCACCATTCCTTGAGCGATGAAACCCAACTCTATTCACATTTCATTAAAAAAATGCTTGGTAAACGAGGTGATGGTTGATTTTATAATATTAAGAGTTAAAATTCGTACATTTATATAGTGTTAAGGCAGAAAAAAAAATTAAAGAGTGTTGGATTTTCGTCCTTGGCCAACTGACCACCTTATCCCGCACCCTTCGTTCATAATCGACTTTCAGCTAAATTTTGAATTCAACGAATGTTTTATAACTTTGCCTCTTGAGTCACAGTTCCGTGCTCTGACTGCCGAAAGACAAGTTGGAAGGGCCCCAAGTCTGGAAACCTTCGTCCAGGGCTGTTTTGAGGCCGTTTATCAACTTGTTTGATACTTTTGCATAAAGTACGGAATCCGGTCCAAGTCTTCTGGCCCACTTCTTTAGTCAAATTGAGTCACATAGTAGTTTGCTGAATAACAGTTCGTGTGGAATGGATGGTCAAACCTTTCTCCTCCAATTGTTACAGTAAAAAAACGGCGTTTTATTATGGTTCTAAGTATGTTAATATATCCATATGATTGGCGTACAGTTTTGACATTATTGGCATCTTTGTTTTATTTTTGACAGTAATACAGTTCATACGTACATTGAAAAATATTAAGATATCAAATAATGAATCGAAACAAAATGTACAAGTGATGTAAACGTTCATTACATCTATCTATACGTAACTCGAATTAGTACACAAAATGATATGTCTCTTCCTTATAATTAATAAATACCTCGTTAGACATGAGATCCGTAGAAGAATATACTCCATTCTTTTGAACCATTAACGAAATTTAAAAAAGAAACGTGTAGAATAACAAAACTAATTCTTTCAGTTGTAAAAGCGAAGTAATATTGGATGTCTTTCTTTCACCCACTCTTTTTATGGTATTATCTCTCTTTCTCACTGTTTCTTTATTTGCCTTTCTCTTCTCTACGTATCTATCTTCTTGTCTCTTTTTGTTTTTCACTCTCTGTTTTTATTTATTTTTTATTTCACGTTATTTCTCTTTTTTATTGGTCTATCATCTTTTTCACGATTTCACTGTCCTCTCTCTCTCTCCCTCTTTATGTCTTTTTTCTCTTTTAAACACACTCTTCTACTTCCTTCCTTCTCTATCTGTATGGATTTACCTTTGATTCTTTCTTCTCGTTTTGATTATCTCCTCACTCCTTTTCGAGGTTTCTATTTCGTCTCACTTTTTGAATTGCAATTCGTTCTCTCTCCTCTCTCTTTTCCTTTGTGTTTACATACCTGTCTTTGCGTCTCTCTCTCTCTCTCTCTCTCTCACACACACTCTCACCATCTTAACTTTATTTCACATGTACACTTTCTTTCTCTACTAATTTCTGCCACACTCTCACTCTCATTTTCCTTTATTTCTGTCTTTCTCTCTTTCAGTCATTTTCTCTCTTCCTCACTCTTTCTTTATTTTTAAACTCACCCATCTCTATTTCATTTTCTTTCTCTCACTATTTTTATTCCTCACACATTCACTGTCTTTCTCCTTGTTTCTCTCACTGTTTTTGTTTCTCTGTCTATTATTTTTTCGTTCTTTCTCTCTTTCACACACACACACACACACACTCTCTCTCTCTCTCTCTCTCTCTTTCTCTCTCTCTCTCT
>CM077104.1:21700120-21712081 GCA_039619505.1 Cimex hemipterus | reverse complement strand
ACGTTAAAAAAATAGAAATAAAGAAAAAATCTCCTCGTGTTAGGTTAGGCGTATGGATGAATAGGGGGGGGGGGGCTAGGAATGATCTGGTTATGTTTTTCAAAAGGTAATTACTGTAAAAACCGTTAAAAAATAGAAAAAATCCCCACGTGTTAGGTTAGGTGTACGGATGAATAGGGTTAGGAATGGTTATGTGAAGTCAGGTAAGGTTAAAGAAGAATAGTTAGGTTATGAAGGGCTATGAACGGGTTAGGTTTGGTGTGTTATAGTTATGATTGTGAAAGGGGAAGGTTTGATAGATTTCCGGTTGGAATGGTGATAGGTCGCATATCAATATATATAATAATTTTTAGATAAAATGAGAGTGACTTAGACGAGAGGGTTATCAAAGTGTGTTTATGGAAGTTTGTCCGATCTATTTTGTTAATAATTCAGAAATTCTGTTGTCTTGCAGTGTGTGTGTGTGTGTGTGTGCTATCTTTTTTAATTTTTTTAAATGTGTTTTCTGCGTCTTTGTATTATTAATTGTACGGTCGTTACCTATTATTTGCATTTACCTGAGTCATGCCGTTTTGTATAATGGTTTAGTCCTGCCTCGGGAGTTGACTTTAGTGCTGTTTTTATGGGTAATTTGTTAAATACGATTGCTAGTTTCTTACCCCTCTTTTTCTTTGTACGTGATTCTTCCTTTCTTGTCAATTTGTTGTCTGTTTTTGTGATATTGTTTTGTTTTCGTATATGTCTTTTTTGTACAAGTTTATTGATTGTGTTTGTGGTTGTGCGCTAAATCTTTCACACCGTTTGTACTGCCTGTTCTTTAGTGATACTGTTATATTGCTGCCAATTTGCTTCTGTGTGAGCGGTAGTGTCAGTTCTTGTTGGTTTTTGTGTATAAATCAATCTGGAGTTTGCTGACTCTTAAGTCAAATATGTTTACGCCGTTGTTATATTAAGTTTCTGCAGTAACTGCTATGTTTTCATGTAAGAAGTTCACGTCTGTTATGTACCAACGTTGGGTTGTCTTAGTAATGATGGGCAAGCCAATTATAGAGCTTTCGCAGAGTTCACACACAAGGAAATATTTTTGATGCGCTGTAAACATATTTCAATGGATATGGTAGAAGTGGTTTGTTCATGTTTTATAGTTTGGTTATGGATGGAAACTTATGGTCTGGCATTTGTTTACAGTTAACTTTTCATGAGGAACAATATATGCTTTAAATGTGCCATTTTATTGTTAAAAAAACGATGGCTTTTCCTAATAGGAAATCTATTTTATTGTTTCTTGCATGTATCAATAATTCCGCGCTAAATCGTTTTGCTGAATGTTTCATTTCCGTTGCAAACCAGATGTCTGAAGGTTGAAATTTATCGCCAAATTGTGCCAGGTGGAAGAATAAACCTGTCACATAAAATAACGTGGCACTTAGAAAATAAGTGTTTAGCCTGTTACCAGGAGGAAGTAAATCAGCCGCAGAAACACATCTTAGGTCAACCACAACTTGTACAAACGCAAATAGATCCGTATCGGGGAACGGAAAGGATTGATTTATTGCCGGTTAAATCTATAACTGGTCGGAAATCCGGTTGGAATCCGAGACGAGATGCTTGTTTCTTAATTAAAACATAAATAATTAAAGTTTACTCTGGATAGTTAATTTTCTCTCCTATGACAGATACAGGCTACAAGTTCTGGCCGTTTATTAATGTTCGGAAATTTCAAAACGTGAAAAATGAAACGTAAATCAGGAATAATTTGTCATAAGTAATAATTATAGCTAAGGTGCTGGAATAACACGTCACGAACGAAATAACATAAAATATTACAAATAAAAGCTTAGTTTTTTTGCTGTTCGTGTCGTTTGACACGTTGACCGGTGCAGATTTGTAGATCGTGAGGTGCGGTCTGGTGAGAAGTAGGTTTTGAAAAACATTTTCTTTTTTGTGCCAACGTTTCAGTCTTTATTGAGATCATCTTCAGGGCTCAAAATATTGTTTTTCCGTGTTAGTATGAGCACCCCCAACACGACGCACAAGAATAACGCATCGATTCGGAAAACAAACACTTTGAGCCCTGAAGATGATCTCAATAAAAGTCGAAACGTTGGCACGATAAAGAAAATGTTTTTCTAAAACCTACGACACACCAGACCGCACTCACGATCTCCAAATAACCATTGATTAACGGTCACTAAACACCACACACTTTTGCCAATATTTCATTGATAATTTAATTTGAAACTTTTAAAACTTATAGTAATAAATCCGTGAAGTCATCTGAAATATTCAAAAAAAAATTTATTAAGGCCAATCTTCACTTATAAACTAATGCTATGTTATTAGAGTGAAACGTAAACAAAAATTATGAAAATCAATTTTTTGAATTTGGGACCTGATTTTATAAGTTAACATTAAAAAACTTCCATCTTAATGGAAAAAGGAAAATGGAGTAGCTGCATTTCAGACCTTCCCGCCCAGATGCTCATGGATAAATAGTGACCAGACAAGGTAAAAAATAAATCAAGCATAATCTTTTCAAACCTTTTTAAAAGAAAGGAAGCAAGGTCGCAGACAAATGTAAATTTAATGGTAATCGCTCTGTTTTTCCTCTCGCTCAAGAAGGAGAAGGAAATAGTCTAATTGACACTGGCTCGAAGTTTCATTTAGTGACAGCACCTAACTTCCGCTGACTAATGTTATCTTGCCGGCTGTACAAAAACGATTAACCGGTCCATTAAACTAAAATTTTAAAGTATTTAGCCATGCTTGCTCGGCCCCAAGCAGTAAACTTCGTCAACATCTGGTAAAACACGATAATATTTTTATATAAAATATATAAATTACAACTCCCAGATATGGCATGACATTCTTTAGTATCATTAACGTTAACATAAATATAATTTTAATATAAAATAATACAAGGTATACTATACAATTATTATATTTTGTTCACTAATTTCGTAGTCCGCTTGGCCAATTAATATATTACAGTTAATTAAGGTTTTTAGTTGAGATAAAAAAGTCAATGGAACGAGGGGGATTCGAACCCACGATCTTCGTCTTGATACGCCGCTGCTCTACAACTTGAGCTATCGTGATCTCGTTCCACTTCGACTCCCTCAACCGCCCCTTTTGAATTTTCCCTCCTTTTGTTATTGGTGTATAGGTGGATCACCAGTCAACCAACCAACTTTGTGAATCTTCAATTTTTTAAACTTCCTGACAATGCTTCAATTTGGAGTGTCTTGAAGAGAAAAAAACCTAGAACACTCACTTCAGCAAAAAATTTACTATTTACCATCAACCGAGATACCTTCATTTTCCTGTAATTAAAAACATCAGATAAAGTTTCTGGGGAATTTATTTCCCTTAAATGGTCAATTAAATTCCATACAAAGATTTAGAAAACATGATTTTACGGTGTGATTCTTGATCAAAAGTGAAGGATTGCATCACCGCTAGGAATTTAATCGGGCTGAAACAGTACGCGAACGAGGTCGTTTGAAATAGACCAATTGCTGCACATTCATAAACCGACCCATTAGACTTGATGAACACTGATCTTCAGACGTAGACCAATGCCAAATGGTCTGAAGGTCTGAAAATTTAAGAAAACCAGTAATATATTTTTCAATCTTACTCAGTGGGAGCGCGAAGTGACGCTCTTTAAATTTCTTCGTGACATCAGTCGTGACGATTTCCTGGAAGAGCGACCCGTTGACACCCCTCGACGGCAAACTCTCTTCGGCATCGAGCATCTACAAATCACAAAAAATAATTGAATAATTTTATGCCATTCTGACGTTGTCTTTCGTTTCATTCAGGTGTTGAGTCATTGAGAAACGAGTCAATGAAACCGTGAACTTCTGACTCGATATGGAAGTCTATTCTTCAACCTTGAATCTGCTATAAAAGCCGCTGCTAATTTCTTGAATAACTAACTTTTCCAAATATCGAGTTTACAATTTAAAGGAATCCGAAAACCGTGGAATGCCATAATCTTCGAATGGCGCATATGGTCTAAACAGTTGCGAAATTGGTTTTTTGAAGGAGCCAATTGCACGGCGAAGAACAATTAATGTGACCTGATGATTGCACTAGTTGATTAGTTTTTAGATTAAAATTAATCATCGAATGCTGGAGAACAACGTTCGGCTTTGAGCCTGTTGTAAGGTCGGGGAAACAATTACGACCCACATTTATTTCGTTCTGTTTTGAAATCCTACATACTCGGCCAAGGAAACGCTAACGTTCAACTTCAAAAAATAAAAAGGCCTTTTTTAAAAAACAGAAACATCTGGCAGTGACAATTTTGATTAATGAGTAACGTAAAAATTGCCATTATTTTAAACCTTCGACATAATTAGGCAAGACTAAACTAAGCACAATAATCAATCCTAAGCCGTATATGAGAATATAAGAAGGGATAATTCATCAATTGATTGTTCATGAAAAGTGTAACATTACAAATACGGTAGAGGAAAAATTTTTCAAAATAAAAGTACATTGCAGTATCTGAGTGCACTGTTATCATTTTTGGAGAAAACAGTTTTTTTATTGTATATAATTCATTATATTTCGAAGTCGGATTGACCAAATAACATCTTTCAGTTAATTAATCCCTATGTGGTAAGAGTAGTGGCGTATTTAGCCGAAGGTCGTGGGTTCGAATCCCGCTCGTGACACAGACTTTTTGATCGCAACCTTGTCAATCAGACCACGAAATCTAATGACTTTAATAAGTAAAATGAAGTATATTTTCACTGAAGCTCTCCCTGGCCATTTCATTTATCGTCGAATATCGAATAGATTACATGATATTTGAAAAATGGCAAAAAGGAGGGAGAATTCGAAAGGTTGGGTTGAGGTTATCCCGTAAATGTTGGATGGGGTTCAAGTCTGGAGAACTGGCTGGCCAGGCTAAGACCCTGATGTTATGCTGTTGAAGGTAGTTTTGTACTATGCGACGGGCGTTATCGTGGGTAGAATAGGATTATGGCAGTTTTCATCGAGGTTAGGCAAAACATGATGTTCCAAAATTTCATCCACATAGCGATCCTCCACGAAGAACCAACATATGCGACTCTCCATTGAAATTCCCTTGAAAGCTTTGTACCTTTCATTTCGCCTTCTCCACACTCGCCCTCTCCACCGGGAGATCGTATAGCAAATCTACACTCATCTGTAAAAAGTACAGCAGACCAATTGTCCAAAGTTCAACGGCGGTGTTCTCAAGCAAATGCGAGCCGTGCAACTCGGTGTGTTCCGGTCAATTCTAGTCCTCTTACAGGGAAAGGGACACCTCGACCTTCCTGGAGCTGATGATGATGGTTTGAATATCAGTAAGGTGCCGGTTTCGCAAAATGTTCAGCGACAAGTCAAAAAACGGTCATTCTGTGATTCTCTTACGCTAGGGCGTCCGAACCTAGCCTTCTATGGTACGACCTAGTTTCTCAAAAACGTCTAACGGAGTCTTGCAGAGTTTCGTAGGAAACACCGATAATAGCAGCAAACATGATGGAACGTCTATCATCAATAAGTGCAGCACGACGCGCAACATCAAGCTTCATAACTTTCATTTCGCCTTCTCCACACTCTTTCACGCCCATCAGGACATCGTAGAGCAAATCTACACTCATCGAAAACCAATCATTCATGTGTACTCGAGGAAATGAGAACCGTGCAACTCCGTGTGTTCTGGTCAATTCTGGTCCTCTTACAGGGCAAAAAGCAGTCAGTACATACTGATTTAATTTTCTACGAGCAGTATTTTTAAAAATTTGGACAACTCAAATTTCTTGGAGCTGATGAAGTTGCCGGTTTCGGATAATTTTCAGCGACAAGTCAAAAGCGGTCATTCTTTGTTACCCTAGGGCCTAGGGCGCCCAGAACCTGCCCTTCTATGGTAGTACCCAGTTTCATGTCTTATGGCGTCTCGGTGGGTTTCATAGGGAACTCCGATGGCAATACCTATTGGGACTCCATAAGGGCCACACCATGCACTACATTTTCAGCACGATGTGGCACTTTTAAATTTAAGAATTGAATTTAAGTAAACAAAGATGAAAACAAAACGATATCTACGATTGCAAAAAACCCAAACAAAATCCTACAGCACTCGCCACCCACCACTTTGACTTCAAAAATCCAAAAATACTACATACAGAACAAAACAAATTTAAACGTAAATTTTTAGAAATGGTTTACATCAACAAGGATAAACACAGCATCAATTACAGAACAGATACATGCAAACTCAGTCGCAGCTATGCCAACATCATTCAACAAATTCAATACAGATAACATACATATATCATCACATTACATTCTACACATCAAATATTTTTCGCATAGTCTAATTGTCCAATATCTAATTTTCCTTTTCCCATTTATCCCTTTCTATATAATCCTGAAAGAATAAAGTGGGCGAAACATTACCAACATATTATTTCCCTTTGTCGGTTCTTCTCACCTCAAAGAAGCCGACGACATATACAAAATTGTCTCTTCTATACCCCCTTCCTTCCCCACCACTTCATAATCCAACATATATAAACATGAAACAGTAAAATCTCACTGGCACTCTCAACACGACATGGCACAATTACACAGAAGACAAACACTTTGAGTGTGTAGAAATACTTTGATGGAATATAAAATATATTTTTTTGCGTTGTATAAATTCACTTTTCCAAAATCTATATGTATTTTCTAAATGTAAACTATATTTGTAAATCCCAGGCCCTGAAGATGATCTCAATAAAAGATCGAAAGGTTGGCACGATGAAGAAAATGTTTTTCTGATACCTACATCACCCCAGACCGCATCTCACGATATCTGAATAACAAAACGATTTATTGCTTCAGGTTGGAAATGAGACTGAATAAACATTTTAAATTCAGTAAAAAGTAAACATGGAAAAATCCTTTATTGTTATTTTGGATTAAGGATTAAGTTTATTTACCCCTAATTGATATTCCACATTTAGTTTTTTTATTACAATTTTACCACTAAACAGGAAAGCTATGGAAAGGTGAACATCATGAACGCATCTTCCCGGTCCAAATCTTGTAGATAATTCCTTATCTTTATATTATTTATTAAAACTACAAATCATTTGCGAGTTAAAAGATATATACCAATAATTAATATTTATAATTTTGTCTAGTCGAAAGTCTCTATTTTAGCTTTAACTTAACACTATGTATTGTGAAATTTTTCTGTGATCTTCCACAAACTTAGCTCAGCGCTTAATACAACTTCTCACTTGCAAAAAAAAAAAAAAAAAACCTTGTTATTACTATCTTCCCCCTTTCCTGATTCTTTTACAAACAAATTATTCACAAAGAAGCTTATTTGTAAAAGATATCTGTATAGCCGGTGACGTACTGCATTTGGTATAATCACCCATTAAAAAAAATGGTATAAATTTATTTGTTTGTAAAAACAACAGATTATAGACACAATTTTATCGAGAAGATTATAAAAAATTAATAGGGCGGATTTTTTTTCCTGTCAGTATATAATGACATTTGGGAATGCAAAAAACGAATATCAACTTTTTTCTTTAAAAAAAAATTTAAAGTACCTACTTTATTTCCTAATTGCTTGGTCGGTACATCATTGTTGATGCTGTTGGCTTTACGTCACTTAATATATAAGTATGAGGTGATTCAGTATAGGTCAGAGGCAAGTCCTAAATTTTAATCTAGTCATCGCTCCCATCGGTCAACTGATACTTTCATTTTCTAAACCTGAAGTACAATTGGTATTGGACTATATTCCACCCAGTAAAGAACAACCCTCTTATGATGGAGGAATATCGATCCATTATCCGAACTAAATGGATGGCATTTAAAGTAAACAGAATGTATTTATGTGTGAATGAGGGTATGAATGAGTTTAGTTTTAGGAATTGATTGCGTTGAGGACTGCCATTACCTAGTTGTTGGTAGCTTCTGGAGGTTTAACTAAAAATTTCACCTGTTCAGCCCACGTCGTTTCAGAATCGAGACGTACACGAAGACATGTACTTATTATCAATACGTTTTTGAGAATAATTTCTATTATTCCTAAAGAGCATTTATGTTTAATCTTCAATACGTACGACTTTTTTCCCAAGTGACAAAGCCTTTTACCAAATAAGTGCGAATGTAAACGAAGAAAAAATTGCTCCGTTGAAAATAGTTTTTAAGTGTGTAGAGATTAGTGACCGTTAACGGATAATTATTCAGATATCGTGAGATGCGGTCTGGTGTGATGTAGGTATCAGAAAAACATTTTCTTTATCGTGCCAACGTTTCGATCTTTTATTGAGATCATCTTCAACTATGTTGGTAAATCCCAGGCCCTGAAGATGATCTCAATAAAAGATCGAAACGTTGGCACGATAAAGAAAATGTTTTTCTGATACCTACATCACACCAGACCGCATCTCACGATATCTGAATAATTAATAGTTTTTAAGGCTTCAGTTGAAAAGACCCTTATTTAACTGGTTTTTATGAAAATATCTGACACGGTATTTCTTGATCCGCCTACTCTCTACAGTTTAAATATGCAATTTTATCCTATGCATATTCAGAGTGTTCGTCATTATATAAATTATTTAAATGTAGTTAACCGAAAAAAAAAACATTGTGAAAAAGCAATGTTGCCATCTAACTTTTTGTTATATATAGAAAAATTTAAATTAAAACTAACTGCACCTCTTGAAGTGTATAATTTAAAAAACTCCCACGTGTACATCAAGAGTGGGTGTCTTCAAATATATATAAGATAGGAAATGCGTAGGATTAAAATGTTAGTATGGAAATCTTTATATATTTTAAAGTTTACAAATTCGATAGGCGTCAGATTTTTCAAGAATTGGTCGACTATTACTACCCCACGTACGCTGGTAAAACATTGGAAACCCATTTGTCCGAATCGCTATATTTTTAACAGGCGGCGGATTGCAGGCGGGCAGACAGGTTGTTCACCCCAAGAGGAAGTATTTAAAAAATAAAAATTCTGCCATTTGCTGACGTTCGAAAACGAAAGATTTATGGATTGAGAGGCCACCGTGCCTCTGGCTACCCGATTCTGTCAGAAGTAATTAGTTCTAAACAAATTGTTATAAATCGAAATTTCTTAATATGTTAAATTATAAGGGCTCTAATGTCTTTTGGGGAATCGCAATTACCAGTTACAATTATTGATGCTGGCAGGTTTCATATTTTTCTTACTATGATTTACGAAGTGTCATCAAATTCATACCGCCTGAACTTAATAAAATCTTGCAATTTAATCTAACTTATAAAATTCTCAACTTACTTAGGGATATATTTTTACTATTCTCAGATTTTCTCAACCTTTCATTTCACTTTTTGTTAAATTATAGTTATCAGCCTTTATATCGCCATATATATTCCTTTGTCTTCTCACCTTGCCATAGTCGTTTTTTTTAAGCTTTGCACTCTTTCTTTGTCTTTCACGTCTTCATCTTTATGTCTTTCTCTTCCATCTTCCCTCATTCGTTCACAGAGATTCACTCCCCTCTCTCTTTATATTTTTTTATTGTAGTGTTTTTCCTTTTTTCTTTTAAAATATTGCTCTTTAACTTCGTGTTTTCCTTTCCCACTCTACCATTTTTCTCATCTATCTATTCCTCCTTTCCTTACTTTTGTAAATTCATTTCTAACATTCTAACTTCTCGGATCTCTTCTCTCTCTCTCTCTCTCTCTCTCTCTCTCTCTCTCTCCTTATTATAGTATCCTCTCCCATCCTTTCTTTCCATATTCTTTCATCCTTTCGCTTAGATACTTTTTCCTCTTCTACCTCTATATGTTTAAATAGATTTATCCTTTGTTCATTTAGCATGTATATCTCTAACTTTCTCACAATGCCTCTATCTTCTATCTACACCTATATTCTTACGT
The DNA here is from genome assembly GCA_039619505.1 of Cimex hemipterus. NCBI lineage: Eukaryota > Metazoa > Arthropoda > Insecta > Hemiptera > Cimicidae > Cimex > Cimex hemipterus. Next base: position 21,702,160 of record CM077104.1, on the reverse strand, counting down.
CTCTTTCACACTCCTTTCTTTTATTCTACTCTGTTGTCTCCCCCCCCTCTCTCTCACTGTCTACTTCTTCTCATTCTCTATCTTTCTTCCATCTTTCAGTTATATCGCTTCCTTTTTCCACTCCTACATTCTTTCTTCAGTTTTGACACACTTATTTCTTTCGTTCTACTATTGCTTTGAATGTAAGAGAGGTTCAAGAGACATTTTTCAATCTCAGTGTATTCATACTAATATCATTCTCCTCCGTTATCCACTTATTATTTCGCTTAGAGATATTTTCCCTTTCAATATATATATGTTTTAGAAAATTTGGAATATATTTCTGTAATTTTGTTTTTTGCTTGGCCCCACTCCCTAATCTTTCTCAACTTTTTGCCTTTCTACACTCCCCTTTCTTTCATTTTACTCTCTTGCTTTACTCTCACTCTTTATTCCTCTCTCTGTTCTCTCTTTTGTTTTTCTGTACTCTCTCCCTCTCTCTGTTCTCTCTTTCTCATTCACGACCTTAAAACCTCAAGTTCTATTAGTATTAATTTTCAGAGTTTCAGTTTTACAAAATTATTTTAAATATATACGGGGACGAAATTTATTTATGGCGGACCGAACAAACATGGAGTTACTGTGTATTATTACTCTGTACATTATGCTATATATTATTAAATTATTTCTGTTTTCAGTATTACGGACCACTTTTTACTTACGAACTTCCCATTGGCAAATAAATTTACGGTCTTCATCAAGACCATACCTTGATCCAGAGTGTTCGTACACTATTTCGCCTTACATGTAGGTTATTTAGAAATTAAATTAAACATCTCACCATTCACCAGTAATCGTAAGACTCAACATCAATCGTATAAGTTGATAACAAATAAACTTGTCCTATGATAACGCATTGATAATAAAATTCGAAAAATTTCAACTCCACCTTGACACTTGTTTGCTGTATTGAAAAGAAATGAAATAACTACCTTAATCGGATGTTAACTTCTCCTGTTTCAATTGGTTACTGTACACGGGGCAACATGCAGTTTGTTCGTGTAGGACGTCTTTGATGCCCCCTCCCGTCTGCGGTAGTCTGTATAAGGACTGGCCCAGAATTGGGAAGGCGAAGGCCTATTAACAATCATGAGAATGGGATGTTGCCAATTATTTTTAGACAAATTTGAAGACCGCTAAACCCGCATATTGCACAATTTTGGAAAAAAAATACAAAAATGAAAATTTCTGTTTTTTATATATATATATCTTCTTTATTCAGTGTTCTTTGTTAATGCTTTTGTTCTAATATTTTTACATAAAATGTGGAACACAAAAGATTTTCAATAAAAGTTATTAAATAATGAAACAATAACTTTATAAAAATTTAAAAAAATATTAATATTAAAAAAGATAGGACCAAGAACGCTCCCCTGCTCGTCTGATCTGAGTACTCCATGCCGTACCTCGTTCTGAAGCAGCGGTAAGTAAATAGGCTTTCAGGATAAGGTAGTCAGGTGTGGTTATGAATAGTTTAAGTTTATAAATAAAACAATATAAAGTTTATAAAAAGTATAGACCAGGTCGAGGTACTTATCCAAATCTCTTTGTTCTTTAGAGCATAGAAAATTGTAATAATTCAGAAAACTCCCTGGACCTTGGTATGAAAAGTACGGAAGCGGTATTGTTTAAAAGGATTGTTCTTACCCAACATGGTTAATAAACATTTTAAAAGAAGTATTTTTAGTATTTCGGGCATCAAGGAAGAAGGCTGATAGGCCAGTAGGAAGATATTATTTACATAAATCATTATTGTCGTTGGAACGTACTGGCTAAATGTAAAAGTGGTTTTAGATCAAATCTAGAGTGAAAAATAAAATGTTCATTTTTTTATTTTTCCTTTCCCTCCATACCTCCTCTTTTACACACTATCTCCCTCTCTATTACTCTCTCACTTATCATCTTTGTCTTTCTCTTTTCCTATTAAATTTACTTTTATCCGCTCTCTCTCTCCCTCTCTCTCTCTCTCGATTTATTTTTCTCAGCTCACTTTTCTCAGTC
>CM077104.1:21674588-21690120 GCA_039619505.1 Cimex hemipterus | reverse complement strand
GAGAGAGAGAGAGAGAGAGAGAGAGAGAGAGAGAGAGAGAGAGAGAGAATGAAAGAATTTACATAAAAAATAAGCAAAGTGAATGCGACATCCAGCATTTTACATGACACATAATATACATTTAATAGTATAAATATAGTCCCTTTAAATCTGTTTTTAGGGGGAGGCAAAGTTGTTTAGGAATATTTTCTCATGGTATGTATTTTAGAACGACTAGGGTTTTTTTGTTTTTCAATTAAAGAGTCGGGTTTCCAGGAGACTCAAGACTTGGAAGACTCTCTTTTTACCAATTTAAATGACAAAACGGTTTCCCCAGTCAAGGAAACGAAACGTGTTAGCCATTAGACAGGCGAACATTAAGAAATGTAAGGGGCGTTTTAACCCTCCCGTAACCACACTTTCTCGCCGTTATAAATAAAGTTTCCTTTAAGAATAAGTTTTTTTATGCAGAGTTTTTAATAGTAGTAGCTTAAAAATAATTAGTCTAATATTAACATATGTTGTTTTTTACGGTTTTTTTTTTTCAGTCTAAATTATCCGAAGTGAAGATGGATTGCAGTAACTGTTTCTGTAAACGTCCAAGAAGGCCGAAGTACAAGTATCCATTTGTTTATATTTTTAATTTAAGTGATGATCAGTATAAAGTCATATCCTCATAGAACAACACATGCCCAGACTTTTGTTAAAACAGCTGTTTTGTTAATTCGTATATATCTAAATCCTGTAAACAATTAAAGAAAAATCTCCTGGCAATAGGGAATTTTTCGTATCTATAATCTGATGTCGCTTTTCCAAAAATAATTAAGCAAAGCTTTGTCAGTTTATGTAAAAAAAATAAATTCAAAATAGTAGAAATATAAAATATAAAAATAGGAAGCCTAGCTTTGTCACAGAGGACGCTCTCTCTAATGCTTGCCAATACCATTTTTGTCGGCATTTCATTAATATGAGTCGGGCTATGAAAATGTCAAGATGCTTTCACAAGTATAAGTTAAAATGTATCCTCCCTCATTCATACTACGTTATCTTGAAATCCATCCTCTCAGGTTTAAAATTAGAATCGGCACCGAGTTTTCACCTATCACACCAACCAAAGCTGGCGTTCCGCAAGGTAGTATTCTAGGCCCAATATTCTACACCATCTATACTGCTGACATACCCACTCATCCAAACACACAAATCACAACCTACGCGGACGACACCGCAATCTTATCAACACACTCCAATCCTACCCTAGCAACAGAAGCACTCCAACAACATCTGAACCTTATTACCAACTGGTGCAATCTGTGGCGGATCAGGTTAAACGAACAAAAAAGCCAACACGTTACATTTAAATCTGTCCACCAGTGCAAATTTACAACAAAATAATACCACCATCTAACCAAGTCCGCTACCTTGGGCTTTACTGAGGTAGTACACTTACTTGGAACATACATACACCATTAAAACGGCAAGAACTTAACAAATGATATGGACTGCTCAGACACCTTGTTGGATCAAAATCAAAACTAAGCATACATAACAAATTAACCGCTTACAAAATACTCATCAGACCTATTTGGCTGGGAATAGTACAATTAGAGGGTAGAGACACAGGGGTGGCACAAAGATGAAATAAGAGGAATGCACTTTTCTTCGCGAATGCCCGACAAATGCTGAAAGAAAAAAGGAGAAAGGAAAAGGGCAGAGTAATGGGCGTACTCGGCCCGGGCCCAAACAGTTAGGTTAGGTTTTGGCGTGGATTAGGTTGGGCTTAGGATTATTTGGAAATCGAGATGCGTTCTGGTGTGATGTAGGTTAAGAAAAACTTTTTTTCATCGCGCGAGCGTTTCGATCTTTATCCCGAGGGCACTCTCAACACGTCACATAATAATGAAATATCTATACAGAAAACAAACCCTGAAGATGATCTCAATAAAGATCGAAACGTGGCACGACAAAGAAAAGTTGTTTTCAACCTACCTCACACCATCTGGATCGCATCTCACGATCTACAAATAATCATTAACTAACACTAAACACGCACACACACACACACCACACACCTAACCATCCGTCCAACAACAAAATACAATTGTGGGAAGACGTTTTTATTCAGCTAAAAAAATAAATATTTTTTCTGAATTAACAATCCCCAGATCATGACACATCATCAAATAAAGTAGCAAACAAACAACAATAGTACCAACTGACATTTTCCATCTTCTGGTTTTGTCTGTATTGCACGATGCCATTACATCATGCCATCCTTTAATCGTTTTAGATATATATTTTTCAAAAAAATTGTTTGGTTTTGCACATACACACACAACACACACACTCATACAACACACACACACCCACTCACACACAACACACACCCACTCACACACAACACACACACAACACACACACACAACACACACACAACACACACAACACACACACACTCACACAACACAGTCACACACTCACAACACACCCTCACACACAACACACACCCACTCACCCACAACACACACATTCACAACACAACACACACCCACTCACCCACAACACACACACACCCTCACACACAACACACACACTCACACACACAATACACACCCACTCACACACAACACACACATTCACAACACACACACCCTCACACAACACACACACACACTCACACAACACAGTCACACACTCACAACACACCCTCACACACCCACTCACACACAACACACACCCACTCACCCACAACACACACACACCCTCACACACAACACACACACAACACACGCACACAACACACACACACACTCACACAACACAGTCACACACTCACAACACACCCTCATACACAACACACACCCACTCACACACAACACACACATTCACAACACAACACACACCCACTCACCCACAACACACACACACCCTCACACACAACACACACACTCACACACACAATACACACCCACTCACACACAACACACACATTCACAACACACACACCCTCACACAACACACACACACACTCACACAACACACACACCCTCACACACAACACACACCCTCACACACAACACACACTCACACAACACACACACCCTCACACACAATACACACCCACTCACACACAACACACACATTTCACTCAATCAAGTTGCGGAATGATTCCTCTATATTTAAATTCATTTGGACTGAATAGTTCGACTAAGTACCTATTTAATTATTAAATAACCTAATTAAAATAATTAAGCTATACAACTATAAGCTATAGAAAGCTGTAAACTAAATATTTAATGCCCTGATTAAAACAAAAAATTTGCTGTTATTTAGTTAAAAATTAAACCAGTTGAACACAACAACAAGGCAGTAATACATTCATAGAATATTTCTCAAATTCACTATGTTTAAAAAGAAGTTCATATAACAAAGACTTTGTACCTATAACAGTTTATTTATTTTTATCAATGTTTTTTATTTATTGCTTTTTAGTGCTTGTTCTGCAGCTTGTACGTCTAAAGATGCATGTACAGTGCCAGATGATTTTTGCAGTCATTGCAATAAAGTATGTACAAAATTATAAATTATTAACATTTATTGTGTCATTAATATTGTAAAAAGATTATTTTAAAGTTTAATCAATTTTTTTTTACAGAAACTTGTTGCTGATGCAAGAGATTATCTTAAACCAAGTAATTTTTTTTAAACCTTGTGCAAACCATGCATACTTTTCTTTAATGTCTGTCTAATATAATAATGTTTCCAGGCTTTAAGAGAGTTTTCAAATGCGTTTTGACTCTTTTTGTAATCATCTATGTTTTTAGAGATGAAGCATATTGCTGTAGAAGAATAGCGAACAGTGCTGCCGTTTACAGTATATTAGTTGATATTGTATTCAAAGCATTCTGCCATTTTCTGTTAAAAAAATACGACTAGACGAACAAAAGTTTTCATTTATTTGTTTTATCAATAAGCGATTTCATCTTCTTCTTTTCCATCGTCGATACTTTCATCATCGGACGCTGACTTCGGATGGCAGACTACGCACGTCTCGTCGGCGTCGTTCCAGCACTCGAGGCAGAATATATACAAACAGACCGGACACTTATGCATCTCCCGATCATTTATAATTTGTCGTCTTGATTCAACATCACCACAGATCAGGCATTTTCTTTTCGCTATGTCGAAATATATAAGCCAACCTAAGATTCTTGGATACTTGAGTCTTAACTTCAACACTATATTGGCATCTTGCTAGAAAAAAGAAGGAAAAAAAAACTGAAAAATCAGAATTTTTAGGGATTAATCTGCCTCACTGAAAGTTTATTTTCTTGCACTTTCCTTTTCACTCTGGCCAGCTTGTATTTAAAATAGGATATCCTTCTCTTAAGCGTATCATTATATAAAAATAAAACCCTCCTCTTCTCATGCTGTAAAGTAATCAAATACTTATTCAATTACGACAGGATCATAAAAAAAGGGACTTACTTTCGGATAGAAAGATGCACAGAAGAATCTCATTAACCTTTCGGCATAACCTTGAAATATGACCATGGCAAACAGGACGCAATACATGATGTAAATCCTCTTAAGATGGCTCGTCTTAAGCGATGACGGCACGGGGAGACATTCTGTACAGTTTGAAATCACAATAATCTTAATTGGGCTGAACTGATCGGTAAATCTTACCAGCGTTGGATAATGTTTCATTTAGCTTTCTTTTAAAATTAAAATCTTCCACTACAGATCTAATCATTGATGCCACCATCCCGGTTCCTTTGACGTTAACAATCATATCATGAATTCCTGTAAATCAGTCATAACATCAAGGTATTGTTGATGTTTCAACATAATATGAACAAACAACAAACTTGTAAACAAACAGTGTAAAAATTTAAATTTTAACTTATTAGCAAAATTTTTAATAGAATATTTCATTGAATCAATTTTAATGGTAGGTAAGGATTTGAATTATTTATAAACTATAATTTACACACAAAAAACCACTTATCAGAGAAAAACTAACCTGATTGATAATATTCCATTTTTGAGTGTCGCCTGACTAAATCGAGCGTCTCATAAAACAACTGGTCAATGAGTATGATTGTCGTTGCTGTTAGCATCTCAATAAATATTTTTATACAATTCCCCAACTTAAAAATAATAGATGTAGAATTTTTTAAAATATTTATGTCTCACTAAATTACAGTCTGTCTTAGCTCTTTTCTGGTCAATTTACACCGCGCTGGATCGACGAAAAATGTTTTTTCTATCTTCTTCAACGGTAGTAATGTGTGCTTGCCATGTTTATGCCTCCTTGCGTCGATTTTCTTGAAATATTTTGATATGTAAAAATTTGAGAACTTGACATCTGTCAGATAGTTTGTGTGGTAGGTGTTAGCACTATAATAAAACCGCAGTTTAGTTTTAAATAATTTTGTATTATTATTATCACTACCTGAGTATTATTTTAATAAATGCAAGTGCCATTAGTCGTTTGATGAATAACAAAACCAAATCGATGAAATCTTTTTTCTTCTCAAATTCCTTCATGATCGCTTGTGCTGTGTCATCTGCTGTTCTGAGATCTAACTTTATTTTAATATTTTACTATTGATTTGAATATCGAGGTTTAACAAAGCATTTTGAATTACTGTGATGTTAGGCTTTCGAATTTTATACGTGATTTCAGCGTGCTGAAAATCTTTGAACATCTCTTTTTTCGCTATCATCAAGTATTCATAACCGTAACCCCAGCCTGATGATATTTCCGATTTAGGATCGCAATTCTTCTCATCGCCTACAACTGAAATCCAATGGTGGCTTAATCTATGCGTGAGCTAATTTCGCTCGAGCTTACTTGCAGCCGTATTACAAACAATGGTGAGTTTCATCGGCCAGCACAGCGCCCAGGAAGCAACCGATGAAACAGCTTCCCGGCACCTGTCATAAGATGCCTCAAATATTTTTCTACAATTCGCCTCGGCTGCTGTGTAGATACCTGGAATATATTTTATAGTGTAAAATTGGATGTCATTGAAAAAAAAAAAAAAAAATAAGAAGAACCAATGTTAAAATTTTATCATAACTGATAATTAATTCCTCATTGGAAATTTTAAAATACAGAAATACTGAATTTTTAATTTTTTTAACAATGCAAATTTGAAGAGAAATTAACCAAACATAAAGAATTCATTGAAAGTAAATTGTTTCTGCGCTCAACTTGATTCGCTTTGTATTTTCTACAGTCTACAGATTATAATATTAAACATATGATTAACGTTTATACTTTCACATCTATATTCAAGTTTTCTGTAATATTCCTCTTCTATTTTCTCATGGCTTACGATTCCATCTTCATTTTTTCTGGTTTTTCTTAATGAATACTTGTTATCTATTCTAACTGATCTTCTTTGATTTTCCTAAAATTAATTTTTCATGATAGTTTTATAAACCTACAAACATTCTAAGCGTGTTATTATATAAAGGATAAAATATAAAAAAAACAATCCAATTTTGTTTTTCTTTTCTGAGGGAAAATTTTTATGAAATTAAAAATTTAATTGTGTGTTGACAATTTTTCTTTCGGCTTGATATTGTAGCAGAGACCAAGGCATTCTGGGATATCTTTAAAAAAAAGATATGTTAGTATTATGCAGGAATTAACTCCAGAGGTGTCACCCTTGGGTTACAATAAGATTGAACCTGAAGCTTAGCCACCTAAGCCCGGGGTCTACACCACCACCCCGTATAAATAACCTAACCATTCAAGGCTCATAGGATAAGGTGTTGCCATGTGAGTTAGAGTACATAGCCACTGTGACTGAAACTGACTTTCATTATTTTTTATTTACTAATCTAACTAGCCTCGTGATGTTAACTCTGGTTACTGAATAACTAACAAAATCAGAAATGCCTAATAATACATGTTATATATATAACCTTATGTAAAATTTATGATGTCACACTGACCCACTGAACCTGAAGCTTAGCCACCTAAGCCCGGGGTCTACACCACCACCCTGTATAAATAACCTCACCATCCAAGGCTCGTAGGATAAGGTGTTGCCATGTGAGTTAGTGTATTTTTTTGTAGTGTGTGTTTTTTTTTTTTTTTTTTTTTTTTTTTTTTTTTTTTTTTTTTTTTTTTAATAAACGAGCTAGCCTATTGATGTTAACTCCAGTTACCGAATAACTAATAAAATAAGAGTTATACACGAACATACATTTTTTTCACACTACTCGCTTCCCAATGAAACGCTTAATAATACGTAGTGTATGTATGTACATCAATTGTATAATTCTAAAATGAGCCTGTATTCAGCTAAAATTTGTAAAAATGATGAAAACTACACTGATTTCAGCATTTTGCCATCTTTGTAAATAGATGAGTACAACTAGAAATTACCAATATAAATAAAATATATCCCAATGAAAACAAAATCACCTGGATATCATCCATATAATCATTATCTTCTTTCAAATTACCAATTTCGTCTTCATCTCGAAATTCATGCGTAAGAGGTTCCACAACCGCATTTAACGAAACCATTGCATCTTGAACTTCATTCATATCCCCCTTTAAATTGTTACGCTAAAATTCCATTCAATATTTATTTAGTTTGGTAATAGTTACTTTTAGGTTCATAAGTGTTTTGTAGAAAGGTGTATAGATCAAATCATGCCTAAAAAAATTGTACATCACTTAGGTGTCAGATTCGTTAGGAAAAAAAAATCAAACTTGAGTTTATTGATTCTATATGTCATTGAAGAAGTGCATCCGAATGCTCTGACGATTTCCTTTCCATTTCTCATCAGATTGGCCAATGGACCCGCCAGCAAGTAGGCGATAAGAAACGCCCTCAGCATCCCTCTTCCTCCTTTTCCACACATCGATGGAAATGTCAAAAGTGTTATGCACCTTAGCTGAATTTTAAAAAACAAAATTATAAAAATAATAATAAAATACCAACAGCGAATACCTGTGATGACGTGGCGCATCCGAGTGACAAAAACACACCGAAGGTGATGCTGAGAATCATATTTGTTCTCGTAGAAAATTCAAGGTCAGAAAGAATAATGTAATAAAACCCTAAAAATGTACATAGTTTGTGTTTGCATGTGGCATCTGTAATTGCTGAAAGACTTGATTGCATTTTTATGCTGACATAAGACTGGTGGTAAAAAAGTGGTCTTACACAGGGCAATTACAATCCCTAAGCAAAGGCCAATAAATCCTGCCAGAATATTTCCAACAATACCAACGGGGTTGAGAAACGCTGAAACGCATGTTCTAGCACATGCACGCTTCAATTTCTTTCTTGCTGTAAAAAAAAGAAAACAGTAATACAGTTTTAATATGTATAAAAAAATAGCTAAATCGAAAAAATAAACTGTTGCATTATTCTGTAGAAAGACAATTAAATGGAGAAATTTTACATTGAGATAATAAGTTAAAGTGAAGTGTAATAATATAGAAGTAATCGGAGGACTTGATGGGACGAAGAAGGATTCTCCTAAAATGATTAAGAATAGGCCATGTGAGGTTGACACACAGACTTTTATTTATGTACAAAAGCTTGCATATGTATCTGGCCTTTGAGAGATTGCGTAATGTGCCAGGTCCATGGTGGCGGGGGCGCTGGTGGGTCAGCACAGCGGAGCAGTTGGGTGTCTTTTACACCACAGGGCTCATGAGTGTGGATGATGGCAGTGCATGCACTTTCCCAAAAGCAGCTCAGGTATTACTAATGTATCTCCCTCAGGAAAAGCAGGAAAAGTTTTTTGCTGACTGGTACTGGTGTTCGCCTGGGACTTTTGATCATTGTGGGGGGGAGGGCATCATCTCATTCTTCGTAGGTATGCTACTTCTACTACCCTTGGCTCTGTATAGAAAGCGAGAACCCAATGCCACCAATGAGAATTGTGCCTCAGTACAGCAGCAACTGTCTGTGCCCCCCTCTTTTGTTTTTTGGAGGAAACATAATAACAACAGTGGTGTAAACTTGTGGAGAATGAATGCATTTATTAGCGTGAATGTAGTTATCATGAATGTACCATACCATACCACACAGTGAATGGTATGTAAATAGGAAAGAATGCATTTGAGAATGAGTGGGAGTATGATGGAATGACCTAGCTATTGATAACACCCGAAGCCCAACCTCAGCGACTAGATGGAAAACACGGAGGTCTGTCGCTGGACTATCAACTACTGAAGTTGGTGATTCTTGAGGCCTGAGGTAACTTACTGTAAATATACATGTGCAGATTGAGCCAACAGAAATTGGTGTAAAAGTTCCAAAAATTGATCGATAATTAATAATATTTATTTCCTCTCATGTTGTTACTTTTAAACTTCAAAATATTTAGTTTTTAAACGTTTTTAATATATAAATTTACAGTTTGATAGCAATGTGTTACTCATGTTGAAACATGGGACCCAAAAACCCTCTTTATTAGTGGGTTTGTTGAAGTGCATTTCAGCAATGTGCAGCATCTTCAGTGAGGAGCTCTAAATTATACAATTTTTGTGCATCAAGAAAGAATAATATTTCAGCATTCTGGAAATTAAATAATCCTTCATTATAATCTGATTTTATAAACAGCTTACTAATCTATTTGATCAGCTGTATTTTTTTTGTCTGCTTAATTTATTAATATTACCTCAAAGTTGCACTTATTATTTGGTATTATATTCAAAAAATTAAAAACCTTTGAATTAATTTTCTCCATGATAATAATCCAAATAAAATCTAGTAACTGAGTGACTCCATGGGGACAATATTTAGCGTCAGTCACTGTTGTTACAATTCTTTGACTATTCACTCACAACAAACAAAAAGGTATAAAGATGAAACAAAAAAAAAATAATAAATAAATAAATAAAGACTCACAAATGGAAAACTTTGGAAATTTTTTCTTTTGCAATCTCTGGAGTACGACGTCGGGTTCTTCCATTGACAAATAAAAAATTATTTAAAACAGAATGAACCAACTTGCCAGCCACTTATTTTGAACAACATATGAAACTGTAGGGAGTGCAAAAGAGATTTGGGACAATTTTGATATCAACATGGACAAAATGATTCGGAAAAAATCCTCCGCGTCCAAAGAGTTTAATTTGTGGCAAAACTGGAGAAAGAGCGGGAAAAAGTTACTGGTAGTCTCAAGAGCTCTAATTACGGTCTCCATTAAATGCTTTTTATGTACTTGTGTACAAATAATAAACATTTAAATTAATTTTTTATTTAGAATCGCTACAAATTTTTGACAAATTTTTTAGTATAATTTGTCGTTACCGATCATTATCTATCTCGCCTTGCTAAGCTTGTCTGTGAGACGTGTCCCGCCATCTTCAGCGAGTCTTAGGTGAAGTCAAGTCGCTTTCATATGGACGTGAGGGGTGGGGTGTGTATCGGGGTTATCTTTTGTCGAGCCTTTGATGTATTAAGTCAGAGTTTTTTATTGTTCCGTCGATCCTTTTTTTCTTAAATGTAGTGTGAATTTTATGTGTATTTTTAAGTTTTTAAATTTTTAAATTCCTATGTTTCCAAGTTAGCAATTATCAAATTTTATCGTTTTTGTAAGTCGGGTAGTAGTTTAATGCTTGTCTGTTTTGTTAATTGTTTGCAACTATTTTCTGTGTGGAGAGCCTTTTATTCGTCATCCTGTCGGTCTGATGTGCCCCCGCATTCGCACGTTATGGAGTATACCGTTATTTATTATTATTTATATTATATTATTTATAAACTACCGATCGGCTATTGGGTCGATTCAATCCTTTGGTTTGTGAGTAAACATTGAATCAACTCATTCAAAATTGTCGATACATGCTGGACAAAAATTAAAATAGGAGCAAAAGTATGGAATATATGAGATTTATTGTAGATAGTGAAAAAAAGGAAATCTTCATTTTTGAAAGTCATAGGTGTTCGATAACTATCGACTTCAAACAGTGCAGACAGAAAAAACAATGAGGTTATCACTTTGCTTCTTCTCCTAATTTAAAAAGCGTTATATAAGTTATAAAGCCTCAAACAAATATAGCGCAGCATACTAAACCAAAATCAAGTTGGGGTAGAAGGTTCAAAAATTGCAAGTGCCAAAATCCAGATCCTTTTGTAAAGTGTGAAATGAATTTCATAATAGGGTTTTGCTTTGTAAGGAGAACGGTGGTACCCATTTTAAAAATTTAATTAATTAGGATAATCTTAATAAATTTACTAGGAAGTAATTGAATTAATAATTAACTTAAAGTTACTAGGAGGTAAATGAATGTCGATAGATATAAATAAAACAGTCCTATTTTTAAATTATTTCCAAGCAAAAGAAATAAAAGTAGGGGTGGTTGATAAATAATCAACTGGTATGCCATTTATGACGAATAGGTTGGTTGCGTCAACGATTTGTCTCAGTAGTTTCAATCCAGTTGAACCTTTTTCAAAAACACCGGCACCCTGTGAGAAAAAAATACGGTCTTTATATTATAAACTTATAATTTTATCTGAATTGTGACAAATTATTTAATGATATCTTAAAAATCATGCGTCATGCAGAACAAAATACAAATCATTAAGGATTAAACAAAAAGTAAAGGTAATCAATTACACAGAAAGTACGTTTCAATAAATCGATTTCAGTTTATCTAATAAAAACATTTCCTCAAAACACAGAACTGGATATTTGAAGGGGAATGATACACTGTGACTGATTACACTAATTTTTTTTGCCGACGTTCCCTTAATACCGGTGGCCCATCTCGTATGATGGGACGGATTTGGGCGACAGCTGTGTTGTGGCCGTTTTTCCTCTGGCCGGTCATTTTGAAGGAATGAAAATGTGCACCTTCTGCAAACCGGGCACAACGAATTATTCATCTTTTAAAAAATATTTATTGTTATCGAGTAATACAACAACAGTCTGCGAGAAGAGCAATAAGTTATATAGACGACGAGATAATTCTACTTAAAAGAAAAACAAAACGAAGTGACATCATATGGAGAAGGTATCCAGTGATAGCACTCCTAAATTAGAAATGATTACTTAATCACTCTGAGAGCTGGTCACGGAGCCACTGCAACTGTCTTAGACGTCGAGGAGGAAAATAGTTCTACGTGGGGATTAGAGAGGGATTGGAGGTTTGTGTGAAATTTTTGTAGGAGGATTTTACAACTTCATTTAAGAATGGAACTTTAGGTCGCTAAGGTTTGTGGGGTAAGAAACATAACACGGGGCCTTGATGATGGATCTAAGGGCTCGTGATTGTAGGATCTGGAACTGCGGAGATTGGAAGGTTTGGTTGAACCTTATATTCTGGTTGTATGCCCATATTGGTTTCAGTATTGAGTTAAATACGAGTATTGTGAATAATCTTTTAATTTATCGGTATCATCGTTTCAGTTCTATCCTTTTGAGTCTTCTATGGAGATGCCAGGTAAGTCGTTTACAGCCATAGATAGCGGATGATGTTTTCGATGGGATGAGGTGAGGTTATCACATCGTAGAATGATGAGTGAAGGTTATGTTTTGGGCTTCAGTTCAGTTTCATTGGCCATTTTTTGAACCATAGTTTAATGGAATGTAGGTGTCTGGAGGGTTCGGTAAGCTATGACGGCTTGGAGTTATAGGTTAGAATGGCAGCGTCATCAGCGAACATTAGGAAAGTGGTGATGGGAAGGAATATATCCTCGTGCAACAAAGGCGTGCCATTTGGCTCCTCAATAAAAAGAAGCGCTTACAGACATCGGGCAACAATATATGGGAAATCAGAAAGAACAGTGAATTCACGCAGGTGGAGCACCAGTACTAAAGGTACATGTAGGACATTCTGCCATCAGTTTCGTAAAGAAACACGTACAGCCAGGGCACGGTTTATTACTGGATATAAGCTACATAGCTTCAATTTCGCGGAGTCCCCACTGTGTGAATACAGGTGAGAAGAAATGGGGAATCGTCATTACGCGGTGCCTTAGCTATGGGAACAGGCGTGAACGGAAGCAGAAGGTGCGAAGAAAGCCCAATCAGAAGCAAACGCGTACGTCATCTGCACCAACAAACTACCTGAGCTTACATATAATTCTAAGTTTTAGTCAATGTACATACATTTTATATATTGTGTAGGTGAGCTGCTTGCCCGACGAGGCCACCTGCGCGACCCGTAGCGGCAATAGAACGATTTACCAGTCAATTGGTACAACGCAAAAGACCTCAATGAGGAAGGAATGGGTACATAGTACAGAGTACAGGGCCGAGGAGGATACCTTAAGATAGTCCCGCTTCCACCCTCAAAAAATAAAAAAAAGAGATACGCGACAGTTTACAGGCGAGTTTGTTTTGATGATAAATGTAAATGCAAATTAAAAACAATTCTGTAAATTATGTCATATTTATTTGGCATTGATTGTTTAAAAAACAATTTTTGTAGGTGATATTTTATTCTGACGTCCATCTGTTGTGTACCTAGTTAAAATGGTCTGTATGTATTGAAACATGCTACTGCGTTTACCCGATCAGGCCTAGCCTGGAGGCTATGTATTACGCCAATCAATAATTGTATAATCAATTACAATGTAAAGTTTGCTTATTGTTTTGCGATAGAAGGTAGGTGCGCGGGACGTAGCGGCGAGGTGGGGTTGGCGAAGTCCCGAAGCCTCTCTCAGTCTCTACTAGACAGCCGACAGGGGCAGACAACCGCGCCGAAAAACCGATACGGTAAGCTGCGTATTGTCAAAAAGTCAAATTTTACAGGAAATCAGCCTGTCGGAATGCAAGGAGGGAGAGAAGGGGGATTGATTCCGATCCAGGGGTTCAATTTAAGCCGTCCACACTGTCTCGCTTTGTGTACTTTTTTGTTTACCTTTCCCGCATGTTGTCAATGTACAAAAAGACTCGTACGCTTCCGACTTGACAACGCCAATCCCAGTTTATAAATAATTACTCAATGTGTGAGCGATGAACTTTTAATCATAAAATTGAAATCCTTATGTTATTTCTGGTATAACTGCCACCTTATGTTTTTTTTTTTTTTTCAATATAAATTCAAAATTCAAAAGTACATTTTGTCAATTCTAAATTCGAGGTGAAATAAACCTCATGTCTGTTTCAATGTCGTTCGAGCTGAAGCAACACGCACACGAGTCAGAAAACCAAGTTCAACACGCATTGAACGTTAATGAAGTAATCACCACGACACAACTGTTGTCGTCCGAACAAAGGCGCGATTATTCTATTTCAATTATCAAACGGGAAAATAAATTAAACATTTATCGATAATTTACTCTTAGTCCCTCTTTTCATTGGACTTGATTTTAATTCGTCGCGACTTGGGACTTCAAAAGTCGATATCGTTTTCGCGCCAATTAGGAACATCCATTGAAACGTCCAGACATTGAACACAACAACATTTTTGTACTGTTATTGACTGAAATTATTAATTTTTTTTTCAAGGACAATACTAGTATACAAAACACAGAGTGTAAGTGACAAAAATTTGTCAACACGATTTAATCTTTATTTTGGTCTAAATTGGACATTTTTAGACTGTTAGCATACATGACGTAAAGCACCGCATGAAAGCAACTAGAAATAATATTATCCATAAATTAGAACAACTATAAAATAATGGTCAAAAATGCAAAATGCAAAAAGAAAATATATTTAACTGAAGCATTTCACAGATAAATCATTTAATGTTGATTTATACTCTAGAGGACTTAATTTTCATTCATTCAACATTCAATAATGTCAATTCATTATTATTCATACTGTAAAGAGATATTTGTATTAGAAATAAAAATAAAATAATATAAATTTGTAAGCAAAAAAAACGATGTTTGAGTTTGTGAAATTTCGTTTCATATTATTTAAGTTGCACTGCGTGTATGTAGGGGGAGTTGTTTCAAATTTTGCCAGCAGATTATACATTCAAAAAGGAACCGAAAAGACCCAATTAACTATTGTCCGAATCTCAGCACTTGCGGAGTTATTCCGTTTTTTATGATGTTTTAAGATTTCACGACCGTGATTGAAATAAACAATGATAACTCCAAAACGAAAAGGTTTTAGACAAATCCGTTTATACCGTTGAAAACTACGTTACATTTTGAATAAGTATTGAGAAAGGCTAAACTTTGAAAAAAATATTCAAAGTTCTTGCTACTTACACGCTTATTTCACCAACATTTACAAGTTTAGCCTAGGGTCCAGAAAATTTCAGAATATCCTTTTTAGTGGTGCAATTGCTTTTTTTAAATTACTTTTTTAAAGATGAAGGAAAAGAAAAAAAACCGTAGCTGGAGGATTAGTAATGATAATAAAATGTAAGAACGTAAGGATATTTTGAATTAATTTATTAAATGTTACAATTAATTAAGGTTTTAAGTTGAGATAAAAAGTCAACGGCACGAGCGGGATTCGAACCTACGATTTTCGGCTAGATACGCCGCTGCTCTACCACTTGGTCCGTCGTTACCTCGATCCACCCGGACACTAACTTCTCATCTCAACCCCACCTTTTGAATTTTCCCTCCTTTTTGCCGTTTTTCGAATCCTGCTC
>CM077104.1:21652784-21669588 GCA_039619505.1 Cimex hemipterus | reverse complement strand
GAGAGAGAGAGAGAGAGAGAGAGAGAGAGTGAGAGAGAGAGAGAGAATGAATAAGTGAAAGAGTGAGGTTTTTTAGGCGCCTGCGCGTTTATGAACAAACATGAAAAACACACGAATTTAGAAAACATTGGCTTCTTTTAGAAAAGTTTCACCTGCCAAATTCATACTTGCGAGTGCGCGGGTATGCACAAAATTTAATATGTAAGTTATTTTTACGTACATATGGATAAAAAGTATAAAAAAACATTAGCATAGTGTCGTAGTTTGTTGTTTCCAACCAAACAGTAATGTTTTGTTAAAGCTATTACATTATACCAGAATGTCATATCGAAATTGAAATGGATTATTCGTTAATTAGGTTAATTTGACCCATCTTGAAACAAGTAACTAAGCGCTATATCAACATGCTCACCTCGAAATGTGGTGCATAATTGTTACAGCGAAGGATTAAATTTCAAGTTTGATCAGTAAACGACCGTCGACTGTCAATTGATCTGTTACATGATTACGTCCGACGGACACTTTCACGATGGCCCACCGGAAGGTATTGTAATATTCGAAAGTGTGGCACAAAAATTGAACAATTTAATTGGATGTTTAGTGGATATCACCGGAAAACGACGAGTCCCAATAACTGAAACTTAATGTTTATACCATACATTATGACGTGATAATAAAAGGATCATATTTTATTCAGTATGAATTATTTAAAACACAAACCGTTCCAGGGTGGTTTTGCTTATAAAATTTAAAACATCCCAAGTCAATTAATAAAAGTAAAATGCGTTATGAAGTATGAGGTATGAAGTGTATTGGGTGTATGCATTATTTATAGGCTGACAAAAATAAACTGACATCTTTGACATCCTTGAAGGTATCTCAGGTCGTAAAATTGTTATTAAGAGAAAAAATAAAAACAAAAACACATAACACATTAAAATTTTCATGCTTCCCGCCTCCCCTGGAAACACTGATAGCAAACGAAAACCTCTGGATACGAAGTAAAATAAAGATAAATAAATTATAATTGATACTCAATATCAGACATTAAGGACAGGAATTGTACATATAACTAATAACATAAATAATATTTTTCTTTAAAAAAATTCAATGTCTCGAGCGGGATTCGAACCCACGATCTTCGGGTTGTTCTACCTCTTGACCTATCGAGAATTCAATCCTTTCGGAAGTCTCCAACTCTCTTTTCATCTCAACAAAGACCTTACGTAGAAAGAATAATTAACTGAAAAAAGTAACTTGGGCCTTTGGCCAATAAAACGTAAACGGATTAATATTGAATAAGCAAAATAAGTATCACTTCATTAAACAGCTCCCCGTGGCCACTTCATATGTTGTTGAAAATCCGAACCTGATTACACAACATTTGAAAATGGCAAAAATAGGGAAAATTCGAACGGTTGTATGTTGAGACGTGGGATTGGTGTCCGAGGTATAGTAGAGGCGTATTTAGCCGAAAGGTCGTGGGTTCGAATCCCGCTCGTGACACTGACTTTTTCATCTCAACCAAGACCTTATATAAAAATAATTAATTGAAAAAAGTAACAATATATTTGATAGAGTCGGGGATGTGGTCCAATAAACTGAAAGTGTTGAAAGTTCGCCAAGTTTTCGGTGTTATATTTCGCTTTCCTCATTTGCAATTGGTTTTTTTGTATCAACATGTATAAACATTTTTTTCTCTATTTCTTATATTTTATACTAAAAGCTATGTTTTTTATATATACATAAATGGCACTTATTACAAAATAAAATCACAGATAAAATCAGAGCGTAAGTAAAGAAGACTACTGTAGGCTCTTCTACGCCAAAATTTGGCGTAGTTTCAACACTGGAACATTCATTGGACCACATCCTACATCCTACCAACTATACTGTTGAATAACAGCTGGTTGATTATTTTTACATTAAATAATAATTGAACGAAGCAGGCGTTAAGCACTACTGTTTGACGGTTGGTGACCGATAGTCAATGATTATTTGGAGATCGTAAGATGCGGTCTGGTCTGACGTAGGTTTGTAGAAAACCATTTTCTTTTTCGTGCCAACGTTTCAATGTTTATTGAGGTCATCTTCAGTGCTCGGTTTTCTGTTAGATGTGTCATTCGTGTGTCTGTTCCCTCAACACGACACACAAATTACCTTCTAAAAACCTACACTACACCAGTCCGCATCCCACGATCCCCAAATAATCGTTAAGCAGTAGAGTAAAAGCGGTCTGAAGAACTACACAACAATTCCGCATTAAATACATTGAACGATAATATAAAAAAATAGTAAAGCTAATAATAATTTCCTTAAACAATTACTCAATTGTTCTATCACAAAGACACCAAGGTCACTTATTTCGAACGGGCCCTTTTCGAGAACACCGCCTTGAACTTAATTGAAACAAAGGGTTCAACACTCTCGACAATTGGGCACATTTCCGACCGAATTAACCATTTCTTACGCCTGGATTATCGTTGTATTAATAACAAGGTGTAACCGGAGCGTTTAATTTGCGCGAAGGCCGTTTCTATGCAGGCAGCTTAACTATTACGCGGTGGCATACCAATAAAGTAGGAACTGATCGATTTGTGCAGCAAATAGAAACAAGCCGAATTCAAACCGATGTAAGCGCTGGTGGTAAACTTTCGTCATTATGAGAGATCAAGTTGGAATATCGCCAAATTTAAACTTCATTATACTCAGAGACAACACGCGTCTGATTTATTAGCTATAATTTATCCATAGTGTTTTGCATAAACGCGATTAGAAAAGGGAGGATTGCTCGCATTTTCATTTACCCCCTAGCTTTGCACAACAATTAGAAACAGTTAAACTTGCAGATATGAAAATTTAGAGTTCAACCTAATTCTTACATTTTAGTACTGTCGCTTTTCATTTGGCGCGTTTCTCTCATTCATCGCATCAATTATTTATTTACAGCTGCACTTTTAATATGCAGCAACCAAAACTGTAGAAACAATCAAAAAGGGCGTGTAAGGCGTGAACATTGACTATCCAATGATAGGAGAAATTAGTTTACCAACAGAGGGGAGATGACTTGGTAACTATCCTTTGCTGACGTCAGGAAACTAAGTTGCGGTGTGTCCAGCTTCGCTTCAGTCTCTGACGAGACTGGCGGGTGATGTGGTGGTTGAGTAATCGAGTAATTTAGATTCAAAATTTTTGTAACGGAATTGGGAAAGGTCGGATATGAATGGGATTTTTAAGCCGGTATGGCTAGAGACATAAACGATATAGAAGTAATAGAGGGGGTGCAATAAACCGCATCCTTTAAGAGCTATTGCATCCCCCGTTTTCTGCTTAAAGCACACCGGTGAGTCCTATTTTATCAAGGAACATTATTAGTAGACCCGGCTTCAATGGTTGAATCTTTTCTATGGTCAAATTGTACATCCCAAAGCACTTCCTCATGTGGGCCAGTGTCGCAGTTTATTAATAGATATGTTGATGTCTCTTCTGCCTCTGTGCAGAATCTACATGTGCCGTCTTGGATTATTCTAATTTTCTTTAAGTGTCCGTTTAGCATACAGTGTCCTGTTAAGAATCCTATTAGGATTCGTAGTTTATTCCTGCTTCCTTTGATACATTCTGTAATACTCTTTCTTTCGAAAGATGTAAGGAGATTCTTGTATTGCCTGTGTCCAATGAGTGAATTCCATTGTTCCAACATTTTCTTTTCGTCCTTCTGTCCGAGATACTCATTGACAGTACCTACGCCACAGAAGAGTTCGGGTCCTATCAGCAGTGTAGCAGCTCTTTTTCTTGTCCGCTTTCTCGTTACCTTCTGCTCCTATGCGACCTTGGACCCAGCAGAAGCTGACTTTCTTCTGGGCACCTAATATGTTTAATTTGGGTTTGCAGTTCAGCACTATCTTTGAACTAATGATATTTGAGCTTAGTGCTTTGATGGCAGCTTGGCTATCTGACATGATAGTTCTTGTTTTTTAATCCTTTAGTCAATACTTGAATTGAGTAAATCTCTGGATTGCTTGAACCTCAGCTTGGAAGATACTGATGTATTTTCCCTTGGGTTCTGAGTGTAGAACCGAATACTACAGCACCTGTACCTTCTCGTGTTCTAGATCCATCTGTGAACCAAGATGTTGCCATTCTTAAAAGAGGTGTTTTCCTCTTAGTCCTATTCTTTTTTGGTACCTAGATTTATTTGGAAGTTTTGGTTAAATTCAAACATTCCGTTCATTCCGACTCTTGGAGCCGTGAGTATTGGATGGTCTTTCATTATTTTGTTTTATTCCTGCTGGAGATTATTGTTGGATAATCCTAATGATAGTTTTCTATGCTGTCCTCATTCCATGAGCTGTAGGAGGATTGATCGCCTATTTCCATACTAACTGTGGGACATGTTCTCATTGCTCCAGTTTTGCAAAAGCACGCAAGTCTTTGTATTTCTGTTAGTTCTTTTCTGTTAGTTACTTGTTCTGCTTTATCGGCCCAGGAGGTAGAGAAATAGAAGAGAGCATTAACTATTCTTCGAAGAACTTTAGATTGTACCGTTTGTAGTCTTTCAGAATGCTTAGTCGTTCTGTACAGTTCGAGCCCATATGTCCATAGAGGGACTAGTAGAGAATTGTGTAGTCTTTTTTGAAATGTAAGTTAGGACAGTTCGACACGATTCGCAACGGCAATAGGAAGATTATCTAAATATAGAGATAGGAGAGATGTTTTTTCATTGTATTCAGGTTTAGTTTTGTTAACCTTGATTCTCCAGCCAAGATTCAAGCGTGATTAAGTAGAAATTTGTAAATTACATGAAGCAGTAACGGGATACTTATCAGAGGTGAGTGCTGTTGTGACATCGCAAGTGTTATTATGAGTGGGTAGATCAGCCGTGTAAATTATGTAAAGGAGGGCAGCGAATACGCTACCTTGTGGAACACCAGCGAGAATCGGGTTAATGGAGGATAAACAAGTGTTTTGGACAGTTTGGAAATGACGGCCTGTAAGGTATGGATGTCAGGCAGATGGCACGAAGCCCTTGAGCAAATTCCTGGAGGATTTCCAGGAAGATATCACTGCTTCAGCTTGAGAGCAGTGGAAATTGGAAATTGGACTGATTGGCCTGTAAGGACAAGGAAGGGGAGTGGGTTTGTTTGATTTGAGAATAATCTTTATCGAACAGAATTTCCATGGGGTGGTAAAGTGGGTAATGCGTATGACAGCGTTGAAGAGATATGTTATGAAAATTATTGCTTTTTTAGGGAGTTAGGATCATATTGTAGGTGTTATTAGGTCGTAACCAGGACTTTTCATGTTCCGGAGATTGCAGATGGCTTGCTTGCGCTTGACTTCTTTCGGATCATTATCTTGGAACAAAATTTATTTTATTTTATCTAGCAATGTTTTACTGCTTATAGTAGTAACTAGTTCAATTAGTTTAATATCAAACAATCTAGCATTAGTGTTTCATACGTGTTAAATTATAAGTCGCTAAAATTATAGTAATAAATCTTTGCCATAATGAATTGCAAGTATGTTGATGATTTATTCATTGAATTTTATTTTTTTTTTACAGTGAAATGTATAATAAATTAATTTTAAAGGAGTATTATAAATTTTTCGCCACATTTTGTATTGGAAAATATATTAAGCTTGCCCCGTTGTCGGCGATAAATCTTCGATAAATTTGCTTGGGTTGTTTTGCGCCCACCAAAATAAATTTATAAACTTGATACTTTTTTATTTTAAAAATTTTTCTCTCTTTTTTTTAGTTTATGGACAAAAACGCATAACATCGAATTTATACCTACCAAGAATTTGTAACCAGGGGTCCTAATGAAGTTTGTTTCTTGCTAAAAAATTTTTTAACATAAGTTTTAAATTTCTCCAAAAAAATGTTGCGCAAAAAAATGATGTCTAGAAATTCTTTTCCATTATTATCCTTCTGAATTTATTTAATCAGAATGCTGCTTCTATTGTATCTGCCATATTTTGTTGTTTACAAAATTTCATTTTAAATCATTTAATTTGGAGTTGTATTTGGTTGCAGTGTAGTACTGCGTACGACAATTAAGTTGGTGGTTATGTCAACTTACTCTCTGAATAATTTATTTGCTCGTTTGAATTGTAGGCCTTGTATTGTGAAAGGGGTGTGGGTTATTAAGTGCCCCTTCAAGGCACGATTTTGACCCGGGTTTGATTTTCCTGAATGTAAAACGGCGCGCGGTACGTATATGCGAAGGAAACTTAATAACAGCAACAAGGAAAAATTCCTAAAATATCGTTTGACATTAAAAATCACCGAACAACCGTGCTAAAAATAGGTCACCCGTACGATGTGACGTATTTATCGACAATAACAGTAAATTAAACAAAAGTCTGTCACAAAATTGTCGTAGAAACTATTAATGATTTTAAGCACTTATTTTTCCCTTTTGGGTCGAACAACAAATCGGCACAATTTTCAGTACACCTTCATATTGAATGACAGGGGAAAAAAACGAGGAAAGATATACAGTTCATTTGAATAAATATTTCGACGAGACCTAAACTGAAGAATTAAGAAAGAAATAGTTTTGAGATTAAATGGCATTTTCTTTGATTTACTGCATTATTTAAAATTGAACGAGTAAAACTGAAAAAACCGAGAGAGATAGAGAGAGAGAGAGAGAGATAGATAGAGAGAGAGAGAGAGAGAGAGAGAAGAGAGGGGGAGTGGGAGAGGGAGAGAGGGAGTAAAGTGAGAGAAAAAGAGAGAGAGAAAACTAAAGAAAAAGAGAGAGAGAGAGAGAGCCATGAAAGATGCCATAAAGTGAGTGCGAGAGTGTGTAAGGGGAACAGAAGAAGGAGAGAAAGAAAGTGAGAGAGCTAAGCAGATTGATAGATACATACAAAAATATATAGATAGAAAGATAGAGAGAGGGAGGGGAGAGAGATAGATAGATAGATAGATAGATAGATAGATAGATAGAGAGAGAGAGAGAGAGAGAGAGAGAGAAAGAGAGAGAGCTATAACTTTTAACTATTATACAAAGGCAAACACAGTTGACATGAAAGCCCATCAACCGGTCAAGAAACTCTATTAACACTTTATTGTTGACAAGAATGTTAGGTAATTAGATACATCTTTCTAAAAACTATCCGGTTAACTAGATCTATATCTAGATTTTCTCTTTTTCCCTAACCGTCAGGCTTGCAGTGATTCGTCTTTAATATTTAAGTACGGAAACAACTCTGACCAAACTTTCAATTCTCGTACGTCTTAGATTATAATGACGAATCAGTAAAAAGATTAGAATCAACTCAAAATTTAAAGGATCCCATTATATGATATTTTGTTCAAAGGGCCTTAGCCAAAATCAATGTTTTCTGAGATTTATTTTTCCACAATTCTTTTTTAATAAATCGTATATGTCAATTATTTCTGTATTTGACGTAAATATAAGAACAAAATTGTCGCAAAATAAGACTAGAGGCATCGGATTAACCTCAGGCTTAGCCAATTGTTGACATTGTCCAGACGAAAGTGAGATAATAAGTAGCGTAGGCGTAAGGGGACGGAAAGATGAAGTAGTCGAATCAGCAACTCTTTCTTTATCCAGCCCTAGTTCACTCGTTCGCACTTTTTTCCGACTCCTAATCCCGATAAGAAAATACTTTACTTAAATTCCACAAGACTGCTTAGAGACCAGTGGTAATTTTTTGTCATTAACTGGAAAGAGCTGAGCGTAAGAAAATGAAACCGGGGCTCACCTGCTGACTGTCATGACTAATGGAATTACCCGGGAGAAAATTGACTACTCTCTATTGACTCTACCAAAAAAATGACATATCAAGAAAGAAATACTTCAAAAGTTCAATTATATTCTTCCTCTACGTAAGTTTTTTTCAAGGGCTGCGAGAAAATAAGGCATAAAAACCATACTTAACAAAGGCGGTCTAAAATAAAATATATTTTAAGTCCTCAAAGGAAATTTTAAAGGGGAACATGACACTAGTTGTTAACGTCCAGGTTTAATCAGTAAAAAAATTTATTAAAATATTTGATAAATTTGATTAATTCTTCTGTTTTTTAGAGAATAAACCCAATGGTAATTGATTGTGAGAAAACAGCTATCTTACTAACCAGACATTTGTCAAACATACATCTAGCTTTGCAATTTTATTTTTATTTTTAGTCATCTAGAAATTTCTAATATGTAATATATGTGATTAAGATCCTGCACACATTTTGCGAATTTATTCAAGGATACATTTTTAACCTTTTTTCCTTTAAACGTTTTACCTCTAACAATAATTATAGTGAGATATTGTGATATAAGTCTGAGTAATATTAATTTTTGTGCGTCTTTAGTACAAAAATCTCAAATGTTCTAAAATCTAATTGGGGGGGCCTGATGCTATTTGCGAAATTTTCTGGAAGCACTGTTGTCATTGGCTGAATATTCTCTCTTTCCCGCTATGTAAGGTCTTGGTTGAGATTAATAAGTCAGTGCCACGAGCGGGATTCGAACCCACGACCTTCGGCTAAATACTCCTCTATCACTTGCGCTGTCGTGTTCTTAATAATTATCATGAGAACGTGAAATTCACATATGAAGCTGAAAATTGTGGCTTTATACCCTATCAAGACGTGGAAGTGATCAGAAGACATACAAAAGAAATCAGCTCTGATAGATATGTCAATTATTTCTCTTTCGGTAAAAAACTGAATTGTGCTATTAATTTGATACATAGAGTTTTACCATGCTTAATGGTTCTGGAGTGAATTTAAAATACGAGATTTCTGAATTTTGTGAAATACCTGCTACCCAAAGAATGCTAAATCATGGTAGTTAACAAGTGGTGAAAAACTCGGTAGAGATTACCTTACAATTAATTAAGGTTTTTTGTCGAGATGAAAAAAGTCAATGGCACGAGAGGGATTCGAACCCACGACCTTCGGCTGGGAAATCGTATATAGAAAAAGTGTCATTGACTTTTTTTCATCTCGACTAAAAAACTTAATTAATTGTAATGTAATAATTGGTCAAGCGGATCATGAAATTAGGGAATTTCAGAAATATTACCAATCATTTCGATTTCAAGAGTATAACGCGGGTCTCAGTGTTTGTCCCAAATTAAAATATATTGCTAAAGAAATAAACGACATCAATTTCTGTTAAGAGAACAAAAATAACATGAGCTCTTTACATACTAAACTCAAGGACAAAGAAGAAAAGTTTTTGATTTGATCAAATATTGTATATAGGTTCTCGTTTAGTCCAATCAAATACATTAGTCCAACAAAACAGAGAATAAAAAAATATAATTTATGGTCAAGTTTCTGATTGTGGCGACAAATCTAGAACTGGTATCGGACTATGAAAACATTCAATAACAAGCAGGGATAAATTTGATTTTTCGAATGGTGAAATAACTGACAAAGAGAGTCAATTACTTAAAATGAAAATAAAACAAGTTCTACGTACTAAAATTGAAAACAATAATAAATTAATTAATGAGGTAAAGTTAAGTAATTAATTAGCGTCACGAGGGGGATTCGAACGCACGGGAGTTGGTGTCCGAGTGGATCGAAGTCACGATAGCTCAAGCTGTAGATTGAAACATTCAAACTGATACTACGAGCTTAAATTCAATCTATGTAGTTTATATTAATTTTAAAAATAGGTCTTTGATCACAAGAGGAGGGCTTCCGTGTTAAAGTTGTAGTCGGTCATCAAGGAAATTTGAGATTACCTCCAAAAACTTAAATATGACAATCTGCAGACATATTAGATAGTTATATTGATTGTTAAATCCACTGTAGAAATGTTTCTCATTATTTTAAATTAATAGGTCCTGACAAGGGGCGTCGGTGGCCGCAATCACTGTAAGGTAAAGGTCCCGGGTTCGATCCCAGCGGCCCTGCTTTTGAACCCGACATACTTACAATGCTTTTTGTTTTTTCTAAACACCAGAACACCGAAGGTTTATATGACCTCTGCTGTTGCGAAAAAAATGGCCCTGATGATGACCTTAAAATAGGTCGAAAGCTTGGATGTAGTAATTAAATTTGCTTTATTCTTCAAGACCATACCTTCATCCAGAGTTATTGAAAATAGTCATGTGGCGCTGATTCCCGATGATTGGAAGCTTTTATTTTATTTTTGTTGCTTAACACATAGCTCAACTAAGGGGGGGATAGAAAGTAGTGAACTGAGACGAAAAGGAAAACGTTCGGTTCCTCATTGTTCATTCAGAAACTTGCCAAGTTTTAAGCAATGCAAATAAAAGAACGGGGTTGCTAATAGAAGTATAAGTGAAGTGAGGTTGGCAACAATATGGACATCACTACTTTGACAGGCAGACTTTGGGGGGAGGGGGGTAGGACTTTGTATCTTTTCGTTTGAGTTTTCTCAGGTTATGGACTAAAAGGAAAGTAAGGATTTGGCCACATCGTAGATATCCTTACATTGACAGATTTGCATTGAGGGGTTTGGAACTTTTTCACGGTTAGGTTTGTGTTGGGTTGTAAATTTAATTTTATGTCTAATTTTTAAATTTTATTTTAATTTTCTATTTTATATTCTGCAATGAGTGCCCTATTTTGGGAATGTATACTGTCTGAACTTTGTAGAAATAATTATGCTAGTAGCTAGGCATTATTATTGATGTTGCACTTTATAAAGCTTTATCTATACAACAAGCCAGAGTGACATTTTCCGTGAAGATATGTTTTAGAATAATTGTAACACGTCTTATTGCAGTACAACTCGCATTTCAAATTACAATTGAAAATGAATTATGCTCTAATCAGGTAGATTAGTGTACTTCAAACATAACGAAATGCTCAATCTACATTCTATCCTTGAAATGTGTTAATTGCTATGTCGTGTATTGCATTACTGATTTGATAGTAATGCTCGTTACTGTTAAGCATTCATTTTTTCATTATCGGTTCAAAATGGATTATTTATTTATTTTTTGATAAGAGCATAATGCGCTTTAAATCGTTTATATATTTTTAATGGTAATTTTTCGTTCTCGATGTTTGTTTGCTAACGTCAAGGTTTATCTGTTAATTGGCAATTAGAAATTTTTTTAATTAGCCCGAGAGAAAACAAGAATCACGAAATTTTTTTGCAAGTTACAACCCCGGATTATAATTTAAAAAAATGATTGAATGAGGCAGACAAATGGTCCACAATACAGAGCAATTTAAACAATGTTTCAGTCGTCAGAATCATTTTTTCAACAAACAAATATAAAAATTAAATTTCCAAGTTCCACTTTTGTTCAGATGAATAAATTTAATTAAATTTATGATCTAACAGAATTACAGGCATGCACATTGAATCCCATCTGACTTTGTTTATTGGTATTTGGAGTTGACAAAGCGTCCTGGGTATGGTTTTAGAATATTCTGTTATAACAGTATGTAGTAGTCAAAACGCCTTTTTATTCTGATACTACAATTCTCACATTTTCAGTTTTAAAAGAATCTTTTTTATGTACAAAATGATGGATAACCATACATATATTATAAATAGACAGATTGATTAGATAAAGAAAGAAAGAGAAGAGGAAGAGAGAGAGCGAAAGAGAGAGAGCGAAAGAGAGAGAGAGAGATGTGATATGTGGGAGAAGGCAAGAGAAAGATAATCTTAGAATGAAAGAAAGAGGAAAAGAAGAGAAGAGAAAACTAGATAGATAGATAGATATAGAGAAAGTGAGAGAGTGAGTGAGAAAGCTAAAAGAACACAGACCGACTGTTAAACCAACAAATAGATAGGTAAATAGTAGAGAGATAAAACGAAAGCCAGAAAGACAATAGATTGTTCATTTCTTTTCTCTGTATTATTTTTTCACTTAACAATGACCTCCGCCAAACGGATTGTAATCCATGCCTGTACCTTGCTTTGTAAAGTTGTAAAGTCATACAACTGTATTCATGTAAAAATAAAAAGCATTAAAAAAAGATTACATATAGATGAAAGAGTGAGTGGGTGGGTGAGAGAGAGAGAGAGAGAGAAAGTGAGCGAAGCGCTTACAATCAATTTGACATAAATTTGAGAGAGTTAAACTCCCAGAATTGTACATCTATTCCGACGAATTTATTTTCCACCGTAAAGAGGGAAAAACCGTGATGTTAATTGGTACAAATTGATAGAAGGGGTGGCGCATTTCCATTCCTAATTAAGGCAAAGTCCGGATCACCGGCATAATTTTGAATGTGTCCCACGAGTTTTTAAAACTGCCTATGTCGCATACGGCTAAACAGATTAATATAAAAAAAAAATCGGTTGTTTCGTGTTAAATGAAAGCTTTTGACATGGACGTCTAATTGAATTTACGTACTAATTTCAGCCTCTAGCAAATATTATTCGGGTTGAAAACAATAATGTTGAGTTCATTTTTAAAATATTTGTGTACATTAGTTATTGATTGCATGTTATTTTTACTTTTTAAATATGTATTATTGTAGTAGATAAATTTTTCGAGGTTATTTTTGCTTGACTATCCTATTGAAGGAATAATAAATGATATTCTATATTTTTAAATTTGCTTTGTAGGTATGAACAGTCATCCGTTTTTGTTTTTTTTAATATCTCTCTCCCTCTTCCAGTCACACACAGTCTCTCTTCCGTTCACTCTCTTTTCCTTTCTCACCATTATCTGCCTATCTATTCGTCTGTTTCTCAATCGGTCTGCCTGTACCTTCTCTCTCGTTGTTTTAAGTGGTTGGATGCAACTCTTCTTCATCTTTTTGTCTTGTTCTCTATTACTCTGTATTATCACATAATATTTAATTTTATTTATTCGTTAAATTTAAAGCCTATTAGTATTGATGGATCCATGACTCACTAAATAGATATATAACCTGTTTAAAGATTGTACATTTTCTTACCTATTGCATGAAATGTTTGGGTAGGAATAGAAATAACAAACTGGCTTAATTTTCTCTCCCTTCAGTTTTTCGATTTGTTAACTGGCCTTTCAGTCATAGAAGATGTTTGTTGGAAACGCGGACTTGAACCCTAAGCCAAACTGGATCAGTGCCAAAGTCGACTAATACATTCATAGTACCATCGAAAGTTGGCGTTCTCATGACCTCTCCCCCCCTCTCTATCTGTGATTCTCTTTTTGGTCTGATTCACCCTTTCCCATTTCGTTTCTTCAGGCTGCTTTTACATGGAAACGGGTGGATAAATGGGTTTTGCCACTCTGCCAGCATTCTTGATGTGCTGCGACCCACCGACCTTGAAACCTTGAAACAGATCTTTTCTCACCAACGGCTCCTTCAATTAGTCCAAATGTTTCATTCCGGCTCAGGGTATGACCGATGTTTATATCAGCCTCAAAAATTCTTAATTAAGGATTATTTACAATTGTATTACTTGCTAGTAACTCATAATTACACTCGCTTTTATTTGTTTTTTAAATTTATTATTCTGGTCCCGTTTTCAATTATAGATTTTCACGTTTTTCAATTATGAATAATTACATATTAATGTTATTAAATTATTTATTTAGTATTCCATTTTGTAAATATACATAATTATTTAATTTAAATGATTTTGACACATCACATATACGACAAGTCCAACGAAACAAAACCTCCAAATATTCTATCAGAAACCTTCACTCCAGTTCACCTACCCTAGCTGACCAGTCACCTCACTTTGTGATAATTAAAGGCCAAATTCTCGTGCAATATCTTTTTATTTTTAACTCCGATCGCAATGAAACCAAGACAGAAATTGCAGGTTTTTAGGGTTTCTTGCAGAAAACTCCATTTTGTTCCTATTTTATACAGGGTGTCATTTTTAGATACCCCGTCTGAATTTATCTTGAACAAATGTTTGTTGATGTTTCAGTTGAATGTTTCTTAAAAACCACGATTAATTAAAATACAAATTGTCAGCTAAATACAAAGCTAAATGTGCTGCAATATACTGTTAAAAGAAAATATAATCCACCGTATACATCCTATCGTATTAACCTAATATCCAAATATTAGCCTGTACTATCACATGATTATTTCATCTAATTGACTTTTATTACAAAAAAGGGATTCTTTTTGTGAAAGAGAAAAGGGTGACATTTGTCCGGCTTGAGTGATGTGAAATGTCCTGCGGCTCGTTAAGGTGACATTTGAGAATGACAAATAAAGCGCATTTGTTAATGTCACTCAACCTGTAGCCACGAGCCTGGCCCAAAATGATACTTATTTTATCAAAAATTTGAAACTTTAAATTTGTTCATATTGCCTAATAGCAATCTATCCTTCAGCATTACATTAATCGACTATTCTCAGAAACAGGTAAAGTTTTAATTAAGACATTATAATTCGGGCCCTTGGAAGTTTTTCCCTTAAGCCCAGCTCATCCCTGAACATAATTAGTTTTATTCAATAAGCCCATAGACGTTTTTCGATGATTTATTAACCGCTTTCGAACGGCCTTTTATTCGCTTAACCAACCATTTACTCGAGATCGTTGAGTTAATAAAGATTTCCTCAAAGCAGATTTCTCGGACATTTATTATCCGTTATTTAGGAAATGAAAAATTGGAATTATTTTTTCAATAGCGTACTTCCGTTTCGTTAAATTTTCCATTCTCTTCTTATTTAACTTGGTAATTGGTCTCGGTAGAAAATATTCCAAGGGTTAAGGATATTTATTTCTCCCTTTTAAGAATTGCCGGCAATCAGTGATACCTTATAAACGTTCACGGAAAAATGTGCTAAACGTCAGTTAACAGGGTTCAACAATCCAATAGCCCATCAAAAGAATTCTTCTATGTTCAGTTCAATTGTTCTTTTTTTTCTCTTTGAGCATGGATATTTAAATTTTTGCCATAATGGAACACCAAGGTATAAAACTATGAGAGTATATTCGGATTTCATAATAGTTTAAAGGGTAATTCAGTCGAGTTGTTGATTAAACTATGGTTGATTGCATATAGATATTAATTATAAGATAATTAACCGCAAAATGCAGTGCAGTTCAATAGATTTATTTCAACCTTTGATTACAATGTCTGTGAATATATATTTGTCTAAATTTATTTTAAATTATATTACAGTTTAAAATGGCAATTTCAGTTGTCGCCGAGAATCAAACAGATTACACGATACTTGAAAAATGACAAAAAGGAGAGAAAATTCACAAGTTGCGGTTGAGATGGGAAGTTAGTGTCCGAGTAGATTGAGGTCACGACTGTTCTAGTTGTAGAGCAGCGGCGTAATAGCGTAATAGTTCGTAGGTTCGATTCCCGCTCCTGACACTGACTTTTTATCTCAACTAAAAACCTTAGTCAATTGGTGGAATGATATTATTTGGTCAAGCGGATCACGGAAAATAGAGATAATAAATAATACTAGAAGATTATTATTTTTCAAACCACAACGCTGTCCATTTTTTACATTTCCATAAGAACAATGATTTTTTTTTTGAAATATAAAACAAATAAATAGATGTATTACGTAGTGGACAATAGAAATCTCTGCATGTAGAACAATGAAATTACCCTTTTTACTCCTGGCCTTTCATGAATTCAGAACTCACAAAATCTAATGACCGAAATACAAAAGGCCATAATGGTATTTTGCTTTTGATTGTGGAATGAAATAAAAATGCCCATAAAACAATTGCCAAAACAAACGGGGATATTTTGGCATCGTTTCAAACAATTTCTCGGCGCGTTATAGAAATTTTCAAAACCAATCGAAACAAAATTAGCATAAAAAACATAAAAATACAACCAGGTTAATGGAGAGGATCATCTAAATTGGATTTAATTTTGTATGAATGCTATTGATGCCTGACAAACTCAGCGCTCATCCAAGTTATAAATAGGTGGTATAACAGAGTTATAAAATGAAACAACGATGTTTACGTTGCAGCCGGGGCTAAACGGTAAACGAGTGTAAAGAACAAAGTCCACTATCACAGTGATTTATGATACATAAAAATTGACAAACAAATGCGCAAATCAAATCTTTAAAATCTATCAAGATTAAACACAAAGCTATGTCTGTTTGTAATTATAAATGCTATATATAAAACAGTTTATATTCTTTTTGACGTCAGAAGATTTGTACGTAGTTCAATTGTGTAACTCAATCTCTCTGACTTTCTCTCTTTCTTGCTCGTTACATGGTCAGAAGGACGAGCGCTCCTTGAACCAAGTCTTAAAAAAAATTGTTCATTCATTCAACTTTTTTCTCACTCTTTCCTACTGCATCACTTCCCCTCTTGCACACTCCGTCTCTTTCTCGATTGCTTTCTGGTACCGTCCGACGTACGAGAGATCCTTGACACCAAATTGTAAATGAATTGTTCATTCATTTATCTTTATTTTTGTCACTATATGTCTAGCCTGCTCTCCCTCTCTCTCCCTCTCCCTCTCACTCTCTCTCTTTCTCGCTCACTCTCTCTATCTCTTTCTCATTATATCGTCAAATGTTCGATTGCTCCTTGACGCCAACCTTTAAAAAAATCGAACATTCATTCATCTTTATCTCTCTCTCTCTCTCTCTCTCTCTCTCTCTCTCTCTCTCTCTCCCTCCGACACTATTTTTCTTATCTTCTCTGTCCTATGTATTTTCCCTTGTTCTTATCGCTCTCTTCTCTCTTTCATTCACTCATTCACCATAAGAAATCCATTATCAATTTTTCCATCTCGACATATGTCAGACTTGGTCACTCACTCCTCCTCGACTCTTTTTCTTTCTCCTCCTCTCACACTCTCTCTCGACATGTTTTCTCTTCTCATTCTTTTTTTTAAATCATTTTGCTCTCTCTCTCTCTCTCTCCCTCCCTCTCTCTCT
>CM077104.1:21625221-21647784 GCA_039619505.1 Cimex hemipterus | reverse complement strand
TCTCTCTCTCTCTCTCTCTCTCTCTCTCTCTCCCTCTCTGTCCTCCCCACTCATCTTCTCTATAGGTTTCTCGTTTCATCGTCGAAACGCGAGGTCCTTGAGACCAAGTCTTAAATAAATTGTTCATTCATCTTTATTTTCGGACCTAACTGCCAAGCCACCTACATCCTCTCTATCACTCTCCCCTCAATCGTTCATTTCTCTCTTCCTCTCATCTTGTAATGCTAACGATTTATATTTGGAAGGAACTCTGAAAAGATTTTGTCAATTGATGTATGGTAGAGCAAGTTGACAAACAATTTTAGATATGATTTTTCTTTCATCTTTTATTTACTTGCCAATCAAAGAAATTTACAATTTTACAGATGTGTTATTTATACAACATTATTTTATGAACATTAGATTTATATTACATAACAATGGGATTGATGTGATATTTTAGTTTCTAAAAGTTCTTAGAAATAATGAGTAAATATATGATTCAAAAATTGTTTACAAAGTTGTTCAAAGGGTTGCAATACGCTAAAAATGAACTGTTGTCTTTTCTTTTGTAGCTTGAGATAATAGTCAAACAACGTTGTATCGTAAAAGTATGATGGGGCTGTAAGGGGGACAATCCGACACGATTGTTGCTATAAAATCTTTAGACGCTCGGCTGGGAAGTCTCAGAAGAATTGGCTTTCCACCTAAAAGTTCAATAATTTCAATGGCAAAGCTCGAGATATTGCAGGCTGGGGAGCCAATAAAAGAAGTTCAAAACCTCCTTTTACCCAGGTAATCATTTCTTTTATTTTCGAGCCCCCAATAAAACCGGCAATCATGCTGATGTCCCTGCGGGAATTTTTAATCTGTGGAGAAAACGTTTTGGAAATTTTTCATCAAATATATCTTACAACCAATTCGTGTAACCGTTTCGGGCTGATGTGGAATCTCTACATAATAGAAAGAGTAAGAATAATGCCGTTTACCATTGAATATCGATTTTATATCATGGGAAAATTGTGGCTGTCTTTGAGTGTTAGATAATTATTTCTACTGTCCATTGTGAACCTACCACAAATTAACTATGCTTTAAATAATTAAAGCAAAATCCCATGTTTCCCTGGCACTAATTGCTAACAAAGTCCATTAAACGTAGACCGAGTTGTTGAAAAGTTTAATGAATAGTTAGAGGGAATCTTTAGGTCGGCCTAAAGTAGTTCCCAGTTCTCCTCCTCGAGTACACGGATAGCTTGATGAGAAAGTTCAATTTATGAGAGTTTCTCAAGGAAGTACTTACACATGCCGTGAATTCTTGTTAATAAACTCACCCCCTTTTTTCCCCGTACAGTTATAAAATAGTACTTATAATGTTGTTCACCCTATTTTCGAAATGCATAGCGCAGATAGAGCTGAAATGGAAGAATTTCCATGAATAAAGAAGGCCGTGAAAAGATTTTCTCGAATGCCTTGGAATTCGTAATGGAGACGAATGATTCCTCACTTCCATTCCGTTTGCTCCGAACATTCTCCGAAGGATGGTATTCAATAGGATACTACCGTGTGCTATCAATTTTTTTTTTATTAAAAAAAAGAAGACAAAAGCACTTTTGGCTCAATTTTTATTACACTAGAGTTTAATGTAAACTCGGTATAAAAAACTGTTTCAGTCGATGTGATTTTCTCGACTATGATAAATGGAATAATTTGACTTTAAGCAATTCACTTTTTTAATGTGTTTATTTATAACCTATATTTATAACAAATGTGAATGCAATATGATTTCACGCAGTCTCAGCTGAACTGGGAAATGCCATGAGAAATCAGCCAATTCTGGTCCTCAGTGTGAGGGATTAAGAGACCACGAGGTTTCGTTCGGTTAAGAAGAGGTGGCTGTATTTCCGGACGCAAATGTGACGAGAAGGCACTAGCACTATGGTTGAAATGGATGGAGATGCTATCATGAAACTTTTGGAATTGGGAACGAATCCGTTAGTTAACAAAAGAATATGGAGGTAGTTGTGGACAATGGGGTTAAAGTAGTACGACAATTTCTCTGAGGGCTTTTGTTTGAAATTGGAAGCACTCGTTGTCGGCAGGCATGGCAGTTCCACTCCATATGTCCTAACTGGTTGCAGTATAGTATTGTATACAGTTAGTTTAGTTTTGCCGGTAAAGACAAGTTTCGGTCCTTGATGACTTCAAAGTTGCCCAAGTATTCCGCTAAGTTGTCTCTTAAACCTTGTGTGAGGATCCCATGTCAATCTGTAGTTTACGTATAGTCCTAAGGATGGATATCAGTATCATATTGTTGATGTATGGTGGAGGACAAGACTATTTTTTCACTGTGAACGTAAACTGAAAACATTTTTCTTCACTCAGTTTTGTCCTCCATTTTGTGTATACTCATCAGAAATCGGTAAGCTCAAAGTGTTTTTGGATGTTGGACATAGCTTGGATAAGATTCGTGTTGTAGAACAAAATTGTGATACGGTGCGCGTGATTGATGGTTACGGTATTGGAGTGTGTGAGTCAGGAGTATAAATAGTAAATAGGGGTGGAACAAAGAATGCTCCTTTGTGGGACGCCGGCTTGTATATGTCTGCATTACTAGAACTTTTTGCCGCACATTTGAATCAGTGGTCTCCTAATAAGATTATATGATAAAGAATCGTTTAACCTTTTCTCTTATATCCATCAATTCTTTAATTATATTGTAAAGGAAACTATGAAAATTATAAAATTACTTATTAACATTTCTTTTAAAAAAAGTAAAATGTTTGAATTTATAAGTATTAAAACACAGTTTGGTATATAAAAAACTCATCAGTGATAGCATTGAACCGAAAATGATGTTCACTTTAGTCTGTCAGCGAGAAAGGACGGTGATCAATTTCAATCAGTCCGTCAACATCACAGGAAAATCGTTTAAAAAATTCCATGAAATCGCCAGCCAGAAGAAGTGTCGTTTCCTGCAAAAATTGTGTGTCAAATCAAATCCTAGAAGATTTAGATATGAGATTTTATGGTTAAACCAGTATGCAAATCAGTAAATCAATGTTTATTGTCTAGTATTTTAAATCGTACTGTGATTTCAACCGTACTAATCGAATTTGACAATAAGTAAGTTAAGTCGTATTGGTACAACGGCGAGTTTGCTTGATGAACGCAAACTTTCCAATGGAGGTAACCCTTAGCGCGGTTGATTGGATTTGTCTGTATTACCAAATAAGTAAAGTCTGACAACGAAGATTTGGCGTAATTCAATAAGAACTAAATAATTGTAATAATTTTGACTTTTCTCATTGGTCGCGTCTTTTAAAGGATATTGACGCAGTCGAATATAGTGGTTCAGGAAGAAATATGGTGTCCAATATGTGAGAGATAGATGAGGCAGCAGGTGTTCGGAAGAACCAGTTGTGGACAACCGTGGACGTTTCCGAATTGGTTGATAATGAATCAACACTTTCTGAACGCTTTCCGACCCGAGGAAACAAGTTTCTTACTACTTTTCTTTTTATTACAATTGCAATACAACTGCCAGCTTGGCTCGTTTGGCCCGTTGAAAGTTTTATTATAAAGAAACCTTTTCCCGTGGGCTTAGGCGACCTTGAACTTGGGCTTTGCCGCTCAGGTGATTCTCGGGGGGATTCTTTTGAAATTGGGTAAAATAACTATTTGCATACCAGGGTAAAGGGACAATTTTTTAACATCTTACACATTTTTACTTTTTAATTTATTAAAATTAGTGTTCAGTTTTTAAAATTTTATATTTTGTCTAAATCATATTCCATGTAAGTAAAAAAAAAGTAATGTAACATAATTCCTGAAAGAATGAAAGGATTAACGACTGACTATCATTAGATATTGACGAAGGGTCAAACTACGTCACACCACCAATACTTACTCCATATTACTCACAATAATTCAAATATACGGAATGTACAGAAAAACATTTTCTTTATCGTGCCAACGTTTCGATCTTGATTGAGATCATCTTCAGGGCGCTCTCAATAAAGATCGAAACGTTGGCACGATAGAGAAAATGTTTTTCTGAAACCTACATGCCATCAGACCGTATCTCACGATATCTGAATAATTATCGATTAACAGTCGTTAAACACCACACATTACTCACAATTAGAAATTCATTCGAGAATTCGAACCCAGGACTGCTAGCGCGACACTGGACGCCCTAACATCTCGACCACCCCGAACAAACAAAATTTATTAAAATATATTCACTTCATTAAATGAAATCGTTCCAAAAAATCAACATTGATTTACGGTTGTCCGCTGATGAAATATAGAAAAGAAGTCATAGTTTCGCAAAGGTCAATCCGGCAATGGTCGATTTATTATTAATTTACAATCGTTTTCTTTATTCCCGTCTCACATTTGTTCCGGCTATTTAATCTGTTGGAATTATCGAGGAGGTAAGGAAATAAATTGAAGTTAATAATTCAGGCGGAATCGTCTTTCATTTTTTATTCCTTTGTTCTTGTAAATTTCCCTGTGAGATGGAAGAAAGTAATTTTTTTTACGTTCAATTAGTGTTTAATGTTTTAATTTTTTGATATATAACTTAGACGTGATTTTATAGATATTGGAATGCTTTGAATGGACAAGAAATTGGCGGGTTTACCTTCCGTGTTTTGCATTCAACCGATCCATTTCTCGGAAGAACAGTGACGAATGATGTAAATTGGAATGTTGATAACAAATCGCTAGTGTTCATTGGAAATCCAAGTGAGTCAAAGCTGACATTTACCATTAAATAAATGATCAATTCTATCAGAGCGAATAATCAACTAGGCAAAGTTTAGGAATTAAACAAAAGCCGATTAAATAGTAAAGAAATTTATATTATTATTAGTACAAGTGAAAGTATATGTAATACAGGTGGACAAGTTAAATTTAAAATGAAATGATGTAACATAATTATAAGTGAAAAAATATAAAACTAAATTGATAGTAAAAGTAAATTGTGCTTTCGCGTAGTTTCCAAAAATTCTTTTCTTCCAAGGTATGCAAAATCCATTTCTTATTCTTGCTTTTAATGAATGAATAACATAGTAATTTGATCAATTAATCTTTATGTAATGAAGAAAGCGGGATTCGAACCCACAACCTTAAGCTAAATACGCCGCGACCATTTGATCTATCGTGACTTCGACCCACTCTGACACCAACTTCCCATCTCAACCACTATTCGAATTTTCCCTACTTTTAGCCATTTTTCAAAACTTTTTCATTTTCAACCAATACTTTACATAACGACTAATTTTGGTCAATTGGATCACGAAATATAATATATGTCAACGTATAAATTTTCTTTTTGAGATTCCTTCATTTGGCTGCTGATTCCAAAGTCCAAACAATCTGATCATCTTTTGTCATCCTAAGTTCAATTAGTCTGTTACCCACAAAAATTCATAAACCATCCTTTCCGGTTATAAATTCCCTGACCACCAATTTTTGTTCTAGCCATCACGGCTATCGTTCTTTCGTTCTTGAGAAAAAGGAATTCTCCTAGGAACCGAAGAGATTTCTATCTATCTACCTGATCCTAAAAACCTACCTAACCGAGATATATTTTCCAATCATCAATGTCCTCTTTCTATCAATCTGCTATCGCACAGATGCAGTGGTACGACAAGGAAGTATCTTAGATCCCATCGTGCAGACAGTAAAACCGCAAATATTCCTATCCTTGAAACGGTCGTTACCACTTATGCGGCTACTGCCATCCTTCGTTCTCCTTAAGATACTGTCATATTAACCAAAAAACCTGCACACCCATGTCACATCCCATGGGCAGTGGTTCAAGTGGTGAGATATGACAATAAACATACAAAAATATGAACATGTCAATTTCAAGTTTTGGGTTATGACTGCTGCTCCTAACTAGTGCAGTAGTATTCTTTTCCATCAGCTAATAAAGTTTGCTATTTTGGGATATAAAGTGACAAACTACCCACATGAACTCAACACAGGCCTCCACCGCTGCTCCGTATAAACCGGTTCGGGGCGGAATATCGAGTACTCTCCGACCCGGACTCTAGAGAGAGGATAGGCGTGTGTGATTGGATTTGTATATAGAGGTATGTATGTATTTATTGTATGAGTGAGTGTGTGAATGACTAGTTTTAGGGAACGTTAGGGCGCCGAAATGACCAAAGGAATCGAAGGCGCCCGACCAGAGCCCAACCACGGGGTCGCTTATGCACCAAGGTGGGTGACTCCCCCGACCTATCAGGGAGAGGCCAGAGACTTCCTAGGAGGTCTCGCAGTTCTAATTCTAGTACTCAACGCAGGCTTCACACTTTTTCAAAGTTTGCTGGACGATCGATCAAAACTGACAAACGACATCAGACAAAGCAGTGCTGTCCCAAAGTATCACGCTCAGTGATGCAGAAACGAAGATGCAGAATTATTGCCAAAAAATTGATGAGTGGGCTGCAAAGTGGAAAGTTAAGCTGAATTCTACTAAGTCCAAACTCATTAACTTTACTTATAAGAGGACCTCAAGGCCCTCACATATATTACTGGGTGGAACTAATGTACCTCAAGCGGACTCATATAAATACATAGGGCTGCACTTGGACAAGCATCTAACCTGGAATAACCACATATCCTCATGTGTAACGAGAATTCGCTTGCGAATTCGCAATATCAAACCAATTCTCTCTAGCAATTCTATCCAAATCCGACTTAAGCGACTCCTTTATCTAAGCCTAATAAAACCAATATGGTTTTATGGCTCGCCCATTTGGTGTGTTCTGCATCCACCTCGCAAATAAAACGGATACAAACGCTGCAGAATCGTGTATTACGTTTAATAACAAACGCGCCCTGGTTCGTAAGGAATGACCAGCTCCACCACGAAATATCGTTGACATCGGTAGAAGATGAACTGAAGAAGAGATACTCGATGCTGCTTGCCAAAGCTGACTCCCACCCGAATCCGGCAATTGCTCAAATTTCAGCGAATATGCCTGCCTCCACCCCGCCAACAAAGACGGCTAAAAAGAAAGCATCATACGGACTACAGATTGTAAATATGTGTAATGTAAATAAGTGATAGTGTAAACGTGCTCCTTACGTTTGTTAGATAAAAACAAAAAAAAAGGTTAATTTATTTAATATTGAGATATTTATTTATCTCAAATTACTATACTCCAATGAGTGAATTTTGTGTGGACTGCCATAGGGCAGAACCCGCCCTCAAATACCATGTTAATCACATTTTTTGAGTGTGCTGTATATCATTATTTGTTAGCAAAATATAATGTGTATGTACACAAGAGTTAAATAAAATAATAATAAAAAAAAGACTTTTTTAAAAATTTATTTAATTTATTTATTTCGAGGGTTCGCAACAGCAGAGGTTCAAAAAACGTCCAACCCCCAACGCATCCAATCCATACCAATATCCTCCGAACTATCGTCAATGTGCCTTTCTTCCAATCTTCCCAACCACAAAGATACCTATCTGATATGTCTGTGAAATAGCGAAAATTAGCTGCATGATTTCACATCCAATTATTCGTCCATTCAATCCGCATTTCTGAAATATTTCGTCATATAAAGTATGTGTAGTATCTTCCCAGACGGCTGAAGCGTCACTGACCTAGCGACCTCTTAAATCCTAAAAGTCAAAGTGAAACTAACGAACAGTTTTTCGTTATTTATGTACCTTTTTTCGATTCATTTCGTTTCGTGTTTTGGCCTAAGATGTTATCAAATTTACTAAAGAGCAGCATTTGGCGCAGGTGTAAATTAATTAATTTAAAAAATAGGTCATTAAACATTCAGCACTGTCTACTCTCCGTTCTTCCTCCTACGTAAAACTATAATAACTATTTTTCATTTATTTAAATTAAATAAGGTCTAATGAGAGTAATGTTATTTGTCGGAGGATATATTCTTTTCAGTTTTTAAAATTTAAAAATTCTACTATAGGTCTTTACATTTTTTTAAGGTTTAAAAGGTAACAATCAAAATTGACTACATATCGTGAAATGTAAAAATCCTTATTATAATAATTAAAAAAAAAAAATTAAGGTGAAGAATAAAATCTTACTTCGTTTCCAGTCTCACCAATTTCCCCTTGACATTTCTTATTCCATTATAAGAAAGATTTAATGAAACTTTGTAAATAAATCTTTTACTCACAGAGATACTCCCATTGTTAATTTATTATTAATAAAGCAGCTCTTTGACATAACAGCAAAGGGTGGATTTTCTCTTGCTTCCGGTAGTTAATGTATTTTTCATCTTCGTCAGAAATAGAAACGCTTGAAGAAGATCGTGCAGGTTTAAAAAAATTTAATTTATTCGAGTTAAAATATTTAAAAAGAAGAAAAATTTCTTTGCAGGGTAAGAATTGTAATAGCATTGGACTAATTTATTAATGATTAACAAATTATTTCTATTTTTAACACGGTCTCTCTCTCTCTCTCTCTCTCTCCCTCCCTCACTATTGAGTTGTATGCTAAATTCAGTTTTCTTCTTCCCATGAAGTTCATCGCAGTTCATCGCAACGTAGGATTGAATTTTTTGAATCCTTAAACAGATATATTTTAGATACGTAAAAAGAGTGTCTCGTGGATAGACGTCACCTCATAAATTATGTCCCCACTTTTATTGCACCTGTAAAGAGTGGAAATCAAAGATCGCATCTATTCCGAGCGTTCCTCGTGAGAAGCGTGTCAGAACGGTGAA
Source organism: Cimex hemipterus (assembly GCA_039619505.1). Classification (NCBI taxonomy): domain Eukaryota; kingdom Metazoa; phylum Arthropoda; class Insecta; order Hemiptera; family Cimicidae; genus Cimex; species Cimex hemipterus. The sequence goes on along the minus strand of CM077104.1, from coordinate 21,639,078 downwards.
AGAATACAAATCGACCCCAGCGGATTCCCCTCGAAAGTTTCTCCGGCTCAAATTTCCGTAGCATTTACGCAGATCTGTTGTTTAATCAGTTAGCGCGTATTGCGCGCTTTGTTTTGTAAAATGATCGCTAATGATTCTAGTATTTGCATATTTTTAACTTGAAAACAAAATAACACGACCACTGGAGCTTAAAGTACTCCATTAAAAGTTCATATCCTCCATATTTATTGTACCAAAGCCATTAAAACAGTTTAGAAATAATCCTTTTTATAACATAGCTCTGCTCTAAATAATCATCAATTTCCGGTCTGTAGGAAGGATCTTTTCCACAACAATTATAATTTTTTCAAAAAAATTCCAAAATATGTCTTGTCTACCTTACCTATCTGTATATAAGACTCTGTCCTTAGGAACCGCGTCCCTCCAAAACCTATAAAAATTTGCTTCAATTATCCCGATCTTGAAATCCAACAAACTACTGCCCAACGTATCCTAGAATTCTATAAGACTCCTTTGGAATATTCTTGAAAACCTCCTCCAACAAATTCTACATCTAGTATATTCCTTTCATTTAATTCTTGATCCATCAGCTTCCGATACCTACATACTACACTTCAGTTATGCTTCTGGCCTGGCAGCAAGCTCAAAGGTTTCCATTCCACAACATCATCTTCATCCTTAAGTCCAACTTTAGGTAACGGCGGTTCCTCACTCCGATCCATCCTACCCGTCCGGGAATCCAGTATATGACTACTAACCATCCTTCTTAAGTAGTAACGGTTTGCTCACTATGTACAGCTGAAATCCCTGATTATCCGAATACTTCCTTATCAACTTTTACCGGCGATACTGTAATCATATTGCAAAAATCCTTTCTTTCATGTTCATTCTCTACAATTCACCTTACCGATCAGATTTGGCATGGTGGAATACTGTATAATCTGAAAGACATCCTTCCAGTTATTTGTCGGTAACGTACGGTATTTCCCAATCACCCACCCATCCTGTCTGCTCAGGAGTTCTCCACAGTAGCATCATTGGTCCTATTTGCTTAATATGTACTGTTGGCATTCCTATGCATGCCAATATTTCCCTGTTCACATTTGTCGATGATATTGCAACCGTGCACGTTTATTATTTACGGTCTCACGTTTCGGAAATTGGTACAGACTGCTCTTTGGATTTTCCGGTAGTTAATTATGGGTAAAGCAGGATAGAACTCAGTCCCACTGCTTTAAAGCTTACATTCTGATTTAACCGAGAGAAAATCGGCATTAAGTGTCCAAACTACTGGAATTAGTCGGCACGAACATGCAGGTCCTTTGATAACTCGCGTATTTTGCCAATGATGATATGAAGTATTTATAAGCCAATTGGCTGTCGGTGCTGCAATGTTTTTGTAACGATCCTCGATTGGATTTCCTGCATGATGCGCAAACTACCCCAGAATCATTTCCATTTATTTGAACAATATTTTATTTGAAACTTGTGAGGGGGTTGAATAAGGATATCAAAAATCTGCGAGTTACATAAAGAGGGAATCTTTATAAATTATAACCATACCTTTTTACAAAATTAAGAATTTTCGCGCACTCCTTCAGCTGTGAGAACCGAATAGAGTCTCAGCCGAAATACCGATTTCTCTGGTGTTTCTTGCCAGAGTCCAAATGTTCCTGCCTCTTCTTTGTCCATCCTTTAGGTGATGGTAAAGAGTGCAGTGGCCAATATAAAGTCCAATAATTCTCCACAGATCTTGCTAGCTGAGAAGGAGGATTTCCTTCTTCTTTCTTTTTGATCAATTTATACATCTTTTACATATACACCTCATACCTAAAGAAGAAATGGATAAAAGTAAACCTAAACCAATCCCAGTACCTTCACACTATGGTAAGCAATACGTCCTCTTCGATAGAATTTCTCTAGCGCTAGCCATAGACCTTACGTCTTCAAATAAGATTTCAAACTAGATCAGAAAGAACAATAGCTTATTTCAAAACATTGATAGACGATCAGAACAATGCTGCTCACTGAAACATCCATGTCTTATAGAATACCAAACGTCCAGTATCGTACCACCCTTTTTGGAATTGCAAACATTTTTTTTTCTATATGGTCACAATCCTAGCCTTCACGATTTCTTCAACATCTCTTTCGTCTTCACGTCTTAAAAATATAAAAAATTCCATTCTTCAAACATTGGTCTTTATCTGTTCCTCATAATCCTCAACCCCTCTGTACTAGAAAAGATACCAAATGCTTTAGTAACATGTATGTCAAATAATACTTTCATTTTGGCCATTTGGTGTCACTTATAACAAGAAAGCCGTGAGTACATTATTTTATGTTTTTTAAGTTAACGTACTATCTAATTAATTAATGAACCTCTATTTTAATAAAACCAGCAGTAGTGCGAGCGTGTTTTTTAAGATTGTATGAATTTCATGATTATGAATTATTACTTTTGTATGATATTTTCAAAGGAACTCAATTGAATTGCCATGCTTTTATGAAATATTATAATTGTAGTAAATTCCTAACGTCGTATTATTTTAATTACTAAATGTTTCATTAAGTTTAATTGTTTTTGTTACTTTGTTACAGTTCCATGAAGCCGATTGACCCGAAGGCCTAAAAACAATACGAATTAGAACTGGTAATTTAATTTTTGCTAAATTAAAAGTGATGTTTCGTAATGAATTATGTTGCATTTTGTACAATTCCCGGTAAAGGTAGAGCACAAGAAAACCCTTTGATGTATTTACATGTTTGCACAATGTTCACAAAGTTCAGCAGGTTAAAAGGCTGAAATGTTCACAGACTTGATTATGGGTTAAATGAATCCTACCCTCTCAGCCTTTCAGTTCTATTTTTCTCGTTCTATCTCTTTCTATTTTTTTTTTTTTTTGTACCTCTCTATACGTATTTCTCCCATTCTCTTTAGGTATATCATCTTTCTTTTAATTTCATATCTTGCTATCAATTTATTTATCTTTCAGGTTTTATCTTTCATCCCTAAACTGTAAATCAACGTTTCTTCCCCCTCTCACCCTTTCTCTCTCTCACTCTGTCTCTTTCTATCTGCCTCTTCTATCTATCTACTTCTATATAGTTGTATGTATTTATTTCTTTTTATCTATTTATTTCTAGGTATCCAGCTATCAATCTACAGTATATAACTATTATGTATATCCTTCTCATCCAACATTTTTAGCTGTCATTTTTACTCTCTCTCCCTTTTCTGTCTCTTCTCTCTTCTCTCTCTCTCTCTCTCTCTCACTCTCTCTCTCTCTCTCCATTTTCTCTACCTCATCTTTGTCATATTTGCTGCTTTTGTATTTCTTTGGTTCTACCCCGTTTATATTACCGTGTTTATATTTCCTAAGTCGTGCTAACTTCCCCTAACAATATTGTTTACTATCTCCCTCTTTTATTTCATGTTTTATCGATCTTCCTCTCTTTCCATTTGGCTCTCACTCTCTCTCCCTCCCGTCCGCTCTTTCTTTCTTTCCTTTTCTGTCTCTCGCTCTATCTCACCTATTTCACATTCAGCTTTCTCTTATTCTAAGATGCCATGCTGTTTCTGATTAAATTATTTAGTGCAATTATTAGAGCCAAAATTTCATTCCCTGTCGCAGTAAAAAAGAAGGAATGATTCATAAATATAAATGAGGGCAGCAGCTTTGGATGCAGGAAGTATAAACGAGTGTTTTCATATATATTTATATGGAAGAGAGAAATCAAATCTGACCCAGATAACAACTCCCCAAAGCGTTCCAGATTTATTTGATGCTGACATATGTCGTTTCCAAAGAAAAAATACCCTTGCCGTTAACAGCTGTCTATCGGCACTACGCTCTGACAAATCAGGGTTCGTCTTTGTATTTCATTTTGATCAATAGAGAAAAGTAACACGCTCAAAATTATTTATGACGCACGTGCTCACATAAAAGGCGGTGACGTTTTTCTCGACCGCATAATTGTGGAGAAGGGGTAAAATGGGATAGTGAAAATTGGTTGTCTCTGCCGTGGGCGGAATGTATAAGGGACAAGGATGTACAAAGTCCCTGACCTTCCTTCAATATTAGATTAAACTTCCAAGTCGAGTCTGTTTGCATCAATATTTTCCACCTTTTTGAACCACCCACTCTGCATATTTATCTCTAAATAAAAGTGAAGTTCATTATAAACTCTAGAATTTATAGTTTTGCTTCAAACATTCTTTTGAACATTATTTAAAAAATTATTACATTTATGAAATACCTAAATTGAAACTAATAAAACATACACAACGGTGAATTCGTAAAATTCGTAACATTATTATCAACAGGAAAGAAAAAGGGGCGGGATAAGAAAACGTAGTTGGGGCTTTCACGTTCATTGGTCTGTCAGGCGCGTTTCAGCTTATCGTCATCGTCAGTGTGCGGTTTCCTGTTCCTTGAGGATTGAAAAAATTGATCGGAAATGCTCAAAGTACATACAGCCGGAAATCTCACTTTTTATGTGCAAAACGTTTTATAAATATTTATAACTTTTATGCCTGTTTTTTATTAGTAGAACCAAACAACGATGTCGCGACTTCTAAAAATTAAAAAAAAAATCAATAATCAGGCAAATTTGCATCAACGTCATTTTGAAAAAATCGGCAATTATGTAATAATGATTTTTATTTAATTTGTTTTCGGCATAATAAATTGCAAGTAAAAGCAAAAACGTCTCGATTTCTTGGAAAGAGTGGTATTTCTCAAATCAGTCTAATTTTACTTCCATTTCCCGAAAATTTAATGCATTTTCGTCAACGAATCTTTTTGACAACTCCTTGGTCCATATGAATTTTACTAGGCTAAATTTTTTAAAAATAATTTATAATTTATACAACATGGAACATGCTTAAACAAAATCTTGTGTACTTACAGTTGTTTTGTGGTTTTAACAACAAAACTGTTAAAGTAAGATGATATGTAACCGTAAACACGTGAAAAACCGACCAAATAAAAAATTAATGTCAGGTATGAAATGAGTAAAATAGTTTAAATAAGTTTTTATTGATAATCATAATTTTCGGCTTCGTGGAGATCGTGAAATGCGGTAGTGATTGATGTAGGTTTAGAACGTTTCGACCTTTATTGAGAACATCTTCAGGGTATGTGTTTTCATTGTAGATGTGTCACGGTTGTGTGTCGTGTTGAGAGTTATTATTTACGTCATTATTATTCGGTCATTTTTCATCCAACCTAGAAATAAAAAGCTCCCTAAAACCTCAATTCCCTGTTGACCTTCAGAGGCAAGTAGAATTTCAATTATAAATCTTTTTTTACAGTTCCAGGTCTTTCTGAGAGCTTTTAAGTTTTAAAAGCACTTACATCCGGTCATTTAGCAATGCTGCAATGGATTTGGATCTGAGCGAATTTTTAAAGAGCCGGGGGTGGTAGGATTATTGCCATCCACATAAACTATCTATAACATTTCTAAACTCAAGTAGTGATAAAAGTTATAATCTATATCTTGTCTAAAACCTTTTTTTCTTTGCTTTTTGATTGGTTTCCTCAGAAAGATACGCGCAGTTGAGAAGAAAATATCGTAAGATGTCTTATGAGAAATCGGTTCAAATATCCGGCGAATATGTCCGAAATGCCGTTGTGTCCAAGGTTTTGGTCAACCAGACTGGAAACAGAGGGACGGAATTTCCAATAACAACCCATTTCAGAAAGGCCGACTAAAAGCCCCAGGAGGGAGCCCCGCGTCTTGGCCGGGGGTATTGCTCAGAATACAAATGACATTGTAATTTCTTCTTATCCGCCTCGTAACTTATTATCCAATTTAATTATCCCGCTTACGTTTGCTCTCTGAGTTTAGCAAAGTAAAATAACAAGCGGAAAAAATATCATTATCTTGAGAACAGCTCCCTTTCAACCACCCTTTTGTTGCCATTGTGAAAACTTTTTTTAATGAGCCGTCCTTTGTAAAAATTTAATATGTTAAGTTTTTGTTCGTTAATTACATGAATTATACGTCCACTGAAAAGATTTTATCATTTAAAAATACATTTTGTAAACTTTCTTTTTCTGCTACCTAGAAATACAGTCATTATAGAATTTACAAGCCAATAAAGTACCAAAGTAAGTAAATGTGATAGATCATATTTCATAGTGTTTAAATAACGATTTTACAAAAAAGAAAAAAATAGCCACCGCCCATGGGTGATTATTTAAAAACCATTGGAAATGCGGCAATTAAACTGTACCAAAACTCAGCTTAAAACTAAAATGTTTGTGAATGCTAAAGTTCATCAAGTCACTATCGAAGTCAGGATAGCTCAAGTGGTACAATATTGGCGTATCTAGCTGAAGGTCGTGGGTTCGAATCCCGCTCCTGACACTGACCTTTTTTAATCTTAACTGAAAACTCGAACGCCAACTCCCCATCTCAATCTACGACCTGGATCGAGTGGATCAAATCTCGATCCTCAAGCGGTTGGACCAGCGGCGTATTGAGTCGAAGGTCGTTGGTTCGAATCCCGCTCATGATAATAGATTTTTAATTTCAACCAAAACCTTACATAAAAACAATAATACTGAAAAATTGAGAAAAGAAAGGTTCTATCGCTCTCACGTTGTAAAAGCATCTGCAGATGAGGTGTTCATACAGGAAGGATTTGAAAGAGGTATCAGAGGCAGCATTGCGAATTGGCACAGGAAGAGAATTCAAACTGGCAATCCTTTGACCTGGTATCTTTGGTACACTGGGTTATTTCAGATTGCTCCTTATTCTAGCATGTCCTGGCTGGAAGGTTCTTTCTCCTCAAGCCTACATATATGGTCAACGTTGAATATAGCCATGTAGTGCAGGTGTTTTCTCAGATGTGTATGACCGGTATACAGCCTACTTCTACTATGTCTAAATGTAGCAATTGTTTACTTTAATTATGAGACCCAAACGGAATAATCGAATGGGAAACCGTGGAAATGACCAACGACCTTAAAGGCCGTGTCCTTTCTGAGGTATGGAAATAAAGGAGCTTAGTTTATTAAGCCAATTTAGCAAATCAATAGCACAAACCAGTGTGCGAATGCAGAAAAAACGCTTTGAATGGGCACTTCCTAAACCCTTTTCAACCCAGAGGATTTTGCAACACATTGCCCAACTCCGATAGCCGGAGGGTAGAACGTTCTTTTTTCAGAAAAAATGGATCGGCCGAAGATGTGGCCTGTCGCCTGGCAACCGAGATTCCTTGGTCCCGCACCGATGGAATTTTTAAACTTCGAAATCATGTTAATCATCTCGTTGTGAAACCACGCAGTCTTGGATATTTTCCAAAAGACCTACCTCGCTGTTTACACAACGAAAATAGGGAGCGAAGTTTGAAAATTTTCCTTTTCAACATACATTTATTCTTTTGAATAAATTTGTAATCTCGTTCCTTTTCGCCTAGCCATTAACAAATTATGTAAATAACTGTTGTTTATGCAAATTCATACCATTAACAATTAAAATTAGGCTGAGCGCCTAATACACCTATTTAAATTCTTGAAGTAAGTATGTATTTTGAAATTTTGATAGAAGAAAACCTTTTTTAACGTTTCAAGCGCAATAGTTATATGTTTAATAACAAGAAAAAGAAAAAATACATTTATTCTAGAGAATTATTTACAAATGTTCTTCTTCGGAAGACATATGTAAATTTTAATTTAAATTCAAATCATTTTTTCGTCGTAAATGCTTCTAATATTCCTCTCTTTACTGACAAAATATTGTAATCATTCGAATCTCCATACATTCACAAAGGGTGTAATGGAGGGCAATGGGGCCTTATTGCCTTCTACGGATATATCTTTGAACCTTTTTGTGTTTTATAATTTACAAACAATTGCAATTATCGGAATAAATTTCGCGTTGGAAAAAAAATCGGATAGAAATATACCATTTTTGGACTTACATTCACTGAATAAAACTTCGTTTAGTGTCACCAGACCGAGATTTTCATCTTTATTCTTTCCTGAGATATTTCTTTTCTTGTGATTTTTGTATAAAATCAGTTGTTTGTTTCGGATAACATTAAATTTTCCTAACTTTAGCATCATTAAAATACAAATCTCATCATTTTTCCCAAAATAAATAAATTTTCCACGAAATAATGACGTTTCCACTGAACAATTCGCGCTTCCGAAGCCGCTCAAATAATGAAAAATTAACAAACCCGTGTTTCTTTTTTTAAATGCTCAATTCTGGCTCGTGGACAAAAAGATTCAGGGATTTCGCCAAAATTGCCTTATTTTCTAAGTATTTCAAGAGCATACTCACTTTTACCGTTTTGGAACTATTTTTAGTGAAATCGCTTTTGCAAGTTTGGAAAAACGTGATATCGAACCCAAAGAGAGCAATTACATATTTTTCATAAAATATTCATGAGTTGGTAAAAAATTCAGAACAATTTCCTTCCTTCTTTCCGTCATGCCATTGCACAACATTTCAAATTTTTCTTTTTATGAGTATGCTGTACATGGAACTTTCTCGCCAAGTCATGAGAAGAATGTACGTAATATTTGTTACCAACTAATAAATATTTTAAAGTAAAATATATGTACGATATTTTTGGTTCCTGCTGTCCACTAAAGTTGAGAAATACGATTTTATATGAAGTAATCAGATTTTTTTACTAAAATCATTAACGTGTTAATTTCTCAGGAAGAGTCAGGAAATAAAACTAGTTCTGGGAGGACAGAACTACTTTTTTTACTGAACCCACCGTGGAAAAATATACATTTAAACCTGTAGCAACCTGTATAGAACAGGAAACCAACCTTTCATTATTAATAGTATAAAAAAGACCCACCCTTAAGAATAGAATACTAGCCAATTTGTTATCTGTACAAATTCATTGCCAACATGCGTGTAATATACGAAGGAATGTAAACCTAAACATTTTTTAAACATTAGTAACCTTAAATTTCTTAAAAATAATGTAAAATTTGTATTTATTTTATTAGTTTGTTTTTCTTTTCTGAAATCATAGAACAACGAGTACTCTTTCAAGTTGAAGATTAATAACCTTGTAGCCAACGTAAAGGCAGCAAACGGCCGGAAAAACTTTCTTTCTTAATTTTTTTTTTCTGCGTAAAGTTTACGATGGGGCTCCAAATTTTTATTCCCATAAATTTTTTTCATCATCTTCAGAATTTTTTGAACGAAATTGCTACTCATATTGGCGAAAATAATTCTATCAATAGGTGTATTATCTAGACAATCAATTAAATATTTTGTCTTGTATTACTGAATCATTTATTTCTTAACTATCTGAGAAGACTATGTAACAAGATTTTTTTATTCTTGGATGGTCTCATTACAATTTATAATAACAAATAATATTGAAAGACGGTTTGGTTACACTGCTGAATAAAGGATTTCTTCCACAAATAAGAATTAATATTTTAGTCTAGATTTAATGATATTTTCGTACATAATGGCCTTTGTGGTATGCTCGAAACCGAATATCGGGTATTCTTGCAGAGGTGTTTCTCTGAAACCGCGAAGAAAACCACTTCCCGAAAATAATGTATTTAGATCGTTGACGACCCTTTCCAGATAACTCGTTAGAACACCTACTTAGGATTCAGTACAGAAACTGAAAATAACCTTCTTGGACTAACACTCACCATAACCAAGAATAAAAGCGAAATTCAAACATAAATACGTCCCACTGCAACCACATCATAAACGCATCCACACCAACATAAAATTTCAGCACTACGACACACGGACTACAGATTAAAAACAATCCAACAGAAAATTACAAAAAACAACTGCAAGAAATTACGAATATCGCAATAAAAAATAGATACAAAATAAGCACCATCCAGAAACAACTAAAAAATAAATAAAAAACGAAACGCCAATAAAGGACAGTATTCCAATATACCAGAAAGAATCCTACAGACTAACGAACTTGTTCAACGAACTCGGACTTACAGTCGGAAACGCTTTTAAATGTACAAACTCTATTGACAGACTACTTTTACACCACAAAAGTACTACATAACAAAAATAAAAAACTTAATGGGAAAAACTCACAACGAACAAATAATAAACGACAATGGGAATAACCAATATCATAAGAAACCAATGATCACCACGATCACGCCCCCTACAGCAAACGCTCCTCTACCGACGGATAAAGACAGACTCGTACAAAGTGACTGGCAATTCTTCAACGAAGATGGCGCAATGCTGAAACACATTTTAGTAATTCAATAAATCTGCGGGTGAAGTACGCAATAAGAAACCCAACACCGGTTTAGCATGAAAATAGTTTGTGAAATGTTTTACATTCAAGACCAATTTGTTATATGTATACCTTTTATGTTATATGAAAAGAATACAAATCTCTTTTTATAAAAATTCAAACTTATTAGGTTAAATTTCATTTTTTTCACGTACTTAATACCTATGTCATTTTACTTTAAATTTTAAATTTATTTTATTTTTGCATTAATGATTGTTTTAAATAAACCTCACAACATATTTTTTAATGGGTGGTGGTTAGTGGCCGTTAGCCAATGGTTATTTGGAGATGGTGAGCTGCGGTCTGGTTTGACGTAGGTTTTAGAAAAACATTTTCTTTGTCGTGCGACGTTTCAAACTTTATTGAGGTCATCTTCAGAGCTCAGTGTTTGTTTTCCCTGTAGATGTGTCATTCTTGCCTGTCATGTTAGGTGCCCCACACTTGGCACATCTACACGGAAAACAAACACTTTACCCCTGAAGATGACCTCAATAATGTTTGAAACGTTCGCACGATAAAGAAAATGTTTGTATAAAACCTACGTCACACAATACCACACCTCACGATTCCCAGACAATTTGTGTTTAATATTGCAATACTATTTTAGTTAACCTTCACAGGATTGTTTTAAAAACTGAATATTGCTTTATATCAAAGGACAGCCATGGAGATTATCGATGAAAGGATTAATTAGACCTTCGGAGAGTCATTAAACCACTTTCCAACAAGAGAATGGTTCGGTGATTTTGAAAGAGTTATTGATCTCCTTGAATTACTACCTATATTGGGAGTCAGATAACAAAAACAGGAGGAAATGTCTGCCAGCAAACGAATGTACATACGGTAATAAAAATAATCTTTTATTCACGTACCTTGACGAGAGGGGGTTGTTAGCTTAAAGTAGAAGACACCGCAAATGTCCTACTTTATTTAGAATCAACTGCCTTAATTTCTGTTTGTAGTCGTGATGACGCGCGTGGCCGATGCCAATGTTTGCTATTTTTGTGTATTCTATCCCGAAATACATTCGGCCGAGGAATTGTACTTCATACTGTGACAGGGCCTATTTTCTTTCTGGAGCTGGACTTACCGATAAGAAGCGCCAAGGGTAGAATTATTTCGGACTTGATTTATTTAAAGCTATTGTCTTATAATGATGGATTTTTTCTGCCTGACAAGTTAAGCTCCACTTTAAAAAATTGGCGTATTAGCCTGGATTTTCCCTCGAAGGGATTTCACAGAAAGGACATTAGTCACGGGAAGGAGCTTTGACAAAAGACTGTCGAGATGGAAAAGATGCGACCAGGATCTCAAGTGGGATCCTTACAAATCTCATCTCGAGACGTTATAAGTAACAAAAAGATGAATGGCTGAGATTGATTTGTTTCATTAGAGCGAATTCAAGGGCGGCACGTCGTTGGCGACAGATTGTAAAAATATCGGGCTTCTTCCCCATTACTACGCCTTATTAGACGCAATATTCTCTCCCCGGATTTATTTTTATCGCTCGGAATCTTAAACAACTTAAGTAGATTTTATAAATTTTTGCCACCTTATTTTTTCTGAAACGGTTGAACTATAAAAAACACATTATTTCTGCCTTTGAGACTCGTTGATAACTCGTTGAGCAATTTTCTTATTCCAAGGATTACTGTTCAATAAGATGGAAATGATTCGATTTTTCCACTTCAAAAAGAATGAAAGATGGCCTAGCGAAAAACTGACATATACAGCTTCCTAAGGAGCCGCTTTTTTTTTTTTTTTTTTTTTTTTTTCATCAAACCGATTGGTTAAATCGAGTAGGAACAAATTAAATTACGAATATTACCGAATAGTCAATTCACAATTTATATACATTTGGTGTCATTAATTGTTCAATGCACTTTAGCCTCAGATTAAATTAAATGGACCTTACGTAAGCCCAAATTTCACATGTATGTAATTTACAATAAAATAGAAATGAAAAGAAAAAAAAATATTACTTTCAGCAGTAGCCGTGGATGTTTTCCCTGGGGTGTTTAATGTTTAGCTAATGTTAAATGTTAGCTAAAATTCTTTATAAATCTATTCAAAGATAAATTGGAAAATTGGCATATTAATTACCTCTTGGTCTCGTTGCCAAACCTGGCTTATGTGAATTAAGTAAGCAGGCACTCGTGGTATGTTCGTAAAAACAACACTTAATGAGTAGTTGGGTAGTAAGCCGTCTTCTTTGACAGAAATTACCCTGTATATTAAACCTACCATGGATGCCAATAGGGAAAAAGCATTCTTTACTTGTGACCAATTCCACACACATTAGTGTTAATAGTCGTTGAAGAGAAATTTCGCGCAATAATAAATAGATAATCTCGGCAAATGAAACTAAACTTAACCGGATGCAATAGCAAAGAACTGTACGAGGGCGAATTGAATCAAGCAGTGGACTGCGTCACATTAAATATCGAACGCGAGTCGGAGGCAAAAATGAGTCGAACTGGACCAAAACAGGAAGTGAACAGTGCTGGTCAAAATAAAAGGCACAGGAGTGCGAGAGAATGATGAAACATGATTATTTGGATGAAGGAGCGTGGATTGACGGGTTTTTCGTGCGGAAAATGAAAAGTTTTGTAAAAAATGAAATGTTGAAAATGGGAGAAAAAATTCGTGAAAATTAAGAAAACAGCTGTCTTTAAATGAAGAGTGATGATAAAGAAAGGGAAAGAAGAAGAGAAAGAAGAAGAAGGAGAGAGAGAGAGAGAGAGAGAGAGAGAGAGAGAGAGATTTCTGCGTAAATTTTCATATTCTTGGACCTTTAGAATTATTATTAATTAAGTCTTTGACACGGCGCTCATCACTGTAAGGTAAGGGTCCTGGGTTCGAATCCCACCCGACATACTTACAAATGGGCTTTTTTTCAAAAAATACTGACACCCTGAGGGTTTATATGACCTCTGCTGTTGCGAACCCCCCCCCCCCAAAAAAAATTAATACAATGGTGTGTGTGTGTGTGTGTGTGTATGTGTGTGTGTGCGTGCGAGAGAGATAGAGATAGGTAGATAGATAGAGAGAGAGATAGGATAATGCCAGTGTAAAAGAACTGAAACCACATTGTTCTAATAACTGAACATTGATGTTTGCACTTCTAAGTAAATTATCATATATTAATTAATGTAAAAATGAAAAAAACGATATATTCCGGGAAAACTTGACGAAGGGACTGTGCTTTTTTCTATTCTTCCAATTCTTCGATACCCCTGATATTTTAATACAAAATTAAAACAATAAACATTGATAAGAACTACATCTAGATAATCTAGAGAGAGGGAGAGGGAGAGAGAGAGAGAGAGAGAGAGAGAGAGAGAGAGAGAGAGAGAGAGAGTGAAGCAGGAGAAGGAAAAATAAAGAGAAAAAGAAACAAAGGGAGAAAGATGAGTAGATAAAGAGAAACATTGAAAGATGAAGTAGAGGGAAGAAAGAAAGAAAAAATACACATACCGAATAACGGAAAGTCAAAGAAAAAAAAGAAATGAAAAGGGAGAAAGTTAAAGGAGAAGTAGATAGATAGATAGATAGATAGATAGATAGATAGATAGAGAGAG
>CM077104.1:21593846-21603866 GCA_039619505.1 Cimex hemipterus | reverse complement strand
CAATTTTCAGTTATTAGAAGAATGTATTTTCAGTTCTTTTAAACTTGGGGTTTTTGCGTTTTTGTAAAGAGCAAGAAATAGGAGAACAACTGATGCTTTAGGTTTTGTAGTTCATATTTATAGAACGTATTGAACTCAACACTTACTCCATCATCTATCATTGATGTTCAAACTTTACTGTTCAAATATTATACAAAACCAGCACGAGTGCTTATAATAATCGTATGCCTGTAAGTGAAATATATAGGTGCATAATACTTCACAAAACGCAGGCAAACATTCTAAGTTAGAAGAATGATCACAAATTAATAGTAGTGGCTATAAAATACACAATAAGGGGTAAAATATCAAAGCAAAAAGGCTACAGAGAGAAGTAAATTTTTGGGATATGTAAAGAATTTCCCCTCATTTTCTTGCTAAAATTTTTACTTGTGAATGAAATTATAGATTGCGATTTCTGCATATGGTAGAAAACGCCAAATATGTTTAAAAAATGACACCAGTTGTTTGTATTAGATTAATGCTTATTTGTTAAAAACGCCTGACGATTATTTACATTCAAGTGTTCACAAAGTGCGCTTTTATTCAAGTGTTAAATTATTAGCAGTTAAAAAAAAAATATTAAACAAATATCGTACGTTACGTGTTGTTTGCATGTACGCCATGTTTCGGTCCCACTTTGACGTCAAGACACTGCAAATGAAAGTCTCCCCTTGATAAAAAACAAAATATGACCTGGACAGGCCCGCGATGTGAGATAAGTAATTTATGATCCGACAGATATAAATTTTCTCCGCAAAACGCTATTTAATCTACTACGACATCACCAAGGCCATTCCTTAACAACTAAAAACTTATCGATAAAAGTAAGTTTCACCTCGTTGCAAGTTCAAGGTTGTGCATTCGTGGAGTACCAAAGAAAATTCCTTTTCCCATTAATTCTCTATTATCGTGGTCCGCTCGACCAATTAATATATCACAATTAATTATGGTTTTTAGTTGAGATGAAAAAAAAGTTAATGGCACGAGAGGGATTCGAACCCACGACCTTCGGCTAGATACGCGGCTGCTCTACCACTCACTTTTTTCATCTCAATTAAAAACCGTAATTAATTGTGATTTACCCATTAATTACATATAAAACTGTTATCATATTTTACAACATAATATATTTTTAACCAAATACGTTTAAAGAGAATGACACTATATTATTAATTTTCCTATGTTTATGATAAACATGTCGGGTATAAAAGGAAAATCAGAATGTGGAAATTGTTTCAATTCAGAAGAATTTAATCAGAAAGGCATTCTATTTTTCTTTCAACATTGAAATCCAATTATGCGTCTTGAAAAAATGTCTCATCTCTCTTGCTTACATTATCGCCGATTCAAGCAATCAGGTCAACCGATATAAGTAAAACTCATTGTGTCCAGATAATTGACCTAACAAATTGGATGTCGCATTTGATTAAGGATTACTCATCTTGCGGCAGTTCGACGAGCCGTGCAGTTTCCAAGTGGGACAAATTGGTCCAGTTCTCCAGAAAATTGATTGCCAACATGTTAATTTCGTATTTTTAATATTCGGCTGTTATTCATTTATAACGATGTACCAACGTTGCAAATTAGAAACCGGCCGACAAGGGCCTAATCCTTAGTTAGCTTGCAAAGATACATGAATCCACCAGCCCCTTGTGTATAATATATCATTAACATAACCAGCCTAACATATCCTTTGAAGAGAATACGGATAAAATTTTAAAATGTAAGGTGTAAATTCAACGCCAAGATAAATTCAAAACCTGTTCGATTTAGGTTTTTTCAAACTGTGCTTTTATAATTTTTTATTGCCCGGTGTACTACTTAATATTAATTATAACTCACTAACTATAAACCACTACCATTTGCATGAAAGATTTCCATTTAACTTTTAACAAATGAGACCACAAGAATGTCCTAACTAATGTGCTTATAATATCAACAAAAAAATTACTTTGTAAGTAAATCGAGTCATAAAGTATGTTTTTAGGGTTTTTTAATGATAAATAAAATGTTACGCACTTTTAAACAATTTTAAGCCAAAATATAAGAACACTTTAGTTTCACTACCTCTGGCCATCTTCCGTGTAATTTTGTAATTTCCTCCTCCTAAAACTCATAAGAAGATTATATCACTACTTCCTTGGGATATAATCAGGGTATTAATGTTGGTAACGGTGTGTTGGTACGTTTTCCCTAGTATTTTCCTGTCCGCACATTGTTCTAAAGGAGTCGTTTTCCTCCCCAGTTATCAATCTTTTTAGAAATTGGTTGCTCCCGTGGCGGTTAATTTTAATTGCGCGTGGAAATGCGGTCCAATAAATTTTCCTCAGTCAATATTTTACCCCTTCTATCATCAGAAGTGGACTCTTTATTCATATTACAGTATGAATTACAACATAGGTATTGATATTTTATTTACTAATAACAAGTACTAGTTACTATTTATTACACAAATTTATTTTGTTTCCTCTAATTTCTACGATTCATCACTACGGGGTCACTTGAAACTTTTTTTTTACCTTCTGAGCACTGCAGCTGTACAGCTTATTGTACTTCATTCCTGGCTCCATGTTTGGGGGCTCGCAACACAAGTGTGAATTTGAGCCCCTGGAGTGCCGGTATTCTTTCATCGAAGAAACTCATTTTTGAAGGGGATTGGGACCAAATTCAAAGTCGCTGAGATCCGATCCCGCTCCTTCCATTGATGAGTGCCGTGGGAATTTCTTTCAATTGCGACCACCGGTTTCCTTAGGCATCAGGAGGCGTCAGGAAAAGTTCAGAGGCGACGGTGGGGATCGAACCCACGACCGCACGTAAAACCTTGTAATTTGCATCGAACTCTGCCTCATACACGTTTAACATCACAGAATATATCCTATCAAGATCTAAATATATGTAAAGGACTTACCAGATACAAGAAATTAGCAACCAAAAATTATTTATTGTTGTGAGTGTGGATAATCTGAGCATAAACGAGTGAATAATCAAGTAAGGCAACGTTGACGTACAGAAAGCACAAATATATTCATTTTTTTAACAAGGAAGCTTCTTAAGGGCTATCGGTAGAAGAAATTTGAACTTTGGAGGTGCCCTTTAAGCATGCAACTATGAACATACTTGGCGCAACAACTTTAAAAGGAAATAAATGCTTTTGACCCTTTTGTAACCAGGTCTGCTACTTCTAAGGCGACGGATTCTACACATTACTTACTAAAAGTTTCTCTATAAAACTTGATCCCAATCGTAATACAACGAGAAAATGAGACTAATGTCCAAAACTGAATGAAATTTCGTAAAAACAATGCAAGTCATTTAGAAGCACATGATATTATAAAAAAATCAGCAATCACGGTAA
This sequence comes from Cimex hemipterus, assembly GCA_039619505.1. Taxonomy (NCBI): domain Eukaryota; kingdom Metazoa; phylum Arthropoda; class Insecta; order Hemiptera; family Cimicidae; genus Cimex; species Cimex hemipterus. The sequence continues at coordinate 21,600,469 of CM077104.1, read as the reverse complement.
AAGTTTGAAGAATTTTTTTAAAAATTAATAATGAGAAAAAATCAAATAATAGCAGTAGCAATAACAATTCAAACATTTACATTTTCAGTGAAGAGCTTACAATTTCAAGGCTCAAACAATATGCTAAACCATCACGACTGGCAATTCATGAGCAACTAATGAACTGTGCCTTGATATTGTTGGACGTTACTACACGCATTCCAGGCTTTAATCAGTGGCGGCTATACGTATGAAAACAAATTGACTTGACAGATTTACTAATCTTTATTTGCACATTGATTTTTACATGTAATGTTAAAAACAAAATAGTTCGTCTATTGAAATATAAGTCTAACAGTCCAAGTGAAAATTATGTCCTTACCTTCAGTCATTGTTAGATTGAGACAGTCAAAATTGCAAGTGGACTTTTTTCATTACAAAAATACCACTATTTTCACTACATGGATAAAGATCGAATAGAACTTGACGTCGAATTAATCAAACTTGGATAAATTTAGGCTCAATACCAAAGGGTAACATTAAAGTTTTAACGATAATGGAAGGTTTTCTCGAGTTGAGGTGTTCCGAAAGGCGAAAAGAGCCGAGATGAATGGGTTGTACCATCAGATGTTTGCTCCCTAGATATCCGGATTTCACAATAATACGATTTCCGAGAATATATCTCGATCCGAGTTCGTCGACCCCCGTCGAGAATGTTTTATTAGAATGAATCATTCTGACGCGCTCGTATGTATCGTTTTAAAAGAGAGAAATTGTTTATAAGAGTGGGCCAAACTGGTGGAAAAACGGAAAGGAAAAACACGGTGGATTTATGCCTTTCAGGAAACAGAATTTCTCACTTATGAATGTTTGGCAGAAGATAATATATCTGTTTCAACTTAGATATGTTCTCCCTTTGGAAAACTTTGGAAGAGTGAAGCAAACTGCAACTGTTTTTATTACTATCGCTGTCATAACATTTTACTAAACTTTCTACAAAAAATACCGGATTTCACTACTTCATAGATTGCTAAAAATAGATCTTGTTTTATTGTGATACATCTTACTACTAGTTCAATTTAAAATATGATACCACCATTAAGACTAGAAGGAAAGTATTTAAAAAACTTTGGTTTTTATAATTACTAATGTACAACTTGTACAAACAATAGAATATATTAGATAGACTCAATATATTATGAAGGCTAATCTTTTTTGAACCATAAAGACAAATTATCTTGTCAAAAAATACATTGCACTTTAATAATCCGAGCTATGTTTGAACAATGAAGAATCCTAGGTCATGGTAGCAATTTGCAAAAATAATCGTGTTGTCGAGATTGAAAGTTAATTCGATTCTGTTAATTTCAAACATGAGGCAATTACGTTATGTTTTTATGGGGATGGAGAAGAAATAAAAATTCGCATTCACTCCAGTCTGACAAGGACAATGACCGCGATCAAACTGTACACTATTTTATAACGTATAACATAAATTTATATTATCATGTCTTGTCAAGCTTAAGAGAAAAAAAATTAAATTATGACCATGTATATAAATAATATTCTATTTAGAGATAGAATTATAGAACGATGACAAAAGTTGTATTAGTGCTAGCTAAACGTGATTTCCATTCTTAGCCCATATGTCTTCAGCTTTACGCATAACTAATGATAAACATTCAAAGACATAACCTTTTTTTAGTAAGATTTTGGTTGAAATGAAAATGTTAATGCCAAGAACGGGATTCGAATCCAAGATCTTCGGCTAAAACCGCTCCTGCTCTACCACTTGAGCTATCGTGACTTCGATCCTGTCGGGCACCACATCTCCATCTCAACCTACAACCTTTCGAATTTTCCCTATTTTTGCCATCTTTCAAAAACCTTCCATAAAAAATTAAGTAATTGGAATAAGTAATTTAGACCACTAAATATAAAGGATTTAATAATAAGAATCTTGGCCCAGCATTATAAGGCCGAGCTGTATGCGTCTCTGAGTCTAAATCACAGATGGATCATCCTAACCTAACTCAGAATCGGCCATATGCTCCAAATATAAAGCTCAATTATTACAGCAAATTTGATTTTTGTATTATCCTAATTGGAGCATGGTTTTTTCCGAAGGTTCGCAACAGTAGAGGTCATATAAACCCTCAGGGTGCCGGTGTTTTTGAAAAAAAAAAACATTTGTAAGTATGTCGGGTGCATTCGAACCCGGGACCTTGACCTTACATTGATGAGCGCCGTGTCAAAGACTAAACCTTGCGGTCACCGTCGCCCTTATATTAGCTTTTTATTTTATTTATTTATTTATTTTGCTGGGGCTTCCGACATCGAGGTCATTTCAGCCCCACACTCAGTCTACACTCTATACACGTTCAGACATATCATTCATACGAATAAATACGTTCATACAATTAAACACATTCACACAGCACACTCATTCCGTTTGGTCGGTGGAGTACTTGATATTCCTCCACCGACCTACAATTAAACTAAGCTAGATTGGGGTTGATGATGTACTTTTATTAATATTCCGCCATCGACCCCGCACACACACTCACTCGCTTTCATCGTTCGAGGGGCGATGGTGACGTTCTATTCACCCTCACCCCTCGCCATTCACACCAATTATTTGCACACAGACAAAACACAAAGACACGTAACACATACTATATACAATAAAAAAAAACAAAAAAAAAAACAATTTCCTCTAAAAAGCGGAACAGGGGACTCCGAAACTCGCTACCGTGCTCGAGGACTCTTCTTAAATCCGGCGGCATGCCTGCACGCTCTCTGTATGGAGCCAAGGCATGACACGCCTCTATTATGTGGGACACATCGAGCAACCTTTCTCTGCATAAGGGGCACCTGCGTGGGCTTTGGCCCATTAGCAGGTGCCCATGTGTCAACCGAGATTTGCTTATAATCTACTCAAATCAAGCAATCAAGTATCTATTTGCTCATAACTTCACATCAGCTCGCACCCAAATATTTTCTTGTGAATCCCTGGTCATCACGTTATTTCTGAAAAACTCACAAATTATCCAAGGCAGGGAAAACACGGCTAATAGACCAGATTGCCAACGAAAATTAGTCCTCACTTATGGACAAGTGATTAAAGGTTTAACTAGCAGCATAATTGACTTGGGACTATTGATAACAAGGTGGGGTATACCTTATTATAGCGAAATGGCAATCCCCGGTAGGAAACACTAGGCAAAAACGAGAATAAGAATAGGATATACAAGATACTCACGAACGCTTATTCCCCAAAGAAAACTCTCTCTGTCTAAGATCTAATCAATTGATAACAGTGAACGTGATGAAATGATTGAACTACAAAGCACGAAAGTTCCATCTCATGACAAAATTCTGATTTCTTAGATCGATTAGTAGAAATTAATAAAATAATCGATCAATCAGTAGTAAGGCCGATACCCGCTGAGAACTGATACTCCAACTGCACGTGGTGTGTCGTGGACGAAGAATCTAACCACTTTTTTAGAATATACAATTCATACTATTATCAATTTAAAAACCATGGGATTTCTCGGTATTCGAACCCAGAACTTCTAACGGATTTTACGAGCCGGCCCTAATTATTCGGCAGCCGCGTCCTCCTAAATATAACATTATAATATAGAAATAAAAAAAGTTATTACACATATGGAAACACCAGAAATAATTTAATAGGCCAACATTTACTAAAACTAGGTACAATTTAATTATATGAACAACGTGGTGTGGAATCGTTTAAATGTTCTTGGGTGTTCTTAGGGGGTGTTCTTTCTAGGATACACACCCTTGGCTAATTAACTCTAGTTCTCTAAGGGTTGTGAACTTTGCTGTCTTGAACTGGTAATGAATTTCATCCATATTCTCGTAAAAAAACGACGCAACATTAGTATAGGGCTGTAGTAGGTAAAACCCTAGGGTGCACCCTAACCGACAGGTTCATCATCTCTTCTTTGGCGTGGCCAGTTTTGGCTTTAAATTTCTTACTGTTTAGAGAGAATGTATTTATAAGCGTGTATAGTACAAGAGCGTAGGTGAATGGAAGTAACCCATCGATTCTTAATTAGGCTAGTACCTGTGTAGTTGTTTATGTTGGTGGAAAATCGTGTACCACCACCCTACTTGAGTGAAAAGTTTATAATTAAAAATATGTACTTAAGATTGAAAGAGAGTCATAGGAGCCTAACTTACAATAATTGTAATTAAATTGTGACGTTTTAATTTAAATAGTTAAATAATAAGATAATCATTGTGGTGCGTTTAGTGACCGTTAATCGATAATTATTTAGAAATTGTGAGATGCGATCTGGTTTGACGTAGTTGTCGAAAAACATTGTTATCGGAATCATCTTCTGGGACTGGGATTTGTAAATATTGTTTAATTTTACAAATATATGTAGTATGATATGAATTTATATAATACTAGAAATTTTAGTTTAAAGAAAGTGAATTTCCAATGCTAGAAAGTTTTAGATTTAAAAAAAATGTACACATGTATAAATTTTTGATTCAAAGTTATTTTGATTTTTTTTTAATGTAAAATTTATAACATTGTTTAAATTCATTTGTTCCCATCCTAAATGTAATTTTAAATTTAAACAATGTTTATAAACCCCGGTCCTGAAGATGATCTCAATGAAGTTCGAAACGTTGGCACGATAAAGAAAATATTTTTCTGAAACGTACGTCACACCAGACCGCATCTCACGATTTCCGAATAATTAAAAATAAACAATATTCCTATCGACTTTTAATAACTCGTGCAAATTTGGCAAGTCGTTTTTTTTTTAACTTTTATCCACCTACTAGATCGACTCTTCTTTGACGTTCGAATTCGTAGTAAAGGTGGAACACCTGCGACCTCTATACTACAAACAACATGTACATACAAATTTACCACTTTTAACCTCTAGCTATTTGTTATTACCGGTAGTATAACATATACTATCAACACTACGAATACTAGAATGAAAAATGTTCTAATACTTTATTTCTTTAAACCCTAAATTTTGTGTTTAGTTTTTGTCTGAAATGCTAAAGGGATAATATTTGTTCACATGCCAAGAGGTTTACAACTAATTTTGTGATCACATCCATTCGTGTAATACCAGTTGAGCTTTCAGTGAAAGGCTTTAATTAAAAAAACAAACCATTGACAAATAAAAGCCAGCATGCAAAACACTTACCGAGTTCCGAGAATAAATTAATCAACGTTTGTAATTTTCCTCGGAACAGCATGACAATGCAACATGATCCGTCGTGTCTGTGTGGGCAATACAGCCTTTTGAAAGCCGTTCGGGTTGTTGATGAGAAAAGTTTTGTTTCGGAGGGGTGGGCGAGGGATAATCTCTGTCGTCGTCAAATAAACCATCCACCTTTTACGGAAACGGCCTCTTGCCCCGCCCTTGTTTTTGAACGGAAGTATATCCTGGTCCCTCCTAAACCTTTCAAAGGCGTTATTCCACTTTTAATGCAGTTACGCCTTTAATCTGCTTAATCGCGGACAAAAGACAAGTTTACAAATCCCCTCAAAGGAACTACGAAAAGTAAATTTCCTCCAACTGAAACCAGCTAGTTAGGGTTGTTCTTTTAAGGAGTGGCGAACCTTTCGGAAAAGTAAAACTGGAAGTTACTGTTGTAAAGAAAGAAAAATTGGCTTGTTCTTTTGCACATTCTTTACAGAAATAGCATTTTGAATTATTTACATCTATTTAATACTTATTTTAATGAAAATTATGTATGAACATGGAAAAATTTAATATTTTATAATGTATCAAAGTTATATACGAGTTATATTATTAAATAAATGAAGCGATGACAATGCTAGTATGCAAGTGTTGTTCCTAGGATTATCATCGGGATCTCTCCCAATCCAGAGAAATTGTATTATCTTTATTACTCAACTTGACAGTCTCAAGTAAGATCTTCCTGAGATCATATCAAAGCAATATAGATTTATTCATTGTAAATAATTCAATTTATATATCAGTGTTTTTATATATTTTCCATCTTACGACAGTCTCTTGCTAGGAAAGTTTTGGTGTACACGCTTCATCTGATAAAACCTAGCAGTATGTTATATATACATACTATGTATATGTATTGTATACGTACAGATACTACATGTCAGTTGTAGATTGAAATGTAAATTTTAAGGCTATATTATCTTTTAAATTTTTCCATCCTAGAAGTTTACTATGCTGAAATCTAACAACAGATCTTCCAAACTTAAAAATCAAGCACTTGTTTTCTTTAATTTAATGTTAATCTTTGGCTGGTTGGAACAACGTTAATGGTAAAACAATTTAAATTTAACTAAAGTTATAAAACGAAAACAACATTGGAAAGAAAGGGAAATTAGTTGAGAAACGTGTAGTTTTTAATGACCGTTGGTCAATGATTATTCGAAGATCGAGAGATACGGTCTGGCGTGACGTAGGTTTTAGAAAAACATTTTCTTTATTCTTCCAACGTTTCGATCTTTATTAAGATCATCTTCAGCGCGTGGGATTTATAAACATGGTTTAAATTTTACGAATACATGTAGGATGTGAACAAATGAATTCGTTCAATGCTATAAATTGTATACTTAAAAGAAATTAAATAACTTTGATTGAACATAT
>CM077104.1:21574220-21590846 GCA_039619505.1 Cimex hemipterus | reverse complement strand
TAATTGTACTGTTTCTGACACAATAATAGATATATATTAATTTAATCTGATGAAAAATAAAAAGTAACTATTCATCTTACTAAAAAATTTTGACTGATAACAAAACTATAATTGATACGCCAATTCAAACCTTCGAGGAAGTCTTTGGTATTTTTCATCCATTTTTCTAATCCTGTAATTAATTTTTCAACCGTAACATAAATAATCCGGTTAAAAAAAGACCCGTTCTTATCCAGGCTCAGACTATCACAATTAAACAAGAATTGGAATCAGGCTTGAAACAAACGTATCTGCCTTTTTCCCATTGATTTCCAGTCGGCTGCAGATTAATTCGACCGGGGTGACAAACGAGCAGAGGACTTTGACAAAGCAATGCCGGCCAACCGTGAATTTATCAAAGAACCATTGCCGAAAACGGAATTAACAGAAACGTTTCGTGCCGAAATCCCTGTCGTGTTGTGTTCGTGGTGAACATTTCTAGCGGTCTTCCCGTTGAGCGATGGGCCCATTTGTTTGTTTGTGGTTCAAAAGGTGTGGTCTTTTGGCAAAGATGGAAAACTGGTGTAGTGGGAAAAGCTGCATGTGCTCTTGATTGCTAGCCGTTTCCTGAAAAACAACACTACGAATGAAATTGAAGTCGTTTGTTCATACTTTATTTCGCCTCAGGAAGAAGAAATTCAAATATGCGTTTTCATTGTACTGCCGAGCCGAGATTTTTAATTCCAGCCTCAATATTGACTTTTTCCTGAATACCTGTTTTACCCCATACCGCACCTTTATTCCATTATATCTAATGTCTTAGCCCAATCCATATGGAGGCCAAGTACAGAATAAGAGATAAGATTTCACCAATACGCATATAGACTGCTCAAAAATGAATAAGGATATGGTCTGTTTTGAAGTACTAATTATTACTAGCAATTTTAATTTATATTAATTTTAAATTACATTAGAATTTATCATTTGTTATTATGTTTTTACTCAAGGAAAAAGAAATGATGGGATTTTGAAAAATAACAAATAAAGGCAAAGGCTCAACCTTTCGAGTGATTTACAGGGGTTACTGGGTCCCCAGTGTTTCTTTCGAAGAGCACCTTTCAGTTTTCTCAAATTTATTGGAATTTACAATGGGATTTAGGCCTTTTCCCAAAATGTTATATTGTAACATTGAATGCCTGCTAATGTTTGAATAAGAGTTGTGCGTACAAGATTTCTTTTTTCAGAAATTTTCGAATCTGCCGGAGCGGAAAAATGAAATATAAGAAAATACAAATTGCGGGGTAATAAACTATAATGCCCAAAATTGCAAATTAAATAAGAAAAATAGCTCCTTCAAAAAAAATGTTATTGTGTTTTGTTTCTTACTATTGTTATGTAGAATTAGCTTATTTATCATATTTGAATGGAAGTATAAAAGGGTAAGGATGAGTCAATACTCATGCTGAGACTGTTGCTAGTCTGACTCTATTATATTATTACTATTATTAGCCATACAAGCTTTTTGAAAAAATTTAAATTATGGAAAACACTCACAATTTTAATTCGAAAAAGAAACAGAAATAAATTTTGTAATTTTATTAAAATTTATGTATTTTAAAATGGGAATTTTGCATTCATTTGACCTTCTAAATTAAGAATTTTATAAAGAAAAATTACAGCTTGGATGGCAATAGGATAAATTAGATTACGAATGAATGTTAGGAGTCAGAGCTTTAAAGTACTCAGAAGGGATATAGCTAAACTAAGATAGAAGGTTTGGATATTGGGGCGTGAAATGACCTTAGCCGTTAAAAAGCCCTTAAAAATTAATAATAATAATAATACATAAAAGGTTTTAATTCCTCAATTTTGTTTACTGGATACGATATTTTTTAAACTATTCATACCGTCCTCTGTGAACTGTTAGTCAGGCTGTTAACAAGGTTGTTACTAATTTCGTATGCAGTTTCACTCCATCGATGTTGCAACATTGCACCCAGTTATTGCAGGTCAACTGGCTGCGGATTGTGATCGATAAGCCTCATGTGCTCAAACGGATTGAGGTCTGGCATTGTCATCCAGAAATCGAAAATCCCTGCCAATGAGAGCCCTGGTTTGAGAGATGTTATTCCTCGGTAATTTTTCGAATATAACCGTCTGCGGTAAGGTTGCCTTCAACAATAGGTTAGTCAACAACACCAAACTGAAGGGAACAGGAATTGGGCATGGTATGTACGCATCCGATTTTCTCGGTAGACTCTTCGGCGCCAGCTATCACTGTACAGACAGAAACGCGTCTCACCAGTAAACATAACATCCAATTGGTGTTCTCTTCTAGTGGCTTGCTGCGTCATATTCTCCTGAGTTTATGGCGGCCGTCTGTTGCTGTAGGTGGACTCCAAGGGGGATAAGATGCAAGGTCAACTTCCCACAAACGATTACGAATCATTTATTTTGATAAAAACCTTGCCAAAACTTCTTTTATTTAAGTTCACCCAGGCACCATGGAAAGGGACTTGCTACAATGACAATTTCTGTCTTTCATTGCCGCGTAACGTACATACTACATCGTCCGGCCTCCTCTTGGAACTTCCGGTCTCTCGAAATCGGGATCAAGGTATACTCACAAAAATATTGCGAACTTCTGGTTCAAGATGATGCTTTCGCTTAAAGAGAATATAACTGGAATAAAATGGAGAAAAGACGAGAAAAGGTGTTTGTTTACCAAATGAGAAATCTTCAAATTGTTCCCAAGTAAATCCGCTATTAAAAATAAGAATAAGGATAACAGTTGTTTGTTTTTAATTTGTATTTTCTATTTTGTTTTATCCAACTAAAAAGAAAATTCGTTTACTTTAAAATTAATAGAATAAAAATAATTTCTTGTTCATTTTTGAGCTGTTCAATCAAAAACAAAAAACGGACATTTGTAGTTATTTATTTTCTGCTATTATTTATCTTCTTTTGACTAGTTCTAAAGATTAATAGCTTTTATTTTATTTTTAATTAATTAATTATAACGAGGGTAGTTCAACAGCGAGTATATATCAAGCCCCAGGGAGCTGGTACTTTTTGAAATAGAATGATAATAATTCTTTTACACTCTTTAGATTAAAAATATCAGTTCAATTTCATCATGTCAAGAGCCAATTTGTATAGTGAGTTAATTGGTTATTCTGTGATGAAACAACAAATTTGAGTTGTAAAATTTTTTCTTAAAAGCATGGTTTTAAATCGAGAAGATCTCGCAAAGGCAGATGCTTTGGACAATGTGTTTGTTACATAGCTTCCGGACTAGTGCTCCACCAACAGTGATTTTGGGCCAACAAGAGGAAGATACAAGTCGACCGCAATGCTATTACTTCTTTACGGAATCGTCATTTAACGGCAACTCCAAACGGTCCGAAATATAAGGGAGAGCTCATAAACAATCATCAGATAACTTTGTGAAAATAGCCTAGCTTCTAAATGTCCTGTGTCAGGTTTCTACTGCTGGAGAGGCATCGAGCAAAAAGTTAATAATTATCTCGCTTCGACTCTTCCTCATGGGGGAGTTGTTCTCGTTCACAGCTGATTGCCGGCTTGGTTTGTGGCAGTCAGATGAGCGGGACAGTACGTGGAGAAGACGAGTAGAACGCTACTTTCTTCGTAGAGCACCTTTTACCCTCTTTTAGTTAAAAATTAAGCAAATCAGTTCAATTTCATCATTTCAGTTTTGCTTCATGTGACATACATGAGTCACAGATTTCAAAAATAGTCAGTTATTATATTGGATAGAATCACCTTCCAGGCCCTCAATTGATTATCTTATAGAATGGATCGTTGACTGCACAAAATTACATTGAGGACGTTCTTCTGGGGGTGTTGTTGCTCGAGTTGTCACCCATTGCTTGGAGGACGTAGGGATTATCACAATGAACTGCGCAGCACGTTCTTCTGACACGAATCCCATAGAACACTTATTGAACATTAAGAGACAAAGTAGAGATCGTTCACCGCCTTCTACAAGTGTTGAACAACTTCAAACCGTTTTTGTTGAAAAATAGGATTAAGTTACACAAGACGAAATCCGGTCTCTCGGTGCGAAATACTTTACTCGATGCCTAGGAAACTTAACTCCTTCTGCGAGACCAAAGGACGTAATACGCTTTCTTAAAATCAAAACCAGGTAATAACTGGTTAAATTTGACTCCACTTCTAAATGATTTTTCGGTCTTTTAGTGAACTTTCTTTCAAACAATCGTAATTAAATAATTGTTACTAAAACTAATGAATTTGTAATCTTGTTTAATTTTGTGTAAATAAAAATAAAAGTGGTGTAATAAGTATGTCGATAAAGTCATTATTAATCATATATTTTAAAATAAATAACAAAATATTTTTTTGTGTATACAGTTTGTAGGGTGTCACATCCAAATTAGCCTTAGAAACTCCTATTATACCTATCGTCAAAATACACTTAATGATATTTAACTCGTTTACTTGCTCGAGACATTCATTGTTAATGAGACCATAACCTGTCTTCTTATTTGTACTTAGGAATAAAAACCTTTAAAAGGTTAAACATTATTCAATTAATTAAGGTTTTAAGTTGAGATAAAAAAGTCAGTATGACGAACGGGAGTCGAACCCATGGCCTTCGCTCACGATAGCTCATGCGGTAGAGTAGCGGCGTAGCAAGCCGAAGGTCGTGGGTTCGAATCCCTCTCGTGATACTGACTTTTTTAATTCAACTTAAAACAATTAATTAACTAATTGGTCAAGCAGACCACGAAAAATAGTGAAGTTAACCATTATTTTAGTTACAATAGTGTGCATGTCGCGCGATATTGACCCAGCTTCTGCCCCTAATTCAAAATTTGCTTTTGACTCTTACAAATATCAATAGATCATCTCCACAAGACTGAAATTATACATTTGAGAGATTTCATTCTATCACAAAAATAGCTTCTTAAAAAAATTCAATTTTTGTGTGTTTACAAGATTTTTAATATAAATGTTTTTATTAACAGATACCATTTCACTGGAATATATTAAAAGAGGTTTATTGTCCTATTTGTATACTTCATTTAGGTTTTTAAATTATCGATTACATTTTTCCGGATATTTTAGTTTAATAATCAAAAGATCGAAAATAAAGTGACGTTCTTTTATCTCGCCCATCCCTTGGCCTCCAAATAAAATATATTCTTTATCACCTGATGAAAAAAAAAATGTTGTAACTATAGGAAATTCCGTGTTAAAGTGATTTCCCTCGGGGGCAGACGCTTTTGCCTTGAAGAAAATCATCTTTGTAATTTCCTTTTTTCTTCACAATTTCGAGAAATACGTTTTTTCTCCTTTAATTTATTCCATTTACCGATGTAACCCGATACTTGAAAAACAAGCTCCCCGTTAATAAATCATTTGGGGTTTTACATTTTTGAAAAACCTTGGAAAAACATAAAAGGATTTATTTTTGGCCATCAAAGCATTGACAAAAAACACCAAAAAAAATATATTGTCATGATTAGTTATATTAACTTGACATTTCTTTCGGTTTTTAATGTTTACATATAATGTAATGCATTGTATAGGTATTGCAACAGGGTGAAAGATAAAAATACAATATTAACAACTGAAATTTTTGTTAAATAACAACAAATAATATTGTATTGTGCTGCTAACTTAATATTGTAGAAATTCAAACTAGAATTACTATTTTAAACAAACAGCATAATTCGTGTTAACGTATGCATAATAAGCAATAGCATGTTAATTAAATATTTATTATATGTAATAAAAATATATAAAGTGATAATTAAGGTTGGTATGAATAAGTAAATTGAAAATATCAAGTTTCAAAAAACACTTCTAGAACAAATCAATATGTTTTTGAGTTTCTGTTATCATATTTTTGAGCGAAAAATTCTGTCAAAACCTGTGGAAAAATTCATCGTCAAATTCTTTCTGCAGATATTGAAGTTTTTCTTCAGAACGTTTTAATTCCAATTTATCATGTAACTTGTTACCTAAACTTGTTTCTGCTAGAATTTTGTCAGAATGAGAAAGGAATTGCAAAACGTGCGGCAAATAGGCTATGTTTTTTTAAATTGATCACAGGTCGGTATAACGAAATGTTCAAACTATGTATAAGTTTTATTTTTGCTTTTTGCCCAGGCAGGTGATCAGTTGTAAATAAGCTAAAGAGGTAATTCATTCCTCTTAGAAAATTTAAAAATTTCATTAAGTCAGTTTTTCCTTATCTGATCATTTTGTCAATTTAAATAGTTGGACTAAAGCCTATTTTGACCACGTTAAAAAAAGAATTTAAAATAAATACTGTTTTAATTTTTATTTTTACGCATTTTCCGCGAATGGTGATAAAGCGGAGGTTGTAAAGAAGGCCGATGAGATATTTATTCAGCCGAAAATCATTATATATTATTAAAATTCTATAATTATCAACAATTTTATGTGAAAAATTTTCTTTGAAACTATAGTCAATATAATATAGGCAATTTACTAATAATATAGGCAGATTAAAAATAATAATTTTTTTAAAAATAAAATCTTACCACTATAATTCGTATTTTAAAAACATTATGGTACTTCATAATTAAATAGGTTACATCAACTTTTTGTCGAAGGTCGTGGGTTCGAATCCCGCTCGTGACTTTTTTATCTCTACCTAAACCTTAATTAAAAAATTAATTAAGTGAAAAAAAAATGTTTTTGCACAATCGGACTATGAAACCTAATAGAAGCTTAAATCAACATTGGGTATAATTTCGAATTAATTAATTAAATTAAGTTTAAATACGCTTTTACTTAGATATTAGAGCTTTTAGCAGTACATATTCTTACAAAAAAATTTCTTTCTTTCGATATTTCCACAGCCAGTAGTCTCGAGAAGGTAAGAGAAATACAATTTATCTTATTTAGCCTTTCTCCAAATTAATTCTTGTTAAAAGGTAAAGTTACCTTCATTTATCCTTGGAAGATTTATTTTCGATTTTCTTCTAGTTATCTGCCACAATTGAATATCCCTGTCTGATAAAACAAAAATTGAAACTTTAAAGAAAAAAAACAAAATGTACGATTACAATAATTTTTGAAACATTTATTTTATTTTTGACTATGATAATAAATATTTCTTTCTTATAATGTTTACTACTATGTTTATCATTATTATAAGCTCTTCGCCTTAATGGCTGGCCTGGTCGGAAAACATGTTTCTTTGTTGGTGAAATGTTATAATTAATGCTTCTTCCCTAATTAGGAAAGGGGTTAAATTATTTAGTCTGCTTAGATTGAACTTTAGTTTAATACAGAAGGCAGAGGAAAATAAATAACAATGAAGATAACCTCATATCTCAAAAAAATGGGTATTCACCGAGGACCATTGGAATATTCGTTAATGCAAATTTTCCTATGCTAATTTCGACTTAGGACTGCCCTTTTAAGGACGAAAACGCGATGTTTTTGTTTCGTACATAATATATTTGGTTTGGGTCTGTGTGAGGATCATATTTGCTTTTAATTATACCAGCTAGAGTCAAGGGGCGTATTACAATAGAACATAGCGAATGTGTAAATATTTCTTCAATGTAAATAAACAATTATAATAAGATGGCGAGACGTGCAAAATAAATCAAACGTCGCTCAGACAAGGCAAACAAAACGAGACGTTTCAAAATGTATATATTAGCAATTTGGATAATTCTAAATTCAATATCTTTTTCAAATACTTTTACACTTATGACATTCAATATCCTTAACAAATTATAAGAATTTAATTAAATATTTAGCGATATACTACCAACATTTGCTCAAGGAAAATATAACAAGAAAACCACGGAAATGTGTGTCTTATAGATGTGGTAATTTACGGATAAATATTATAGTAATTTTAAATCAAACTTAAGTTATGCTTAAGACTTTTAAGATATTAATTAAAAGCATGACTAATTTTACTATTTGTACGAGTCGTGAGCTTTATTAAGTGCTCCCATGAGTATGAAGCCTCGCCGAAGAAGGAAATGCTAGCATTGGCCTTCACTGTTTCTTTTGATTCATGGCAATATCGGCACAGCCTTTTTTATGCTGCATATACCTCGGGGATATAGAACCTCCAGCATTCCTTCTTTCATTCTAGTCCTACTTCCTAAATTCATTAGTCTCCTTTTATTTTCTGCAAAGATTTTTTGCTGAATTGTGTCTTGGAACCAATGAATTATTTTTACATGTTTTACTAAAAAAATGTATGATTTGGGCAATGTAGTGTAAAGAAAAAGAAAATAAATTTTATTATGAGGCTTTGGGACCTTTGAAAAAAAAATTGTCTATTCGGGTTAATATCAATACATAAATAAAGATTTCAATCTAATAGCAATAAACATACTAAAATAAGAGAAGGAAATTAACATTGAAATTAAATTCATTAATGTTTTTATTTAGGGTCTTGGTTGAAATGAAAAAGTAAGTGTCACGAGCGGGATTCGAACCCACGACAAGCCGCTGTTCTGATCACGTTAGCTATCATGTCTTCGATCCACTCGGACACCAACTCCCCATCTCAACCTACAGATTTCGAATTTTGCCTCCTGTTTGTCGTGTAATCAGGGTTAGATTCTCGGCGATACATGTAATGGCCACGGAGAGCAGTTAGTGAAAATATACTTCGTTTTAGTTATTAAATCCATTAGATTTAGTAGTCTGATAGGCAAAATTACATATTTCAATTACTGAAAAATGTCAAAAAAGGAGAAAAAATTGGAAAAGGTTTTGGTTGGGATGGAGGGATGGTATCCTAGTGGATCGAAGTCACGAAAGCTCAAGAGCGGCGTATTGAGCTGAAAATCGTAGGTTCGAATCCCGCTGTGGCTCTAACATTTTCATTTTAGCCCAGACTTTACATCAAAATATTAAAATTATTGAAAGAATTCATTTGGTCAATTTGACCGCTAAATATGATGGGTTGAAATGAAAGTTGAAAATAAAAGTACTAACCATCCTCGGTGCCTTAAGGCATATTTAAATATGACAATAAACTACAAGTATCATACCCATACAGTACTTTGACAAAATCACTTTGTTGTAATTAATTCTGTTCATACAATTATTTCTCATATTCACTCGACTTTTTATTTTTACGTTTATATCATACACAGTCGTGTTTTCTTCTGTAGAAAATTTACAATAATGATCTTCCGCCTATCTTCTAAAAGATTAATAAATTTCCTATTTAGGTTATTCGTAGTTTGACTCTGTTCTAAAAGCTGCCAATTTTCTTGCAGATAAGAGACAGATATTTTCTAAAGCCGTCGGATGGGAGGAAATCTCCTTAAGCTGGAGCAATCACGGCCTCGACCCGGTTGATGTCAGTTGTGTTTCTTTACTCTTTTCTGCAATATCCGGGGTCGGGGACCTGTCTGTAGGCACATTTCCAGATACTGTTATTAAGTGCAATAGTACAACGTCGGGGAAAATGGCGTTATCAGAATAACCAGGGGGAAGGGGTATTTCTTCATACACCTTACAATATTGTCAAATGAGGTTTCTGTATTGTAGTCTCTGCCCTCTTTCGGGAAATTGAAATCTGGGGTCAAAGAACTCAACCCTAGAGATACTAGAAGCAACTTCCCTACCAGGACAAGTGGCACAGAAAGTTGGCGATTTAATGTTTCAATTTTTTACTCCGCCCCGTTTTATTTTTATTTTCATTGTGTAGCGATACTTGTCAACTTTTTACTATCTGGCAATGCAAACACCATCAAAATCAGTTGACTGAATATAATAAATAACTTTCTGCAAACAAAACAATATGGAGTACACAAACAAACACATAAATTATATAAAACAATATAAAAAATTGACATTAAAGTGATTAAGAAAATTTGCACCATTGTTTTATAAATTTTGAATATTCCATTGCAGATCTACCTGGCAAAATGTTTCAAAGTGCTATTACATAGTAACAAATACAAAGGAAAGCCATTTAAAAAAAAATTCGCGTTTTGTACTCGCACTTTCACTTCACGGCCGGAACAAGTATGGATATGTAATCTCACCTAGGTTTAACCTATCTAACCTAAATCTAATTCCAACCTTATGCCTACCTAACGTAATCCTAACCCTGTCTAACCTTACCTAGCCCAAACCTTGTTAACTTCACGGTCTATCGCGAGAAAATTGTCACGCATTTCCTTTTAAATCTCTTAAAGAGATGCTGAATTGCTTGTGTTGTTAAACGTATCGAACTTAGCACTACCCTAATCTTTAGCTTAGCTAACCGAATATAATCCTAACCTTGTCTAACCTACTCAAACCCCAAATCTTGTTAACTCTATGGTCTAAGCTGCGAAAATTATCTCGCATTTTTTTGAAATCTCTTAAAGTGATTCTGAAATGCTTTTGCAGTACGTCATTTGATATTTCGGCACTATACAATCACACGATAGGTTCGGGCAGTATCAGCCATTGACTTGTCGTTGGTTCTCCCCCAATTGACTGTTTGCTTTGTAAAAATCGTTTTTAATTCAATTCGATCAAGACGTTTTATGAGAAAAGTTCGTGGTTCAGCGTATTCCGTTAAACCTGTATTTTCCAATAATTTCAACTATATATTTTATACTATATTTTGAAAATAATACAATTATTTTATTACTTCTATATGAAAAAAATTAAATTCAAAACTCTCGTCAAAAATAATTTTGTCACTGCACTTACAAGGTGAGGTTTTGTGTTGTTTACAGAAAACAAGAATGGTAACAGACAGCAAGTAAAAAGCACAATCTTGCAGAAACTTGGTTGAGAGTTATACGATCGCCGGACGACTACAGTAAAAACTATAAAATGTTTAACAACAACATAAAATTTCTCAGAGTGTGGTTTCATGGGATATGTTTGAATTTATTAGTATTATATCGTAATTGAATTTATTAGTATTACATCGTCTTATTTTGTTTATACTAAATATAAAAATTTAGATTGGGAGATCACGCTCGTTGAATTTCGTTTGGTTTTAATTAAATATTCCAATGGTTTTACATTCTATCGACTTGGCCAAAAGTCATATAGGAAAATAGGTTATGGAATTTATTAAAAAAAGTTTAATGGTTTAAATATTATAATAACAATGTACACATGCTAAAATATAAAATATTTTGAAGACTTTGAACCGAGCCAAACTGTACTACAGGACGACAACCGACTCCTAACCACTCAGCTGCCATACTCACCATTATATAATTTATGAAACACTGATCGTTCATATGATCAAATAATAATTCGATTATTATTCATTTGGATTCATAGAATAAAAAACGAGGTATCATCCAAACAAGAATGGATAACAATCTATAGCCCTCGTGCTAGGAATCGTAGGAAAAAATACAATTGTAATATGAACAGACTACCTAATCCCGATGTAGAACTCAGGAGAAGAGCATCCACAGACCCAAATATAAGACTAACTGAAAGGGTTCGACAGTTAAGAGTTGAAGGAACTGCCCCAGCTGACTCTGCATTACGTCTTCATATAAACCTAGCGCTTATCTCAAACGGCGCGTATTCTCTCCCTGTTCTTCAGGCGTACGACATCCTTCTGACGATTCTCTCGCCATTTTCTGTCCTGTAACTATCTTTGTATGTTTAAAGTCAAATAAATCTTTTTTAAAAACGGCCTTTGGTGTTCCAAACATATAACTGGCGCCCGCGAACAGGGACAGCAGAAGTTCACAGATCTTAGTAAGTCCATTTGACCTATTAATTTCACTGTAATTGCGCGATCAATTTCCCGCATTGGAACGTGAGCATTAGCTCTTAATCTGCTGTCTGAACGAACGAACGCTAAATTGGCCGACTTTAAACATTAAAGTATAGAAGAAGATCTACTCTGGACGAAGAGAGAAATACATCGCAGAAAATTTCTTCCTTCTACGGGCAGATCTACAAGCAGAGGACTCCTTCTACATCGCCGGAAGAAGATTTACTCTGGACGAAGAAAGAAATACATCGCAGAAAATTTCTTCCTTCTACAGGCAGACCTACAGGCAGAGAACTCCTTCTACATCATCGGAAGAAGAAGAACCAGAGAGACGTCACCAAAATACTGTGAGTAATTTTGTTATATCTCATCCTAAAACATATATTAAACGTCCAATCCTCAAATTAACAAAAAATATGCCTACTTCTAAACCTCTCCCGCATGAAATCTTAAAATTTTTACCAAAATACAATGGAACCCCTTATAAATTGCCTCATTTCATTACTACCTGTGAGGAAATGTACGGTAGCTACTGTAATGAAAACGTAATTGAAAGAGAAAGTAATCACTGGCTCCTCTTCAAGGCAGCCATGTGTCATCTAGATGGACCTGCTGAAGCCGTCGCTTTTAACAATAATTGCTCGACAATCATTGAATTAATTAAAGCGTTAAAGAAAAATTTTGCTGATAATCGAACCATCCCGGAACTAATTGCAGAATTAACAATTATGAGATCATACCCCAGAGAACACCCTATAGAATTTTTGAACAGATTAGACGAAAAAAGAACTACAGTAATTACACGTTATAGACTAGATGGTATTTCAGGAGAACTCTTAATTAACTTAACTCATCAATTAAACGCCACTTTAATTAGAACACTAGTACACGGTGTACATCCTTCACTAGGTGCACATTTACAATTATTACAAATATAAGATTTAGATGATGCAAGAACTAAATTAATAAATGATTGCAGCATCGTACTACAGCAACTCAAATACAATACAACATTAGACGCTATTAACAAAATAGATTTTAAAAAACATTTTACACCATTAGCACCCTTTAAAATACCACATCATGAAAACCCAATGTTCAGACGAACCAATTACAACAAACCATTCCAACACCAACCTTTCCAACCCCAATTTCCTAGTCAAAAAAAGGATTCCCAAAACACTGTTTCAATGAGAACTGTATCATCAAAACCGAATTTTAGAAATTTTCAAAAAAAATTTATATCCCCGTATGAATTAACTCATGTAGACAATCAAAGTAAATTACGTCACAATGAAATGCAACGTATGAAAGACCAAATCGATTCACTAACTAAAGCGGTAAACAATCTTACCGATCATTTTTTAGAAACAAGCCCCAAACCACCGAAAGACCCCCCAGTCAGTTTGAACTAAAAACGATAAATAAATCATTGCCTTATTTTGTTGACGTGAAAAACAGAAAATGGCTTGTAGATACCGGATCACTTAAAAATTATATAAACCCCTCATTAGTCCCTCCTAACATTACAAAATATAAAGAAAACTTTATAGTCAAAACCCCGAATGGCGAAAGTCAAGGCTCTGAATATATTCTTTTTGACCCCAGTAATGTATTCCCTACTGCTTCAAAAATAAAAATGTACCTATTTCAGTTTTCCCCCAAATATGATATATTATTAGGCTATGAGACGTTAAGCGAAATTAAAGCAAATGTTAATTTCGAAAATAAAAAGTTAGAATTTAAAACAGGATCAAAAGAATTATTATTTTTGATCGACAAAAAAATTAATCTAAAACCAGGGTTTAATGTAGTCTCCCTTCCTGTTAGGTCAATTCCCAACATGGAAACAGGACTAATCAAACCAGTTAATAATAATAAATATAGCATTGAAGAAGGGATTGTTAAAATAAATAATAATGAATGTATATGTGTAATTCACTCCAATGAACTCATGACCATTAGTCCCGAGCCCATGGAAGTGGAAGAATTAGAAACAATACTTGAACCCAAGAATAACGCGACCAATTGTCCCAATAATCTTAAAAAAATAATTAAAGAAATACCCAACTTGGTCAAAACAAATCAC
Source organism: Cimex hemipterus (assembly GCA_039619505.1). Lineage (NCBI taxonomy): Eukaryota > Metazoa > Arthropoda > Insecta > Hemiptera > Cimicidae > Cimex > Cimex hemipterus. The sequence continues at coordinate 21,577,029 of CM077104.1, read as the reverse complement.
ATGAATGAAGAGGAAAAAGGCAAAATTAATCAAGTAGCCGATGCACTTTCTCGAATCAATTGTCAACCCTTAAATACATTAGAAGATGAAATAGACCCTCAAGAAGTTATTGATGAATTCCTTAGACAATGCAACGATGATGATAATAATGATAACGCGAGTCTTATAACCATTCATTCACAGGAAAGTTCAAACCAGCAAATAACAATTGTGGATGATGATAAAATCCTTAACGTTGAATACAATCAAATAATTTTTGAAAGAGGAAACAAGCATCCTAAATCAACAAAAATATTTGGTAAAACCAGACTAAAGTTTCATTTCCAAAATTCGACTAATATCGAACAAATCAATAATTTCTGTGTCCAATACCTGAAACCCAACACGAGTTATGGAGTTTTGTGTTCCAGAGAAGGTCCACTTCGTGACGAATACGATCGAATTTTCGAAATATTTAAAAACCTAATTGTCGCCAATTTTAATTCCATAAAAATTAAAAGATATAAAAAACTAAACCTAGACATAACCAATACAGTAGAACAAAAGGAAATAATATCAAACTACCATATCGGTAAAACAAATCATCGTGGAATAAGTGAAAGCTATAACCACATTCGAAGAAAATATTATTGGCCCTCGATGTTAAGAGACATAACCGATTACATTAACAAATGTCCAATTTGCTTAAAAATTAAATACGAAAGAAAACCAGTTCAAATAGAATATAAAATTACACCTACCCCAGAAAAACCATTCGAAAAATTACAAATAGATACATTCTGTTATAATCAAAAGAAATTCCTAACAATAATAGATTGTTTTTCAAAAAAACTAATCGCATACCCTCTTGACAGTTTGAACCAGATTGAAATTCAATCACATCTAAATGATTATTTTTCTTTATTTCCAACTCCACAAACAATACAAATGGATAACGGAAGAGAATTTGATAATGCCGGACTAAGAGATTTCTTAAAACTATACGACATAGAACCTTATTATATTACACCCGGTCACCCAGACTCACAAGGCTTACTAGAAAGAGCGCATTCTACATTAATCGAAATTCTTAATGCTGTCCAATTACAAAATAAAAATTATAACACTAATGAAATAATGAAATTGGCATTAATAGCATTCAATAACACATTAAATTCCACCTTAAAATTAACACCTATGGAAATTACTTTTGGTATGTCAAGAAACCCTTACATAAATGAATTAACTGAAAATTTAATCACAGAAGAAAGAACTCACGAGTACTTAACAAAACTAAAATTACTACATAAATTAATAAAAAGCCAAATAGAGTCAGAAAAACAGAAACGCACGGAAAGATTAAATGCTACACGCGAAAAAGAGATAGAAATCCCTCACCAACCCTATCTGAAAACGACTTTTCACAAAAAACACAAACCCAAATTTTTCAAGGTAAACTATGATAAGAATAAAAAACTAGCAACAAACGAGCGACCATTTGTGCAGAAACGAAGTTTTAAGATTCACCCCAATCGTATTAAACGACGGAGGAAAACATCTAAACCCAACCATTCATTTGTTTCAGGACAAAATGATTATTCTTCTACTTCCAATCCTGGTCCCAGTCGCCTCTTTTCAAACTATCAGTAAATAAACACTTAGTAGACAGTTTCAATAAATATGTCCAACGCATAAGATTTAATAGTTTAAAAGTCAGCAACTACTTCAGTTATCTTTCTAATGAGTCAAGCGCTTTAGAACGTAACCAGCAAGTTTCGTTTTTATCTCAAACGCTTATGCTGCTTTTCAACAAAGTTGTCGACCTAACGACAAGTCTAGAATATTGTAAACTCAGTGTTATTCATTCCAGCATCTTATCTTATAAAGAATTAGCTAACGTCATCAGCACCTCCAAAATATCTTTAATTTCTAACGAAATAGCAACATTATGGCAGCTAAGTAATGTACATTGTTCTATGCACAGCGAGTACATCTCCTATTTTATTCAATTACCCCTGCAATCTCCTGTTTATGAAACATTTTTTCTTTTGTCCTATTCTGTTTATAAAAACAACGAAACAATTACTATACATGAGTATCCCTCCTTTGTCTTGAGATATAATGAACTACTCACAGGTAACTGCACTTTAATAAATGAAAAATATTATTGTAAAAACGTTGTTAAAATTGAAAATAAATGTATTAATGAATTACTAGATGATAGAGAATTATCTACTTGTAAACATTTAGTTATAAACTATGTCAAATCTTTTATTAAATATATTCCAATAGTTAATAAATTTCTTATGTATAATATAAGTAAAACTATTATTAATGTTAATCATGTAAACATAACTGTATATCCAAAGTTTACGCAACTGTTAACTCTTAATAAGTCAGAAATATTGTTAAATTTTGTACAACCGTACTCTTATTGGGAAAGTGAAGTGATGATTCCATCAGAACTTCCTTCAATCAAACACTATACTAACATTACTTTTGAAAAAATTCATAAGGCTAATATGAATATGGAACCCTTAGAGGAATTGGAAGAAAATACTAACAATTATACAACAATATTGATGTCAACAATAATAATAATATTGTTATTATTGCTATGTTATAAGTATTTTATCAATAAGAAATTATTTTGTAAATGTAGTAGGATCTTATAGAAAAAATCTTCACTCGAGGAAATGGCCATTCATCCTACAGTACCAGCCTCTGAAGAATTGCCAAAAATTTCTGCAAGCTGAGGACAGCTTCAATCTTGGGGATGGAGGAGTTAAGAGTTGAAGGAACTGCCCCAGCTGACTCTGCATTACGTCTT
>CM077104.1:21545624-21569220 GCA_039619505.1 Cimex hemipterus | reverse complement strand
TATATATATATATATATATATATATATATATATAAACTCTAAAATATTATGTAAATTAATAATTAAAGCTAGTAGCATAAACCAAAAGCAGGTTTTACCCTTTGTACAAACACAATATTTACCAGATGCCGACAATTTCGCAAATCCCTAATCCACCCATCGTACAGGTTTCATCCCGCAGAATCCCATTAAACCCATTTCATTTATCTAACAATGAAATGGCTCATAGAATGAAAACATTGATACAAACAGAGTGCATAATTTGAGTGAATAATGTGGTGAGTTGACAAACAGTGGGTAGCTTCTGTACTATTTACCGTTGTAGTTGATATTTCGTTTATTTTATTTTTCAACGTTCCTGTATATTATTACTTGTTACCTTCAGAAAGTAGGTTGTTGCAATATTGAATAAATATTGTTTTAACTATAAAATAATCTATATGAATGTGATTGCTAACTTACAACCTTCAGAAAAATTATTTAAAGAAAGATACAATGATATTTTGTGGATTATCTAGGGGGATTATAATCCAAAATTGGATATCATTATTGATATTTTAATTGTCGTATAACAGTTTCTTTAATATTATAATGTATCTAACTATGAAACTTGTATAAATAAATTTCTAAATATATCAAAACTGCTACATTCTAAACGTACTTGTTTTTCTAACAATTTTACTATAAATTCAATTGAAATTATTTTCTTATGTACAAAATTATCCCTCTAAAAATGAAAATTTTTTTTCTTTGTACTCTCTAAGACTATACAATTTTCTAGCTTCAATTCTGAATAACTGAGTTAATAAAAGTTGTTTTGCCCACAAATTTCTTCACAAAAAATGACAAAACTAACAAACTCGAAAAAATTTACGCGTTATTTTTTAGTTAATTTTTTAACCGTGCATGTTGTACATCAGAATATTGAGTTTAGGAAATTCTTAGTTTTTTTACTTGGTTTATTGTGATTTTATTATCCCCGGTGTTTGTAGTACTAATAAAACAATTAATTATTCCTAGGATATCCAGCTAAAAGGAAATTCTTCTTTTTTTGGAAGAAAGGTTATTTTTAGAACACTTTGATTATTACGAACAAACACGCAATAAGTTCTTAACACTGGCCTTGCAAGTGTCGAGCGTGCTATTACAACCTTAATAGCATCCTTTCATCACAAAATGTCAACTCGCTGTAATAATTAAGAACTACGAGACAGATGTCGCTCGGGTTAAAGGACATGAAAATAACCATCTCAATGTTTAAGTAGATGATGCAACAGAAAGAGGGCAGAGTATGAGAGTGAAAAAAAATATCATAACGGACGTTGACTTGGATTTTCATGTGAACCAATATGACCAATTAAAAAACATTAAGGACTGATAACTCGCAGAGGTTAAACCTGATTTGAGACAATAAACCGGCCTCGTCGGTTTTCATTACCATGTGCAGACTCCGTTTTAGATCTTTCGACTGTGTGAAAAAAAGGATTAGCTTACTGCCAATGTGATGATCGGTCGGTAGCTGATCCGACCACCAAAATGTCTCCATTGATTAGCATGACGTTTGTAGGCGTGTTGGTTGGCCACAATTCAAATTATAATATAAATTGTTACTGTTTTTCCCTGTTTAATAACTAAAGTAAGCAGTCGCTTTGGTTAATAGTACAAAACTTCAGACCAGTGATTAACCTTTGTCCAAACCCGTGGTGGCGTTTCCCCTTGGATGTGCGCCACCGTGAATGAAATAAAATAAAGGATTCTTATATTAAAATGATGAAAACAGGAAAAAACAGAAAGTGGATCAGGAGCCAAGCCTTGGCCCCTTACAGGGAGCGAGTAGGCTTTGCGCCCGGCATAAAAACAGTCCTTGGACATGAGAGTAGGTTTGTCCCCCCCCCACAACGTTGATGTTTACCCATCTGTAAATATTGTAGATATTATAAATATTGTAGGTATTATTGTGTATAGTTTGTATGCATAATTTCACGTTTGTATGAAAAAGTGATGCTCCATATTCCTCCATGTGCCCTCATTGTCATTTGGGGTTGTTTGTACTCCATTGACGGTAGCTCCCATTAAAAAAATAATAATGGAAAAAACTGGCCAGTTCCGAAAGCGAATAGGACTAGACAAAAGAAAGTGGAAGCGTGAAATATGCACTGAGGGGATTATACCGATGCTGGAGCATGAATTGGCGGATTTCTATTCAGTGTTGAATTGTTCGCGATAATTGCCTAATGGTAATGTGTATTCACATCTCTGTTTAGGTAGTGATAAAAAGGTAAAGTTAGAATGGACTATCGCTCAGTTCGTTTACGACGCAACTTAGCTACCCTGAAAAAAGTTACGCCAGAATATTCCAGAAGGCCAGACCGGCAAAGTACTCGGTTTAATCTCAGTGCAAAACTGCCCTAAGCTCTCCATATTGATTGGCACAATCCTTCAAAACATCCGGTATTGTACGGAACAGTTCAAATTTAAGTTTTTTTTTAAATTTCTCTTGACTACAGGCTCGTATATTCCGCCACATCTCAAACGTCTAGTATTTACCACACCTGGCATCGAACTAAGCGTGGGCCAAGTAAAAGTGTGTGGGGCTCAACATTAAACAATCCGAAAATATGGTCAATGTTACGTAGATGTTTTCTCAGATGTCAATGACCGAAATATTATCCTATCACTCCTCTGAGATTTTTCTTCTCTCAATGAAGCTGTGAGTTTGCCAGTTTTGGCGAATGTTGTTTTACCATATTTTGCTGTTTCTAGAGTTTTCCACTTCTCCTTTCGTTTCTTTTGTGTACATTACCATGGTATGTTTTTATCATCCCAAGTATTGCTTTAGAGCCTATTCACACTCCCAAGTTCGACTAGAGTTTATCCACTTCTCCTTTTGTTTTGTTTATATCCATTATGCGATGGAAGATTCTATATCTGTTCTTGTTATCCCAAGTAATGTTTCCGAGCTGTGTACAGTCTTACAGAATCCTATCTGGCCAGTTCGTTTGTAATTTCATTATGCAAAATTCCTCTATGCCCTGGCAACCAAGATACCATCAGGTAATTACTTTTCCCCAGCTTTTGGATGTATTCACTGTCTATTTTAAATGTATTCTTTTTACATGCTGATGTTTTAATGGTCCCTTGACTGATTGATCTATGTGTTTTTGTCAGTGTAAACTCTTTGACCATTTTCTAAACCACAAATATTGAAAGGATACATGTTCCCTCGTAATGAATTCGAGAGCTTATAATTGGAACTTGTATAGAATGTCCTTGACCCGCTTCCTTCATTCGTTTTTGAGCCATCTGAATATAAAATTTTTGCATTTGATTTTACACGAGTAGTTAGAGAATAGGTAGTTCCCATTTAGAGAAATGAGTCTCTGTCTTTTATATAAGGCTATATCAAAAAAAGTTTTAATGACAAAGTAAAATGCTATCGTTGCTCCCAACGCAAAAGAGCGAACAAGTAAAGCAAGTAAACCAAAGCTCTTAACCCTACTGTGCAAGCATCGAGTGTGCTATTAGATCCTTTAATGCACACTTTCACCGCTGAACCTCTCGGCTTTAACTCAATATTAGCACTGTTTGCACGAATACCCCTAATATAAACTTACTGAAATAGTTAGCGAACTAGAACTAGTAGCGTTAATAGTGTTTGTTTTTCACCTTTTAAAATAGATGAAAATTATTCCACTAGAATGGAAAGAAATGTCCCTGAATTAGCATTGCTTACCGATTTCTAGAAGAATTAATACAAAATACTGTACGATGTATTCTGAAACTATTGAACATCCAAAAAGAAATAACGTCAAATTGTTGCCTCTTTTCAATTTCGAGACGTTTTAAACAGAAAAGATGATCTATCAAGTAAAATCGATATGGCTCAAAAGTTTCCCTTCCCTTTTGCCCATTAGGAATTCCGACGAGTCAAACTTTTAAAGTAAGTTTATTGGTGTGGGCCAGTAAGCGTATGGACTTTTTTCTTTGGAATGAAATCTCACTAATGGCGATCACAAGGCGGGGTCGAAGACGTCCGCCCACTCCTTGAAAAGTTCCTATAAACACAATCCATACTTACGTCCACTCGTCAAACGCAACTTTTAAAGCGGAAATTTAGTTTCGTTTCCGGTTAGAAGACTCAGCGGGTTGTTGACCCAAACAGAGCAGCGTCAGCTGGGGTTCAAGCAGGGGTGGATGCAAATACGGTCCACCCCCGGATTTGTTACCGAGAACCCCTTCTCACCAACTACCACGTCACTGGAAATGATAATACGACTTTGAAATATAGGAAACACACGCTCGTAACGTGCAGACACAAATGAAATCGACCTCATTTCCATTCATGTTTTATACACAAAACGGTTATGCATCTCGTCGCTTTCGTTCACATTTTCTTTCTTTTTGTTCCATATTTATCTAAAATCAGTCTTTCATATTTTTATTTTTAAAGAACAATATTTTATGATTGTTATTGTGTATTTCACTAAATCTATACCGTCGACAGGGATGGTTCTCACCCAAAGTTTTTTTGCCAGGGAGGGATTGGAACTGTTCATCAACTCGTGCACAGAAAACCATTTGAAATAAAAACTATCATTAATAATTTGTTTAAACAAAGCTACGATCTTTAGTTCTCAGTTTAATTTTAAAATGAATCAAGCTAACGGTAAAACAGAGTTTGACATAAAAAAGATATGAAAACTTTGGTAACGACTGGCACATTAAATAAAAAGATAACGAGTGCTAAATCAGATATAAACAGAACTTTTTTCGATAAATCCTTTCAAAGTAATTTTTCCCGTGGCCTAATTTATTTTAGCGATAAGTATTATATCTTATTCACAATAAAAAAATTTACAAAAATACAATATTTTTTAAGCAATGTTAAAATTGTATTAAAAGTATATAAATATATTATGTAAAATGAAGAATTATTAATAAGAAACCCGAACAAGGAATATACGTGAATGGATTATTTTGGATCCTTTCCAAAAGATGTCTGGCGACATTTCATTTTATGGTTATCGATTTAGACGAGCTCTGGGATTTTTAAAGGGTCTGGCACCGAGAAATTGTCAATAAACTTTAACACGTACTTAATATATTATCATCCAATCGTATTTAACTGACTATGACGGCGAATATGCGGAGTTTAAACCAAACTGGCGTCCCACATGCATTCTTGGTAGGCGATGGGATATTATTTACACGCGGATTTACGTATATGTCTCAGTGGCATAATTACCAATCCCAACCTACCTCAAACATCCGCGTGAAATTTGAGCTTAAAGCTTAAAGTGTTAAAAGTAGATACATGGAAATTCGTGCTCTTCACGTTAACTTATGTCAACTTAACAAACTCAGTGGAACATGTATAGTGATACATTATACATGTCATTAGGCCCCCACACCATCGCTGATGATACACTAAGTTATTTATTCACAAGATCGTAAGTTATATTCACATAGACCAAGTTAGATCATTATAGCTTAGAAGAACAATATAACATAATTATATAATAATTATGTTTTAATTTAACTTTTTAAATAATTTACGAAGCAAAGTATATTTACAAATAAATGTTTACCTATTTATCAATTATCTAGCTAGAAAGCACACTGAATTTGATTCCCCACAAATTATTTCAGATATAAAATCATACCAGAAAGTATCAACCTGGCATGTTTATTAAATATAAAATACAAACTAACTTGTTAATCGGCTTCAGGTTAAAACAATGCGTCCATTTTACGATGTTACGCAGGGCGACCAATATTAGACTATTGAGCACACTCCATCATTATCTAGACCTCTTCGTTAGACTTAAGGCTGTAGATCTTGTAGATCCCAAACTTTATTATTGACTCTCGTGTATAGTCATCTGGCCTTGGTTTTCCCTCTTCCAGGATGAAATCTGAGCCTGTAAAGCCCTTCGAATTAACAGAGATGTTCCTCTGGTTGTTCTTCTTCCTGATCGTATCTTGCCAGACTTGTGTCTGCTTCTCCGAGTTTATACGGAGTCTGCAGGGTCCAGTCAGCAGTTCTACTATGAAAGTAGCCATAGTCCAAACCCCTAGTCAGTTTTAGCGCAGATCTTTTAAATTTTAACCTTACCGAAGAGTTATTCTTAACCTATTATCAAATGGTTCTACATTTTCGCAATTTGTACGCCATAAAAGAGTTAAGAGAGTTTTTATAAACTGTTAAACTGTTATTTAAAAAATGTAGTTTTTTGTTATCTGAAAAGATGGAATTTTGAACCAATAATGAAGTTTAGTTAGTAACCAGTCTATTACCGTTTGTGTTAACATAAAAAAGGATTTCTGTGAGAAAAAAATCCTCCTAGCTTACATCTCCTGGGAGACAAGTGAACCGTGATGAAAACTTGCTGAGGAAGGACTTAGCCGCGCCTTCCCTCAACCCCTTTTCGCGACCCTTTTTATTGGATCAACTTCGATTGTTCTCAACCAATCACGAAGCATTCAAGGACAAATTGAGGGTAAAAAGAGAGGAAACCCCTGCCCGAATGACAAACCGGTCTCGGCTGCCAGAAAAACCGGGGTTTAACCCCGACCGTGTATCGCGTAACCGACCTCCTACAGTTTTTTACACGTCGATTTTTTTTTCGGGCTGAAGGTCGGATTCCGACAAATTAGGTCACACAGGCATTACATCCAATATAAAATCTGTCATTTCTAGATTAATCGCCTTTTTATCAGAGTCATATATTACCTATTACTAAATGATAAAGTCCGCAGTTACACGATATTTTATTAGTCTGAAGGGGTTTGATTATATCAGATGCTGTTTTATGTATGATCATGGTCCTAATATATCGTTTAGGATATTGTATTGAGAGTACGTAATAAAAGGCTCTTTTAAAATTTTATTAATTGATTAAAGAGCATGGTAATATCATAATAAATTTTTGGATACCTCTCATATGGTATGTAGAAGTTAAAAAAATATAAATAGTATAGTACAAAATTTTAATAATTGTTAATAATTACTTTTACACAACTTAACACTGCGATATATTCACATTATTTTAGCGCGCACTGGTACACATAAACACAAAAATAGAAGCTAGATTGTATAGTAGAGATTTTATGTAATAATATGTGCAAATGCATTTAAATAGAAAAATAATTTAGCCGGGGAAACTAGTTGAAAATATGCTCAAGAAGCGTGAAAGTTAGGCATCGTCAGGGGTCTACGCACGATAAGATAGCTCAGTATTACCATAAAAATTTGGACCCAACCAGGTCAGCGAAATTGATAAAATATAGATCTGAACAAGCTTCACCTTTCTAACGGCTTTATAACGAAAAAATGAAGTTCTTTGTATGAACAATGAAGACATTTTTACTCTCCTACATTTTTTTAATTAAAGCCAAATTATGTATTATCAAATAAGCTTTTTTTCAATTTATACTTTAATTTGTTTCAGGAGGTGGACTGTGTACATTCTCTATAATGTAGACGCGCTTTAAATTTCAGCAAAGATGACACAGCTCCGCTGGAGCGAGGTCGAAGAGTGGCTGGACGCTCACCCAGACCTCTTCCAGGTCAGTAGACAAAGCTGTTAAAAATCGATGAGCGAACTTGAACGTCGAGTTAACAAACAATGACTTTTATAGGACTACTTTCTAAGGAAGGTGGAACTGGCGTCGATCAATTCTTGGCTAGTATCCCACGGTTTTCTCACTATTCAAGATTATACGAGACGCGGATCGAGCAGCCCGCAGCCTGAGGAGACGCAGCACAGGCGGTCGTCTTCAAAACGCTGCTTGAGGCATGAATTCGCCAGGGCAAAGTCTCGCTCGGTATTCAGAACCCACGAGGTGATGGGACCACCTAGGGAAATGCAAGCCACAAGACGATCTTCCCTAAAGGACATGAGGAAGTACGTATTGAAATATACCCGAATACGTTCTAATGAATGACACGAATAATGTTTAGGTATTGCTCCCTTCCGCCTAATTCGATACACATGCTTTCCCTTCTCATCGAGTCGAAAGTGCGACTGCCCGATGCGGGCCCTACTCACTCTAGGTCTGCAAAGAAGGAATTGCTCCGCCAGCAGGGAGAACGCCAGTTTTTCCTTTCTTCGGTGAGAGACATCGCGACCGACCTGGACCTGAAATCCCTCTCGCGTAAAACTGTCGACAACCTCGCCGTTCTACTCGACTCAGACGGAGCATCTCTCTTCCTGGTCGAAGGTCCCAAGGGCAAAAGAGTTCTCGTAAGCAAAGTCTTCGATGTCCACTCGGGCGCAGGAAGATTCCTCCTTCCGACCAACTACAGCTCCGGTGACAACGAGGTACAAGTGCCCTGGGGAGTCGGCGTGCTCGGCCATGTCGCGGAAACTGGGGAAACCGTACGTCTCCAAGTAGCTTGTGAGGTAAGATGGTAATTTGAATGAGAAAAATATTTTTCAGTAATGAAAAATTTATATCAGAATTACTTTTACAATAGTTAACTTTCTGAACCCAATTTTTTTAAATATATCAAATGTCAAACATAAAAGTGCAAATACAGAACAAAATTAAACTCAATTAGTTCCTGGGTCTCTGAATTTCAACGTCGAAAAGTCCTAGGCTGTCGTGTTTGGAGCCAGTTCTTTTCTCCATTAACTTATACTTCCGTTTGCTATTAGCAATCACCTTATTTTCTCCTATCCCTATTCACGAACCTATGAGTTGTCCTTAATCAAACCTTGTCTTGGAAACCAGATTTCTTTTTTTCTCCCCTTTAATAAGCGCGGAAACGTCTAGTATACTCCCTTATTTGACAAGGGATGTAATGTGTACGGGCTCACTACAGACCTCTAACAGGATGATACCTCTTGTCCTTACAAATTTACACCAAAGATTTTTAACTGTTTTTTTTTTTTTTTTTTTTTTTTTTTTTTTTTTTTTTTTTTTTTTTGTTTAGTTTAATTTCATATGTTTTCTGGAATATATGGTGCTTTCTTGGGATATATTTTGTAAAATATAATTTTTTCTACAGTCCCGAATCTGTAAACTCTTTGTATTCGTAATTTATTATTCAAAGGAATTTTAAGTCACAGAATAAAATTTATTTTTCGAGTGTGGTATTTACTTACCGTTAGTCAATGATTATTCGGAGATCGTGAGATGAGGTCTGGTGTGACAAGGTTTTAGATTTTTTAGAAAAATTTTATCGTGCCAACGTTTCTATCTTTATTTAGATCTTCTTCAGGGCCTGGGATTGTACACAAATACATGTATGTTTTTTCCACATCCTACATGAATTGTAAAATTCAAACAATGTTTATAAATCTCAGGCCAGTAAATGTTAATAAAACGTACATCATATCAGATCGTATACAACGATTTCCGAAGAATCGTTTATTTGGGATTTAATTTCATTACGTATTTTTCAGAATTTTATATTATTATGTTGAAATAACTCAAAATGACAACGATGTTCAAATTATCTAAATTTTTATTAAACTTTTTATGGTGGCTCTATTTAGTTCCTAGTAAAATATAGCAATAAATGAATAATTTTTCTAACAGCCTCTTTCTCAGTTCTTTTAAAATGGTACGAAATAGCAAATGCTTACTCCATGTATTGTTTTTTAACGCTAAAAAGGAATGAATTTTTTTTATCCTTTGTTTAGTTATCGAATTAATTTGAAATACTAAAACAGCCTTCCACGTCCCCAACGTTCACTCATTAAAATGCAGATTTGTGCAAATAATGTCAGGAGTCGCGTGAATTATTCGCATCATCGCCAAAGGGGAATGATGTACAGCAGAAAGAGGCCATAGTATGTAACGAATTTTATATTTGCCCTTTCTGTTATTGTTCCGGAGTTCATTGACATTTACTGAGAATTCGAAAAGTCCCCCTACTGCTCTGGTATTGTACCAATATGAAAATTACCCGCTTTTGCTATTACGATACTTTCGAACGTTTACTCCATTGGCTACATCCGTTTTGAAACTAATCCTGATTGGATGTAAAATATGATATTAGACAATTTTTGCTTTGTTCAATTTCCCAACGTAAATTGATTTGATATATAAACAACCTAACGTATAAATATAGATTATCATTCATAATTATATTTTATTATAAGATTTTTGAAAATTAATCTGAACAAAATTTATATTAAACCTTCTCTCACTTAGAAAACAAAAAATAGAGTAGAATTTAACTTTTCTAGAGAACTGTTTCATTTTCAATTCATCAGTAATTCAATTGTTCTGACATCTATTTACAAGCAGATATGGGGTGGGCTTGTCTATTCAAAGGACACGCATTTACTCGACAAATGCGACATTGAAAAGTTTGCGGAATTAATCAACTACATGGAAGGTCGCGAGAGAATTCCTCGATTCACTTTTCAACAGATTGCTTCAACTTAATCGGAAAACTTGCCACGGCAAGGAAAACTTTTACTGTTGACCCACTGACACGAAATAATTATGTGCTTAACATTGAAATGACATAATTTTATCGATTCGTACGACACGTTCAACAAATGGTTAAACAAGGCAAATCGTACAGTTGGATCACTTTCCTCCGCCAAAAAAGAAAAAAGGTGCGTCATTGCTCAGCCCCCCTGACCTTGATCTTTTCTACAATTGATCAAAGCTCACTCAACTACATCCACATTCTACCGGCCAGAATCTATTTTCGATTCTCTCTAAGGCCGAGTTTTACGTAATCCCTTCTGTTCAAACACCGGAACAAAAAAAAGTACTAAAGCTCTGTCACGAACTTTTAGGTAATTTATGAGCCTCAAAGATGAAACATTGTTGCGCCCTTTCTAGAAATACACAAGGCCGTCCTCGTAGTAGCACCGCAACACAGATTCTTTGAAGCAAGAACATAAAAGAAATCGATTGTTCAAACAAAAAACGCGTGGCAGAAGACGAATCATCCTAACCCGTCCTAGAATTGTCTACAGTCGCGTTATTGTTTTGTTTTTGGAGAAACTGTGCCCCACTGTTTCATGTTTGATTGGAGAGTATCATTCCTTGGCTTCATACAATAGCGTAGAATGCTGGGAATGCTCCCTTCATATGAAAATTGAGCACAAAATTTTAGGTCCCCTTTCCAGATTTATGAAGTAAACACGAATGGTTTTGAACATTTAAGTATTTTTATTGTAGGTAATCTTATTATTGTTTATATAAAACGTTTTGTGATGATGTATTCGGTGTAACCACTTTGTGAGGTAGTGTTTACATGCGTGATTGCGTAGTATCGATGACGGAATATTGAGTACCCATCGATTTTCAATATGATTAGTTCTGGGAGCAGGTCAAAACTGGGTTAGCCCAAGAATACTTTTTCAGGTTTGCGGTTTTAAAGTTTAAACCTTTCGTGGAAATTCAATTTTTTTAACAACCTTTCTGTTTTTCTTCTTGAAGTTATTAATTATACGCAATCTGTCAGGCCTAAAAACATTGGAAGATGGACTTATCTCTTTTTCCAATATTAGACGTACACAGTTTTGCCCTGAGGTTTCACGTGTATGGCTAATTAAAATTATTACATGTGTGCGTTTTTAGGTTAAAAATTGCAAGCGTTGAATTCGGAAATGATCATGGCGATATCCCCTGAGAAAAAATTAAAATAAATAAGTCCCAAGGTTTCACTATTCGTTTGTTATACCATTCCGCATAACATGTCTGTCGTGCGGAAGTGTATAGTCATGGATCGTCGTCCACATTTTTAATCCGCACATCAATTCGACTCCCCGCTGCCGGTTTCGAAGAAGCTAAAGGCGATTTCAATTTGGTATTTCAACTTTAGTTTGTAGATGAACGCGACTTAAAGTTTTAGTACACGTTTCAACCTTACGGTTTACCAAGGCTGGGCAAAGACGTTGCAGTTTCCCGTGCATTTTCTCCATTTCTTGGCACTACTTCTCCGCTGTTCTACCATAATTCAGGAAATTATATTGAACAACCCGTTCAGTGCACCACCAGACATTCGCCTTAACCTTTCTGTGGTATAGTGTTCCAGCTTTTGAACCTTGTCCAACCACTGACAAAATCGGTCAAGTCTTGAGCCAAATATTACTTTCAATTGGTGAAGTAATCTTTCCTCTTTAATTGTCACATTAAGCATGTTGTTTTTTTTTCTAAAGAGGACTTGAAGTTGGATGCTAAAATTTTTAGAAATTTATTGTGCCGATGCAAAATTAATGCCTTTTTTGAAAATTTGTTTTGTTTTCGCAAGTGCTTTGATTGATTTTTTAATAGTAAAAATCTGCGAAATTAAATATAGCCAAACTAGATTTGCGACAAATTTATTTGTACCAGTGTAAACTTGAGCAAAGTACAGCCATGATTTCAGAGATTTCGATCTAAAAAGCGCATTGGCCGTCCGTTGTAGACGTCGACCAACTCAACACGTTTACTGAAGAAAATTCAAATAAGACAACAAGGAAGATTAGGCAAAAGCTTTGTGTTGACTACTCAACCATTGTTCAGCATGTAGCAAGTTCCATGTACTTACTTAATGCACATAATGCCTAAATTTAAATATACAAGGTGTCCCTTTTACATGGCTGAATATTTCTTGAACCAATGACACCATCAAAAAAATAAATATTTAATATTTTTTGTCTAATTTTAAATTTTACCTTTTTTATGGAGAAAAATATACGGGATACCTAAGCCCAGTTCAACTTCAAAATTTCAAATACGACTCTATACACACTGACTCATAATTTTAAAGGATTTTATACGGTGAAAACAATGGGGTAATCGGATTTTAAATTGGTTAAAAATGACAAAGTTACGGCAAAACGTTGCCCATTA
Organism: Cimex hemipterus; assembly: GCA_039619505.1. NCBI lineage: Eukaryota > Metazoa > Arthropoda > Insecta > Hemiptera > Cimicidae > Cimex > Cimex hemipterus. Next base: position 21,556,410 of record CM077104.1, on the reverse strand, counting down.
TTGTTTACATTTTGTTTGTCAAACTCGCATTACAAGCGCAAATCTTCTGAATTCCTGAAACTAAGTAAATTTCACAATACTACCTATTCGTTATATTTCATTGAAAATGAACCGTGGAGCCCATTTTTCCGATCAGCTGCGAGTTGATATGTACGCTTATGGATACTGTTGTATTCCCAGATATTTCCTTCCTGATCACCCGAGAATAAACCACAAAAATTTATTCAAATTGCTCACAATAAGAAGATTCGGATCAGTTGCAATTCCCACACCAAGAGAAAATTCAAAAAAGAAATAATAATTTGGTTTGCTATTTATTAATTGCATTTCATGTTCGAACTGCCTCCCTTGCAGGTTGCAAAGATTTATTTTAAAAGGAGATTAGAAAGACTAACCACTTTTCACGTCTTGCTCAGAGCCAGAGGAAACAGATTGGCAAGCCTTTTCTATTCTTTGCCGCCTTTCTTCAACAAAGGTTGCTGAGTTATCATTGGTGTATAGACTTTTTTTTAATGGCTCCAGGAAATAGTCAAGTGGAATTAAATCGGGTGACGAGGAGGCCAACAGTTCGTGTTGAGGTTCTATCCACGTATCCCGGAAGTGACGAATCAAATGACGTCTCACCTACAAAGAATTGTGCTCAGGGCTTCCACCAACCTGGAGCCGTGAAATAACTAAAACCCTTATATCATTTCGGAGAGAGGAATTCGTATTATATATATATATATAATCTCTTAATTGACCATAATAATTATTCAAATTAATTTTTCTTTTTATGTAAGGTTTAAATCTCAACCGAAAAAGAGAAATTAGAATAAAGTAAAATACCCAGCTTCTCGACGAAATTACCCTGCCGGTTTCTTGATGTTGGAACAGCAACTGATCCGAATCTCTTTTTTGGCCAATGTAAAAACCTATTGCATCATTCTTTCCATCGTAAAAATATCCTTTAAAATCATGTGTCAGGATGAATAGGGTCGTATTTGAAATTCTTTATATGAACTGGCTCGGCGGTACCATGCATAAATTTTTTTTAAATTTTGAATAACGTCATTGGTTCTAGAGAAATCAGCCGAGCCATTATATATAATCTTACAAACAGATGTCCCAAATTAATTAATTAATTAATTAAATTACATAAAAACAATTAAAATTAAATAAAAAAATAATAACATATGAATAACAAATAGAAAAGGTTGGTACCAACTATGTAAACAAAATGAAAGATAAAGATAGAGGAGCTCGAGAGGACAGAAAAGAAAACACTCTCTCTCTCTCTCCTGAACCCGAGCAGTATGAACCTGATTGAAAAAAACATGAGGTATTTAATTAAGATAATTTCCTTTAGTCCGTATATCCATTGAGTGATTGTCAATTAAATTTATTTGTTAATTTCAATTTATTTCATTTTATTTAAAAAAGAGTATTTTATTTGCGAGTTTATTAAGGATCAGGAAAAATATAATTTATTTTATTTTATAAAAAAAGGTGTATTTTGTTTTGAGTTTATTAAAGAAAATCAATAAATATTATTTTATTTCTAGAAAGAATTTATATTTCATTGAATAATAATACCATAAAAAATGAACTATAAAATTCATTCTTTAAAAATATCTCTGGGGCAAGTAAAACTAACTTGTTGGGCCTAAGCTTTAAAGAAGGAATTTTAAACTTTATTTATCCACGGTTAGGTGACATATATATCCTTTTTATATAGGTCTAGATATATATAGGTCAGTCAGTTAACGCAATGCAGGACAACCTTTTTTTTTTTTGGGGCGTGCTGTCATAACTCATCTGCCTTTTTCCCAGGTACAAGTGAGTCAAATACAATTTTATATTCACTGGCGTTTAAAAACAAGTTGACCAATTTTATTTAACAATATTTTTCTCGTGTTTTAAATGGTCAGTAATATTTTATTAACGAAAATTTTCAATGAGCTAAATAATATTAGTCAATGATTATCAACAAATCATTACACATCGCATTGTATTTCGTTTACACATCGAATTCAAGTCGTGTGGCAATTAAACTTCATTATATCTAAAGGTTGCCGTAATTTGTTTCTGTTCCAAACAGTAAGTCTTCAAGATGGTACAAGTTATCAATTGTCATAAGTTTGATTCATGTGGAATGACATCCAGTATCAACGAGACCGTCCTTTCGATAGAAAAAGATACTATTTGTCATTAGGTAGACTGAGTACCTGTACGAGGTTAAGATTAAAAGAAAAGCGAAAATTAAATTAAGCTTAAAGTAAACTGAGGAATGCTACAGTTCGAGCCGTTATCATCGCTGTAGAATAGGTTCTCTATACGTTCATATAGGAATTATCAAATTCAAAGTAACTATCCGAAAAAAGTGCTCAAATAGAAATTTCTTATTAATACAAGGCTGCTTTGGTTGAGGATAGATCGTTTTATAGTCACGCAAAGTGAATTCGCCCTTTCGTCACAATAGAGTTCTGAACTGTTATGCTATCAAAAAAGCAATTTCGACAAATATTACGTTGCACGATACTGTTATAAGCAATAAGTCTCATTTTAATCATTTATCCCACGAATAAGCGTGGTAAATTGATAAATTAAAACAATGATAATCGATTTACATTATTTCGGTGTTTGTTTTTATTCTTTTAAGCTGCACGGTATAAAAATAGAAAGATACATATTGAAATAAATGGAGTCCGTTTCAAAGGACGGTTGTCACTGAGGGAAAAAATCACGGTACGAACAATGCACAGGAATAATCGTTTTGGACCTCCTGCCTGACCTACGATCCTGGCTTTAATTAATTTTTTCTACTCCCCAGGACCCGCGTTTCGATGATGAAGTCGACAGGATAACCGGATATCATACCGAGTCCCTTCTCTGTATGGCAGTCAGGAACGCACACGATGAAATCATCGCAGTGGCACAGGTCATCAACAAGAACCCGGAAAAGGATGATGGACATTTCACAACAAAAGACGAAAAGGTAAACGAACAAATTTAACGTAAAATTTAGAAGGTTTTGAGAAAATCAATACGAAACGTTTCCTTGTCCTGATCTATTTGAAATGTTTAATTCTTTATGTTAATTATGAAGGTGTATGTTTTTATATCTAATAGCATTTAAATGGGAATCATCACAAAAACTAATTAAATTCATATTCATTCTGTTGAATTTACTTATAAAAATATAACCTTTTTAGCTACAGTTATGAAGTTTCCTCGAAAATCGATGTTTATTACGTTTTTTCATCAAATTTCCGTCGCAAAATTCTCGATACATGTGTTTGAACAATTTATAAAATTCGTGCGTAACTCCGGTGACCTACCATCGGCCTGTTTGAGTATTAAACAGTCGAAAGCCTCGGAACAAGCAGCCATATGTTCTTTGTTTGCCATTACGGGCAAATGCCAGCGGATCGATCGGTCCTGTTTACTAATGCTAAGTAGGTTTACTCTTGGCAAATTGTTTAAGAAAAAAAATAGTCACATCACACAAAAGCCGGTATTTAAGTTCTAGAACAGTCCAACCTAATTATATCATCCCATAGAACCCTTCGTGCAGTATTCATTGAATTTTAAAACTAAAATAAAAACATGTTAGCTATATTAGTTTTTGCCCAACAGGTTTTCGAGACATATCTCCAATTCGTCGGCATTGCTTTGACGAACGCCCAAATCGTTGAAACATCCAGGCAAGAATTCGAAAGAAATAGGGTGAGTGGTCTTCTTCAAATTATTTTTAATGCTATAAACATAAAATTTACATAGGAGTATTTGTCCGTTTTATATATTTGTGTAGAGCATTAATATGTTTTTTTTTTTTTGTTTTTTTTTTTTTTGTTTTTTTTATACAATGGACACCAGGAACTGGAGGTATCCTACCACTGTAGCCGTACAGCTTTATTGTACTTCATCCTTGGCTGGCACCATATTTTTGGGGGCTCGCAAAACAAATGTGAATTTGAGCCCCCGGTGTGCCAGTGTTTTTCCATCGAAGAAACTCATTGAAGGGGGTTGTGACCAAATTCATGGTTGCACTTCCATTGATGAGTGCCGTGTCAATTTTTTTCAATTACGGCCACCGGTCCCCTTAGGCGCCAGAAAAAGTCCGGAGGCAACGGTGGGGATCGAACCCATGACTGCGGGATCTACTAGCCGAGAGTCTGACGGCTTAACCACTCGGCTACCGCTGCCCCACATTCTTATGTTATAAAATGTAAAAACAGATATGTTTTTAAGAAAAGTATGTGTAGACAATTAAAATAAATGGGAAATCGGGTAAAACGTAACTAAAAATCATCAAAAATATAGTACGGTGGAGTTGCCTTGTGTCATATGCCTTGTGCTAAGAATAGTGTGAAGGTCAGAGGAAAGTATATTCATAAATTGCACATAAGCTTTTTTTTACAAAAGAGCTTTCGCAGATATTAATGTTAGAGGAAAAACGGTCATCTTGGTTTGGATTGCCTAGTACATTAACCAGTGACGAAGAAGCAGAAAGGGAAGAAAATAGGCACGACGAGGCAAAAGACCTTGCCTACAGTGTACATCCAAACAACCAGAGGATATAAAAAGAACATTAGCAAATGCAATAAAAAAAATCGGAAAATCTGCTGGTAATCCTTCACCATATCTCTCTCTCTCTCTCTCTCTCTCTCTCTCTCTCTCTCTCTCTCTCTCTCTCTTTCTTTTTCGTTAAAAACGCGTTAAAGTTAATTTTACATTATTTGTAAAGTTTTAGAAACGAAAACGGATGGGATTTTGTAATGTTTTATATCTTTTTACTTACTTTCAATGCTTGGAAAGTTATGAATTATGAGGCTGCCTGAATGGTCGGTTTTGAAATATAAGCTTCTTATTGCTCCTGGAAAATACCAAAGGATTCGGTCATGTGCGTGGAAATTGCATTATCGCACTGCTTAAACGTGATCTACATACAAGCGAAAAAGAGGCGGGAAAATCAGAGGAAAAAGTAAATATTTTTTCCAGTCCCTGGCAGGCAATTTTCACTCTTCGAACTCGACGTACGGATGAGTTTTACAAAAATACAATTCACCCAATTGTTATCTGTCAAATAAATTGTAATTGCATTTTTTATACAAAAGGCTTATACAAATATTGATTGGTGCAAGAAGATTAAGATGTTGAAAAATCAAAAATCGCCAGTATTTCAAATGAGATCATGTCGTTTTTATGCTGAGTTGCTGGAGATAGTAAAGGCAAACTTCGACTATCAACCGTGGGTCTCAGACCGTTAATTATTACTTATAATAAATACTACGTTAAGCCGCCATTTTAGAAAATTTGTTATTCCTCTTTTGTCAAAATCGCCCGTAAAGTATTGTCTAGTGCCCATCCTTTAAAAATAACACATAAGTATTATTAACATAAAATCATATAAACTTTTACGAAAAACTCAATCAACCGCTCTAACGGTTACTCAAGGAACATTTAGGAAAATCATATACACTTAACGTAAAATGGTTACATTTTGTGAGAAAAAAAGGCACAAAAACTTCTTTTTTTTTAAATCGTATCTAAACATATTATTTTTATACTAAATTGTATTGAGTTTTATTTTTATATTGCAAAAAGACTTTTGAGGACAATTACTTTAAACAAGTATACATCATTAGCATAAAAAGTACAGCAGAAGTGCCCTGAAAACAATAGAAGTTTATTTTTAAATGATCCATGGTAAACAAGCAAATATTTTTAAATGTATTTTTCTTGTATTATGAAAACCCCAAACGAAAGCATTTCTGAGAATTATTTTTTACAGTTCCATCATTTGGTCAAACAACAATCTACTTTAAATAAAGAAATATATTACAACTTAAAATAATTGATGATTAATGTAGATGGAAGTGTATTTTAATAGGATTTTAAATTTTTTTCTATTCTGTTCTAAAAATTAAAACATTTTACGCGAAATTCATGTGGTAAATTAAGTTATGGGATTGTATCCTTTAGATGGGAAAACTTCTCAAAACAAAAACTATAAAAAGACGGTCTTTTTTCAACAATAATTTCAATTAAATTTAATTTATAAACTTTACTGAAAAGTCATGTTAATCTTTTGTAGATTATATAAATTAAGAACAATTATTCAGATATCGTGAGATGCGGTCTGGTGTGCATCTCACGATATCTGAATAATGATCCGTTAACGGTCACTAATTTCTACACATAAATTAAGAACATCCTTCTTAATATTTGGTCGTTACTGATCATCTTAGCCTGCTTATCCTCGCAGTGTTCGGATTTCCCCATCATCAGTATGTCTGTGAATTCAAGTTTTTTTTTTCATAGAGTTATGAATTGTGAAGTGCGTGTATCGGCGTTAATTTGGTTTGTTGATGCCTTAGGCGGATTAAAGTTGGGCTGTTAGGTGCATTTTGTTTATTATTTATTTTTCCTAATCATAAACAAAACAACGCCGCAAAACCAGACAATAAGTGAATTATCATAATTAGGAAAACAAACGTACACACAACATACATTCAACGGATTAGAAATTAAATCAGCCTAGATAACCGTGACCAAAATGGGAAAATACTAAGACAAAGTATTGGCAAAACCGACCCACTGAAAAAAAAACATACACGTCATAACATGAAAATACGGAAATAAATACATCAAACGAACAGAACGAAAAATAAAAGAAAGATACAAAGAAAATATTAGGTCACTTAAGGATAATGACGTCAATCAAACAACACAACTCATCTCACAGAAAACCATCACGAACCTCCGCAATACAGACAAGCATATCACTACCACAAATTATGATCTTGGTCATTCTTACAATAGTGCTATGTCATAATTTATTACGTACACAAAAAAAGTGTAAATGATAGAATAATAATCAATACGTTTAATCCTTTTTGAAAAGATAGTTCTTACTCACAGTAAGTTGTTTTGCAAGGTTCCGGATTTCGAGCCCTTAGCTCATCATCAGGTTGAAGTAGTTCTACAACCACGTCTCGCGACATGAATTCTAAAAGTTCGCCATTCTTCATTTCTATTAATTTGCTAGCCAAAGCCGCAATGGATTATAACACAATCAATAATACTACCTTCACTTATTAAAATTAGTTAATAAACAAATACTTTTAAATCTTTATTATAAATTAAGACTTTCAAAATCAACAAATCAATCTGATTCAATTCCTAATACGTTTATTCCATATTATTGGAAACATGATGAGGTCTAGGGCTTAGTAATACAAATGATTATACAGGGTGAGTTCTCCCCCCCCTCTATCCATTATTTTTTTATTTGGCATTTTTGAGAAAAAAAAACCCTGGATACATAAACTTTTATTTTTTTTGTCTAGTACCTGGTCTAGTCATGTACCAAAAATTTTTGGCTTAACTCTCAAGGATAACGGATAGGAATTTAACTATTCAAATGCAATTGTTTTAATGTACAAAAGACTCTTCTCAACTCTTCAACCAAGAACCAATTCATGTATTCATCTTTTTAATCGATAGTAAATTAATTGTTCGTGATACAATAATAATTGCTAGACGCATAGGTTAATGAAAAAAAAATCTGTTTGCAAATACAAATTTTAAGAAATTCTTTTAACCCGTAATCGAAAACAGTTAGATCAAAACTTTTTGACAAATAAGAAAATAGAGTTACGTGTCTTGGGGATTTTCACAATGACGCCTCATTAAAAAAAATATAGAGTAGATAAACCGACCCTCTATTAAAGTTTTGATAACTTAGCATCTAAGACCTATAAAAATATATCAACCTATTAGAGGCTTTTTGTCACCGTTTCATTGATCACAAAACGTCGCTAATAGATGAGGGCAGGATCTAAAATTATAATTTTTACGAAAGAGGTAGAAATGGTGTCTCACGAAGTTAGAATTTTATAAGAAAGAGAATCAGTCATTTTAACTTATAACTCGTATGTATATGTGCTGATTATTTACAATAAATGGTGTAATTGATAAGTTAGCAGTAATGCCCACCAGAACCTGGTACAGCTTTGAACAATGTTCTAGGTATTTAAGAGCGATTAGTATGGGTTTCAGAGATGAAATTATAGAAACAATTTATTTTACTTTAAAGATCCATTTTTCATTTCTTTCTAAAACCATGATGTCAGGTTTCTTTCTTCTATCCAAAAATTCCAGAGGATAAACGAAATGATATTGTTTTTGTTTTTTTTAATTAAATAAGTTGCTTCATAAATATGGTTGGGCTTTCACATGAACAGATGAAATTATTAATGATAGGCCCCCAAGTAATTTTCCCAACCAGAATTAGGGATGTTGAACAAAAGAATTTCTTAAAGAAGTTCCTTATTCAACTTTTTTCCCTTTAATGATTTGCACCATCCTTTTGCTTATTTCATCCTCTTTAGCAAATCTTTTCCGTCTCTTTGAACTCGGACCACAAAATAAATCGCGAGAAGGTAATTGTAAAAAGAATAATTGATATGGTCAATTATGGCAACTAAACTCGTATGAAATATTTATAAACTTTGTACTCTCGAAATCTAATGATCAACGAATTGTGTTCTTTAGGCAACTCGAGTGAAACAAAATGAATATTTTGCTTTGTGGCTGAATTCTCAATTTTATCGGATTTCGGAGCCGCAGCTTCTCTCGCTTTTAGTTTTTCCGGACCTTGAGTGGTAAAAAAATTCTAAGCTAGTCTGTGTATGTTGGCAATATTGGCATCGAATGATACCACAATTCATTAGTTATTACTATTTTTTCTTAAATGATGTCTGATTTCTATCTGTTCATGAAGGGTTAAGCAGATATTATTTTATAATTATTCATATTTATCTATTTTCATCTTATTATGACCAACACAAGTACTTGTGAACTTTTTTTTTATCACACAAGCGAATTAACTCCTGACAGGCGGATCGTTATCCATGTCGTACTGTACTTTTGTTAGGTTTTTGTTCTTGTGTAAAACGCGGACAGATCAAATAGCGTATCTTCTTGTCCATCTATCTACAATGTAAGCAGGTTTTTGTTTATTGTATATTACACCTATGGTGAAATCAGAATCTTTTATCTAACTTAAAATGTGAAAGGTATAACTAAAAGACAACAAGAACATCCGGTTGACATAGATTTTACTCGACCTACCCGTTGATTTTCAATGTCATTCGAATATTCGCCGGTATCTTTTATTCGTCTCGTTCAGCTGTAGTGATCTACTCGGGAAAATAATGTGTACGGAACTGTCTCGAACTTTCTGCCCTGTCATTAATCAATTTCCCATCATCGCAAGAGCCGCGAAGCACACGAGGGGGAGCGAACTCGTTTATCACGGCAATATTTTTATTACCCTGGCTAATTCTCGTTTCAAATTGAATTCAACTTATCATAACTAAAAATTATCGCCGGGACACTAGTTTTTGGAAACATTAAAAATCATGCCGAATTCGTCCTCTCAAGATATAACCCAGCAATTTTTGCACTTCTGGCGTTGTGTTAATAATATCTTGAAAAATTATTCATAACACTTGCTAGGACTATTTTTTTTAGAATTTATCATTAATTTTTTTACGACCTTGCATAAAAAAATAAAAGGTAAATACCCTGACATGCAAAAAATTCAACTCAATTTTTTTCTCGATAAAAGAAGATTCTATCCTATAATTGTCTCTGTATTGTTAGCAATAAATGTTTGTTTATGCTATGTTTTAAATTGGGAATACCAATTAATATCATTTAATCCTTAATCCAAAACAACGATAAAGAATTTTTCAGTGTCTAAATTTTTTGGCATTTAAAACGTTTATTCAGTCTCAAACGAATTCTGAGGCGATAAACTGTTTAATTTTCCTCTTTGTTTTCTTAATTTCAATTTTTAAATTTAAAAATGCCACTTAGTGTTGGGATGTTGCGCGTGGTGTGGCACTTACCAATGATGGAGCTTCCATGGGAGTTCCCTACGAAACACTGGGGTGGGAATTTCAATGGAGAGTCTCATAGAGTTGGTTATGTTCCGAATGGTTGTTCGTGGAGGGTCTTTGTCTGTCACGCGCTATGTGGATGAAATTTTGAAACATCATGCGTTACCTATCCTCGATGAAATCAGCTGTAACGTACTCTAAAGCACGATAATGCCCGTCCACGTGTCGCTCGCATGGTACAAACGCACCTTCCTCGTCATAACATCAGGGTCTTAGCTTGGCCAACCCTTCCTTCAGACTTGAACCCCATAAGACTTTTATGGCATAACCTCAATATACGAATAATCAGCACGTCCATCACTTCCTGATACACTCCACGATCTTAAAAGAACTCTTCTTAAAGAATGAACTTCAGCAAAGAGACATTTCCAGACTAGTAAAAAGTATGCCAACGCCTCTTTGTATGTAATTAAGTCAAAAGGAGAAAATTTGCTATATTGAAATATTAATTAAAGATCAAAAACTAAATTAAAACAAATTTTATCTGTCTTTTTTTAATTTTTTTGCTTATTTTTCATTTTCGTTAGCAATTTACATTTTTTCTATGTTTTTAAAATAAAGACTCAATTATTAAACAATAAAAAACGTGAAACTTTGATTATAATATAAAAATATACACAAATCAAGTTATATTACAAGTAATAAGTAAATTAACGGCCTAACAATGAAATAACAATGCAAATACCTTCCACTGAACCATGGATTATAATTACTATTCAAGCTTGGATTTGATTTCTCCAATAATTCTTATTGCAATATATGATCTATTAAACAAAATCCTTAAATAATCAAAATATGACCTAAACGTATTTATGCAACGATATTTCTGTTGT
>CM077104.1:21516591-21545614 GCA_039619505.1 Cimex hemipterus | reverse complement strand
ATAACGTTTTCGTTTTCATAAGAATATACATTTTCTTCTAAGAGACAGAGGTGTCCCTCTATAATTGTGTTATTAATTTATTCCAAGCTGAAATTCCTTTGATTTTGAGACTGATCTTCGGCCTCCAGGGTATATCTCGCCCTAAAAGAAGGAGCAAATCGTCCCTTTACACTACCCGGCCATAAGCATCAACAATCAAATCTTGAAAATTTACTTTTAATAGGCATAATTTTCATGGCATTTCTACTTTTTTCCATTATACACCTAGGAATTAAACTTGAGTTATCGTTAAAAATAAATAGAAAACCATTTGAGAGAGCTTTGAGCTTTGAGAGAAAAAACGGCCTTTTTAATCGGGAGTCATATTTCGTAATTATTCCTAGGTATTTTCGAAAATAGCAATGCACATATTTAAGTGTTTAATTTTTGTTCATTTTTTAGTTAAACCTATGTCTAAATGAACCTATGACAACAGGAAAACATAAATATTAAACACTGAATTTTCATTTCCACTGCCTTTGTTTCACGATTATTTGATTGATCAGGAATATAATCAGAGTGGCCGGACAGAAAATGACGAAAAGGTTAGGTTGAACTGTAGGTTCATCACCCCGCAGACCCCACGAGAATATTCGAAAATTAAAATATCCCACGTTTTCACAAACTTAATAAGGATTGTCTATTTTAAGAGCAAATGTTTAAAATATCTTCTTACACGTTTTGATCTAAGGTAAGCCTGATGATATGTACGCTCGACGGGGTTCGTCGAACCCTCTTCTGTTTTCTTGTCGTAATATGAACAGGGCATTAAAGGATTATATAGCCTTTAAGACGATACAAGGTTTTTTCGAGGGTTTGGCTATAAGTGCGATGAACCTCTACATAATCCATTTACTTTGACAACGATAAAACATGATTAACTTTAATCCTCCGTTCGCCGGCTTAAAAACATGAATGTGATACAGTTCATAAATTGTCTAAGATTACTAATCATTTTCCAATTTATAAGCGGACTCAAAGAATACGATTGCGATTTATAAAATCTTCATTAAATGTAAAAGGAAAAGTTTCACCAAAATTAAAACTGTAATGGTTAGAAAATAAAATATTCCCTTGAACAAGAACTGAAAAAAAGTGTATTTTATTACGTATATAGAAATTTTAAAAATCGCTTATTTCCATTGCATAATATGTAGCTACGTCATTAATTTACAGCTGTTGTAAGCAGGAGGGACATTGATGATATACTTGAAAGTCAGGGATGAATAACTTGCATAATCAATTCTATTTTTTTTTTTTCAGAATTTGCTCGAAGTGGTTCATGATTTGTTCGAAGAGCAGACCTCCTTGGAAAAGGTGATATTGAAGATAATGCAAAGGGCTCAAAGGCTGCTGAAATGTGAAAGGGCTGCCGTTTTGCTTGTTGACGAAAGTTCCAAAAGTGTAAGTTGCCCAAAACTTGTTGTTAAATTTCATATACACCAGATCTAATTAAAGCCTGCGGGCATTCTAAAGATATATAAAATATTAAATCCACAGTTCTTCTGTTGAAATAATTGGATTTTGTGCTTGTATTTCAGGGTGTTCAATTCTCTAAATTGTTCGAGCTGTCTTCGCCAGTCAATGGCCACATCAACAACAAGTGAGTGATTTCTTTTTGTTTCCTTTTTTTTATTTATTTTTTCCCCTCGACTCGGTTAAACGGCATTCCGTCAAACCGTTCCGAAGGCGTTTAAACAGTCATTTGCAGTCGGTTCGACTTTTGTAAACGCCCGTTATCAAGCTTGCTCATTTGCGAAGGCCGTGTCACCTCCAGACTATCGCTTTCTTTCCCTCCTAAGAAAAACCAGTAGATTTACGAGTGGTTTTCAGCCGAGATAAGAGTTGATTCATGGGTCCTCGGTATATCTTAATAAAACAAGGAGCCCTGTGAGCGACGTTTTACCCTGCTGCGAAATAGTTTGGTCGAGTAGATAAAACGTTTCATTAATATAGAAAATATTGGGAAACAGTATAAAATTCATTTATAATATTTTCTATCTTTCAGCGACAATTTGTAAACTTGGGATAGCGTTTAATCAAGTATATTAGATTTCTTCATTGGTTTATTTCTTCATTTCGTAGAGTAAACCGGTGAAATGAATGTTTAACCTATAAAATATGCATTAAACTATTCATTGCAACTATTTAAAACTAAACTGAATCCTTAATATGAACCAAACTTAATTATTAGCAGCATGGAAAGTTTGACCGTTCACTTATCTGATTTCACTAAAGGTGGATGATTTTTATTTATTTTTTATTTATAAAAATGTTGAAAAAAAGTGTATATATTTCTTATTGTGACTTCAGTTCAGTTTATCTCAAATGGCAGAGCAGCGGCGTATTTAGCAGAAGGACATGGGTTCAAATCCCGCTCGTTGTATTGGCTTTCTTTATCTCAACCAATATCTTACATAAAGATTAATTAATTGGAAAAGTTATTTGGTCCATCGGACAACGATATCTAATGGAGTTAATAAGATGAAGTATATCTTCACGAAAGCTTTCCGTGGTCATTTTATTTGCCACCGAGAATCGAATAGATTGCACGACATTTGAGAAATGGAGATCAAAATTCGAAAAGTGAGGTTGAGATGGAAGTTGTCCGAGTGTATCGAAGCCACGATAGTTCAATTGGTAGAGCAACGGCGTATTTAGCCGAAGGTCGTGGGTTCGAATCCCGCCCGTGACACTGGCGTTTTTACCTCAACCACTACCTTAGATAAAGATAAAAATTTATATTTAATCTGTACAATGTGTTAAATGATTTTTGGTCATATTGTTTTTTTTAATGTTTATTTACATTCAATTTCTGTGCTCCATTAGAATGAAAAATGGAAACTAAAGCGGTAATTAATACCCTTCGATTATTTGTAAAGCACAAATTACATCACCACTTACAAACACAGGCACTGTTTAAATTTAGGTGGTTTTAAATTCTTTATTCATGCTCAAAAAGCGCCGAGCGGTAGTTTTAAAAATGAAAAAAGTGTGTTCAATATTCGTTAATATCTATGAATCCAATAATTATTTATGAAGAATATCTCCTTACTACGTTTTAATGTAATTCGTGAAAGATGTGCCCTATGAAACTATGAATTTTTTTTTGTAATTCAATTTTTTGGATTTGTAATTGATCCTGATTATTTTACAATGGGTTGTGAATTTTGTTTGTCCTTTTTCACAACAGGAAATTCAAAGTAGATGCCATAAGAGAGAATATATGAATCAGAATTATTAAAAAATAATGAATCATAACAGCGCAAATAAATTTTAAATTTAGATTTATATTTAAAAAATTTTGATAGTTACAATTTAAATTTAAATTATTAACTTTTAACATTTTGTCAGAAATGAATTTAATCTTTTCCCTTGCTTAAATAATAAAAAATTCTGTTTTGCAATTAACCAATGCTTATTTAACCGTTATTTTACCAGGACATTTCGCCTTTTGAGTATTATTTTTGCAATGTGCACAAAAATTATTCAATTCTTTTTACAGGACGCATTTTTGTATTCGTAATAATTTCATATCATTCCGCTAGAATTCGACCTTAGTTTTCCACCATTAACTTGCAACATTTATGAAACATTAATGGCAAATGTGAAAAATAAACAAACCCCATAGATCAAATATTACGAATCAAGCGTTACAGTGTAATACTCAAATTTTAATAAAAATTAAGTTAATTTAAAATTATTTTTTACACTTTGTGGTTAATTCTGGAACATCGTTAAACATTGTTGGTTTTAAAAATCTTGAATATTACTTCTACGTATTTTTGAGTATAAAGGGTGTCTCTATTTCAATCCGATACCCACTTTCCTTGGGGAAAAAGGAATGTAGAAAAATGTTTAAATAGTAACCCCTCGTAAATTTTTCCAAGATAATAAGTAATAAATAAGTGGTTTAATCTTTTTTAATATAGAAGTAATAAGTAATTGAATACTAACTTTTCATCAACGTTTTTCTTTTCAAATGGGATCTACGATGTTCCGATACATTTTCAAAAACAAGAACAACAAAATATATAGGATATATAAAGAGAGAAGCTAACATATATTCATACTGCCCCCCAGAATATCCGTAGGAGGAACTGTGGAAGGAGCCTCTCAATTTAAGCTAAAAAAAAGTACATTCTTACACACGTTCATATTCCATCAGAGTTTCCCTCCATCGCTGATAAATTAAATTCATTCATTAAAATGATACAAATAGGAACTGTTTCTCGTTCACCCTTTCATTCAAGCGAACAAATACACTGGCAATACCTCTTTCAATCGTATCAGAATATTTGATTTTTCGTAAGGGTTGTTAGGTCTGGCTCCTCTCTTCTCGCTAATAAATACATTCAATCCAATAAGTAATTTATAGACAAACATAAACACACAACAATTATATACAGTTCCAATATCCGTGGTCGTCATGTATGGATCAATAACCTATGCCCACTCCCATGTAGAAGTTCTTTCTTAAAACGGTCAATTCTTAGAATCCGTTATTATGCTAAAGTTCCCTAAAGTTCTTTTAGTGTTTTAATATAATTCTAACTATTTGCACAAAATTAATCAAATCCTGTCTCATAGATTAAATGTTTGATCGTTTCCGATCATTATGTTATCGGTCAGAAGAATTGAATCTCCTTTTTACGCTAGGAAATTGGAACATGAAGGCCAATGGGAGAATATATGTGAACCAGAATTATTAAGTACTATCAAATATTTTGATAATAAAATTATATTTTATTATCGTTTTAAACAAAAACATGATATTAATAACATAATTTTTTCATACTTAATGTAAACTTTCAAAATCTACAATATAAAAAAGTTTAATAAGTGTTTTGTGTAATTCAAAGTTAGTGACGTAATTTAATTGACTACGGCATGCCATTTTATTATAAAAAAATTTCAAAATTGTAAAATAAATGTATTACAAGAAAATTAAATTTTATACAGACCAATAAACTAATTTAATCAGGCTGGCTTAATTATAACTTGTACAGCAGTTTGATACCCACAGATAACGGTGAGATTTTACAACTAAAGGAAAATTTAAGAAAAGAAAACAAAACACGAGTCTTTAAAAAGTATAAAGGTCGTATGACCCTGAACTATAACAAAGAATCTGGAGTAAAAGGATCCTTCGTTGAAGGTAATAACCTACGAAAATGCCAGACTAGCCCACAAAAGTCCGAAGTTATAAATAAATCTTTTATGTTGTCTATCCACCGGGGAAAGTAGTGTTTATTCTTTTTTACACCCGACCTTGGGACCTAAGCGATGCTTTTGGGGAACATTGTTCTTCCGTTTTACGGCCTACGAGGAAAATGGAAAAAGTGCTTTTTCCAACGATCCTATCCCCCCGTTCCAAAACGTCAAATCAGCTACTCCGAACTAATTTAAATACTGATATTTTCATTTTATTATCAATATATTTCCACCTGGTTTGGAAATTATGTTTAATTTAATACTTATTCATCATTGGTTTTTAGGACAATGTTTGATGTTTAATTTCTTGCGGCATGTAACACGCAGTTTTCATGGTCTTTCATCCGTGTTGATTCCATCCAGGTTGAACAACGACATTTTACCCAAGAGAATATTTATGCAACAAGTGACAAAGCGTATGACTACTTCCAATTCATAAATCCATTTTATTGCCGAGGGGCAAAGTTGAATGATTAACGTCGAACGTTATTTCCTGTTATTTCCGCAAGGTGGTTCAAGGAACAATTAATTTATTGATTTTAACCGTTCGTATCGAGTATGGAC
The DNA here is from genome assembly GCA_039619505.1 of Cimex hemipterus. NCBI lineage: Eukaryota > Metazoa > Arthropoda > Insecta > Hemiptera > Cimicidae > Cimex > Cimex hemipterus. The sequence goes on along the minus strand of CM077104.1, from coordinate 21,539,797 downwards.
ACACTCGTTAAAATCCTTTAAAAAGGAATTAATTGATTAATTTCATTGGTTTTTAGACAAGTGTGAATATATATGTAGTTTTGACTGCAACTTCCATATAACTCCCATATTTTTTAAATGTGATTAGATTTTTGAGGAAAATATATGGGATATTTTTATAAAATTATATTTATATTTGTCTTTTAATATTCTTTCCAGTGTAATTGTTTTTCTTTTTTATGGAGGCTACCGACAACGGAGTCATATCATCTTTCAAACATTGTGAGGGTCGATGGGCTACTCAATATTCCGCCATTGGCTCCCTCACTTCTCGATTAGGTTTGACACACTGAGCAACACAATTGGGAGAACTGCGCGGTGTTAGCCCAAAAGCCGGTTATGTGTATCCACCGCGTACTAAAACGATTACCATCACTTTCCGAAGCTCTTCAGCTCAGCGTATCTTTCCCCAAAGACCACGTTCAGAGGGTCGACGAGCATTTGTAACGGATAGCTGAAACGGCGTGCCAGATCGCATAAAACAATGTACACGACGCAAGCCAAACCTTTGCGCGGCGGCTAGCATAACCTAGCCAGTATCGTACGATGATCGTCCCGGACGAGTACGATCTAATAGTTCGTGATGTGTTCACACGATTATGCATGGAATTTTCCATTTTTTAACATCCCATCTCAATTTATTTCACAGATTAATGGTTGGATTTGAATTGTTTATATATAGCTGTAAAATTAAATTCAAAATGGAAACGATATCTCCCGGCCTTCGTCGACCATAGATCGGCATATTACAACCATACGCAATCCAACTTTTCAAAACAGACGATCAAAATTTCAGAGATTTATTAAAGTTAAAAAATCTGAATTGAAAAAATAATAATAATGAAATATCAGATTTGTTGGCTACACTCTTGCCTTGTTTTGACATTTTTTATTTGAAATACCAGCATCAGAAAAATTAATTTAAGTTTGGGATATCAGTTAAAATTAAATAAATTAACGTTGTTTAGATCGATTAATAAAGTGCCTGCTTGCATTATTTACAATAAATTATGCAATATTTGATTTTTAGTGTTGTTTTAGCTTTGAAAATTGTAAAATGATGGCCAAGATGTGGAAAATAAATATTTGGTCGATATGTGTCGAATACACTGGTAGTAAGCTAGAAGTGGCCAGTTTACAGAAAGAGATTTTTCCCTGCAAGACAAACAGCACTCAAAAACAAAAAACATTAATCAAAAACAATCCACTGTATCACTCTAAAAATAGCGAGGTTGCGCGATAAATGTTCTTTCCCATTTACAGAAGCGTGGTTATGGTTGACAGTTATGTCAATATTTTGTTCTGCACTCGTTAAGCGAAGCAAACGTAGGAGGCCGACAGCGGTTTGTGATTCGTTTTTCGAGAATACGATCCATTTCGCTTAGGTGGCGGGTGATGGAAAGTGGAAAGCCAAATGAACCTCCATTAACCAGTTCTAAGGGAGAGTTCCACTCAACGAACATTTGTTATGCATCTGACAGGATTGGAGTAGAATGCTTAAATATAAAATGCTTCCTGAGACAGTCAATTCCGTCAAATGTTCTTTCAAACTCGACCAACGCTATCAAGAAAAAAATTGCCTGCATTATTGAATAGAAATGGAGGTCTTTCCTCATGACAACGCAAAACCTCTTATTTCATTGATAACGCGGTTGAATAGGTTGGTCTGTTTGGTCTGTTAAGACTGTCATTACTTATTTCTTTTTTTTTCTTTTTTTTCTTGTTACAGTAATACACCTACACACTATCTCTTTCACACACACACATACAAACATCTTCCTTCTCTAACTCTCTATATTTTTATAAAATATGTAAATTATGTTTATAACAAGTAGGAATTCCTGCTTGATATGAAAATTGTGCTCAAGTACGTTATAGAATTTTCGGGCCCTTTTCCGATTTGTGGAAAAAAAATTAAGGGTTTTGTATTGTAGCAGAGGTTATTATCGTTTATATAAAAAGTTGGGTGTTGAATGTATTCTGTGTAACCACTTCGTGAGATAGAATTTATATGCATCAGGGCCTGGAAATTACCAACATTGATTAAATTTAACAAATACATGTAGGATGTGGAAAAACGTGAATGTATAGAAAAAAATTTATTTTATTATAGATAATTAACGTATTTCTAGATACTCAAAGTGTTTTTTTCCTGTGTAGGTGTGCCATTCTTGCGTGTCGTGTTGAGAGTGGCAGTGAGATCTTGCTGTTTTATGTTTAATACGTTGGATTTTGAAGGGGTGGGGAAGGAAGTCGGAATAGAAAGAAATTTTTGTATAAGTCGGCGTCTTTGAAGTCCACATCCTACGTGTATTTGTTACATTTAATCAATGCTTGTAAATCCCAGGCCCTGAAGATGCCCTCAATAAAGATCGAAACGTTAGCAGGATAAAGAAAATGTTTTCACACCATCTCAAGATTTCTGAATAATCAATTTGAGACAAACGATTTTTTCCCACTGAGCCGAAGAATGATGAAGTAGTAATATCGAGTACTATATAGCACTACTTAAGTAAATTGTGTGTAAGTAACAGAGAATGTATTTTAAAATAAAAATAACAGAGAGCGTGTTTCGGTTAAAAATTACAAGCTTTGAAACCCCAAATGACCATGTTTTGTTTATCTTACGAGAAAAACTAAAAATAAATAAAACCCGTTTGACAAATCATTGGTTATACCATTCCGCATAAAATGTCTGTCGTGCGGAAGTGTATAGCCATGGATCGTCACCACCACTCGCCTCTTTTAATCATCGCTTCATTTCGACTTCCCACTGCCGTTTTGATGTTGATACGTACTAAATAGACATTAAAACTCTTTTCAGTAGAAGAAAACTTCTCGAATTTTAAAAGAAAATATTTTTTTCCACTCAGTCAGATATCTTCCTAAAACATGTTGACAGGAACGAGTATAAATTAGGCTGCCTTTGAAACGCGGGATACCCCAATTTCTGGATGTAAACGACCATTCTTTCTACTTCTCTTTTTTATTTTTATTTATTTACTTTGCAGGAAGCGGCTGCAGGGAGAAGGTTCGGCCTTTTCGCAGTATTTACTAGGACTTGCAGAAAGGGTGGCCGAGTCGGGTGAAGTCGTCAATGTCGCCGAGTCGCTGGAAGTGGAACCTAGGTCGTCGCCAAGCGTCAAATCTCTCTTGGCCATGCCGATCAGAAACAGCAATTATCAAATTATCGGTAAGTTAATATATTTTATGACCACTGTATATAAAAGTTTTACTGCATGCAACCCTCGTTAATCGCAGTGAAAAAGTTCAGAGTTATTTTAATCTTGTAGGTTATTGCTCGTAAAAACTTTTGTTGGCCTAGGGAATTTAGTTTATGGCGGTTTGTTTTAGTGAGAGTTGATTCAAAAAGTTTTTATGTCTACACACATTCAATTGGCAGTTGGAAGTATAAACGTTTATATATTTTTCCCGCAAAATAAAAAATATTTTATAAGATGTTTGTTAAGTTTTGTAAAAGTTGGTCCGAAAATTGGGCGTTTTACGTTTTTTCACAATATTAACGTATGAATGCTACTCTGAAAGGTTATTTCAGACAATTATAACTACTCGGGTGAATTGAGATTAGATAATGAATTTTTGATAAACTACCTAGAGCCTACCACTCGATACTTAACACCTCGGCTTAACGCAGCGACGAATTTGAAATAATGGCAAGTCCTAAAATTATATTGTTGGAAGTACCTTTCAAATCAGAAAACGATATCATAGGAAGCTTGTATCAGAGAATCAGATCTCAAGACATATTACTTATTTAGACAAAAACTGTTACAAATCATGACAAATTTTCTACCACTGAACAAGAAACTATTTTAAATCTCCCAAGTAATAATGTCTGTTATATTTTCAAGTCTGCGTATAAAAGGCCTTTAAAGGTATTTTTCATTTAGAAGCTCTAAATTTGGTTTGGAAAAAATTAAGAAGTGTTTCGTAAGAACAGCCACTTTACTTAACAACATAGTTGGATATTGTATTAAAGAAATGAGCAAGAATTTAATATACAATTTTCCACACCCTACTTTTACCCCTGAAGCTACTTTATATGTTTTCTAGTTTCTCATCCCTAGTCTCATCACCCCGAACACCGCAGGGCGAAATCTTACGAATATGTGATAACAGTATTTTTTCCCGAAGAAACCGTAAGGTTATGTCATCAACCAATTAAAATTACCTCTAAAATATTTGAAATAAATATTAATTAAAATTGAGATTTAAATTATTTTCAAAAAGACTTATTTTGATCACATAATATTCTTAATTATCGTAAAATTATGATACAAATTTAAATTTTTTTCATAAATTCCTTGCTGTACGTATAATACCATGATACAAAAATCTTTTGGTAAAGGTGCATTTTCTAAGTAAGAAAGGGTGTTGAAGTTTAACCTGATTTAAAGGTTCGTAAAAATAAATTTTCTTTGGGGCTTGTAGTAGGAATTTCCGGTGTTTTTTTCGTAAAATCCGTAAACACAATTTTCTCTGAACAATTTAATACGCCGTATATTCAAAAACTATAAAAGTGCAATATCTTTCCACAAAATTAAAAATACTGTTTATTTATTATGACCGCGAGACACATAAAACTTAGATGTCGATGTCGATGACCCGGATGAGTCGATCGGTTCATTTAGAAGGATGTATTCATTTGTTAAGAGCAAAATAGAGTTCTAGAGAACGTTTATTGGTTTAGGAACCCTCGGTTTAAATGATTTCTTTTGTCGATGGAGAAAAAAATTAAAAGTTTATTTTAGAATAAGCCAATGGATTGATGAGAGAAAGCAAACTGTACAATTAGTAAAAGCTGTTAAGCAGGCGAAGTTTATTTATTTATTTTTTTGAAATGGAATCCCAAAGGACCTAGGGGTTTAGGAAAAGAATTCCAGTTTCATTGATTTTAAAAGTTTTTCACCGTTCATCAACAAACAATCGCCTACAAAAACGCAATTAATTCAAACAAAAGCCGAGACTCCATAAACATCTGGCGTCGTTTGAAAATTCGCTTACTTATATTCCCAAGAGGTTCTGTCAAAACGGAAGAGGAAAGGCAATAAATATCTCAGTTCCTGGGTCACTAAGAAATTTAATTTCCACTTTAATCTACCGATCCCATCTCTGTCATTCCTTCACTTGGACCCTTCATATCAAAACAAAAGTGGCCCCTTTGTTTTTCTTCTTTCCACCCCTGGGCACTTATGAGGGTACTCTCACAAGAGTGCTGTGTAACAAAATAACAATAAAATACATTCTTTTTGTCCAACGCAGTGATTGAATGTTTAGTAAAATTGATTCGATAATTTATTAAATGCTAAAAGCTATGGTTGGTAGGTTTTAGCATTTGCTTCATATATCAATTTCAAATATTCAAAATTAATAACATTTTTATGGTATAAATGAAATGTTATAAATTAATATCAATAAAATTTAGTAAGGCGGAAGGATTTAAATGAACATACCGTACTGGAGATCCCTATTGTACCAAATATTTTGTAATATTTAAAAAGAGAAAAATTTTGATCAATATTTTGTTTTTAATTTTTCTTCTGTACAATCCTTGTTGCAATGGTCTGTCTACATTTCGGCAATTCGCCATCATCAGTATGTTTTTTTTTATTTCTGTCACCGGTTTACTAATATAATTCTAACAGACCTGATGTCCTTACACAAAATGCCCACAAACTAGCAAATATAATTAACAAATTAGCCATAAAACCCAGCGTTGAAGGCCAAGAATGGAATGGGAGGAACTTTCACAAACCAAGGGTTGGTTAAAGTTAATGATACCAATCATTTCAATTTTTTTTATATATATAATTCTGAAGTTGCTCAGGTGGAAAAGATTAAGCAAGAAACAATAACTGTAGTATCCAATAAAGCTTACTTTTCGAATTCTCGGAAATGTTTTTATCCAATACCAGGTAAGTTATATATAGAAGAAAATGTTTTGATGTAATGTGGTTTATAAAACATCATGTTTGATCAAACACCTCTATTTTTACGGCCAAAACAAACAAATACGAATTTGAAAAAATAACAGTAGAAACAAAATTTCATTTAACCAAAAACAACAAATTAAAGTAGACGGATTGTGGTAATATTACGTTTACATAGCTACATTAGAATTCCAATTCATTTTAAGCTTAATTATTTTAGACAGAATTAAAATGATCAAGATTATAAAAAAATTACCAGAATATTGTTTTGATATTTATATACAAATCTTATGTTTTTATTATATTATAATTGATTAAGTTTTGCTTCTCATGGTTTTACTCAATTTTTGCAAGAATAAGAATTTTTATGGTACGTAATAAATGTCCCAATGTCCAGACAAAAAGTGTTATAAGTAGGGTGAGGCATGGACAATTTACCTGTATCAAATGAAAAGGTTGTAAAGGATCTTTGCCGTCATTCAGCATCGAATTATTCCTGTAAATAAGAAAGTTTTATTTTGCTTTTAATAATTTCAAAACTTTCGTATAATCAAATCACGCAGTTCCTTGGTTATCCCAGCCCTTAAACCGAGACTCGGAGTCAATAACCTTTCACGTATAAATTTTCTTTATATTACCACTTGGTCTCGTAGTGTGTTCTTGGTTTGGGAGTGAATTTGTGTAAATATCGATACAAACTTAGCTTCCGTAGAAGATAATCTAGGTGTGGCTTCCGGGACACAAAGTTTTCCAATATGGCTCTATAAAGTAGCAATTGAAACCACACGTGAGGCTGATAAGCCGCGAGGGGTATAGTACAATTATTTATTCTAATTATTATTCTTAAATAATTGACATTCGCGGAAATCAACAAATCAAAGTATTTTAATTATAGTTTGATTGAATATTGATTTATATGAGCCGAGTTTTCAATAATTGAAATTTCTTAACAAAATAAAAATTGCTTTTAGAATATTTATTTCCTACTCTTATGTCATTAGAGGTTTGAAACAGAGTAACGAATATTTATATTTTGCAATTTTTTAACGAGATGCAAAGATTTAATCCAATTGATTAATTCATTAATGTCATAAAAAGATTGTTCAAAGCTGTTTCATTTTTGTCTGACTGCAACTTTACTGTATAACAGTATCGGCGTAGTTCAGAAAAATTGGTACGAGCCAAAATGGTTTGCTTACAAAATGAAAACTGTTGTGGTTAATTATTTGGATTTTTATTTAGAAGTTTTCGTTTTTTTTCTCCCCGAATCTCTTCTTCCAAAATGGTGGAAAACCGAAGTGAGCCCCGCGTTTACTCGACTCACAACTCAAACAGGCCGGCCGAAGCCAAAGTTTCCCCCTGATCCAATTATAAATTCAAACATTTTCATTGTACACAGTTAACACAGTTCAGTTCACACCTTTTGCCATTTTACGAAAAGGAAAAGAAATATTACAAATTTACTCACCCTTGAAATTTTGCATTTATGTATTTACATTATTTTATTAGCACAAACTACGTAATTAAAGCAGGTTGACATTCAGAACTAAATAGCACAGGAGATAGGAGGTAGAAACTGGATTAACAGAAGCAACTTAATCCAAATGGTCTAGAGGCGAAGCGAAACGAAATTTGATAATTAAATAGGAAACATGTCGTCACTCCTTCCCACATTTAGACGAATTTTAGTCTTGTAATTCGAAAATTATTCACGTTTAATTTTCGAGCTACTCAGACCCTGGCGTTTGGTTTAATTTGATGTTTTAAATTCATAGATGGAATTTCCACAAATTCTTCCTAGGACGGTTATGACATAACTCTGGGAATTTTTGATACTAGTCATCCAAAAATCCTCATTTAATGAATAAGACAATTTAACAAAAACTTCGTGTTGACATTAAGTGATATGTTTTCGTAAAGAAACCGAACTAGAGAGTGAATGGTAAAGAGAAAAAGCAACAAGGAAAAAATAATGAGTGTTAAAACGTAAAAAACAGAAGCGAAGGTGAACAAAAGTAAATGAGTTGCTGCCCGACAAAAAAAGAAAAACTTTTTTTAACATAAATAAGTTTTAACAAGTAGAGTGGAAAAAAACGAGAGAAATAAATAGAAAGATAGTTGAGAGGAGCGAAACATGAGAGAAATGAAGGTAGTCAATGGAGTGCAGTATTGAAAACTAACGGTAAAGATTTATTAATAAGAAAAAATTGTAAAGGAAAAAAAGATGAAATAATTAAATGAAAGAAGGGAAAACGAAAAGGTTTACTGAAAGCATAAGAATACAAGGGAGAGAAGAGAAAATAAATAAAAACTGAATATAGATAGGACAAATTAAAGAAAAATAAAATATAGAATAGAAATTTCGAGGAGAGAGAACAAGAGAAAAACGAAAACAGGAGGCGGAGGATGCGTAAAAGATTATATAAAAAAGGAAATACAAAATATATCACCACAAATATAAAATATTTGCCAATAAAAAATTTTGAAAGTCTGGGCCACAGTGTGACACAAAGTAAAATAGATTCTACGGTGCTTGCTACAACTGAAATTATAATTTTATCACATAACCATGGAGAATGGAAACGAAAAGAACAGCTTGCATATCTATTCTAGACATTATCTATTATATTATTATTATTATTATTATTATTATTATTATTATTATTATTAGTTTTTAAGGGCGTTTTAACGGCTAAGGTCATTTCACGCCCTATCATCCAAAAATTCTATTTTAGGTTTGCTATATCTCTTCTGAGTGCTATAAAACTCTGACTCCAAACATTCACTCGTAACCTAATTTATCCTATTGCCATCCAAGCTTTGATTTTCTTTTCTTAATTCTTAATTCGGAAGGCCAAGTTACAATAAATTTAATAAAATTATAAAATTTATTTCTGTTACTTTTTTTTAAATTAAAATTGTGAGTTTTTTTTCATAAATTAAAATTTCCCCATAGGCTTGTATGGCTAATAATAATAATAATAATGGAGTCAGACTAGCAACAATCTCAGCGTGATTAGCTCATCTTTATCCTTTTATTCTTCCATTCAAGTATGATAACTAATTCTACATAACAATAATAAGAAACAAAACACAATAATATTTCTTTTTTTTTTTGAAGGAGCTATTTTTCTTATTTAAATTGCGATATTGGGCATTGTACTGTATTACCCCGCAATTTTTATTGTCTTCCATTTTATTTTTCCGCTCCGGCAGCCTCAAAAGCTTCTGAAAAAAGAAATCATGCACGCACAACTCTTATGCAGACATTAGCAAGGATTTCATGTTCCGCTGATAATCTTGAAAGAGGTAGTGCCAGTTATTAAACAAATTGTACAAACAAAATAACCAAATACTTACTTCTAAGTAGAAGTGTAAGAAGAAAATAATATTAATTTTACAAATAAGGATGACAAAAGACGTTCATTTGACGGGACTCTAGTTTTATCAAAACACCATTTCCGGTTCGTACTGTCTGATTGTACCCAGAAGCATTTCGGTTTAACATCATCTCAAGTGGAAACTGTTTTGAAGGTCGTTGTACGAGTCCCTTTTGTGTAGTTCCCTTTAGAAAGTGATAACAGGAAAGGGGGGTGTTTGTCGGTCTCCTTTGACTTCCAGACTTCACTTTATGGGTATTATGTTATTAATAAAATTCACCTTTCATTGCTTATTGCGATCTGCCAAATTTTCCCTCTATAACATTTGTCTGAACATGGCTTTCACAGCTGTATATTCAGTTTTAGTATTGTAAAAAAAAAGCTTTACGTGTAAAGTGATGAATGGCGCGAGTGATTTCAATATGTGCTAGTTCACATAGATTCTATTTGTTGAATGTAAGATTCCAACAATTAAACACATTTTTTAGAAACTTGTACAATACATTTTTTCTTAATAAAACAAAAGAAAGAGAGTTTTGTAGAAAGAGTTAAAAATCAGGTCTACATCAGAATTACTCATATTGAAACAAGACTGTTTAAAATCACAATTAATTACGGTTTTTAGTTGAGACGAAAAAAGTTGTGCCATTAATATTGGCTAAATACGCCGCTGCTCTACCACCTGAGGTCACGATAGCTCAGGTGGTAGAGCAGCGGCGTACCTAACCGACGGTCGTGGGTTCGAATCCCTCTCGTGCCATTAACTTTTTTCGTCTCAATTAAAAACCGTAATTAATTGTGATATATTAATTGGTCGAGCGGACCACGGAAATAGTGAATTCTGTTTAAAATGTTTTACATTAGCATGGATGGTTTTACAGGATATTGGGGGTTTGTTTACAAAAAATGCTCATAGTTTTTCAATACCTCTAAACAATCTTTTCAAAAAAATGTTCTTTGTTTGGAAAACAAAATACAGATAAAGGTTATAAGCAGGTGAAGTCAAGACTTACGACATATTTGTGAAGTTTACATGTGTCAAACGGATCCTTTCCCGCGTTCTACATTGCGTTATACTAGTTGATCAACGAAACAATATAAAAAATAGTGTGCGACTTGAAAAAATCACCAATCAAGCCAGATTTTGGAAGGTCGAATTATTAGATATTATTAGTGACTATTTAGAGATTGGGGCATACGGTTTGGTGTCATTTAGATGTAGAAAAACGTTTTGATCTTTTTTGAGATCTTCTTCAGAGCCTGGATTTTATGAACATTTTTTAAATTGTACAATTACATGTAAGATGTGAAAATGAATTTATACACTGCCCGGCAAAAAATTCCACCCAACTGATTTTTTTTCGTTTACTCGGTAAAAGAATATTCTGCCCTTAATTTGTCTCCACATTTTATCAGTAAACATTTGTTTATGCTATGTTTTAAATTGGGAATATCAATTAGAAGTACACACATAATCCTTAATCCAAAACAAGGATAAAGGATTTTTCGATGTATAGTTAACCAGAACGCAAAGAGTTGTACAGCTCCCATTTCCTCGAGAACACAGCCACTTGGTCTTTGAAGATTGGTATGCTTTGCTTGCGTACGGTTGAGTGTAGACTTGCTCTACGATCTCTAAATGGCCTGGAAAGAGTGTCGAGAAGGCGAAAAAAAGGTACGAATTAATTTTTACAAGGGCCAACCTTTCCAATATAGCTCATGATGGTGTGGGCAGAATGAAATTTTGGAACATCATGCGTTGCCTATCCACGATGAAATCAGCTATAATCCTATTCTAAAGCACGATAATCCTCGTCCAAATGTCGCTCGCATAGTACAAACGCACCTTCATAACATCAGGGTCTTAGCCTGGCCAGCCCGATCTCCAGACTTGGACTCCATCGAACATTTCTGGGGTAACTTAAAAGACAGATAAGATCACGTCCATCGCTTCCTGATACGCTAATTAATGCAAGATGAGGAAATATGCGATAATATAATGTTAATTAACAATCTGAAACAAAATTAAAACAAATTTTATCTGTCCATCTTTTAATTTGTTTAAAAGAAATTTTTAAAAAAGTTAAATCAAGGTGTGTTTTTTCTGTGTAGATATGTCACGATTGTGTGTCTGTTGAAAATGTTAATGTTTTTTGTTTATGTTTGATTTTGAGGGAATGGGAAAGAAATTATGGATAGAAATTCTATTTTGTACGAGGATTTAATTAACGGGCACTAAATACTACATAAATATTACTAATGGTAATATTTTTTATGCTATTCAATTTCTTTTGGCCTAATTTCGTTATTTATTTTGTCAATTCGTACACACGCGCCGAGTAGGAAGTGAATGGAAGGATGGTTCTGAATGAAGGGCAAACGAGGGCATTGAACCACCCCGATTCACGCTGAGTTTATATATAGTCTACTCACGCCCTCGTTTTATTAACTTGAAATCATCTCTTTTCCAGGTGTCGCGACGATAATCAATAAGCTGACTGGGGACCCGTTCGACGAGAACGACGAACAGCTTTTTGAGGTGAGTTTCTACCATGAATCTTAGACGATAAATGCTGAAAACTGAAAACAAAATTTCAAGCGAAAAAACGGTCCTGGTTATCCACTAGCCGAGTGACTTTGTATTTTCTGCCCACCGGGTGAATTCGTAGAGATAAAGCAAGGAAGGAAGATTTACGATACTTGGAATGGTTCCAACCATCACAAGAGACATTGGATAATATGACGCAAACTTTATCGATCCTAGGCCCTTTGATACAACTTTATTCTTCGAGTTAAAAGTAAATTTTCTGCCTATGACAATATATGAGCTGGATAATTTTATTCCTTTCCAGTTGGATCGTCCCTTAACATTTTCAATCCCGGCCATTTCAATTCTTTCCAGTCCATCGAGCTTTGGCCCATAGCGAAACTGTACTTTCAGTGATTTTTATCGCATATCTGACACAAACTATTCGACTAATATCGTTAAACTCATATTTCACTTCCAGGAGTAAGGTATAAGACTGAAAAATAATATATTCTTGTTCTAAACGGTAGAACGGGTTAAAAAATTTGAAGATGGATAATTCAAAAAATACTTACCAAATCCCCATGCAAATAGTATTTCACTCATGAATATAGCATTGAAATATTAATCAAATGTGTACATAATATATAATAAATGCATAATAAATTAATATTTTTGGCTTAATTGCTAACTAATAAATTATGGCCTAAGTTTACTTGTGACTAGGAAAGATCGACCTAAAAATTATAACAATTATTGCTATATTATTGTACTTATTACAATTTATTAGATAATAGAACTTTCACAATTTAAAATAACAAACAACGAATTATTTATTGACAGTTATATCAGGATGTTGTTCAAAATTATATATATTTAACTGTCGGGTTTTAATTTATATTTAATTTTTATCTTAGGAGAGGATTTATTATAACTAACAAGTCTTCGTTTTGTACTTGCATAAATTATTTCTACGAATACAGCAGACTGATTTAATTATTTCTATTTATAAACTTAAAGGTCACGTTCTTTGGGCTTAACAATTTATCAAATTACAACCTTTAAATACAATCTAAATTTAAACCGTCGGAAATTCTGATAATGAAATGAAAATGAATTCTGAACGAGCGAAAGCAAACAAGGTCTATGTTAACAACATGGCATGTATCTTAAAATGCATTAGTTACAAAGGCAAGCCAGTAATAAAAGCGACTCAGGACGTTCCATCCTCATACGTGAATTTTACAACCGCAATTAGCCATTAAAATTTTTCAATAAAAAGCTACGAGTGTTCAATCTTGTCATAACAAACAATTCTAGCCTAATATTTGATTTGGCAGTGTGAAGTATCTACTGCAGCAACGAGTTTTCAGAAGTAATACATATAGAACCTGACGTAGCACAAGGGGGTATCCTTAGGCCCATCCTCTCTACCCTTCATACTTGTGACTTTCGTATATATCTCAATACCAGTATTACCAACTATTTTCTAACCCAATTTTATTTTCCAACCCGATTCCTATCCAAGCGATTTTCCACACCGGATGGAATGTTAATATTCATTGAATTAAAAAACTGGGCACATGTATATTCCTTTGAGAAAAAAAACACTTATCCTCGACTGTACACCAATTTAAGTCATTAAGATGGATCTACCACATCCATTTAAGCCAGACATTTAAGACTAGACCTAGACATTAAATTGACGTGAAATAACACCACAAGTCGTAAGAGACAAGAATTTAACAGAAAACTTTTACGACCGAAATATTTTTTGCTGTTCCGTCTTAACTGGCTCTATGCAAGACGTTGCGACTAATTTGGGCATGTGGGGATGAACTGTGGGATATCGGCAAGCCGTCCATTATCGAGCATATCCAATCCTACCTAATCAGTGTCTTCAGAGAAATTGCAAAAGCTCATTACTACATCAGTAACTTCACTATCCACATCACCATTCCTTCTGTCAACGAATTGATAGAATCCCACTTCAAAAAGTTCCACGGGAAAGTTCTTGATTCATCCCAGTGCCCACGTCCTTCTACTTTTTTATCCCGAGAACCCTCAACGTCGACTTAAACGACGATGGTCTTGAGCCCTCCTTGCCTCTCAATCACCCTACGTCAGCCAGAGTGGTTTGTTGGTTGTCGTGAAAGGTCTCTGTCCTGAACTGCCCACTTTCGATAATAAATTTCGGCCATTTTTTTCACTGAAGATGGCGTAATGCCGAAACGCCTTTGAATAACTCAAACAAAAAACCCGTGAGTGAAGACAGACACGGTAGTGCCCTTGTGCCGGGTCAATAAATATTATTTAATTACGATGGTTTGAATGAAAATTCACTAAAAAAACAGAAAATCATTTATTGAGTTCGAACCCGACATACTTACAAACGGTTTTTTTTCAAAAATACCGGCACCCTGAAGGTTTATATGACTTCTACTGTTGAGAACCCTCGTAAAAAAATAATAATAGCAACACTATAATGTTTATTACGATACTATACGTCTTATAAAATAATTAAATATAACCATGAAAAACATAACTTCAAATTTGTACTGAAGTGTTTGACAATTATCAGAAACCTGATTCGTTAATTATTTCATATTTCGTCATATTTCGAAATAAATAGCTAAATTTAAAAAATGGAACAATATTTAAATGTAAATTAAAACTGTTAATACGTTCGGACTGATAATCTGTTAAGCTCAAATTTTATATTAAATCAATTTCATTAGAACTTTAGCCTTTTACGTAAATATATAGTGTAACGAAGTCAAAGGAGAAAATATATGTGATATATATCGAAGTGTAGGTGGTAGATAGGCTTCAAAGAGAACTCCTAAGCAGATGAAACCAGGCTCTCGGTTCCAGTTCATTGCTTATTGAGATATTCGCTATTCTAACGTACATTTCACCGTAATTGGCCAACCTGAAATCTCGAGTATTCATCGATTTCTCATTATGCTTAAAAGATTTTTCTTCTGAAAAGCAGTCATTAAACATCAGTTTAAGCCTTACATTAATCCATGTCTTTTCCTGCCGTCCTTTATGAGAATGTGTGCTGTTCAAAACGTCCAGCGGATTTATGTTAACAAAAACGCGTTAAATTTTGACAACAAATTTGCCTATTATTAATGACAGAAAAATTATTCGTATAATATTAAATGCATAAATACAAAAGAGCCGAACGCACCAAAAAAAAAAAATTGGACTGAGCGAATTGCATAAAAACAACGAAAATGTATGAAACATTGTTTCGCAATGTGTTTTCCGTGTTTATGTTTCCGCATCGAGGCACACATCTGCGATTCCCACCGCTTGAAAATTAATATTCTTTATAAATGTTTAAAATCGTGGTCACGATATTTATCACGCTACAAAAGCTTGAATAAATACTCCCTTTTGTCTCTAAATCAAATTGTAAAGCTAATTAAGTTAGGTGCTGCTTGGTCCAACAAAGATTTTGAATAAATCGTAGTTTCTAACAGTTGAGACGTTGGAATTTTTCTTTAATTTATTGATTGCTGAAGCCAGTGCTAGAATATACTTAGGACTAGGATAAATCAATATAGGATGCTATAAAGCCATCGCCTTTTTTGGTGGTAGGCACGGAGGAAAGAGCTTGGGATAGTGGCGAGTCTACATCAAATTATATTTTGTTGAAAACGTTTTTGGATTAAATCCCCTGCAAATGGGAAGTCCAGGTACATGTAAATCATCAAATTTATGACGTAAAAAGGAGTGTTGAGTTTGCGGCGGTGGAATTTGAATTGAATGTATAAAAATCCTTGGATGTTGGAGGATTTTGCCTAGCCAGTGTGCACCGAGCTCCAGGACGTTCTTGGATTGGTTCTGCTGCTAAGATAAGATTACAAATTATGGATGGGATCGCTTTATTGGCCGTGAAGGTTGTGTTGAGGAAAACGTACGTCAGTAGTGTGTAGAGGTACGATGGGACCTATGAAACGTCCTTGCGGAACGCTTCGATTGGCTGAATTGTACCCCATTTTGACGTTAAAACAGCGATCCGAAAGAAGGACTTCAGGAAGTATATTCACCCAGTAAGTACAGTATGTTTTAGCTTGAAAAAAAGACCGAGTTTCCACACTTGGGCTAATGCTTCTGTTATCTAGAAAAAACTTTAACAGAACGTTTTGGGAGTCATATTTTTCAATCAAGTATAGTTTATAAATCCATATTTGTTTATGGTCATAATTTACCATATTAATTATTTCAACTAATTATTCTTTTTTAGTAAGGTCTTGGTTGAAATGAAAAAAAATAATTGAAATATATTTATATACATAACATATATGTATTTTATAACAAACTATATTTTTTGTATCAAATAATGTTAACAGTTATAAACAGATGTTAAAAATAAATGTTTGCGTTATCCAAAGTGGAATTATCAAGAAAATCAAGGAATAAAAAATTAATAAAAACGTTATCGAATCAATTAAAACACTAATAAATAATCCATTACGGCAAGGATATATTTGAACCGATGCCCATAGCCATATGTACATTCCCTATCAAGGAAAAACAACTTGCCTTGCTCTGTAAACAGGAAGAATTTTTTTACTAATTGTAAGATTACTAAGAGCATGCTTTAAAGTTGTAACTTGTAAAAATCTCATTCCGAGAAAGCATTTAAGTTTTGATAGTTATAAAAGAAAACAGCAGAAAAACTAGTAAAATGCTGTTATATCTCTATACATTATATAATAATAAATACCAAGAAATATATAATATATGAAACAAATTGGTAAAATTCTAAACCTTCCTCCAACACTGAAACCCCAGCGTTATATGGTTTCTGCTCTTGCAAACCCCCGTAAAAAAAAAAAAAATCTCAACCAAAATACAATGAACAAAAATGTTAGTAGTTAATGTATTACTATTTTATTTCTTTGCTTTTCATTATAAGGAAGTAAATGATGCTCGCGCATTGGAGATTTTATTTAAAAATAAAGTAAGTGGTCATTATCTTATCCCAGAAATACCAAAAATAAAAATGTGAAACCTATTATTTTTATCCTTGTCCCAGAGGATAAAAGAGCATCAAATAAATATTCTTTTAAATGTGTTAAATAATTCAAAGTAAAATTGTATATGTAATACCTGTCAAATTTCCAACTGTGTTATGATGATACAACTACATTTCACTGACTATTGATTTATAATAATTCTCTTAAATAATTATTGTTTCCTTATAGCATTAATAGAATCGCATTAATGAATTAGCTAGATTTAAGCTAAATGCAAAAAGTGTTTGCTATGCAATTTTTAATCCGTGATGCCAGCCAGTTTTCATTTTCAGACTAATCCACAGGCATCATGTAATCTGTGGGTTAATTGTAACCCTTAGAATTAATTATTCAAGAGAAAATTCATTTGGCTTACCCCACTAAACGCTAGGGATTTTTTTATTGATAATTTTGTTTCTGACACAAATTTAAAGTTTGGCGTATGTTTTATTTAATATTGGTTGAATTTTTATCAAATATCTTACCGGTTATAATATATAATTTTGTAATAAAATTTTAATAATGGACTTAAAAGACCTGGTGAAAAGGTCCCCAGGAGAATGTCCCATTCGGGAAACATGCCCATTTCTCCAATAAAATTCTGCACTTTCAGCTGAAAAACTGTAGGACACTTATTTGAAATGGCAACGGTTTTTCGCCCTCTCAACCCTCCTTTTTCTCATAAGAGGCACCTTTTTGTTAGGTAATCTTATTTGAAATAGACCACGGTTGACACTCCAGCACGAACCTGAAAGTATATCAAGCCTCTGGGGGTGAACGACCCGGCTTCTCATCTCGTAGATGGCCACATTTGCAGCCCCTGGGCCAAATTTATATTTCCTCCTGCTAAATAACTTATCGTCTGTTTACACACTAAAAGCAGAGTGTTCTGTAATCAAATCTTCTTTTTCCAAGCAAATCCTCTTTTGATTTCCATTGAGATTTTCATACAGAAATGGTTGTGTATTTACATAAATAAAAAGGCGAGTAGACAATCTACTGAAAAAAATTGAACGAGTATCTACACTGCATGGAGATACATCTGTACATGGATATGTCTTATGATCGCTATTTAAACACACTCGCAAATTATCAGGGAATGCTAATTTATTAATTTGAGGATCGTTTTTATTTGGAACCTCATTACAACCGCGTCGCGTCACATGCGTCAAAAGCGTCAATCGCGTCGCGTCACAGACGGCGTAAACGTCAATCGCGTCGCGTCACAGCCGTCATGAGAGCCGCGTCATAACGGTCAACCGCGTCGCGGCAATCGGGTAGTGTCATAAGAATCAATCGCGTCGCGTCGTAAGCGTCAGTCGAGTCGCGTCAATTGCGTCGCGTCACAGACGTCATAAGGGTCAATCGTGTCGCGTCATAAGAATCAATCGCGTCGCGACGTTAAAAACACCTGCCCACCAGTTCGTTCTCGCGTATCCTTGGTAAACAGTGCATCGACGCACGGGCGTGGTAACAATTTCCGTGTTAAACTTTCGGACTGACCCCCAGTTGTAAGACATATCCATGTCAAATTATCTGACTTAAAGTATCTTCTACATGAAAACTAAACATTGTGCATTGTAGCTCTCCGTCAATGGCGTCCTCGTGCTAGAATAAACCAACCAATGAGGTCACCATTGATGTTCGTATAACGAAAATTATTGTGTATTATTTATTTTATACATCAATTGTTTTTAGTATGTACATATCAATACACAATACAAATATGTCCGCACTGCAGAGGACATATGTTCAGAGAAACAACCATCTCTGACATTTAATATGACAGAATTAATAGGACAAGGCCTCGAGGCCATCGTCACCTAAGGCACCTGATGTTCTCAGAATGGGAAAGTGTAGATTGTGTACCTGGGTCAGGATGGATAGAATGCTGGGAGTAGACATTTTAGGAAGACCGATCCGATCAGTTTTGTTGGCAAAAAAAAATTAAATCACTAATATTAATCTTTCTGGATAATGAGGTTGGTGGCGTAGTAAGAAACTTTGGGATTTGTCTGAGGACTATCTGGAAGGATCGGATGCGCTGAATATCAGATGGCTTTACCGTTCCCCATAGTTCCACGTCCAAAGTGATTGCAGTTCTCTCTTGTGTGGATGTGAATGTGGATGGATGGATACCAGGGACTGAGGACTGCAGCTGTACAGCCCAATGTACTATACCCTGGCTCCATTTTTGGGGGAGGGCTCACAACACAAAGTGAACTTGAGCCCCCATTGTACCAGTGTTCTTCCATCGAAGAAACTCATTTTTCAAGGGGGTTGGGACCAGGTTCAGGGTCTCTGAGATCCGCTCCCGCCCCTTCCATTGATGAGTGCCGTGTCAATTTCTTTTAATTGCGGCCAGCGGTCCCCTTAGGCGTCAGAAAAATTCCAGAGGCGACGGTGGGGATCGAACCCACGACCGCGGGGTTTACTAGCCGAGAGTCTGACGCCTTAACCACTCGGCTACCGCGGAATAGTTATAAAATAAGGTAACTTTGGTGAAATCCCCCAAAAATTGTGATGAAAAATCATTGCACGAGATGTGTTTTTCCAAAAACTATGGTTTTTGCCGTTTGTTATTCTTTGAGCAAATACTGTGTAAAGTATATATTGCTATTCGGATAAGCAACTTTTTCAACTGAAATATTGATATCTGGTGGAAAATTTAATGACACTAAAGTTGAGAAATTACGAATTTGTGTATACAAAAATCTGATTTCGTGACTAAAACCACACAAATGTAAATATCTCAGATCGAGACAAGATTGAAATCTCATTCTGCTGGCAATCAACTGCGTTAAATTTACTGAATCCAGCATTGTAGTATTGACATTAAATCATGCGACATCCTGTACTGATATTGTATGTTTTTCGTTTATTCTGTAGTTGACACCCTGATGAACAAACCAGAAATTTTAAGATATGGACGTAGTAGGCATACAAAAGCAGAGCTTCAGTGCCCAAATCACGGCGGTTGGTTAGATATAGTTTAAAACAAAATACGCATGAAAGACCAGACAAAGATGGAAAACACGCTGAGGCCCGGCTGTTTGTCGGGCCATAAAAATTTATATATGGTTTATGGACCGACATGCGTACACTATACTAGTCTTATTCAGGAGTTAATGAGAAATTAATTTAAAAGAGAGTTCAACATGATTATTAAAAAATAATTAAATTCGTTTTTAGCGTACAAAACATACATTCTTTTCAAAGTTCTATCCCCCTGAGATCAAAACATATTAAAAATTTAATAATAAAAA
Organism: Cimex hemipterus; assembly: GCA_039619505.1. NCBI lineage: Eukaryota > Metazoa > Arthropoda > Insecta > Hemiptera > Cimicidae > Cimex > Cimex hemipterus. The sequence goes on along the minus strand of CM077104.1, from coordinate 21,519,601 downwards.
ACAATACATATACAATAAATAATAATAAATACATAATTAATTGAAAGATATTAATTAGTCAAGCGGACCACGAAAATTAGGGAATTTAATAATAAATACATTTTATTTAAGTCAGTCATAGTAATTTGTAAGTTAAAATTGGTAAGTTTTTAGCAAATTTTACGTTCAAACTCAGCCTTGTTAAGACAATTCACGTTCTTATCTAAGCGTGTTTCAAATATTAATTATAAGGTTGTCATAATAAAACATATAAATTTTACGCTAATTATTAATTACCCCTCTTCTTCCCTAAATTCAAGATTATGCACACAATTTCGAACGCAACACCTTTTAAGTTTAACAACGTTTATTTGCATAGTTTCCGAGGCTACATAATTCAAGGGTTAAGTTGACATGAAAGGTAATTTTGTGTACAATGCTTGTTATCCTGCGAAAACACGGTTTAATTTGTTAACCAAACATGTGCACGTTTTAATGTGCAATGAATAGTATTTTTAATTTTTTGTCTCACGATATTAATTTATTATGTAGAAAATGTTAATAAAACTATATAAACAAATGGAGCATATAAAAATATAAAACATTTAAATTAAATATAATTTAATTTAAGGCGGTTAATGACCGTTAACCGATATTGTTCAGAAATCGTGAGATGCATTCTGGTGTGATGTAGGTTTCAGAAAAACATTTCTTTGTCGGTCCAACGTTTCGACCTTTATTGAGATCATCTTCAGGGCTCAAAGTGTTTGTCTTCTGCATAATTATGCCAGTCTTGCGCGTCGTGTTGAATGCCCTGAGTGATCTCAATGAAGACCGAAACGTTGAACTTGTACACATTTCCACACAAACTGGAAGAATGTACACAACCTCAGGAAAAGGTAGAATCAAATTGAAAGCCATTTTTACATAATAGACTTTAAATTAACTAATTTCCTTAAAGAACAAAAGCCAATTCAATGCAAATGGTCGGTTTAAAAACTTTAGTAACCACTGTTAAATAAATAATCCATTGTTTCTTCATACACAGAGCAAAAAATATAAATGTATATGAAAAGTACAAACATACATCGAATAACATCAAAATAATTTGTAATGTTATAATTTGACCAAATACTAGTACAAAATTTTGAAATCTACTACTTCATATACACAGTTTTTGCATAGATTTTAAAAAACATTCATATACCCAAAAATATTTAAGGTATTTTGAAAGAAGAGAGAGGCTTAATCCGGACGAAGAGCAAAAAGAGTATTGTTGGCACTGGCTGAACGGGTAAAAATTATTCCTTCCGTTTCGAGACGTTTCCCAAAACTAAAATATTAACCAAGCTTTTAAGGGGATCTTCATGGCAAAAGAAAACATATTTATTGTTTCTTCGCCAAAAGGAACATCGGTTGTAGAAAGAAGCTTAAACCCAACCAACCAACCACAGCCAACAATCGACTTTTCCCCTTTCAAAATTGCCATAATTTATACGCATAATTTACTGCAAGAAAATTTTAAAAAATAATAATAATGGTTCCTCGTGGTCTTGAAAATATTATTTACGGCGTGAGTTTCCAATAAATAACCAGAGCTATTTCACCCGGTCTCAACTGGTAGCTCAAATAAAATATGATGACCTTGCCCTTTTGCGGATCCTGCCGAACCCTTTTAAGCAAAGTCTGATCCAATTCCCTTTAGAACGAAAGGACATCCGTCGATCTCTGCGCAAAGATGAAAAAAGTACAGTTCTCGCCCTTAAGAAGAATCCGAAATACGGTCGCAAACAATGTATCAATATGAATAAAATGATGGAATATTCCAATAAATTGAATGCCAAATGTTTTTCATCCTTTTTAGCTCGCACATTGGTTCGATTTCCACTGTTTTCTTTAACAATAATAAATAATTGTTCATGTACATATTGGCGTATTATCTGAAAAATTGATCTTGATATGAAGATAGGTCGGGCATTTTAAAATATTTCAAAGATCCACTTTTAACAAAACAAAATAACTAATTTTTTAGATAGAGATGTCGTCTTGAAAATTTTGAAAAAAAAGCAAATTTAGTTGCTAATGCCAAGCTTTCGACCTATTTTGAGAACATCATCAGGGCCAATATTAGCAGAACAAACAACCTTATAAATGACATATTTTAGATTGTTTTGTAAGTTCTGTATAGTTATACTAATGTTAATTGAGACCCTGATGATGACCTTAAGATAGGTAGCATACCTTGATAGGTCATACATTCATAAAAATTGTTCGCCAGTAAAAAATTGGTCGATATTTGTAATATTAAAACACGAATTAAACATGAACATATTGACGGTTTAATCATTGTTAGATCATATTGATTTTTATCTCATCGAGTTTGAGCGTTTTCCCTTTTCTTTGTTCTCTTTTCAAGGAAGGTTGTTCCTTGTTCACTCAAAGGAAAGAAATTTGGATTATGACTTTACCCATTCCTTAAAGTTAAGAAAAAATATCTACTGGATAAAAGTGAAAAATATATGACAGTAAAGGTACGTATATTCACGGAAAAGGAAACTTCGAATTAAAAATTTCAAAATTTTCAAACTTCGCAAAAAATATAAATTAATAAATAAATTCACTATTGTCCTGATCCATTTGATTTTAGTCCAATAAATGTTTTACATATGTATATATTGTCTCATCTTTACGTTAAAAAAAAAAAAAAAAAAAAAAAAAAAAAGTTTTGTTTTATGTTAAAGGCTTTCACCATTTTCTGCGGGCTTGGCATTCACAACACCATCATGTACAACGAAGTCGAAAAAGCTATGGCGAGACAAAAGGTGACGATCGAGGTAAGTTATATATAAACATATACAAATTTTTTATATTGCGTTCACTTAATAAAAGGGATGAAGTCGTAAAGTAAAATTGAAAAGAACTCTAGTACAAGCAACGAAACTGTTTAACAGTAAAACCCAAATGGAAGTCGTTAATCCAAATTCGAAGCCATTTTACGACTACTTACTACCAGTACTCTCTCTCTCTCTCT
>CM077104.1:21503185-21516191 GCA_039619505.1 Cimex hemipterus | reverse complement strand
ATATATATATATATATATATATATATATATATATATATATATATTACTTTTTTCTAGAAATTACCTTTAATAAAAAATATAATTATGTTCCATTAAATAAATCAATTCATATTCCCTTGGTATATTTTTAGATAGATTGAATTTTCTCCTTATTATCGATATATTTTGACTAGTGGGGGTTATTCACCCATACTGGACATCGAACTTGCAGATCGGTCATCAGAGGGAAGAAGAGTAATGAGCGGCCATTTGGGAGGGAAAGGTGGAAGATTGGACGGTACTAATTGCCTTAATTAGTCGCTTTCACTTAGTTGTTTCCCTAATGAAGAGTCGCCCCAGTTAAAGGCGGACCACGTTGGTGGACTCGGCTCGTTCAATCGGCCTTATCTTATCATATCAGTTCTTGTTATACCTGAACATCGTTCTCTTCTTGTACACATAGCTTTTTTAATTAACATGTCCAATTCGTTAAATTGACGGGTGTTGATCAGGTCTCGCGGTTATGTCTTCAAAGTAAATTTTATACACGCTGGTCGTTAATAGAGATCCAACGGGTTACTTCATGAACTTTATTGCGAGACATCTCATTATAGATAAAAGATCAAAAATGACTATTTTTATTAGTATATTTATTTAAGCTTTATTATATTCATTTTTGTCTGATATTGAAAGAAAATATGTTAACATAGATTAGCATATCAATATGTGAATTTGTCATTGGTTTGGGATATATTTGTCAATCTTTCCGGATCAATATAGAATCCCTGAATAACACAAAGGGCATAAAATTGGTTGTTCTGCAAGTGATTGAACTTCGAACTGATCACTTTATTGGGTTCGACTATTTTTGCTGTTTTGTCTGTCAGACGCGGTTAAATTTTCTGGTCAGCTTCAATTGGAACAAACATCAAGGATAGACATGTGAAAATGATCGGAAATGATCAAACTATTTCAACGCTCTGCAAACCCTAAGAAAAAATCGCACATGAACTGATCCACCTGAGATCCAACAAAATTTAGTCCGTCTGTTCTCATTGGTTCGTTAGACTCACTTGGAATGCCAAGTTCAACAAAGTAGGCAGTTTTCTAACGATCAAACCGGACATATAAAAGATTTATGATAATAGTCGAACCTTAATTTCGTCTAATATACTTTTCCCAGGCAACTGCCCAAAATTTGCCCCGTAAATATTAGTTGTGACCAAGTCCACGCATAATTGATTTTCCCATTTCTCGTCGTTTTACATTGCAAAGATAGCACAAAAAAACGCTTAAATTTTTATTTATTTATATTTTTCCTTTGTTGTCCAACGGCATTGAATTGGTAGCGTAGTGGTCAAGTGGGTTGTCGGCCTCAAAAGCTTTGTACCACACAGACGACGATGTTTGACCAACAAAAACAGATGCTTAATTTATCCGATCAATAACACGACTACATGGCTTTGTCTCGACAGAATATATATATTCGCCTGTAGATAAGACCGATTCTCTGTGTACAATTTCACCAATTAATTTCCCCTTTTTTTGTCTGGTCCTAATTGCTTCCTCTGCCTGTTTTTGCCCCGGACGGTTTGTACCTTTAGACGGCTGGGAAATTTTTTGTTTTAACAATTTTAGTGAACAGAAAAACTTATTTTTAAAACTGAAAGACAGAAACACTTGTCAAATTTAATTATATAGAATTTTCATGAACATCTTAATATCTTAATCAATGAAAAATTTATTTGTTAGTAATCTCGCTTCTGTCGAGTTGGGGCAATATTTTCTACGGCTTTTCTTTCCGTAAATTTTTGATCGAATTTGGCCCCCGAGTTTTTGTTCATAGTCAAAAAATTCCTTCATTCCAACTACTCTCACACGGCACTGACCAGTTTTCCGATTCATTGGGACATAGTCTAGCAATGCAGCACCGTGTAGAAAATCTTATTTCTACTTCCTTGAATTGGGCCAGTATTTTGCTGGGGTCTTCCTTGACATAAGCCAAGCTTTTGATGGAGTTTGAATCTCATACCTCACAGCTACATCACTGACCGGTACTTTTGAGTCATTGAATGAATACCTAATTCCTGCTATTGTAGTCAGGGTTCTGGCTCCCACACGTGAGCAGGTGTACATAGGTAACATCCTATCCCACTACTTATCAGGTAATATTGAAGTTTTCTCAAGATATTCTCACGGAATCGAAACTTTCAAAAACACCTCACACTTCTGGGTTATTGGTGAGAGAAGATAAGGTATTCAATCCAGATAAATCCACCCCAGAACCTGCCGCGCTGCGAAAAATCTCTTTCCTATCATATCCACCTCCCAACTGTGAAAAAAGTCCGGTACCTAAAATTGAAAGCTCTTTCACGACTTCTTGACAAATGCGCCCATCCACCGCTTACAATCAAAAACTGTTTTGTAACACCTTATTTAGCCTAACATGGACTTACATGTTGGCAGTGTATGATTTAATACAGATCCTTCTCTGCTATTATCTTAACCATGCAGGTGTTCCTCAAGGCAGCTTATTGGCCTCTTTACTGTATCAAATATACAGTTGTCATTCCATTTTATGTATCATATTCTATTACCCTTTTCATTGCAAACGATATGACAATTCTGTCAAATAACCTCATCCCTATTCTTTCATCTGGAATCCTACATCATCTCAGCCAAGCCGAAAAAAGTTTTCATTTGACCTTTTGTTAGAAAATTAGACCGCCGTTGTACTTTAATAACGTTCTCCCTTTAAATAGTGGATGTCATATCTCCGGAATATAGACAAATAACTGACTTGGAATTCACTCATTTGAAGGACAAGAACTGATGAAACTATAAAAAAAATCCTCTCACGACTACTTGGTGCTCAACTAAAGTGCTAAAACCAATATATAGCCTATAAAACTGTATTACCTAATACTACTGTAAAACAATATTAACTATTTCTATTTAAATTTGCTAATAAATAAATTATATTTGTAAATTATAGAGCTGATCCTGAGTAAGATCGGATATCACATGTATACATTTTGATTTTTATATATAACTGCCACTATTAATGTATTGCCTTATTATATTTTAGTCTATTTGATACTCGGTTTTCAATTTTTTGTCATCGTTGAGATTGAAAATTGAAAATATGGGGAATACGTTTCGTTAAATAAAACGCAAACCCCGTTTTGGGGTTAATGTGCTTTTTGCTACATAAATTCTTCCGCAAATACTGAAAGTATATTAAGTATGAGGTCACGACTGAAAATAGAACTTGGAAGCTTTATTAAATATGACGTCTCCCCTTTTGGGCGATTGAATCGAAGAATGCCCCAGTACAGATTCCTGACGGCCTGGGAATGCCAAACACCTTCATTGTGAAAATGGCGTTATTAATTCTTGAATTTTCTTTTCAGGTCCTTTCCTACCACGCGACCGCGTCCAACAAAGAAGTTGAAGCACTCATGGTAAGTATCATCCCGATATGAAGAACATGTTACTTTTTGACTATATATGTTAAATAACAGATACAATTTTGTAATTTTGGAATATCTTTTCAAACGTTTTTATCACAGACAAAAAATCTAACCAAATCGTTCATTATTCCATGATCGAATTAAAAACGAAATAGTAAATTACACAAACTTAAATATTCGTAATAAGATAATCTTTTAAACTTGGTTTAAGCTAACTTTGCAAAATGCAGTAGTAGTTAATTTAATTTACACCGAAAAGTACTTGGTTAACGAAAGTTTTACACACTTAGGGCATGGAGATTATAAAATAGTCGAAATATCAAAGAAACTTCACAGTTCTCTTTTTTCGATATATTCACCTTAAAAGTAACATTTTTTAATTTACTTACTTCTTTAAAAAAAAAGTTAAACATCATCAAAGTAATAATAATAAGATTATACTCGACTTCGAAATCAATTTTCGCACAATTTAAAATTTAATATTCTAATACGAACAAAACGTCAGTCGACACAAAGCATACTTTTAAAAATAACGACACTGTACGTACTGCAAAGTTGAAATGTTTGTACAATTTCAGTATAAGATATAGGAATAAACAAAAATATAAAAGTGTCATGTGTACGTGACAGTATAAAGTAGAATAAAGAATAATTTTTTTTGGAACCCTTTTCAAATAGGAGGTAAATTTTCTGACAATACTTTGATCATGGGTTTTCTCTTCTCTTGTACAAAACGGCAGAAAGGACAATGTTTGTATTTAATATTCAACTGGACAAACTAATATCATCGGCGAAGTGTTCTTATGTGTATAATTATCCATTTCTATTTTGCCCTTTTATACCTCAGTGAAGAATAGATAGAACCAAACAAAGATCAATCGTCAGAATAAAAGGTTTATCCTGAAATCTTATAAATTCACAATCATTTTAATGACGTTTTAGGTGCATTTATATACGACCATAGGCTTAAGACTTTGAGAGAAATTTGATCATTTGGGTAACATATCTCCTTAAGATTTTAGACGGAAAATTAAATTGATTTTAAGCTGTATTTGAAAAACCATGTGGTTTCACATGCCATAGGATCGATATTATTTGTGTCTGTAAGTAGATGCGCTTACAAATCTGTATCATCATATTTTATCTATATATTTAAAAACGTCCATAGCTTAGTGGATTTGAGTTCAATTCCTTGTATTGAACGTGAAATTTGATTGTGAGTAAAAATATGTGGCAGTGTAATCTGATGATTCACTTCATCTGATAGGTATTTCGACATAATAATCACCTAACCCCTTTATATAAGTATGTAATAATAATACTTTATTGCAAAAAAGAAAAGTTTTAAACATTACATGGTATATACTTTAAAGTAAAATTACGGCATGAATGGTCCGTCTGCCGGAGGTCGATTTTCATTTGACTTAAATTTTTGGTCGACACAGAGAAAAAAGTACAAAATAAAATTTTTTTTTAAAATTGATACTTAAATAAATGTTGTTCTTCGTTTAATTTACAGTGATAGAGATTTAAAATTATTTTGGCCAGCAATTTAGAATGGCAAGGCTTCAAAATTAAATTAAATTCTAATATTAACCCTTGACGATAGTGCCAGGCGTAAATTGGATTAAATTTTTGTAATCATTAATCAGTACGTCAATAACCTGTGTCGCATTCAATTTACAAAAATTTAGATGCAGAAGCCGAATTTCCGATAGGATAGCGCATTTTGCAATAAAATGCACTATGCCTTCTTTAACCTGGTCATTGCATAATGAATAAATTATATTTTCTCCAGCCAGAAAAGCTGCACCGTTGAGATAAATGAGGTCCTCTCTGATTTTGAATAACCACCTTAACTCTACCAATGACAAAACTTTATCCTTAGATAGGTTAAACATATTAAAATCATTTTGGTAAAATTCCTTATAGAATAAGAAGCGCGAGGTTGAACTGACATGTTCACAAAGTTCACAAAGAAATTGACACTCAGTTTTGTTATAATTCCCTTAAACCGCACAGGCCACTTATTCAAGTGCACCACGACTAACGACTTCCAGAGCTACTATTTTGGAATGACGGTCATCAGGATGTTTCAAGAGTTTTAAATATGTAATTAAAATGAAGTTTGAAGGTATATAAAAAAACGGGTCAATTTTAGTCTCTAAATAAATCATTAAATTCGGTGTGGTTTTGGGAGGGGCAAATAACTTTTTAATTAAAAAAAAAGAAACTCAACGTATATGCGTATGTATATGTACACGTGTGTGGGTGTGTGTATGTGTAAACTTGGGGGAATATTTTTGCATAAAAGTAAAAGCGTAACTCGCGTTCCAACAAAGTTACTGGAACGTTTTTCTGGCAGGCGGTAACTCTCAGATATTTAACAGTTAGACGTATTTTTCCGGAGATACCAGCCTTCGGAATATGCAAGGTTTTAACAGTTTAAATTAGTTGATAACAGCGTGCATAAAACGCTAAAACTCAATACGTAATTAAGAGTACTTCAATCACAAGGTGTAGAATTTACAAAAGAAACTTACTTGAAAACAGCGAAACGAAGTTTAGAAAGACAACTGAAATGTTTTCAAAAGTAAAATCGATGTAGCATTCATGAGAAAAGAGCCGTGCACTTAAAATATACGAAAAATTCCAGTTTTCAACTAAATAACTACATATGCACGGAACTATTGAACAACTTTTTACTTGTATTTTAAAATAATGACCCAGTAATTGGCAACCATTTAACCGCAACAAATCAAGAACCATCACATTTCTTGCCAAATAACTTAGCTCATCCAATAACTGCCGAAATAAAAAATCAGATTAGAAATATAGTTTGCAACAATTACAACAACACAAGTTTTATGTAACATCGAGACAGGAGGGATTTTGGAATTTCACTGATATCATAGATAAATGATTGAATTAGCTGATCACCATAGTTAACGCTCAGTTTCGTCTGTCTGTCCTCTGTGGGTTGGTCTGTCAGACGCATTCAGGCATTGCGCCATCTTCAGTGCCTCGGGGATTTGCTGCGGGCCAGATTATTAACAGTTTTGTACGAGTACCTGTAACATCCTTTTCCCAGTGGGTTGAAGACCTTTATGGATGATTTGCTATAATGAAGAACGTGGATCTAGAGATGGGATTTCATTCTGTGATATACATAAAGATGAAAGCAATGTGGTCCAAACAGAAATTTAGGCGGAACGGTAATTGTTGAAACAACCAGCTGAGCAGTTGGGTATCTTCAAAACCTAGACACGTTTACCGAAAGTTAAAATAGCTAAATACAGCCGAATAATTAATATATCGCCCGTAAATTCCGCCTGATTATTGCATCTCCTTTTTATAGGATAAAGGCTCAAATCTGTGGTAATAAATTGAAAGACGTTCTAGCGAAATGAAGGTGCAGGCTTTAACCCAAGTAAAGTGGCGGGTGCATCGGAAAAAGTCCGAAAGAATTCATCCTGTCTGTAGCTGACCATCTTATTTGGAGGATTTCAAAGCTGACTTTCATCTAACACAAATCTTAAATGGCCACGGCAAGCATTTGTACACACATTCCAATACCTATGGCAGCCCCTTCCCGATGAGACATCTACTGAAACATGAAATGACTCAAGGTACCCAGCAGTCTCCAGCATGTTCAACTTTAATAAGGCCAGAAAATTTCCGATAATTCAAAACTTTTATACTGGAAATATGTTTATACTGGCACCGGAGACAACACCTACACAACACAGGTATACTCAATAATTACCCCATTTATACCTTACACAATCGAAAGGAAAGACTGTCACATATATTATTTTCAAATTTGAAGCAAATGCTAGTTGCAATAAACACACGGGGAAAGAATTGCAACAATGACCTAATATTCTTAAGAAAAAGGTAGAGTCAATTGAACTGAACAAAGGAGCATAGAGAAGTACAATAAGCAGGAGACAGCAGGTCTTGGGGAATTCAAAAACCGGCAGCTTAACATTCCATCATCATCATATTGTTGCTTTGTTAATTTAGGTTATTATTTATATTTGTTATTATTTACCTGCTTATGATGAAACATTTATAGTTGGACATGATGAAATTAAAAAACACCTACTTACAGCACAAAAACTGAAAGAATACAAATAAGACTGGATATGTTCAAGGGCAGCATAGTACATTTTCTTAATAATCGATCTCATTGATATTCTTTCGACTCACTCTGAACCCACCCAGTTTTTATAATAAGGGAATGTAAGTTAACAGGTATTTCTAAAAATAGAAAGTCGAATACGTTTTTCAACTTTTCCTGCGACTTTTCTTTCCTTTTCTCCTCGTGCCCGACAGTATCGTTATCCCATCTTAAACCAAAACAATCAAACTTCTCGAACAAACAAATCTTTCAAGTATCGTATTGAAACTCACCACTTTTGGTTTTTGCGTTTTGTTTTCACACAAGGGTATTCGACTTGCGAGATAGTCATGACGTCAAAATGAAGTCTATATATAGAGGGGTAAGCCGGGTTGGGGGTTAATTGGGTTTAAAACTTTAGTATCCACCCCACTGCGGGGACATCTTTTCCATAATTATATTCCGCAGGAGTCGAGATTAAAGTGGCTCCTTTTATCCACCTCAGGCTAATAACACGTTCCGGTTTCTGTGGCATGCTGGCCCTGTGAAGACTTTTAACAAAAGGTTAACGACCGTTTTCCTCCCTTCCTTCAAAAAAAGAAAAAAGAAGTTAATTATAATTACATCCGCGTCGTAAATGCATTAAAAGATTTTTAAAACTGCATGGCACATTAAAAGCCCATTAAACCTACCGCATTTTCTACTTAAATTTGATCACTAAAACGTAACCCACGTTCATTTGATATTAATTGATCGTTACAATCGATAATCTGGCGTATTGTTATCAGCCCTCTTGTTATAGCCATATCATGACCAAAATAATCCTGTTTACATAATGCCAACACTTTTTATTTATTTCCGATCATAAATTCTCATCAACGCCAAAAAGTTTCAGGATTAAAGGAAAATAAGTTCAACTTGAAAGAAAAGGAAGCTAAATTGTTAAAACCAATTATACAGACTGTCTGTCATTTGCTATTGACTAAGAACAACAATTTTCCTATTTTAATAAATGCACAACTTTTGATAACTGTTTATAATGATTGTTTTGTCAGGTTTCAAGAAAGGATTATTGGCTTGTATTAGCATATAATCCTTACAGCGTTGCCTGTCATGAACAGACAGTCACTATCTGAGTAGAGTCATGAAGTTATTTGCACAGACTTTTCGGCTTTGTTATGAAAATGCTAACTCTTCATTAGCATGCTGAATAGGACAAAACATTTTTTAACACTAAACACACTGACACAAATTGAAGGGACGACTGTTTTTTACTAATATTATCACATTATTATTTATTTAAATTGAGAACTATTGGTTTCAAAGATCATTCCTATTTTTTTTATTTTTTATTTTTTTTATAATTTTCATTATTTTTATAAAGGTGATTTTTAAACCACCTATGTTCTATATTTCTACAGCTTCTATATTTTTAAAACGACAAAAGTATAACAACATTATCAATACATTATATTTTATTAAAAAGCTTACCTTTTATTTTATTGAATTTATAATTTTTTATTAACTACATTTTATTTTAAAAATATGATATTTTGGATCTGAAATTTAAGTTTATTTATATCCAATATTTGTACTTCTAAGTAATATTTAAAAAAAAAAAGAAAATATCACTTTCCAACAAGCCTCATGGTCAGGATGGAAGAAGTTTACCTATTGTTTTAAATAATGCACAGCTAGGTTTAAACGATTTTTTTTTATTTAGAAATGTTATAATTCGTTGTATTTTTTTATTATCATTACCAATTTTTGAAAAAATATTACAAATTTTCGAGGCGTCCAAATAATAAAATTATTTTTTAAAAAAAGAAAGCAAATGAAAATGTTTTCTAACAAATATCCAAAAAATTAATTTTCATTACTTTCCAAAATATTTCATTCCGTCTGGCTGATTAGAAAGGGTTTTATAGGTTTTTGTATATCTGCAGAATATACGAAATACGAATGTACATTGTTCAATGTCATCCCTTTCCGGACAGATCTTGAGTTCTGCCACGAAACTTGTTATAACTTCGCGTTTCTTCTGTTTTGCTTTTTTAAGGTTATAATTAGTTTCATAATTACAAACCATCTTAACCCACAGTCTTGGATTTGACTGTGTTCTAATTTAATGCTCTAGCGATGCTTTGAATCTTATTGAAAAAACCCTATAGTTCTTTTCTTCTTACTTATTGTTTACAGTTTATTTTAAAATTTTTTTCTACAGCAGTACAAGAAAATGATGCTTCCCATCTTTACGATAGGTCTATTTCTAAAAAATCAAATTTAGTTGAACTACTGATGTAGAAACAAGTTTTAAAAAATAGAAATGGTGAATGATGGAATGATTGCTTTGCTAGTCAAAGCACTAATAGATTATAAAAAAAATCAAACGTTAAACCAGAACTTTTAAATCTTTACTACTAATTAAAACTTTCATGCTCCAAAATCAACAAATCAATCTGATTCAATTCCCAATGTTTGCAATTAAGTATTAAATATTACTAATTTAAATATAAGAATTGTTCGACTCTCTCACAACGTAAATGCCAAAAAAACACATCAAATAATGAATTACATAAAAAAAAAATTACACCGAATATTTTTCAAAAGAAAGTTACAAAAAGGATATTTAAAGTTTTCTTTATTATTTATTCAATTCATTTAGTTTTTAAGAAATTTAAGAATAAATGATGAATTCTTTTTAAAAAAATATTTTGTAGTAATACTGAATTTCGACAAAAATTAACAAATCAATAGCCCAGATTGCAAAAGTCAGTTTTGCCCCGCAATGTCTCAAAACGTTCAAATCATTCATTGTTACATACTCTCAGACCTCACTTGTTTGTTACTGCACGTGTCTCCAAGCTGCCTTAATACTTTGTTTTGCAAGTCTTGGATAATCCTTACAATTTTAGAGGGATAAGGTTTTTTCACTAACAAAGTTTATACGATTGCATAAACGAGCCGATTGCCGTTGTTTGAAAGTTTGTTTTTAAGTCATATGATTATATGTTGAACATATAAAACATGCAGTATCTTTTTCTCTTTACCTATTTTGTTAATTAATCAATCAATACATTCTGCTGGCTCCTCTTGAAAATAATATCCTATATATGTATAGATTTTTTCAGCAAAATTACCCTTTTTCCGCTTACTAAATTAACGTTTTTTTACTTTAAATTACCTTTTTAAATTTAAACATTTTTAAAAAAATTATAGTTTTAGTCTAAGTTCTTGGCTGAGTGGTATAAGATACTGTCACGAGCGGGATTCGAACCCACGAACTAACCACTTGAACTGTCGTGTCTTTGGCCCCCTGTTAGTCCCGCTCGTGACAATAATTTTGCAACTCAACCCCACTTTAAATATTTTCTAACAATATAAAATACACTATGCACAAAAACTAAGAATTCTTTCCAGAAATTGCGATATGTGAGAAATTCGAGAACTTCAGAGCCCAATTAATTTATATTTAAAAACCTCGAATTAAAAGACGAATCGTTTTTATATTTAAAACAAACAAAAATTTGTAATTAAAAAGGGCTAACATAAGTTCAAGGGGTTTAATTGGAAAAGTAGAAAAAGTTAATTTGAAATTAGAAATCGTTAATTTGATGCAAAAAGGGATTGATTTCAAATTGAAAGGAGCTAATTGGACAGGGAAAAGTTATGGTTTTCCTCACGTCAAAATATGTTGATAGAATTTAGAAATACAAATAAACGTGAAATACTTATCTTGAAAATATCAAGTTTTCCTCGTTTCAAAACCCGTTGGTAGGAATCTAAATAATCTTGAAATATTCTCTTGAGATTTTGCATTAAAAGGATGTTGTATTGATAAATCAAGGTGAAAAAAAAATTGTTTTAAAATTGGTGCAAGTGGAATAAAATTTCCTGTTTTCTCTGTTGGTTTGTCCTCATTCTCTACTTACTCTTAATTACAAGTTATTATTTACTTCAAAGTGGTTACAATATAACAATTATTTGCCATTCTTAAACCACCCGGGTCTTACATTTTAAAAATCCATAAAAGGGGGCCAAAATGTTTAAAATAAGCACAACGATCAATTTCCTAAATCATTTGACTGTTTAATCCAAGTATTTGAAGTAAAAAGAAATGACCTTGATTTTGTTCTGTTCTACCTAATTTGATATTGTTTCTCATTATTGTATACTAAGTAATTAACTTAACAACAGGAACTACCTGTACCTGCTGCTGACGAACTTAACCTCTACTCGCTCTCGTTCGACGATTTCTCCCTGTCGGATAACGAAATGCTCCTGGCCTCTGTTAGCATGTTTATTGAGCTGGGACTCGTCAAAAAGTTCAACATAGACAGGGAGGTAAGTTGTCGTTTAATTTCATTACATCTGAGAAATTAATTTTAGTTCTTTTTCAGACGTTATACAGGTTTTTGCTGACCGTCAAACGGAATTACAGGGACGTTCCATACCACAATTGGAAACATGCTTTCAACGTCGCACAAGTCATGTTTGCAATACTTATGGTAAATATATTTAAAAAAATTAATATATCTATAAAAAAGTATGTTAACAAAACTGTGTTTTAGGGCTGTGAAATGAAAGGGACTTTTAGTGATTTAGAGGTACTAGGAATGTTCGTGGGATGTCTGTGCCATGATTTGGACCACCGAGGTACAAATAATGCGTATCAACAAAAGTAAGTTTTCCTTTTATAAGCTGCTTAAGGATTATTGCAAAACCTTTATAAAACACTGTAATGTTGTGCTATGTTTCAAATTATTTTTCACACGCCAACACTCCTATTTACGTGATCCTCGTTAGCTACTTGTAACTCTAAAAATATGTACCAATTAGCTAATTACTAATTAATTTTGTACGTAACTCCTGTGTACACATTATATTCTAATTACGTGAAAGTTTTAGCTCACTTTTGATTGCGCAATATGAAATTATTTTCTCATTCTGAAAGAGTACGAAACATAAAAGTTATATTAATTTCCACAATATTACTATTTTGAAATGTTGCCATACATTTAGGATGTTGGAAAAAATCCTACTTTATAACAAAACAAAAAAAATTCTAATTGTTTAGAGCTGGATCGGCGTTAGTGCTGCTTTACGGGACTGCGAATACGATGGAACATCATCATTTCAATCATGCTGTCATGATTCTAAGCAGTGAGGTATGTAAATCTATGTTTGTAAAAAAAAATTAGTTTAAAATCAAAGAATACAAACAGGTTTTTTTTTTAGAATTTAAATATATTTAAAAATCTGTCTGCTGAGCATTACTCGATCGTCATGAATGTATTGAAGAACAGTATACTGGCGACTGATCTCTCGACGTATTTCCAGTAAGATTGATTTTTATTTATTTTCACAAAATTAACGAGTAGTGACATCTCTCTCTCTCTCTCTCTCTCTCTCTCTCTCTCTCTCTCTCTCT
>CM077104.1:21432667-21502785 GCA_039619505.1 Cimex hemipterus | reverse complement strand
CTCTCTCTCTCTCTCTCTCTCTCTCTCTCTATTTCTCTCTCTCTATCTATCTGTCTATTTATCTGTATATCTATCTTTTTTCTCTCTCTGTTTCTTTTTCTCAATCCTTTCTCTTTATTTTCCGGTTGGGAAAGAAACACTCAAAAATGTAAAACCGTTTTATTTATTTTCCCCCCTACCTAATTAAAAAAGATAAAGTAAGATAAGAATGGTTGGTATAAAATTCTAACTGTTTTTATTACATAACAGGAACAGGTTAAAATTCTTCAAGCTCGTCGAATCTAGAGAATACTCGTGGGGTTTGGAAGAACACCGGGAGCTCCTGCGGTCGATGCTGATGACGGCGTCGGACCTCGGTGCGTCCTGCAAACCGTGGTCTGTTCAACAGGCGGCCGCATCTCTCATCGCTGCTGAATTCATCTCGCAAGGTGACAAAGAAAGGGCCGAGCTGAACCTCCAGCCGACCCCACTGATGGACAGAGAACGGGCACACGAACTGCCGAAACTGCAGTTCAAGTGGATTGCAGATATTTGCCTTCCGCTTTATCAGGTAATTTATACGAAAATTTATTTTGAATTTAATTGATTGGTTTACCTTTACGCTTTTACCTTTAGTTATATTTTTATCTGCAAACATTCTAACCGTATTTCTTTTTGTTTCTACTCACATAATATTGCCACAAGCATAATATAATATTTGGCAAGAAAATAAAGCGTATAGAAACTACATATTTTCTAGAAATTATAAATTGTACAACGTGTCATAACGTTGATATTTCCTCTGTTGTTGCACACCCTTGTAAAAAAAATTAAAAAATGAATAAATAATAGCATAAACCATCCTTTCAACATTTTTACCATGTTTATGTACACATATGCATTATATTTATTTTATTTCATTTATAGTTTTTATTTCTGATAGATAAAAAAATATTTTAGATTTATAAGATTATAAATGTTTATGTTTAAATACAGTAAGATAATTTGTAAACTAAAAATAAGAGGGTACAGATATGATATTTCTAGGTAATACAAGAGACAAGGTTATTATATCGACTGATTCGACTCAGTCGATTTTTCAATCAAAGATAAGGAAATAGGACAATTAAAAAAAAAAGAGACGGCCCCCAGTTAAGTATAGAAAAAATTGGTTTCGAAAAACACAATTCGGATTTGCTTTAACAACACTCTAAAGCATTTGAAAACAATTTTTTAAAACAATTTTTTTCACCTATACGTTCCATTTAAAAATTCATAATACCTCTGGGTTCTATGCCCATCTTCTTTTAGTTTCAATGAACAAAATTTTGATTTTATGTCATCATAAGAAAGAATAATTGAGATAAAATCAATCATCAAACTGTATTTTATAAATCTTATTCTGTTTATATATGAAGGCCAGTTTTGTCATTGAGATTCTGTTATATAGTTGTACACCCTTGAAATGTTTCGTTTAGATCGGTTGTGTTGTTTCAATGTTATTACTATTTCAATTAATTATACTTTTTATCTAAAGTCTTGGTTGAGATGAAACAATTTGGGTCACGAGTGGGATTCGAACGCACGCTTCGGCTCAATACGCCGCTGCTCTATCCAATTGAGCTATTGCGACTCCGACGTTTATCGACTCAACTGGTTAAAGGGATTGAGCCGAAGATGGTGGGTTCGAACCTCACACGTGGCACTAACATTTTCATCTCGACCAAAACTTTAAATAAAAATTATAATTAATTGAGTCAATTATGACCTCTAAACTTAACACTATTTTTGTTATTTTCGAAAAATTCGGAAGCGTACGGAGGTTAAAAAAAGAGAATATTTACATTAAATTGAATATTTATTTATTATATCTATATATAATTATATTTAATATATTCGGAGGTTTTTTGGGGTACAGAAAAACTATTATCATCTTTGTTTCGTCGAGGGCTGATGGGCAAGAACGCTCATACACACTTCTATTATTTTTCAGTTTACATTGGTGATCTCAAATGTAAGCAAAAGAAATTAAACATTCTTGTTAATAAGTTTTATTAACACAGAAAATAAAAAGTCAACAATTGTTTGTTGGCAATAAACTTTAAACTAAAATTTAACTTATCATATCTGGCCCGCCGAAGCCGGATGGTTTCTGTTAATAAAACTTGTCCGTCATAAAAAAAGTGGTTGGTTCGCAATTGTTTACTTTTTGTCTATTCAAATATATATGAAGACATTTTCAATTAATTATACTTTTTCTCTAAAGTCTTGGTTGAGTTGAAAAAGTTTGGGTTACGAGCGGGATTCGAAGCCCCGACCTACGGCTCAATACGCCGCTCCTCTGACCATTTGAGCGTGATTTGTTTTTTAACCTATAAACAACAGCATACTTTTTTTAATCATTCGTTTTTAGAAATCAATTATATATATTTTTATGCTTACCAAACCCCATTTATTCTTTATTGCCAATATTATGAATTTATTCTTACTGTCTATTATATTTATTCAAATATCGTGAGATGCGGTCTGGTGTGATGTAGGTATCAGAAAAACATTTTCTTTATCGTGCCAACATTTCGATCTTTTATTGAGATCATCTTCAGGGCTCAAAGTGTTTGTCTTCTGTGTAATTGTGCCATGTCGTGTTGAGAGTGCCCTAGTGTCTATTATATATTTTCCTTTAATTAAAAATGAAAATCTAGTATAAATGGTAGGGAAAAAACCTGTTTTATTTATGTAATTGTAACAACGTGTTTCCAGGGTAACAAAAGTATTAATCACTTTCTTCTGCGACATTAGGTTAAATTAAATTCCTTTTCACAACAAACATAATCGCACTTGGGTTGACAATGGTAACAATTTTAGAAAGAACCTAAGCTATTAAACCTAAATTACATGGGTGTTACGAAAACGTGTATCTTTTTATTTTGTTTAATGAAATCGTCTTTGTTCCAGATTTGTCTGACAATTAGTTCTATATTTTGTCTTTTGATGAAATTATTTAGAAACTTAAATTTTATGAAGTTACAAAATGTAAAATAATTATTAAAAGCATATTTCCACTTGGAAAATATGCGTTTAAAGATAGAACAATTTTTAATAAAATGTATAAGCTTTGAAATTAAACTTAGATCCAGCCATGATCTCTCCAGAGATGTTTCGAGAACAATGGGTACCCTCTGTTACCAGAACTACGGTTTCTGGAAACTTGACGGCAGATTATAAGTTTCTCTCAGAAAATCGACTCTTGCAAAGCATTGGAATAAGTCCTAAGTACTGATGAAGAATTCTTTATTATTGCTTTAACAAGGCGATTGTGATTCGTCAAATTGGTTTGAACGAGGAAAAAATTGCATTGACAAAATTGTATTTTTTTGTAAATATATGCATTGCTTGGGCGACTAGTCTCTTTTTTAACCAAGCTTTGTGAAAAAGACATTTTTTGGTATTTATTTTTCATCACTTGATTTAGGTTTTTCTGGCTAAAATCTATACATATTGGTGGGATAATAACGCAAGATCGTTATGCTGCTCAAAGCCCTGCTCCCGCTTCTTTAAAATATTTATTTACATCCTTATTTTACTTTTAGTAGGCCCAAACGATGTAGTTAAATTGTTAAGTTTTTCAATATCAAAGAATCACCTATAAATCATTTCATTTGAAAGATATTCAATTACTAACACAAAAAATATATATTCATACAATATGTTATACATAGTAATATAAACTGCATAGTAATTTTCTTCAATGAACCTAAAAAGAAATGGCACAATAAATTGGTAGTATAAATTGATTACATTCTTTATTAAATTTGAAATTCAAGGACTTTCGCCCGATTGACTGTTACCAAGATGAAAAGCGAAATAAACAATCAAAGGACTCTGCATAAATACATCTCTCACAACTTTGGAACAAAATAACAAATCCGTCGAGAAAGGATAAGTCCACACCCACACTCGAGGGCCTAATTCCCGCTTTCATCACGGCTAGAAACTTTGAGAAATTTCAAAAGGAATCTTAATAGGATCACAGCCACGAAGGCTCACGTCTTATTGAATAATATTTTTTCAAATTTTCTTTTTTTTTATAAAAACAAAAATAGGTTTAAATTTTTAAAAAACGCGTCTTTTTTTGTACATTTACCGTGAAGAAAAGTGATCACAAGGAATAAGCTCCCTTGTTATTACTTAGAATTAGCATGCTAAACCAGCGTGACAGTTAGGGAATGAGGTATTGCATATACTATGAGCCGGCTGTTAATAACCGGGTCGTCTAATTCCTTAGTTTCTCCGTCTGAATTCCTCTTTAATTCAATATCGGCCCGGATCTCTCGCGAATATATAAGCCTAATATATTTAATGTATTGTACACCGGGTAATTCGAAATTACAATGATTACGTAGAAGTAAAATTCTATTTCTGAAAGGTCAAGAAACCTGAACAATCGTCCATGACATTTTTTTTTCTTTTTCTTTTTTTAATGGCAGAAACAGTAGTACGTAATATAAAAGCTGTGCCCGGCGGAAATTGCGGTTGTGGTAGTATAAAGCTTTATGTAAAAGGAAAATGGCTACATTTCTATTCACATATACAGACCTTTTTATACGGCATATGTGCATTTATCTGGTCAAGTAAGGGAACAGTACTTGATAGGATTTTCCTTGGAAAACAGAAGACGCTTTTTCCTCTATAACCCCGCGAAATGCAGGGTGCGACCTTTCTTTTTCGGGAAATCGGCCCTTAGAAGTGGTATACCAGGTTTATACCCTTATCCCCATAAATGCCAACCTTATTGTATACCGTTTTCCTCCTCTCTTTTCTTTTCAGGGAAACATATCGTTTAGCCGGTCGTTTTTGAAGGCGTTATTTCCGAAATTCCTGGACACATCCCATTGAAAGTGAACCTGTCTGCAATCTCTGGAGTTTACCGTGAATTATTTTCGACAAAGCCTTGAATCTGTTGAATAAAAATACTTTTTTACTAACTGAATACAGTATCAAGCACTGAAGATACATTTTACCTTTGCCACAGTCTAGAGAGAAAAAGATAATTGAACTTTTATAAATGATAAAAAAAATTAGCAAAAAATTAACAAAGGTAGTTTAAAAATCGTTTATTATTAATGTAAGAATCAACTTAAAGCAGTTTCTGTCGTATAAACGCAAATTTAAAGATATTTAATTTCTTGAATTAAATAAAGATTTAATTTTGCGAAATACATTAATTCTGCAAATGTTTCATTAACTAAGTTAAATTGCTGAAGTTTTTCTTCGTCATAATTACGTCAGTTATATCCTAATCTCAACTTGTTTTCTTTTTTAACGCAAGGAATTTGCTGTATTTACTATTCTACCCATCCATTTTTTAAATTGCTGCTTAAGGGCTTAAAAACAAGCTTTAAATTTTAAAAAACTACTGCAGCCTTGTTTGCGGGATTGCAATGTTGTAGTTGGGAGTCGCACCTTCCGCATACTGCAAAGGTCGATAGGCTGAATCTGTTTAAGTAAAGCCTGAAGTTTCCTCGTCAATTTTGGAACTAGGAGAACCAAAGATTAAACTTTATTCACGTTGGAGTACTCGATATTCCGCCATCGGCCCTCCCACTTACTTATTCATACAAAAAAAAACTATATGAACATGTAGAGTACACAATAATTATATACACTACTTAAAAATGGGGATATCCCAGTTCCCCTTAAATATCAAGACTGAGGGCCCAACAACTGTCCAAGGAATGAATGTCTTCATACTGGGGGCCATGCCCACTCGCTCCCTATAACGTGCCGCCGTTGCACTACAGGACTAAATGTAAAACACTATTGTGTTTTTTCACAAGTGGACACCAACGTTGGGTTTGTCTTAAATCAAGTGTCCGTGTTTCGATCGGATATAGTCCATCCTTAAATGGGTGAGCATAATCCCTTTCAGGCGTTTCATATAATCAGTGGGTAATCGCTCATTCGTGACCTTGATACTCAAGATAGTCTATAATTTTATTACAACTTCATTACTCGTATAGCGTCAACGGTTAGGATCGCGGTTGTCCTGTCTGGAAGGCGAGACGGTCTACAAGTTCGTTACCTTCCAGCCCGGCATTCCGTGTACCTGCACGACTACCACCGTTTTTCCGATACTTTCCAACTCAACGTACCCATCTAGCAAGAGCACGACGAGAGGGCTCACCGAGGAACTGTCTTGATAGTCTCGAATCGCTCCGAGCTCATGCCAAATCGTATACGTCTTTGCTGAGTACATTCTGCAGTGCCATGATGTGGACGAGACCCCGCAGGCCAAAACCTCGCCGGTTCTAGACCCGTCCATATATACAACCGCGAAAACGTGTAGATATGTGACTGCCACCTTAACTTTTCACCGAATAATAGGCCGATAAACGCCCCGGCGCGTCCTCCAAGCAGAATTGAGGTTAGTTATGAGCCCTCCACAATCTGCAAAATCAAGCATACGGACTTTGTCGAGAATAAGGTAAAAGCGGATTCCTTGGCCCTAGTTGTCACAGCGTTGATTACCGATTGCATCATCCCTCCATCTTTGCCAGATCCTTACCAGAAAGGTTAAAAGGTCGACGACGTATAATTATTTGTAATCTACGGGGGAGTCTGCGATTCCGCTCACCGCCACCAGCAATCAAACGTGGTTATACTTGTAACTTATATTTGTTAAGTTTATCATATTAATTATGAAGATTTTTTTAATTTATTCAATTGCTATTGATCCACCTGGAGAAACCAAGGCACAATATTTATCAACCGTGTCTATCGATGATTAATTAAATAACTTCCGTAGGTTTTTTTTTTGTATGTGTGGGCCAGTTGTTTAATTCCAACTATGTGTGTGTTCAAGTTTGATACCTTTGAATAAATTTTAATTAAACTCCTTCATCAAGTTGGTAAATATGGCTTCAGCTCGGCTTGTTGTTTGATATTCAACACTGCTATGAGAGCACCACTGCCAGACTTGAGGAAGGAAGAATAATGAAAGAACCAGGGGCTTGTTTAGAATTCAGTTATGCCCTATCACGCCGGGATTTGATGAGTTACATCATTTCGAATTCAGGTTTCACAGTGAGATACAGTTTTCAATAATTCATCCGTTGAAAAATAAAAGTCTATCTCATAAAGTGACAAGTTTAGATATTTTAAAGAAAGTTATCATTAAAAATTAATTTGCACTAGTTTAAAATGAGTTTTACAGTTTTGATCAGAAATATAAAGATTGGTATTTTACAAATATTTTGTTCTGATGTCACCGTGGTTTTGTTATGTCTGGTTTATCACCTTCTTAACTTCCTTTCTACTTCACTGAAGATCGTGCAAAGCACGCGTTTGAGTAACATCAAAAATCCGCAAGTCAGTGGACAAATCGTATGACCCAGCGGGTCGATTATTTTTTTAACACATTACAGAGAGCAGATATGGATTATTGATATCTTGTGATCGTAGTAATAAAACAAAGTGATATAAATAACTAATATTTTATTGTAATCTTGAAATAGATTTTTAGTTGTTCTGTCCAATTTATTTTGTTAATTTACTTGAAAGACGAAAGGTTTCCGAATGTTTCACTCAAAAACTATTATTTCTATTTTAACATCGCTTAGAAATAGCATTATTACACGCTGACAGGCAAACAGTTCCAGCCACTTGTAATGTAAATATAACTTGATCTGTATATATTTTTAATATATTAATGAAAGTTTCACGTTTTTCAACGTTTGATCATTGAATCGTCTAAAAAAATGTAAATAGCTACGAAAATAAAAATAATAATAAAAAATTAGGATAGATAAAATTTGTTTTAATTTGGTATCAGATTTTTTATTGGAATATCAACATCATGTATTTCATTCTCTTCTCTTATTACATCCCGACGTCGCCTCGGCATACTTTTTACCAGTCTGGAAATATCTCTTTGCCTAGAAGTTAGCCCATTCTTCTCCAAAAGTCCTTTCAAGATCGGGAAGTGTATCAGGAAGTGATGGACGTGTTCTTGGTCGTGTTTTGAGGTTATCCCATAAATGTTGTATGGGGTTCAAGTCTAAAGAACGGGCTGGCCTGGCTAAGACCCTGATGTGTTGTGTAGGTGCGTTTGTACTATGCGAGCGACATGTTGACGGGCATTATCGTGCTTTAGGGTCGCTGATTTCATCGATATCTAGAATAGGGAAGGCATGATGTTCCAAAATTTCATCCGCATAGCGAGCGGCAGTCAAAGACCCTCCACGAACAACAACCAACTCTGTGCTATTCTCCTAGGAAATTCCCGCCCACATGAACTACGTAGAAAAGGTTGGCTCTTGGAAAAATTACAGACTTCGTACCTTTCATTTTGCCTCCTCCATACCTCCAGAGGCCATAAAGAAAATCTACATTCATCTGAAAAAAGTACAACAGACCAATCGATTAAAGACCAATGGCTGTGTTCTCGAGCAAATAGGAGCCGTGCAACTCTGCGTGTTCTGGACATTTCTGGTCCTCATAGGCAATAGGCAAAAGTCCATCCTGATTTAATCTTCTTCGAGCAATGAGTTCACAAATTTGGACACGTCGAACTTCCCGGTGCTGATGAATCGCTTGAACAACAGTAAGGCGCCGGTTTCGCAAACCTCTCAAAGTCAAAAAACGGTGGTTTTCTTAGCTTAGGGTATTCAGAACAGCCTTCTATAGTAGGATCCAGTTGCTTGAAACGTCTAACACCGTCTCCCAGTTTCGTAGGGAACTCCGATGGCAATAGCCGCAACCTGATGGAACGACCATCATCAGTGTCACACCACGGCCAACAGTTTAAAAATTGAAATTAAGAAAACAAAGATAAAACTAAACAGTTTATTGCTTCAAAATTCAAAGAGACTGAATAAACATTTTAGGAGTCGTCGGTGGCTGCTAAACTGCAAGGTTTAGTCTTTGACACAGCACACATCATTGTAAGGTCTCGGGTTCGAATCCAGCGCCCTGCGTTCGAACCCAATATACTTACAAATTTTTTTTTTCAAAACACCGGTTCTTTGAAGGTTAATATGACCTCTGCTGTTGCGAACCCTCGTAAAAAAATTAATAAAAAATATCTTTTAAATTCCGTAAAATGTAAACATTGACATATCCTTGACGCTTGTTTTGGATTAAGGAATAAGCGTGTTTGCCTCTAATTGATATTTCCGATTCAAAAGATAGCATTAACAAATATTTATTCATAAAAAAGTGTGACAAATTAAGAACACAATTTTCTTTTATCGAGGAAAAAATCAATTGGATGGAATTTTTTGCATGTCAGTATACAATATTGCCTCGTTTGCTTTGATCATTAACGCTTTTCCTGAGATTTATTTTAAATAGTCTCGACAGGCATTAATTTGTGTATAGAGGATGTTTATAGCATACCATTTTTTTGTGATAATTGTGTTCAAAAAAAGAGCTTTCACATGGCAAGGACACAAAAGAACACAAATCAATTATTTCTACTTTGTTTTTTATTTTCACAGTCCCTCGGCCAGATGAATCCGAAGTTGAACGTCATGACTGAAGGTGCCTTGGAGAATATAAAACATTGGTCCCTCCTCGCCGGACTCCAGGAAAACGACGACACGATCGAGCCATAGCTGTCTTCTTCGTCACCAGGATAAAAATATTTTCTGTATACGTTCCAACTAGTCGACTCTTTGACAAATGACACTTTCAATATATTTTGATGAGATATTTTAGTTAGTCGTAGACCGGGTTAGTCGAGATGTTTCATATAGATTGATAGTATTTGAATAAATTCTTTTGAATTTAAACGGTAGTATTATATAGCTCTTGAAAAAAAATGCCTCTAATTCTTTTTATTCTCTAAAAACAATTTTAAAGTTATATTTTTAATTCATATTGCATCTTTCAGCTCGAAAAGAGTAAATAATAGATTTTTTAACTATATAGAAACAAAATTATATAACTATGTAATTCACCACCATTAAAAAAGGGGATCAAAATCCGTAAAGTAAGATTTCAAATTTGTGTGATATGTTTTGTATCAACATTTACAGTTATTGCAGATATAAATTAATTTTTATTCTCTGCTATGAAAAAGTTTTAATTTTAATGCTCTAATCTATTCAGTTTTGTTTTGTTTTTCTTTTTTTGAAATTTCATTAGTTTAGTTGAAACGTTACTTATTATTAAGGCCTACAATAAAAATAAAAAAGGTGTGGTATTATTTTCGAAAATTGCACGAAGCAGATAGATCAGAGATTAATAAAATATAACGGAAAAATGTATGTTAATTCGTTTTGAATATGAGATCGCGCCATCGATCAACTGGAATTTTTAGACAATATATTTAAATAGCCGACGGATTTGTCACCCGATTAATCAGAAAGTCATCGACTTGGTGTTAACGCCGTCAAGTAGATTATCCCTCGTGCCCGGTGAAAGCGCCAACAAGCGGACCCACTATGATTAAAACCGCAAGAAACAATTTGCAGTCAGTTACTCGGCTAAATGAAGGCCTTAGAAATGCAAATTAATGTTTCACAAACCTGATCACAATTATAGTGCCATAAACGTCTGGTTTTTCATATGATTCACAAAAGTAGATTTGTTTAATTTGGCAGAGAGTGAAACATATGATCGATTATTATGAATTTACGGTCAATTGAGTGGTGAATTGAGTTTGGACTCACATCGCTCAAATCTGTCGCAAAGTGAAAATTGCTATTTTAAAATGTCAATATTAGAATGTAGTGTGTGGTTTTTAAAAAGTCTGTTTACTGTGATTAACTTTAAAAATGGAAGTAACCATTCCCGTACTGTTTTCTAATGTTTAATAAATTTCTTTGTCACGTATGTACCTCGTTGGACATTTAAAGAATTAATTTGGGGGGAATTTAAAGAGCATAATGCCTCCTTAAAACAGGACGGCTTTTTTCCAAAGTCAATAAGCTTCACGTTTACAAAGTTTTGTGATTGTTAAGTTCAAATATTTTGATCATAAGCACCAATGACCTAAAAGCGTAAAAATGGGCTCGGACAAAAAATAATGATCAAATGTAATTAAATAGTTTCAAAAAACGAGTATTACACATATAATAAAAATAATTCAACAAGTTTAACTTTTAAATACACGTTTTTTGTCGTTATGTAAATAGAAGAATTTTATCTAAGAACCTATGTCGCAATAATGTTAGTTTATCTGTTTTCTGAAGTGTCGAAACGATCGAAATATGTCACACCGGCCAGTTTTTCCAGGGCAAATTGAGTAGTACGTTTCAAAAGCGTGATTTAGAATGCAATTCTTTTCGTATAAATTTTCCAACATTAACATTTTTTTATTTATCATCCCGGAAAGGTTTTTTTCTTCTTTTTAGAAGTCCGTCCAATATGTCGCTTATTGTTGGCTCAGCGAAAGATCGCGTTCAACTACTTTAAAATCACAAACCAAAAGAAAAATTGGGCACAATATTTTTTAAAAAAACGACAGGATTAAGGGACTCGCATAAACTTAAGGTGGATTTTTTTTAATGTAATATAGGGGACTATCATAGACTGAAAAGGACTTGCATTATATAGTTACCTAGAAGTTTTTTTAAAGAAAATTTTCATTTACTTTCTCATTTGCTAACTATTTCCTATTTTAAACATATTAAAATATATTAAAAACTATATAGATGATTGTACCATTATTCTCATCTGTTAATTTCTTATTATGATTGTACACATAGTTATTTTAGATTTAGAAAAGAAAAGAAACCAAGTCGTCAAAGATTCTGTGTTACCAGAGAAAACGGTAAGATGCATATATTTTACAAAATGTCTTTAAAAAGATTTTCTTGCAATAAAAAATGTAAAAACTTTGTACATTGGTAATTAAAGAGAAGGTTTAAATTTTTATAATTGTCCTATTTGATTTTCACGCATTATTGGATATAATCGTAATTAACGCACGATAATAATTATAAATATAGTTTGTAGATTATATTTTATGTACTTTAATATAATGAAGGCATTAAATTTTGATCGTGTAAATATTATGAGGTTGTTAAAAAGCAATGAAAGGAAATATCTATTATAAACACAAATGAAATATGTGAAATTCTATGACGAATCGCAATAAAACAGTATTGTAAATTAATATTGCAGCAATTATAACACTGAATTAAAACGAATTGTGTGTTTTGTCCCCTATGTAACCAGACAAAAAAGAAAGTAAAAATAATTAATAAAATTGTTTCAACTTTTATTACTCCAGTAATAAAACAATGAACACCCATTTTTAGGTCTCCAATTGGCCATGGACTCGTATTCGATAAACGCAGGTGAAATTGGGATTGCCATGGTTTGAATGGACAGTGAATTCAACGATTTTATAAGCCCTTTCACTGTAATTCTGCAAATGTAAAAACAATTGTAAATAATCGATGAAAATTAATAATAAATAAAATCACTGCGTAGAAAAACATCTCACTGTCACTTCAAACGTCTGAATAGCAGGGCCGTTCAATCTGTATTCGAACTGCCCAAACAGATGAGGTGACTCGTCACTTACATTTTCCAGACCCTGAAAATAAATGTTAAACAATACTTGTGAGTGAGTGACAGAACATGCTATCATCTTTGGCGTCATTAATTCTTATTAAAATTAAATTTTAGATTGCTCGAATCAGTCTGTCATTCCAATACATTCAGTATCATCTTGTGAATACAATTGCATCTTCTTTCGCTAAGACAACTGCTCGAGGGCCTTTAAGAACACGCTTTCAGTTCTTTGGAGTCACTGTTTATTTTGAAGGGCATCCTACCCTTAACACACATTTTAATCATTAAATCCTTTCTGGCTGATTGATACTACAGAGATTGGGCCCTTCTGGTCGATGCAAAAGTCTCTCAGGGTAGATTCCTGGATCTGTTGTACACTGAGTATACGCTGCCAATATACCTTCTCATTCTGACTACGTCCTCACGGTAACACACATTATCATCAAATCCTGATTCCGTCATAGTTCATTGTTCCTCTAGGCCTTAGAACACCATGGCGCATGAACCTAAAAGTCTCTAAACGGATAAGCATAAACTTTACTCTCCACCGCAACACTTTCCATCCAGTTAATTATGACTTTATTCCTCTCCAAATCGAAAATCTGTTACCGTGGGATGTACATAGAGACGACTCATTTGGAAACCTAAACGTACAGATGCTACCGACTAATCAAACTTTTACGTGACGACAAAAGACTCAACTATAGTTGAAAACTAAAACCTATACGAATTTACTACATTGAAATATGGGGTTTAACTAAACCTTCCAATCGAATCCCCATCTTGCAATCATACGAAGATTTACAAACACCATTTTATGTCCAACAGCACAATGCACGACTTAAATAAAAAAGAGATATGTAATCAAAAATTTCACCAAAATGTTCAATCACATTTCAAACCACGCATCAATTTTCTTCCGGGTCGCTTGCTAAAAATGCTCCTACATCTGAAAATGTCCGGCGACCTCCTCTCAGAGAGCGAAACATTATCGTTAAATCAATTATATTTCGTGCACTATTGACCAAATTACTTCTTTCAATTAATTTTTCTTTTTATGTAAGGTTTTGGTTTGAAATGAAAAAGCTCACGAGCGGGATTCGAACCCACGACCATCGGAAATACGCCGCTGCTCTACCCATTGAGCTATCGTGGCTTCGATCCACTCGGACACCAACACCCCATGTCAACCTACGACCTTTTGATTTTCCCTCCTTTTTGCCATATTTCATATTATTTATCGTTAAAATTAATGCTATCAACTTCCTGACTCGTCTAGGTTTTAATAGTGTTGAGTTTCTAACATAGCAGATTGAGGCAAAATAAATAATTTTAAAAAATATTTGACTACGATAAATTACACACCGAAAGGGAGAAGGTCTTTGTAGCGGAATCTATCCTGCCGTTCGGCGACAACTGCTTCGGAATGTGCTCCAGAGTGACGTGGGTGACGTAGATGAAGTCGATCAGCTGAATGACCGCCGTGCCTTTCTCGCCCTCAAAAGCCCAACACTCTCCGGGGGAGACATTTTTCTAAAAGCAAAAGAAAACAAAAAATAAATGGAACAATAAATAAAGGCAATGCCCGACTAAGAACGTTGCATACTTGGATAATCGATCTAGGATCGGGCTTGTAGTTGATCAAAGGAATGCCAAGAAGGGACACCTTCCCAGAACCTTGCGAATATGTCACTGTATCTCTTATAGTTAGAATGCAACCACCTTTGGAAACAAATTATCAATTTTCATTGATCCTTTTGCATGTTTTATGAGATTTCAAATTTCCTTGGGCATAAAAACAATATTCCTAAATTAATTTAAACCTCATGGTGTCAGGATATAGTCTGTATCATAAACCAAAGATTTAAATAAGGAAAAATAACGATGGTATTAATATTATTATTATTATGCCCCAAAGATGTATACAATGATTTAATCATTATGTATACCTGAATTTTCCAGGGCAAAATCTGGCCTGCCTGTTCTATCTAAATTGAATAAATTTAACTGTTCTTTTAGTTCCATTAAATCCAAGTTATTACCACAATCGTCTTTACCTAAAACTAATACGAAATTTTAGATTAAATAATGATTATTTTTATATAATTATAATTTGACAACCAGACAACGTCCTGTGGATTCCTGCGACATCCTCTTGAAGAGAATTCACTTTTCTCACAAGTGTTTCAATGTTATCAGAACCCTCCTATTCACAGTAAAAAGATTTTTGTTATTTTCCTTTATGTTACTTTTTTATTTTTTTCCATTTTTTTGGTACCAATTTTTCGAGTTTTTGGTACAATGAACCATGGACACCATTGATATTATCCTGGACATCGTGAAAGGCCTTTCTATTTGCATTGGTTTCCCAGCAGTGCACCACGTAAGCAGCTGAAACACCGTGTAATTGACGAATGAATAAACGAAAGATTAAAAAATCCTTGTAACTTAGATGACAGATTTACTCATGAATGTTAAAGATTGCGCATTCAACCGTACCAAAGTGCCAAATTCTCCAGACTGTCCAAGGTAATTAATACTTCCTACCTTTACACACCCTAAGCAATACAGGCAGATCGGTTGACTAGTTACCAATTTGTATCTTACTTTAGTTCTGGATTCTTTATCATTTTTTTCGGCTGATGTCCTTCCAGCAATAAAAATAGTCTGAACCCTGAGGTAAATTTGAAAATTGGTAGGTAGTTTTCGCAATATATATCAAAATCTTCGGGCAAACGGCCACATTCATTGTGTTTTCTTCGAGGTTGATATGATCAATATACAAGCAACTCTTGTCACCATATGATTCTACCAAGCATATCGGTAGAGAATTTTCCAATTCCTAAGTTAAGTTTAAATACAGAACCAAATTGTTTTCAACCTTTAAATGTAAAAAAGGTATGGTACCCGTTTTCCGTAATAACCCGGACTGTGTTTACAATTGATATCTGGTAGCTTTTCTTCGTACTACAGTTAAAGAATTACCAGTTGAAGTCATTGAAGTTTCTGGCATATACATAACCATAACCATGAAGCTAATGGAGATGTACCACTTATACTGAACCATCACATCGGTACGCTATTTGCCAAGATGTTTAACTTAGGGATACGGCATGTTGAGCAATGGTATCATATACCAAAACTCGAATAAAGTAAGAGGGACATCGGTGGCCGCAACGGTTGAAATGTTGCTCATCGCTGTAAGGTAAAGGTGCTGGGTTCGAATCCAGGTTTTCAAAAACACCGGTACCCTGAGGACCTATGATGTTGCGAACCCTCGTTAAAAAAATAAAAATAAAAATATAGTAAGACAATTCTGACTTGTCCCACATCTTCTAAATTAGAACCACATTCAATCACAGCATTTATGGCTGTTTATTACCCTATTAATATACCCTACGATATCTTCTTTCATCCCACATTCAATTACGTCTGAGAACTTTTGCTCTTTGTGATTCCTTGAGGAACCATATTGTCTCATGCTACTACCTAAAAAATGGGTGATTCCTACTTCCCAAAACTTCAATACATATTCAGAGTACATATTTAGAAAGTTTTTATATTTCGAAGCTAGCTACTTTTGTGGTTGATAGTGTCTGGTTTATGGCAAAATCGGCGAGCAAAGTAAAACGAGTCTATTTTGTATCACATGTTTAGAATCGGTCTATACCATCCTTTTCGTTTTAAGCTTCTTATCTTAAAGATCTTTATGCAGCTTTTTTACTTTACAAAAATAAATTTCTTTTAGTTCTACTGAAAACATGAGCACGATTATTCATAAAACGGTTAAATAAAATAGAGCTGTTTACTACTGTTGGTAGTAGATTTTTATTAATTCTAGGAAAGCATTTTTCATAAATATTGACTTTTATTAAACGAAATTACAACACAACGTAAGAATAAAAGTCAAAATTTAGTGTTAGTTTTGTTTTGCCGGACAATCATTACCAACTGAACGAAACAACAGTAATGCTTAAAACGATTTTTCCCCACCGAGGAACTTACCTAGAACGGCAATGATTATGACCAAACCGAGGGACTTCAGGTTGCTCCTCAGCACATATCCGTAAGTATAGTGAGGCTGGCATGTCGGACAATGCGGAACACAATTGACGCGTATGCACCGAGGTTCGCAGTAGGACCTCCGAGGTGAAGACATTTCCGTAATTTGTTGTGTGACAATTTATTTACAATGTGTAACAATAATTTGGAGCCTTGAACGTTCAGACATTATTATTCAAGTCAAAATCACATGATAAAATGTCTCTGAATATCGATTATTTCTGTTATGGTTTGCCAATGAATTATTTAATTTTTTTCCAATAAAAACCAATTTCCTTTTTATATTATTTATTCTTTGCCTGCTGATTATTTAAAACCAATGTATCAAATATAATATTAAAAATGGTACAAACAGTTATCGTTCTTTTAATTTTTATAATAATAATTATGTTTAAAAAATGCATTGTGATTATTTTCTACGGCTGCCTGAAGTGAGTAAATTAATGCATTGGGCTGGAAATTTTTCCTTTAGTACCAGTTCAGTAATGGGCCGTAAAATAAAACTAAAACTTTAATGTATACATAAAACTGACGCAAATATTTTTAATATGTTTAATTAAAATGCTTTAAGAGTTAAACTTTTCTGACTCAAAAACCTTTTAGTCTCTTTACGGCTTTCCACGACACGACAAATTGTAGTCTACTATCCAATCTCCATTATTATTTAGATATTCATACACAAAGCTATGGAGCTTGATAAAAAGCCTAAATATTAAAAGCTACCGAATGTGTCCTTCATGCCTTGGTTTTTTTCTATCCTAGGGATTCCTATCTCAGCTTTCGCATCAAAACTACCTACATCAGAGTTGTCTTTTAATACCTATTAGCAGGAATATTGTTTCAATTAAATCGAAAAATACCTAAGAGAAACAGCAGTTACGGCGATCTTAACTGGACCTTTCGGAGTCGGAATCATGAAATCTACTGAGGCGACATCCTATCAAGAAAGTGACAGGTACTTTGTCGTTGACGAAATGATGACTCAGTTCCACCCCACGCTTCTTGACATAAACAAGAGAATGAGAGAGTGTAAGAAACCAACAAAAATGGGTAGATTTTTAAAGAAAGATATTGTTTGAATATTAGAAGAAAAGAATTCTTTTGACTGAACACAATTGCCGATGCAAGTTATAGAAACGACCTACACGTCATGTAGACAACCAGACTTACACTGCCATCATCAGGGAGTCAATTAAGTCTTCAAAGCTTTGTGCTGGTTAGATGTAAAATGGATTAATAGGCGTTAACGTTTTGAAAGGTACGCTTACGTAAATTGTGATGAGATTTTGAAAATAACTGGTTCTATATGTAGGGGGGCCGCGGTAGCCGAGTGGTTAAGGCGTCAGATTCTCAGCTAGTAGACCAATCAAAAATGAGTTTCTTCGATGGAAGAACACTGGTACAATGGGGGCTCAAGTTCACTTTGTGTTGTGAGCCCTCCCCCAAAAATGGAGCCAGGGTATAGTACAATAAGTTGTACAGCTGCAGTGCTCAGGAGGGAACTCCTCCAGTCCCTGGTATCCATCCAACCTCCTCCTCTATATGTAGGGTTCAAATCTTCGTAGAGGTCATTAGACAGGTGGAAAAAACTGAATGCTGGGTTCACCAAGCTTTCGACAACTTACAGTATCATCATCAAGGCTTATAAAATGGCACTATAAGGTGCCGAAAGTCGGTGAAGCTTAGGTAAATTGTGATGAGATTTTGAAAATAACCGGTATTATATGTTGGGTTCCAATCTTCATAGAGGTAATTAGACAGGGGAAAATAACTGAATGCTGGATTCACCCAGCTTGCGGCACCTTAGAGTACCATCATCAGGGCCTATAAAATGGCACTATACGGTGCCGAAAACTCTGTGAACCTAGCATTAGATCTTTTTTTCACTTGTCTCTCAACAAAGATTGGAACCGTATAATACCAGTTATTATCAAAATTTCATCAAAATTGACCCAAGCTTACCTATCGTTTACGTACCTACGTTTCGAATCCATTCTACAACTACTAAGTATGAAGCTTTCAAACTTACTTGGCTCTAAACAAAAGATAGTGTAAGATGTTATAATCTTTGATGGGGTGATTCACCACAATCACAACTACAAGTTTTCCGATTTAAAGTGAACTGACAGCAGAAAACTACTGAAGATATTTGAAAGAACAGCAACTATAATCATTTTTTTATATTTTTATGTAACCTGTTTTCATTGCTTTCTAAAAAGATAGTTCCTACTCACAGTAAGTTGTTTTACAACGATCAGGAATTCGAGCCTTTTTGCTCATCATCAGCTTGAAGGACTTCTACAACCTGATGATGAGCAAAAAGGCTCAAAATCCGGTCGTTCCAAAACAACTTACTGTGAGTAGGAACTATCTTTTTAGAAAGTATTGAACACCACACTCACTCCATCATTTATCATTTCTACCGTTTTCATTGTTTTGCAATATGGCAGTTTTTGTAAAATTACTTAAATATTACACATTACTGAGATACACAAGCATGCATCCGGTCCATAACTGTGCAAAGTAAAAGATTGAAAAAAATCTTGCAACGTTTGCAAATAAAATTACCTCAACTAGGTACATTCTTCCACTAGCAAACAGAGCTACATAGGTAACGCATTTCCCATGTCTACAACCGATCTGGATTTCACAAAGTAAGCTGGGTCTAAAAGTATTGTTAAGCAAAAATAAAGGTTGAAGCCAAAGAATGAAATATGTATTCAATAAAAAGACGATAATCACCCACTGGATATAGTAGTGTTATCTTATGGCCTAATATAGACCAAAGACAGATATACAGGTTCTCGTCAATTCATGAATTCAAAGTGTAGAATCTAAACGTTAAATCTAAAGGATGTTTTGTGTATCTGTCAACTACCAAGTTGTCCTTAATAATAAAATAAGCAAGAAAGTTTTTCTGCACTACAGTTTCATGAATCAAAGAACAGCATGGTTCTCCACTTAAATTACGCAACGAACATTTTTTTCAAAATCAATCATCTTCAGTTCAGATTCTATTAAGGTCGTTTTGAGTATCTGTCAATTTGGTTCCTTAATAATAACACAAACAAGAAAGTCTTTCTGCAGTTGTCTTTCTAGAGTTTCTTGAATCAACGAATAGCGGGATTCACCACATAAATTATGCAACAACAACAAAATTAAAAACTGGTTTGTTTTTGTTTTTTTTCAAAATCTGCTATTTGCAGTTATTTGCAACGCAATTAACCAACTTTAATTTCATTCAGTTCAAAGTGGTCATTTCAAACATTAGCATATCCAGAGCAATGACGCTCGGTCAGGAAAAACAACGTTTTAATCAAACAGTCGTGTATGCGGCGAACGATTTGTTAATAGATATAGATCGTGACCTTTTGGGAAAACAATGAACATCAGACTGCTTTACGGCGCAATAAAAAGACTTGTGACGATATTTGAACTTATAGCTTTCTAATACACCTGATTTTGTCATTGATTTTTCCTTTTCAATCTTTTATTTCCAAGTAAACATGCACTTACCATTGACCTTCGAGTCTCAGTGACAAAAATAAAGAACTGAATTAACAATTCAACCATTTTTAAATGAAAATCATATTGAAATAATCTAAAAAACTTACAATCCGTCAATGTCGAACGTGTTAATAACTTTCGAAAGTTCGGTCAGTCGATGATCATTCAAATGGAGCAGAATAAAATCTTACTGCGGTAAGACTGCGGATGCCAAAGTAAGTACTTTCGGTAGGGAGGAACTTCGAACGTGCACTGCGTTTGTGGTATCGTCGCTTAATTCAAATACTGTTTACAAAATGTTACTGAAAGTAAAAGAGTGATAAATAATGGATTTGGTTTTTTGAAATCTCTCATTTGTGTCTTTATTAATTTTGAAATAAAAATTTACTAAAACCAATTTAGTAATCGAAACTAATATGCAAGCATTTTATTCTCGAATTCGTTATTTCGTTCCCAAATTCAAATATTTGCCAAACCAATTACTTTCATTTCATATAGTCCTTTGCATATAAGTCAATAGTGACTTGGGAAACAAAATTATGTTATGATCAATGTTTTCCTAAACACCTGTGCAACCCAATTTAAACTGGATGCAAATCTTCCTTCTATGAATGGTAGGTAATTGGACTGAGTCATCGTTATGCCTCTCGCCTCTCGCTGCTACAGTCCTGACCCCACTAACCTCCTGGAACATTTTTTGTACGAAAAGTTGTACCGGCAAACTACAATGCTGGGCATTCGGATGAAATGCGAGTAAAAAGAAAAATAATTCGTTTTATGTAATTTATTACGACTTAAGTCTGCACCTATGAACAAAAATCTGTAAGAATTATGTTTTTCATAAGTGATACAGAGCTTCCTTCTAGACCAATCATTTACCCTATAGACCTTATCATTCACCTTCTATACCAATCATTATCATTTCGTTTTATGTAATTTATTACGACATAAGGCTGCACCTATGAACGAAAAACTGTAAGAATTATATTTGCTGATAAAGAGCTTTCATCTATACCAGTCCTAAATATAACAAAATGATACTGTTAGGAATTGCATGATGCCTTTCCCTGCTTATTTCCCTGACATTGTGCTACAATCCTAGGGTTTTAATCCAGAAAGAGATATATCGTTACCAAATTCATATTCTGAACGGAAGATTAGTAAAAGCGACGGAAAATAATGGATTTGTGCTAGGTAGAAAACTTCATGTGGGCCAATATTGATAATTATTAATTCAACTTTGGTATGACCGAAAGACTTTTTACCATCTATAAAACAAACAAAATGCATCAGAATTTTGAGTCAATTAGGCTAATTCAAAATATATTTTATACCATTCAAATGACATGTAATAACAATTTGAAAGTGGTCAGCGCCTTGCGTCTCCCTGCTTATATCCCCGGCGTCCCTGTATAGTTCACTCTCCATAAGGAATTTAAAAGGTTCATTAATTTTAGATAGTGAACGTTAAAAAAATATGATGATGTAATTTATTTCGCCTAGCACATTTTTTTAATTTATTTCCCTCATAGAATTCTGTCATAATATTCTAAAGAAGCTAGTGCATCTAAAGAGTAAGTAGGTAATAAGATTATAATGTTTCTTTTTATTATATTCAGTATAACAAATATAAAAGACAAATCAATAAACCCAAACTGTCTACTTTGTCATATGTTGGATGAAATTAATTAGGTTCCTCGATAACAAATGACTGACTGGGTAACACAAATTAAATTTAAATCACTTCAGCCTATTTCTCCCGTTTGGTCGAAAGAGATAAATAGGATTGTATATGACAAGGACTTAGTTTGAACAGAAAATCCGACATTTGACGTCCTGTCAGGGCAAAGTTAGACAAGACGAGAGTGTGAGAGGATGAAAACTTTGTATCTCCAACGAGAGATCTCTTGAATTATAATCAGACTAACAATAAAACTTGCGTTTGGGAGAAGAGTTGAGCCAAAGAAGAATTTTTTAAACACTCACAATTTGAATAAAAAAACTTCTTAGACTGTCGTTTTAGCCTCCCTCCCAATGTAGTTTGGACTATTTAATAATTATTAATATTTACATAAAACGTTATTCTTATTCTTTAGCCAACTGCTTCGTGACTGATGAGAAATGAATTAAACTGTAATTCTTAGAAGTCAAGATTTTATACCAAATATAAAACTCAAGTGAACGGTAAGATATGGGTTTTAAAAGTTTGTATAATAACATAAATCAACAATATTTAACGTTTACCAACATATCAGATTAATACAGCTTTCTATCGCATTCAAAATGTTTGGTTTCAACACGACTTTATCAGAAGTTTCGAAATTTACAAGATTACGGCACTTCTTCCAATTTTAATTTAACATTCGTGCCAAATTTATAATTGTTTCAATTAACTTGCTGATTTAAAAAAATAATTCAAATTCAATTTAAAAAAAAAAGCTTTAAGAAATAAAATTCCAAAATGGATTACTATGCGGTTTAATAACATTATACTGTTTCATTTTATTATATCCTGTATAACAAATATAAAAAATAAATCAATAAACCCAAACCGGCGTACTACTAAAATTTTATGGCAACGAATCTGCTGCTATCGTGGTGTCTGTAGTTTTTCTATATACGACTTAGGTTATTTATTATGGACAATTAATATAATCAATTATGACCACTAAGCAAATATAGATTAATATGGACAATAATAATACTACCTTGAACTAAATGAATTTCGGTTTTGTTAATTTATTATGGAGTCTTAAGTAAAACGTTTAAACAACCATCTTCATTCATTTCCGAAGTAAAAAAAAAAATTAAATGGAGGAATTCATTCACCTCAATGCTCCCATACACGACCAATACATAAAATATCGTCTACTTAGCGTTTCCAAAAAATGGGAGAATTAGTGATGTTATTTGATTTGAAAAGAATTTTTTCCAAAATCTGATGGGACAATGCCACAGGTATGAGGAACGCGAAGAGATTCATAGAAGGACTGAGAGTATTCTGAGTCCAAGGCGGTTTTTTATCGGTCTTCCAAATTTCAATAGTGAACCACAGGGGGGAATGGTACCTGGCACACACGCCGACCTCTGATCGGCGCCGGCAAAATGCCGGTCAGCTAACGGCCGCTGTCACTGTACCACCGGCACGCCACCGGCATTAACGGGAAGCAGTGGCGTAGTGTCTAAATACACGCTTGCACACTCACCGATTTTTTACCGGCCGACCATTCCAGTCGACTGCTCGGAGACTACGTTTGGTAGTGCCAGTGCGTTTAAAGTTTGCAACGGGTGAAGTTGTTGAAATTGATAACGATATTTTAATATCATTAGTGGAGGCAAGACCGGTTTTGTGGGACAAAACATTGAACTTATTTAAAGATAGAAATCTCACCCGGGACGCATGGAGAGAAGTTTGTTGTGCTCTGCAAAACTCTCCTACGGCATTTAATACGGCGGTATAATAACCACATTGCAGCTACTCGATTAGGATTCATTATTACGTATTGAATATACATACATAGGACATTGCCACTTAAGAAAGCACATGCACCGGATATGAGTACAGACAGGAGAAACATTGTAAAGGAGACCGCAGAACTCAGAATATTTGTGAGGTCTATGGAAGCGCAGGTTCTTGCAACTAGGACAAGAAAAACAACAAGCAAGATCTATAACTATTCAGGTCGAGGTGCAGAAAGGTTTTGTGACCGCCTCTTTTATCCCTATCCCTACAAATAAACACTGTTATAAAAAGAAAAATATTATCATTTTAGTGAAAGTGATTAGCAAATTAATAGAAAGGATGATGTTGGGGATGAGATATAGATTCACTTTTTGTAAACGATGGTTCTACTCAAGGATTCGTTGTTTACAACGATCCGGATTTTGAGCATTATAAAAGCATGAAAACTATGCTGTTGGGGTTTGACTGAATTACTTTGGTTCTTCGGTCGGAAGCCAATACGATTTGAAATTCCATGTTTGAAAATAGAAATATTAAAGCTTTAAGAATTCCTGGGTAGGAGTCAGACGATAGCGTTTAAAAGTATTGCTGCTCAAAAAAATAGCTTGTATGAACTTTATTTTATTTTAATTTTAATTTTACGTACAGGCGGAGCCCATTACAATACTTGTAAGAAAAAGTAAAACAATATTAAAAATATACATTGATTGAAATTAAATTATACGTAAATTTTCTTGCTAATATTAACATATTAGACTAAAAAGATTGAGAGAAACTAATCTAATTACAATGTCAAATATATTATTAATGAAAATGAGACCAGGTTAAACTTAGCATTATTGAAAACTAAATTAATTAAAAATAGAACTTCGTAAAATTTAGAAAACAAAATACTAAAAAATATGTAATAATAAAAATGCAACAAAAAAAGAGTTGCTGGTGATTAATTTTGGAAAAAATTCTCGGAAAATCGACTTTTAATATCGGAGA
The DNA here is from genome assembly GCA_039619505.1 of Cimex hemipterus. Lineage (NCBI taxonomy): Eukaryota > Metazoa > Arthropoda > Insecta > Hemiptera > Cimicidae > Cimex > Cimex hemipterus. The sequence goes on along the minus strand of CM077104.1, from coordinate 21,478,259 downwards.
TTGGGCAGTTGAAAAAATTCTAGTTTCGAATTATTGGCATTTTTCAATATTCTGTTAATTCCAGTGAACTTGAGAAAATCGGCTTTTAGGAAAGGAAAGTGGAAAGTTTTGGCAGGACCTAGTGGTATAATTTGGGACATTGTAGGAAATAGAATGAAGGAGGTCTTGACAGTCGATGGCACTATGGAGGATTTTATGGAGGAAAATAAGATTTATTTGTTCTCTGAGGGAAGAAAGTGAAAAACTTTAGAATCACTTTTTGTGAAGTGGGAAAGTTGGTTTCTACAAACATTTTAAATTTAATTAATAAACCTCTATTCTGTTTTTCAAATTTTATGCATATCTGAGTCATTATTGTCATATTTTGGCATTGACATGTGACTGGTTTTATTATATTTGTAGTTGTTTTTCTCTGAGTTCTCCTAACTCATTGATGGGTGCCAAATATATTTTAAATGAAACTATTTTTTGAGTAATGGATCGCTACTTCAGATATTTTTAGAATGTAGTAAAAGTTGGTTTCTAAATTTAAAGTGCTAGATAAGACAAAATAAATCTTTCTACTCGACATGAGCCAAGAATAGATCAGGACGCGGGAGCCTGCGCGTTCGGACGATCGTCGTGACGAACATCGTCCGGAATATGCGTTAAAGTGCCGGTTTCGAAAAAACTAAATAAACATAAATTACACATTTTAATTTTTCCACCCTGTGTGGAAATCAACCGTTGTATTTATTCAGTTCCAAGAAAATTTCGGAAAATTTCCCAAAACTTTCATGAATGAGAAACGAGCCGGCCTCCCGTCAAACCGTCGGGCAATGATGTAACGAGTCCTTGGGTTAACAACTTATCTGAAATGGACAAAACAAGGCCAGTAGGCAAGTTCCCTCGAGCCAGGTAAGAAGTTCGAGCAAAAATCATTTTAAATAATTCCGTACAATTTGCCAAAAATCTCACTTAGACTTTTATCTTATCAGTACTTGTAGGAGGTAATGTTCAATTGATCCTGTTACCCTACTATCTAATCGTTCTATCTTTATCTCTCTCACAAAAAATGGGAGAAAAAGAAGAACTAGTGCTTCATAATTTGATTTAATTTAAATGTATTATTACATTTTTCTTTTGAAATCAATTCAGATGTGAGATAGATCCTTGTTCGAGTTTTAACTGAACATAAAGTGAATTATCTTAATGAAATGACCATGCACTATTACTGCTGTGTCATGAGTTTTTGAACATGAGTTTTCTAACTAGTCATCAATACGTTTGTGAGCGAATAGAAGAGGAAAACTTGCTCTCTTCAGTCCGTTTTCATTGCCCCCGTCGCACATAAGTAGGATTAAGCAAGGAGTTTTTTTTTACTTTTTTAGGTGAGATGACGAAGAAAGGCGAAGGGAAAGTTGCCCGCTGGTACTTCGGAGGGCTCTCCTCAGCAGGAGCTGCCTGCTTTACGCACCCCCTGGATCTACTCAAGGTGATTTTAAAAAAAATTAAATATCCTAATATAACTTGAGACTATCACACTGCACATTAGAAATGACATGAACAAACTGCAATTCAGTCAAGTTGAATACTATGCTGGAAAAGTAATCAGGTCAAGAAAACCTTGAGAAAACATGTTTTTTTATTTCAACACAGATTTTCGTATAAACTGTTAATTGTCCAAGTTTTCTAGGCAATTAAAAAAAATTTAAATATTGGGTTGGCTGGAAAATAATACATTTTTATGGTTATAAATTAAAAACAGTTAAATGATTTTTAAACAATTTCAATAATTAAAATACTCTCCATCACTCTAAATATGTTTCTCCTCAAAATGTATCTGAAAAATGGTAGTTGGTAGGCGAGAGATGTGAAGAATAGGGAGGGTGAAGCAGAAGCTTATAGCGAAGATCCGACAGTTTTTGTGTGGTCACATGTGAGACATGGGGTCGAGCATATAACAGAATCGGTCTTGTCTGGTTGTCAATTTTTAGTTGATTGCATCATTGTTTCACCGAGATTCCAGAGGCTGAAGTAAATCAGCCTAAATAAAGCCCACCAAATTCTCAACTTTTTTTAAATGAGTTGGGGACTTTGGAAAATTGGTACTGATTCTCCTTTATCCTGCCATTGCCCGAACGTCTGCTCTTATCATAGAGAATCCACTTTTCATCACAAATATCAATTCTAACCAGAAAAAGGTTTGTTTCTAATTCATTATAGTCACTTCATAACAAAGATTTTTTCAGCATTTGTTTAATGCATGAGAAACCCAATTTTTCATCTTTCCAATTGACTTACAGTGGTCAGCGATGGTAGATTTACTAACTGAAAGATTCTCTGCAAATTTTCAAACATTTGTTCTGAGACTTTTTCAACCAAAGCTTGCAGAACATAATCATCTTGGAAAAAAATCCTTCCACAACTTTTTTTAGTATACAATGCTAAAGTCTCCCTTCAAATTTTTTTAAACCATCTCTGAAGTGCTCTTTCTCACACTGCCATTGCCCTTTATTAATGTTTCTGACCATTTTGGCACCAGTCCAACAGAATATAAACTCATAAAATAAAATTATGCAAAAATCACTTGTTGCCATCTTAGTAAAGACTGATTTAATCCCAAATAATGAAATGCTACTGAAATACACTAACATTTTTGTTTGGAAGAGGACTAAAAAGTGTTAACATTCATCCGAAATAATACTCTATCAAACATAAACAATATTATATACAGCCATAATTGTAAGAAAACATGAAAACCTGCATTATTTTCCGAACAACCCAATAAATAATACTATTTTATTATATACTCACGTCTGCAACATTGATTTCCACAAGATTCTATTTTTTTAAGTAATGCAAGTGACCTTTACATTTTCTTTTTATTGTTTAACTGGTTTCATTATGCTCAAAAGACAAGTTACACTTTGAAACACTGATTTGATTCAAAGTTCAGTGACCAAAAAATTACATAACACAGTTTTTCAGAGCTGAATGGGCTCTGCCAGCTGAACGATGATTGTTATGTAATCAACCTGGCCAGTCAGTCTGGGTATGAGTAAACTAGGGTGAATAATAGTTCTGGGTTTGTTAATTTACGGTCCAATCCTTTCCAATTGTTTATCTTTTATTTTTACCTTTTTCTTTCATTTTTCTTTTTACCAAACCGCTGATTTTCATTGAAAGACATTGTTTCTGCAATACAATACATACTTCTAACCACGTACAATTGCAGGCTGAAAATAGAAATGACTTGTTGTTTGTACAGTTCCAACATTATTGTCTGGGAGCTTAAGTGTAAGAATGCAAATTACATGGAATTCGTTTTGTAAAGATTGTCTGAAAAAAAAATTTACCCAAGCATTTTATAATGCATAAACCACCGTTAGTTATTCTAAACTATATTCAGGCATCCACACTGACAGGTGAATGAGGTTCTTTTATCAAGGAAAACGAATGTTTATATCCAAATTTACAAATGTATTCGTTTGACAGAGCAAACACTGTACAACTTTAAGCTTTAAACATTTTGACAATTGGTAATTTTAAAAATTGACAATGTGTATCAATTTTTTAGTAACATTTCCTATCAGGAATGACATGCATAAACAACTGATATAGAAAGAGGTCAAATATTTTGTCATGCAGGTAAAAGTGTAAAAAATGTTTAAAATATATGTTACAAGTTTTCTTTCCAACTTTGAAATTACATAGAATCATTATCATTCTGTAATGCCTCTTGCTGGAAAATTTTTAATTATTTAAACATTAACACTTAATCTTAATTATTTTAGACCAGGTCTTTATACTCTTTGAGCTAAATTCTTACATAACACTGCATCAAGTTCTGTATATTTATAGATCCAAGTTTGAAATTACACACAAGCATCATTATTCCATATAGCCTCTGATTGTGAAGTGTTTAATTATTCAGCAGCCGAGCGTTTAAGGCTTACTTAAGCTAGTAGATCGTGAGGTTGTGGTTTTAATAACTATTGTCACCTCTGGGCTTTTTCTCCTGAAGCCTAGGGGGACTGGTGGCCACAATTGAAAAAAATTGACATGGTACTCATCAAGGTATGGGACAGGATCATATCTCAGCAGGCCTGAATTTGTTCCAACCCCCTTCAAAAATGAGTTTCTTCAATGGAAAAACAATAGCACACTGGGGCCTCAAATTCACCTTCACATGTTGCAAGCCCCCAAAAAATGGAGCCATAAAGAAAATACAATAAGGTATACAGATGCAGTGCTCAGGGGAAGTCCTCCATTTTCTGGTATCCATTAAAAAACTTAAGAAATCCATTAAAAAAAAGTAGTCAATTTTTCAATAAGAATAAATATGTAAAGAAATGTTACCACATTAACATTTTTTATGTTCTGTATGAGAAAGAAAATTTGTTTATTATGCTCTAGGAGAAATTTTCCCTTAATACAATGAATTTTGTATTTGGATTTATATGAACTCAATAAATATCTTCAAAAAATGCTGCTTTCATGGGAAAATTATGAAAATAGTCCACTTCAATTTATTATAATTAAGCACTCATAAAACATTTTGAAGGGTTGTGTAATCTCAATAATCTTTGATCAGGTACAACTGCAGACTCAGCAGGAGAAGAAACTAGGTGTCATCAAACTCACGACAAACATCATCAAACAAGATGGCATCTTGTCATTGTACAATGGAATTTCAGCTTCGCTCCTCAGACAGCTCACATATTCCACTGCACGGTTTGGCATATATGAGGTAAACGCTGAAAGCACACTTATCTCATATTGTGATGTGTTTCATTCATCCACATTTGTTATGTCATAAATCTAGGCTGTTCTCAAGGGTGACGTTTAAGGTTGCATGATGACAAAACTATGACAAGACTTAACTAAAAGGATATTTTTGGTTAATTAAAGCAAGGTGATAAAATGGTTCATGTTTTGTAGACTTTGTCGTTCTTTTTGTTGTTTTTTTAATATTAAAAAATATTATAAATGTAAATTAATACTATACTACTTTTCTTCTTTTCTTTGAATTATTGTAAAATTTCAATCGTTATTAACAAAATAATTTTCTTCTTGTTTATCAATTAATTATGAACAGAACCAGGGATTAAATGTGTCAAGTGTCTGCAGTGGGCTTGCAAACCTTTACTGTTATACTTTAATGGCAGTATCATATTTAAACTATCTAACATTATCAGTGAATGTCAACTGATTTATTCATGTGTTTATCCTCACACTAGAGCCATAATCTATATTATTTATTATTATTATTATTATTATTATTATTATTATTATTATGGAGATGATTATTCATACTTCAACACAAAACAGACTTGTTTGTTTAAAAAAACCACTTGTAACAACCTTTTTTTCCTTTAATTAATGTCCTTTGAAGCTCTTACTAATCTGCTTGTAATTTAATTTATGTAATATTTTCGTCAACAGTAGAGAACGTAATTTTCTTTGCTTCCGTAATACAATTGTATGTGTATACTAACAAAACCAATACATAAATAAGTACTTGTCCTTTATTAATAATCCATACATTTCTTTACGTAAATTACTTTATTGTATTTTTGTATCTTTGGTATCTTTCTTTTATTATTATTTGGAACAATGTTTAAAAGATATAATCTATTAAAGGTACTTAATCAGTCGCACAACAGTGACGGTCCTGTACCATTCTACAAGAAGGTCGTAATTGCCGGGTTGGCTGGTGCCGCAGGCGGTGTCATTGGATCACCGGCAGACCTTGTTAATGTCCGAATGCAGAATGATATCAAACTAGCTCCAGAGCAGAGGCGAAAGTGAGTATTTTTCAAATTGGAATTTTGCATGTTTTTTCTTTTTCTTTTTCTTTTTAGACTGTGTAAGTTCATATTAATCTTTGATTATAAAGATAATTTATAAACATTTTTTATAAATTAAACCAAGTTTTAGTTCTTACTGTAAACTTGGTTACTTTCAGCAACTCATTTGATTTTTGTGTACTTCCAATTTTTCAGCTCCCCCCTTTGCTTCTGCAGTTTACAACTAGGGAAAACGAATCTCAGTAAGATACATGTTCCGATTTTGCACAAATGTTCCTCCTTCCTTTATAATTATTATGAAATAAATGTATAATTCATTTCACAATGATGTTTTTAAACGAGCATGGGAATGATTTTTCTATACTGTAATTATAATTGTCTGAATCATTTTCTGTGTCTTATAAAATTTATTTTATCTATTTCATCATTGTTCTGAAATTAGATTACTGTCACATAAATTAGCCTATAGGATAATGATAGATCACAAAGCTAATATAGAAATATATTTTTAAACTGACAATTTTTTAGTATAGATTATTAGAAAATTTTTTAGTTTAAACATTAAACATGTGATTAAAGTATGCTGTTTTTAATCATATGGACATTTTTTGATAAAATTTTTCTTCTATAGTTTGTAGGATTTAGTTATTAATTATTTTAATTTTTATAACTAATCTCAAATTGCATTTTTTATGACAGGGTCAAAATATTATCCAATTAATTATTGTCTTTTTCTAAATTACATAATGATTGAATAATTCTGACCTTTCTGGTCAGATCTCTCCGTGTGGTCTATGGGGTGATTAATCTGTAATATGATTGGTAATTCCTATTTTAATTGCACTTTTGATCAGCTAAATCTTCTGTATCAAAATTGTGAATTTATTTTATTTTTTCAAATTTTTGAATAAAATTAAAAGATCAATGTCAGAAATCAGGCCGAGAATTTTTATGTGACAAATTAAAGTATTGAATATCCTAACACTCTCAGTCTCTATGATGCTACTTTTTTGAAATAATGTATCTAAATGTATCATTTCCTGTAAAATAAACAGGAAAGAAGAAACAATAAAAAATATGTTTCGTGAGTTAATTTTTAGTATAAATCAACTTAACAATTCATATATGTTTAACAGTCATAATTGACTTATTAATTATTTCAATTAATTTCAACCAAGACTTCAGACATGAAATAATTAATACAAATTATTTGTGTTTGTTTTGCCTTCATTTAATTTTAATAGTGCATGGGCAACTTCATTTTACACTGTTACTGTTCAGCTTAAAATGGGCTCTTTTTCTTGCTTTTGGGAGGAAATTGAAAATGAACTATTTTAAATTCATGCATTTGTTTTCTTCGACTTGAAGAACTTTTTGATCTTGGCAATTTTATTAGTCAAAACAAATATTTCTTCAAAAATAATGTAATTTTTCAAAAGCTCTTAAAGTAATTATTTTCTTTTTAATTTTTGATGTTGACAGCTATAAAAATGCTGTAGATGGCCTGTATCGAGTGCTGACTGAAGAGGGGCCAAGACGGTGTTTCTCAGGTGCAAGTATGGCGACTTCGAGAGCAATATTTATGACAATAGGACAATTGGCATTCTATGACTTATTCAAGTCCTTTATTCTAAGCTTCACTACTTTTGGAGACACCCCCACAACACACTTCCTCGCCAGTTTAGGAGCTGTGAGTTTTTTCCTCAATTTTAAGACACACCTGTTAATTGCTTGGGGGTTTTCTCTTTGATAGGGAGGTGTAGCAACTATTATGACCCAGCCATTGGATGTTATGAAGACTAGAGCAATGAATGCCAAAGCAGGGGAATTCAAAAACATGGCAGATTTATTTTTTTATACAGCCAAACTTGGACCCCTAGGTTTTTTCAAGGTAAGGAGTTTAATTCATTAATTTTAATCTTTTTATATGCATTTATTTCATTTATTTTCTTAATAGGGCTTTGTTCCTGCATTTGTACGCTTGGCACCACAAACAATCTTAACATTCCTTTTTATGGAGCAACTCAGGGCAAATTTTGGAATGGAGAAGAAGACCAAATGTTAACCAAGGACATCCTGCCATTAACTGTTTATAGTCGGTTGAAAATATTCATTGGTAATTTTGCAATTGCACTATCAAATCCAATTCACTGTGTAAAAGCAGGAAAATTAAATTCCCCTCTTGTCCAAATTTGATGTTGTTTACTACAGGGTTATTTAAACCGTGATGTATAATGAAATAGTTTTAATGTTAAAAACCGGGTAAAAATTATTTTTACAACTCTTCAGTTTTGATTTTAGGTGCTATTTACGAGCTTTCTTCTTGACCAAACATTTTGTCTTTCCTTCCAAAGGAAAATCTCTGTTAACATGTGAATTTTTTACTCTAGTTGATGTTGTTAAGTTTGGTAAAATTCTAATTTTTATATCTATTAGTTATATAATTTATTTTTAACATTTATTGTGATATATTTTTGTTAAAAATATAGTAAAAATTAACAAATGCTTACCATTACATATCATATATTTAATAAACAGCAGTATTGTTCTAAAATTCTTTATATCATATTAAACCCACTTTTATGAATTACTCGCTTCACAATCCAGCATTGCCCAGGGAGATAGTAAAAAGTGTTAACACTTTTTTATAAATCTTGATGCCCATTATTTGTTATATGCGCATTTTATAGAGTCTTAACTCACCTGGCATTAATAAAAACAAAGTGTGAATGTTTCATAAAAATCAGTTCCATAATTTTCGTTTTTACGATTGACAAACAAACACACATTTATTTTTATATACACACGCATAGATTTCAGCATTAATGGCAGATGAAAAATTTTGCTATGTTTTGTTGTCAGTAATTCCCTGTCAAGTTGTATGGTTCACAAACTAAACTATTTTTTTTTTTTTTTTTAAGCTGAAAACAGTCCAGTGCTTAATAGAGGGTTTTCTTAGCTGTAAAATAGAAAAGACTGGCCAAGGGGGGGGGGGGGCATACACATGTAGAACATTTAGTAGCTCTGCAAAAATTGAAATTAGGTAGAACTGAGGATGGCAGATGTTTCCTGAGTATAACATACTACAAAAAAGAAAATTGGAGTCAGATGGAGAAACTCTTCACTCAAACATTGGACCTAATTACAAACTCATAATTATTTGTATTATGATTAACACATGCAACACTATATGTCTATAGACTTCATTATTTTTTCATTATTTCACTATTCTACGACTATTAAGACTTCAGTCACGTATCAAGAGCACTGTCGATAGATGGCCTCAGAGGACCTAACACATAGAAGAAAGGTCATCTGCACCAGATGAAGCTGATGTTGACACATGGACACTTACTTTTGGGCTAAATTCCATGTATGTCCAGCTTGCTCAATGTACCCAACTTAATTGAGGGGTGCATTACTTGACTCCATGTAGAGAGCATGTAGTAGGAATGCCAAGGATGATATAAAAATTGTGCTTGAGTTCGCAGTGAGTTGTGTGGTGTTCCAACCAGTGGTTCCCCTGTTCTGATTCTAGGAGGAAACATGGTTGTTTTATTGTATATAGTGTACGGACAGATTTGTGCCCTTAGCATGTGTTTGAGAGTAAATGTATTTTTTGGAATGAAAGTGCCGTGTAAGAGGGCTGATGGCAGAATATTGAGTACATCAACTCTCAATTAAGTTATTTATATAATTGGAGTAAAGGTTGCTGGAAGAATATGGAGTATTCCACCATCCTAATTGAGTGAATGAAATGTAATAGGAAAAAATGTAGGTTTTGAAAAGTCTCAATTGTTATTAGTTCGTTGTAGGCTTTGAACCCAACCTAGCTGTTAGGACGGATAAAATTGAGGTCTGGTTCAGGACTGCCAACACCTGTTGTGGGTGATTTTTGAGGCTTGCTGGTAATTTATTGTAAATAACAAAAGCTGGCACTGTGAGAAGTGATTGGTTCAAACCTGAACAGGAGTTGATATGCACATGCAGATTTGACATTATGTAAATCCAAAATCCATTATATTTTATTTTTGTTACCATGCTGATTGATTAACATACCACATTTAGATTTTAATGTATTTAGGTTTATTCATATTTTGCATAACAAAAAATAGATTTGGTTGTAAAAATGAGATATTTAAAAAGAAAATGTTTTTTACCTATTTCACCAAACAAAAAAAAATTTAAAAAATAAATAATACAAAAAGAATGCCCCTAAGCAAAAGCATAGAGCAAGATTATCAGTATTTTATGTATGTACATTTAGAATCTATTAAAAAGGAAAAATGAAACACAGAAGAGCTAAACATTTAAACTAAACTAAATGGATTTTTTGTTTTTAACATTAAAAGTTATCATCACCTTTGTACTACCAGTGGTTTATTAGAAATTATGTAAAGGTTTAAGGTTACAAAGATTTCTCATTTTTAAATTTTCAAAGAACATTTCCTTTATAGTCCGGGGGATTTTGGGATCATGAGCTCTCCTCAGAAGAAACGGAGGGGGTGCAATTATGTGTAATACATTTAATTTATCGAGGATGGTTATGCCTTATCACACATTGGTGGTATACATTTTTCTTCTTCATGCTTGTGGGTAATATTTGTCTGTCTTATTCATAATCAACATAGTACGACCCCATCATGCCTGGAAATTTGGAAGCATATTTCCCAAGGTTTAAAGTTTCTTTTATGCCTTTTAATTTGTTGGAAGTGGTTTGTTTCCACTGATTTTCCCAATTTTCAATTAATTTAAGTCTGAAAGCAGACTTTATATCTTCAGGATTTGTTAAAACTGAAATGATGGGATTGTGTGGCTTTTGCTGTTTTTGTTTTTTAACGAGAATTTTATGTGAAATAGAACTGAATGAGCTGGTGTTAGAAAAGCTAAGAATCGCTGGGACCAAAATTCATCGTTTTGTCTCTCATTATTTTAATATCTCTTCATTCTGGTCTTGGTAGAAATATTTGGATTCCATCCCCCTGAGCTGATCCTTGAATGGGTCCCTGGACATTCGGGGCATAGAGGCAACAAAGGTTGACATGTTGGCCAAAAAGGGGACCAACTTCTCTAATCCCTGAACCCTATTGTTGCTTAGCAGTCTGCCACAAAAGAGGATACATTTAAAAACGGTTACTTAATGAGTCCAAAACCTGGTGGAACAATACCACAGCATGGCACATAAGAGATTCATAGAAGGACGATCCGCAAAACTTAAAGAATTACTGAAAGGCAACCACAACAAGACCAGGATTCTGGTTGGACTCCTGACAGGGCACTGCCACAGAACACATGCTAATTTTCTGTGGTCTGTGTAGGTGCAGATTCTTGCAACTAGGACAAGAAAAACACAATCAAGATCCTACACTAAGGAGCTGCTGGCAAAGCTGTGGAGGCCGATTAATATCCTGAAGCTGGCCAGCGAGTTCAAATAACAGGGGAGCACAATAAATCTATTCGGGTCGAGTTGCAGTAGGCTTTAAGGCCGCCTCTTTTATCCATTTTATAAGTGGAAGAAATTTAAATCTTGGTGGTTAAACCAGGTTTTTTCCTTTGGAAATATTGCCATATTACTTTTTGATTTTTTAACATTATTATTTTGGTTGGTGTTAGTTTTGTATGTTGTTTTTAATGTATGCTTTTATTATTTTTTTTTATAAATTGTTTTTCTCTACCCGAGAGGGGGGAAGGAGTTTTACCAAGTTGAAACATTTTAAAATTGCATTAAGTATGATGTACTCTTGGGTAAAGCAATATTACCGTCATATTGCATTATTAAAATAGTAATTTATTTAAATAAATTAATCATCAGTATATCCCTATTTGGTATTTATTTTCAGAAAATTGTTTCTTTTTAAAAGGAAAACTGAAATCAATGAAAAGATGACGAGGCACAGATTTAGTCAAAGGAATCAGAAATGGCACATACTAATATAGTATATACTATTATTGAATTGACTAAAAATACTAATCGATTGAAAATATCCGTTAGATTTTCAGATAAGCTCTGTTAGTCAATTTAAAACTATCAACTATATTTATAATCGTTAAAGTATTTTTGTAATTAATATAATTGTGTTAAGGACAGTTTTGGGGTTTTGTTAGTGTGGTTGAGTAGAAATCGAAACAGGCCCAGTCGGAAATTTCATAATCGATTTGACATAGCATCACTATGGCGTTTTCTGTTTTCGTTGAGCTTTATTTATGCCCAGTGTGTGTGTGCGTTTCTTTGATGTGATTTTTAATTAATTTTTATATTTATTGTTTTTAAACTGCCTACCTCCAAATTCGGAGTCCGTTTGACTAGTTATGCATTTAACCAAATCTGTTGAAAGGCGGAAGGGTGTAACGACAAGTTTTTCAATTTAGCGTTTAAAAAGAAAAGCTATCCCATTGTACATTTTTTAAAGGGTAAGTGCCAATTTTAAAATGTACTTTTTCCCCTGGCTGCTAAGATCTAATGTTTGGCAACATTCAGATTGTCAAGGGCTGATAATTGAACCAAAACAAACGTACCATTGTCCTGTGCAAATTAAATTTCTACTCTAATCGGTTTGTTTAAGTTCAAAAATCCTCAATGTTATTGAACAATAAAAAAATCATGTGCATACAATTTTAAAAATGCCTTTGTGGTTTGTACTTAGGGTTTGAAGACAAAAGAGTAAAAAAATTCTTTCATTTGTCCAACACGTTTAAAAGTACAATTTATATTGAAAATGAAACATAAACTTTACAATTATAATTATTTGGAGATTGTGAGATGCAGTCTGGAGTGCTGTAGATTTAGAAAAACATTTTCTTTATTGTGCCTATGTTTTGATCTTTATGGAGATCATCTTCAGAGCCAGGGATTTATAAACATTGTTTAAATTTAACAAATACATGTAGGGTGTTTAAAAAAAATGAATTTATACAATGCTTGAAATTTTATGCTCAATCTAAGTAATTGTACTAATTTAAAGTGTTTGTTTTCTATATAGAGGTGTCATTATTGTATGTCGTACTTGAATATAATTCCACATGGTAGTCAAAACCATATAGTTCCACCCTGTTATGTGGTTGGGTCGCTGAAATATGGAATATCGAATACTGAAAATGAAATATCAAGTAGCCTTATGCGAAATATCCAGATCGTCGCTTGCCACTAGCACCCCCAACACGACAATTTCAAGCATTGTATAAATTCTCTGCAGAACCAGACCGCATCTTACAATCTCCAAATAGCTATTGACTAACAGTCACAAAACACCACACATTTACAATTATACTCAAAACAAAACAAACAACTAGGCTATATTTTAAATTAAATCAGGCATTTCTATATTCTAAAAATTTCAATAATGAATAATTCAATTATTAGGACTTTCACTCCAAAGGGTTGTCACTCCCTGATGTGCTGACCATGTAGTTTCTCTCCGTTATGTGGCCGGGTTGCTTAAATATGGAATATCGAGTACAGAATGAGATATTGAGTAGCCTTAAGACAAATACCCAGATCATTGCTTCACTACCAATGGTGTTAGGCTCCAGTGGGGACTATCAACAGCTAGATACTAATACTAATTACATTAGATAGTCACATAAATAAATACATTCATATATTGCATTCATTCCGATTAGTCAGTGGAGTACTGGAAATTCCTCCATTGCCTTACACACAGTATTAATAATCTAACCTGAATTATGGTTGATGGTGTACTTTTGTAAATATTCCGTCATCAACCCTAAACGCACATACAGCTCAAGGGGCAGTGGTGACACTACATCTACTTTAAAAAAAAAAAAAAAAGTCATGAGATGCCTCCATCATGTGGGACACATCGAGCAACCTATCTCTTCATAAAGGACACCTGCCTGGGCTTTGGCCCAAAAGCAGAGACCTGTTCACTTATTATATTTAACCAATTAGTACTATTTTCATAACAATGAATTTGCACACTTACATAGTTCAAAATTGCTTCGCATTTTATATATTCCTGCTCCCATTGATCAAAATACGAAAATATAATATCCCACCAGTAAGGATTCTTTTTAATAGTATATGATTTATCTTAGATTTGGTCACCAGCAGTTTGACAGTCAGGTGACTTAGTGACTGGACAACCAGAGTAACATATCACATTCATAGTCACAACTCAAATAGCAAATATTGCCAAGTTACTTGTCGTTTGATTAGAAAATTAACCAATTTTATATTGGCTGGTGACAAAATGTGTTTTTAATCTATTCAAGAAGAAAAGTTGTAACAAGTTTTTCCAATTTAGTATTTAAAAGGTAGTTTTTCTCCTGAGTACTAAGATCTAGTATATGGCAATATTCAGATTATCAAGAATTGATGCTTAAAGCAAAACAAATGTTCTATTGTCCTATATGCAAATCAAATTTTTAACTTATCAGTTTGTTTAAGTTCAAAAATCTACAATATTTGTTGTATAATAAAATAGAATAATTTTTATTGTTAGATGTATTGATGACTTTTTTTATTAATGAATAATCTGGATCTTGGTATGGTCTTGATGAAAATAACAAATTTAATTGTTACTGCCATGTTTTCAACCTATTATAAGGTTATAATCAATGCCAAACAATCTTAATTATGTCTACAAATTGCTTAATTAAGTTTTTAATAGCCTCACTTTTTTTTGAAGACCGACTCGGTCCCAACTTTATTAAGACTCACACTCCCAAGAAAAGTCACACGGTCCTGAGAGCATTCATTGTGTACTCGACTCCTTGTACAGAATATTCAAAATTTTAACAACAATTCAAAGCCGGACTATTTGCTTTGTGATATTATTAAAACAACTTTCGATCTCAGCCAACCAAGCAAGAACGTGGTTTTCTGTCGAGTACGAGGCCATAAAGCCACAGTGGTATAAAGAGTGATGACACAGTAGACGAATTGACCAGCATCCTACTCAATTTTTAAGCTCAAGCTTTTAAGATGTGAATCTTCTAAAATTGTTGTGCTAAAGTTTCTTAATAAACTCTAGATTAAAACGAGGCAATCTATTTTTGGCAGAGCTGAAGGGGTTCTTCTACAGGGCCTTATTCCAAAAAGTTGATAAAACACCCTGGTATTAAATTTAGCCAGTTGTAAAGGTTTCTTTATTGTTGACGCAAATTCATACTGATCATGGAATAGACGGTGCCTACAGACAATCCCCCAATTGTTCAACTTGCCATGTGCCCCAAAGATTTAAATTATTTACATTTCATTTGCGAGGAATTCCAGAAAACCTGAGAAAATTTCATGGCAGAAGTTTTTGAAAGTAACGTCATTAACAATCTCTTTAATCTTTAAATAATGATAGCTTCAGGATATTTATTGGTCCACAAATTGATATTTAAATTTACTAACAAATGTAATTTAAATATTTAAAGTTACCTATAACTTATTGTGCATTGGGGGGGGGGTCATGCTTCTTCCCCCATGGTGGCAGGGGTGCTGGGGGAGCAGTTGGGGTGTCTTTTATACTTCAAGGCTCGCATGGGAGTAGATGATGGCAGTACATCACATCCCCAAAAGGGGCTCCAGTTTTACTAATGTATCTCCTCCCTCAGGTGAAGTTTTTGCTGTCATCATTTTGTCTGGTGTCCGCCTGGTACTTTTGGTCGCAGGGGTCAGCATCTTGTCATCATACATACTCTTTATCTTGTTGGACGGCAAGATACAAAGCAAAAAATAACTTCTTATACTATGTCTAGTGTGATATAATAATCCACGTCTGACACAAACTTTGAATTGAATCTTTGTTCATTCATTTCACACGTTAATGGTATGAATGTAAATAAGAGACTGAGAGACTTGGTTGCCAACACGTCGGTCCTTTAGTTCTGAACTGTACTACTGAATGATGCCTAAATATGCATAATGGGTTTCTAGGTGGCCGAGTGCCTCAGATGCTTAGAGACTTGAGTAATCCCATGTAAGTAGGGCTTTAATTGTAGTGGAGTAGTAAGAAAAAATAAAATAATTTAATCTTGAAAACAAAATTTCACAAATAATAATTTAATGGCATTTTAAACAAACTAATTATACATCATGTTTTTGCCTGTACGATTTGCCATTTGTGTCGCATCGATAAAAAACTATTAAATATTCTGTTATCCATACAGAATTATTTCAGTGATAACTAATTTGTCTACTCCTGTGCCCATTAATGACATTTTATTTAAATAATTTCACTAATTACTATATAGTATGGTTGTGAAGCGGTTTGCATTTAGAATTTTTTGGATAGTAAATTAGCAGGGATGGTAAAGATGGAAATTGGGGAGAAGATTATTTGAAGTATCAAAGTTGAGCATCGCTGATTTCTTGACCAACTGGCCCACCTAAGCATTTGGTTCTGGCCCAATAGTTGGTCACTGATGGGTGGGTCACATTTATATTTAACAAGCTACTTGTAGCATGTATGGTTATTGAATAAATTGTTGTGGGGCAGATTGATAATAAAGGGAAGGAAAATTATCATAATATTTATGTATTTGTTTACTCGTGCATCCATTACATCCACTTTCACACACGCACACACACAAATATTAAAACTTCATTTGTCAATATTCATTATTACAAAATTCAAACGATTGAACAAAATTTCTACAACCAGATGTAGAATAGTTTCAATTTATCTATTTTGTATTTTTTGCAACATGTTGAGCAACAAAAAAGCTGCTCCACAGAAAAACCTGTCAAATCAGACTGGGTTCCGACATTGCCATCGTTTTGTAAATAAGTAATTTTAATAAAACAAGTACATCTGTAAAAGAAGAGTAATAGCTAGTACAAACAAAAAAACAACATAAGAATTTATATAACAAATTAGAACATTTAAATCAATATAACAAATAAGGAGAGAAATGCAAATATAAAACATAGCATTATGGCTGATTAAAATATAATTTTTATTATCGATTTGTTCTTCAAAAATGTCCGTTGTGATAACCATATCATTTGTTCATTGTATCATGTGAACCAAAAGTGATCATTTTATTCAATTTTTCAGACTGTAGTGGGATTTTTTAAATATTTCAACTGTGTGTTCAGTTATTAATAAGTATGGCTGAAGAACTGAACTCAAGCAGTGTATCTGAAAATGCGTGCAATATTAGCCAGGGCGGGAGCAAGCAGTGGGTCAAATTGAACGTCGGCGGAACGTGCTTTCTGACGACTAAGACAACCCTGTCTCGGTATCCCGACTCATTCCTTTACAGGTTATGTAAGGATGACTCTGACCTTATATCAGATAGGGTAAACATTTTGACTCAATTTTTTAAAATTTTTTTATTTTTATTATTAAAATTTTGTGCCTTGTTTTTGAAATAATGTTTTTTTTTCTTACTTAAGGATGAAAAAGGTGCTTATTTGATCGACAGGGATCCGACTTATTTTAGCCCTATATTAAACTACCTACGACATGGGAAGCTTATAATAAACAAAGACTTAGAAGAAGAAGGTAAGTTTTTCATCCTAAATCAGACATGTGTGCCAGCTATATATCCCTAAAATTCATATTTAGTTTTTATAATAGTTCAATATTTCAGGTGTTTTAGAAGAAGCTGAGTTTTATAATATAACTGAATTGATCCGCCTTGTGAAGGAAAGGATTATGCAAAGAGATACCAGACCTCTAAAAGACAACAAAAAACATGTGTATCGGGTGCTACAATGTCATGAAGACGAGTTGACTCAGATGGTCTCAACAATGTCAGACGGATGGAAATTCGAGCAGGTCTGTAATTGTAGACATTTTGTCAAAAGATTATTATAAATCATTTTAATTGTTTTTGTTTAAATTATAGTTGATTAATATTGGATCTCAATATAACTACAGTAACGATGATCATGCGGAATTTTTATTCGTCGTCTCTAGAGAATACGGGCCAAGCAGCAGTTCTAAAGAAGCAGAGCCTACTGATCGAGCCAAAGTAAACTAACAATGAAAACATACCTTATTTAGAATTAATTCACTCTAATTGATGATTGTTTTTCATTGTGTGAGACTGTCATTTGTTTGATTTTTAGGTATTACAACAAATGGGTTCTAGAATGTAACACCGCTAAGGTCGCTGGGCAGAAATGGTTTTGCCGTATCCTCCAAAGCACCATGTCCATTATTCACTAGAGTCTCATAAGACAATAAAGTGTCCAAAATTGGATGCAAATGTATCCTAATTATTAAATAACCAAAAAATATTTTGATTTTAATAAATACACCTCCCTCCATTATTAATATTTTTTTAATTTTATTTGTCCATTGTTTCGTGTCATCCCTGTGTATTTTCAGTAGGTTTAATTTACAAAATAACTTATTGAATTACCAAATGGAACCAAATGGTGTTATAGTTGTATTTTTAATTTTTAAATAAGCTGTGATTAATTTTTTAGCCTTTATGCAGGTGCTTACTGCTTTTCCTACCTTATTTTGTTTTGTACAAGTTTTAATTGGTTTCTTTTTCTTTTCCGTTTTTTTAATATTGTTAGTGACGAAAGTTGAAAATGTGAAATTGTACTGTTTTCTATTTATTTATAATTGTTTAGGAATGAAATTTTAAAAAAAGTCATTTTTTATGTCTTGTATGACTGTACAAAATTAAAAATATTTTGCTACTTAATGTGCAAACCAGTAACTTTATTAAAAGTTTAGACAGTACTTGTTGTGTACTTTTTCAACCAACCCTAATTCTTGTGGATTTAATTTTTAGCTTGTTCCTCTTTAAAAGGATCTTCTCAAATATGCTTACTGTACTTTGACCTTTGATTATCCTGGCCTTCAGTCCTAACTGTAAAAGACTAAACCAAGGATGACAGTCATAAAAAAAAAACAGACAGTCCTAGGGCATCCAAATCTATCATCAACAACCATTATTGGATAAAAATGGTCATCAAGTGGTCCGTGATACCAAAATGGGTAGTTGGACTTAGGAGCACAACTATGTTGGTCATAGCCAATTATCTTGGTCTGCCTATCTTCACTATTTGAGTCTGTCTGACAGTTTATTGCATTCACTCAACTTGTGAAACAATACAACTTTTTTTTAAATTTGTAATACTGTGGTATCCAGACGATTAGTGTCAACCCTGGAATTTTATTCATATTGCCCTTCTAAAAAGGCTATGGATTCCAGCTAACACTTTCCAGTCACAAAGAATATGTTTCTGCCTTTTTATCACAGATTCAGCAGATTTCTGTTTGTTTTCCCCATTTTTTGAAGTAATTATATGGGCAATGACCCATATAAATGCCTTTTATTTTCTTTTTCAAGATATTGATTAATTCAAAGGGGCTGCTTTGGCTTTTTCAGCCTATTTCTTAATTGTTTCCTTCAAAACCCTCAAGTCCTCACCTGATTATGTTTTAAAAGGGGCTAGAGACTTCTCAGACCAGCTTTGAATTGAAAGTCTATTTCTCAAATATTGGTACTATTTTCTGATAGCATGTTACTTAATAATTCCGTCTAACTTGTAAGATATTGGGATGAACCTGAGGCTTTACTAATTAGAAATATATGAAAGAGTTCCCCCCTGAGCATTGCAGCTGTTCGCTCTTCGTACTTTATCTCTGGCTCTATTTTTGGTGGCTCGTAACACACATGTGAATTTGATCTCCCAGTTCTCGGTTTGCCGATGTTCTTCCATCGAAGAAATTCATTTTTGAAGGGCATGGGTAAAAATTCAGGGTCGCTGAGATCTTATCCTGCCCATTCCATTGATAAGTGCATTGTCAATTTCTTTCAATTGTGGCCACTCTTAAACGTTAGGAAAAATAAAGAACAGAGGCAATGGTGGGGATCGAACCCATAACCCTGTGACCTACTAGCCGAAGTCTGACACCTTAACCACTTGGCTAATGCTGCCCTTAATTAGCTTACGATGATAGGTTAAAATTATTCTTCTTATTTCATAATAATAGTTATAATAGTCCTAGTGGATCAGGTATGTGGAAACAAATATTAAAAAACAAGTCATCTTGCCAAACTTTTTGTTTCTGATGACTACATAGCTGATCCACTAGTAATAGAACTAGAATCAATAGTGATTGATACCTTCTTATTTACAAAATAACAATAATAGATTTGACAGTTGTTTTTCCAAATGGGTTTATTATAAAATTGTAATAAAACATTTAATTTAGTTATTTACATTTAACAATAAAAGCATCCAAATTAAAAATCAATTTCTAGCGCCGGGTTAAAATCAACATCTACTTGAACATAATGTGCTACCTAAAATCAAAATTGTTTGTCAATTACATGGACTTTTATTTGCAATAAAAAAATTAATATAATATCTAAATTATAACCCTTCACAGTTAGATTTTTACAAGCGTAACAAATAGAATTTTCTTATGTCATTTAAAAATTTGATACTTGCAGCTGCATAAGTTTGGTGGTGTGGCATAATTTAGATTTATTAATTGCAAGCAGTATGATAAATTGATATTACCTTTTAAATTATGACTAACTTCGTAAATAATTGAACTCCTCATTTCTATAAATGCGATAAGCGAAATGCCTTCTTTCCATAATTGAATCAATTTCCAGCATATCAAATTCGTGATTTTCCGCTTCTCGTTCTCGCTTTTCTGATTCGCTCACATCTGCATACAATTTATTATTTTTAAAAAATAATAATTTAAATATATGAAAGAAAAACTTTACCACCATCTCCTTGTAAAGATATCAAGGACTGAAAGCCGTATGCAACAATAGCTGCCACTCCTGTTAAAACAGCAAGCTTTAAAATGCCAAACATTATAGCAGTTTTAGGTAAACTGTATTTGAATAACTTTTATTCAAACAATAAAAATAATTTACCATGGAAACGAACTTTGGAAATTTGACAATATCATTAATTACTATTTATTTATTTTTACTTTTTTAATTATTTGATTTATCGTATTTATTCATAAAATATGTTTATGCACATTTAGCTTTTTTAAACTGAGGTTATATTGTAGGTATTAAATTTTTCCAATATATGGGAACTTTACAATCAAAGCACAGGGAAATTTAACTTATATATTCAAGTTTTAATATTTTTATTAAATGCAAATAATATGTGATTGGAATTTAGCCCATTTTGTTAAGTAGTACTATTTGAAAATAATTTTGCGGTGCAGTAAAGGATCAAATTCTTTTGGAACAATAGTGTATTATGAAATTTTGAAATCAAACCTTTCCATTGATTAATCATTTTGTTCTAAAAGATATTAATTTCATAAAATATTCTTTTTTATTCTATTGGATTTTGCCATATTCTGGCTGAGTGTGGGAATATTATAGTTACAAAAAGAGAAGTCACTGAAGTTTTTAGAAAAATATGGAGAAATACTATAAATATCCAATATAAATTTAATTTATTACATACATTATTAAAATATAGTTCTATGATTATTATGAGGACACTTTTCCAGCACTTACCAAATTATTGAATTTATTCTTCAGCCTGTTCCTCGTGTGATTACAGGCACAAATTTTGCTTATTTTACACCTTTGACCTACCTACAACATTTTGAAATGTTCAGTAAAATAAAAGTACTATGAAATATGTTATAATTTACAATTTTTAATATTTATAATATAAAAAATCAAAGTTCTAAGTCTATATGTTTATGTACAGAACAAATTCTGTCAAAAACGTAACTCACTTGCTCTACCAGTAGAAAATGGATTTTCCAATACCCAATTTGAACCAATGCTAGTTTGCTAACAGCCTGCTGCTATTGAAACCATTTTAGAATCCTATTTATAGCAAGCAATTCTACTTGGTTATTGAAACATCATGAGAAAATGTTTTACTTATTTGGTCAATGGTGCTCCTCTGTTCGAGTATGCATCCCACCCAAACTTCTATTCGATATATAATCAATAATTTATTAATATCTGTACTCTCTTTTGAGTTGACAGACATCAATCCATCATTTAGGCTGCCCGAACTTTGAGAAAGCAAAAGTTGTGTCTAATCTGTGCATGTGTTCTGCAAGGCATCACCCAGGCAGCCAACCACAAACAATATTGTTTTGGGCAAGATATGCCAATAAACTCAAATAATAAAGATTCAACACTATTACTCGTTCACTTCATGCAATTGGGAAAATCTTCAAATGTAAGTTCTTATTTGTATAATTATCATGTATTAGTTGTGTGATACTTATTAATATATGTATGATGTTACTAGTAAAACGATAAAGAAAGTAGAAGAAACTAAAAGGTGATCAAATGAAGAAATTTAAGATATTTATAATTTCAAGGGATTTCTGGTTTTATTGTATCATAATGTCAAGATAAATTAAACATTTACTTTTTAAAAAATTGCAGTATTATTTTATTTTAATTTTGCAATTTTGCATGTGACAGTAAAAAATTATCCCAAATTTGTATTACAATAAAAGAATTTATTAATATTACAAAAACAGAACAAAAAAAGGGGAACTTAAATGTGTTTATGCTAAAAAATTAAACAACTACCTCTAAATAGAAATAAGATTTTGGGATGACAGTGGCCACAACAGTTAGGCGTTGACACAGTTTTCACACTGTAAATCTAGCAGCCCTGCATTCGACCTGACATTCTATAAATGCCCCCCTCCCCCCCCAAAAAAAAGTATTGTCGGTCAAACCCTTTGTTTTACATTTCATACATATGTTTACAACTGAAGAAATAACTGATTGTAGCAACTGAAACGAGAATAATTTTTTTATATAATCACAGTATCCACAACTTTCTGTCTCAACTATCGATCATAGGGCAATGCTTAGAATTTAAGTGACCAGCAATTTGTTCTTCCTTCTTCACCAATACTTATCATAATATATACACACACACACACACACACACACATATATATATATATATACATACATACATATGTACATACATACATATATACATACATACATGTTCATACATGTATATGCGTATGTATGTATGTGTATGTGTATGTACGTATGTATATGTATACGTATATGTATATATATGTATATGTATATGTATATGTATATGTATCTTATTTCTATATGCAGGTAGTTGTTTCATTTTTTTATCATATATATACACTTTTTTGTTTTGTATTTTGTAAAATTAACAATTTTTTTTTATCGGAAATAAAAATTACCCATTGTCCCGTTTTCAACACAAATTGGGGATAATTTTGGGGGAATTGGGAGAAACTCCACTGAAATTATAAGTATCACCAATTCTTTAAGTTGATCTCTTACTTTTATTTTTTACTAGTAAAATTGAGAGAGGGAAATATTAATTTTAAATATTTATTGAAATACAAATTTTAAAATGTTTTATTAGTCTTATATACAAGAAATTGTAGATATTCGCGCATCTATCGGTTATTATTTATGCGGCATTGGCTAATTAAATTTCTCGTAGTTTTATTATTAGGATCCCAAACATTAACAACAAGATTTTGGTAAAAGTTTATTTGAATAAACAGTAAAAGTTTCGTTATCGACTTTTTACCGAAAACGTATACACCTCTGACAAACATAAACCAAACATGTCCAGCAACGCTAAAATTTAGAAGTAATAACCATCACTCTAAGTAATATGTCGCAATAACACAATATTTTCTTAAAATTTTGACGTTATTAAGATTTTATAAAAGAACGCCAAGAGATAAAAATTTATCCATAATTCCTGACGATGCTATGAATCATTATGTACAAACCAACGTGGAATCATGGACACTGTCCAAATAATAAAATAACAATAAGGTATTTAAAACAAAAAAACAAGGGGAAAAAAAACAATTAATTATTTTGGCAACTTAACCCGGCGCCCTTTGAGTGAGTATCCCATCCCCTCTTGGCCCAGTTCTCGTCGGTCGACTAACCCTCTGCTATTTTTGAGCAGAGAGTTTCTAGGTATTGTCTGTCTCTCGGGATCTAGTAGGGGAACGGGCCTTGTCAAAAACGGATGTCCGATCAGCGATGGGCTCTAAGGAGGATCTGAAAGAGGCCGAGTCTTCGCCTCTCAAAGCCAAAATACAGTCGATTCTGGGCCATGTGGGATTATGCCTGGCTCTCACACTGTACACTGTCATTGGCGGAATTGTAAGTCAATTGTGTGAAATAGGAAAAAATATAAGTAATTGTAAAAATGGAATAACAAAATATGTGAATAGTAGGTTTTTTATAACTGACTTGCTAAAGGAAATTGTCCGAAATATCTACATTTAAAACATAACTATTGTATATATTTTTTAAAGGATGGGAATAGATTTCCTTTCTCAACCATCATAAATAATATGAAGAACAAAGTACAACTGTAAATTCCAAAAATCTGGACATTAGAAAGATTTACATAAAATTTTGTAATTTTATGCATTTCGTACGCACCTAATCATTTAGCTCTTTACTCAGAAGTATATGATAACACCATATATCTAGAAATATAATTTATTAGAAAAGCGAAGTTTGATTGATCTTCTAAATTGAAATTGAAAAGTATAAGTTTTCAACACAATTAGATTCAGATTTTTTTTTTCTTCCCAGGGAAGCACCCTGTGAAATAAATGAAGATCCCGACACCTATACGATGTGCTATATATACTCGCCACGAAATATTAAATCTATTTTCAACGATAATTCCAAGAAACGTTTCCCTTTTTCCAGACGTTGCAGTTCAACATTCCATCCAATAGTTGGTTTTCTTTTCTTTTTCCTTATATGTGGTCAACGTTTACATTTCATTTGTAGTAACAGTTGGAACATGTACACCAAATATTGCATCAAATACAGAGACCCTAAGTTTAAATTTGGTGAAACAACGATTTTGTAGTTCTATTAAATAATTCAATCATTCCCAGCTACTGTCCAAATTTGGTGGAACAGTGTTTAAAAGATCCATACTACTAACAACATCAAAAACAATTTCTCAATTATTATTAATTGTGAATTGTTACAGTTAGCATATGTACAGATATTTGGAAAGATGCATGTTGAGTTCCAGCTTCAAAAATATTGGCAATGCTTACTAATTATTTCAAACAATTATGCAGAAGATACTTATTAACCAAAGAGGGATTGTTTCATTACCGATCACTGTTATACACGTCTAGTTATGTGATAAGAATGATTTAGTATATAAATACTAAATCGGTTTTTGGACACTTTTTTTAAAATCCAATTGTATGTAAAACTCGACCGATATCGTTTCGTGGTATTTGTAAAATTGTCAGTTATTTAAATATTGATGAAAAATCAGTGTTTTAACCAAATTTGAGTTTTCGGTAATTGTTTTTGGTGTTGTTGGTTGTGTGGATCTTTTGAACACAGTTTCACCAAATTTGGTAGAGACTTGTAGTACCTGCGTAAGACTGATTAAGAATTATTTAATGAAACTACAAAATCGTCGTTTCACCAAATTTAGGCTTATGATCATTGTATTTCTTCCAATTAAATTGGAACGATTGATATTATAATTTTTGCACTTGACCAGTTGGACGGTGTAAAATTTCTTAAGAAAAATATGGGTTTATGGCTATTGCAGTTGTTGCATTTAGTTTACGTCCTGCAATTTTTGTAAATGGCAAGTTAGGAGATTAAGAATTATTTATGAAAAGTTCTGTCGTTTTGCTTGTGGATCCTGTAGTTGTTGCACATGCCAAAAAGATTTTGGTCATCAATTTGGGTGGTTAGGCATTGTATTATTTTAATTACAGTCAAACTAGGTGTTTTAACTTAATTGTTTTATCAATTATATTGTCAATTTAGTGTGATAAATTGTTTGTCATTTTTATAAAGTCTCGGCGGCTCATCGAGTCGATTTAGGTGTATAGATATTCATAGTAAAAAATGAATTTTCATTTTTTGTTGAAATATTGAGAAATGTAACATTTGGCAAACCAGTTTCCCATCCTGTGCTCTCGACCGGGGGATGAAGGCTAAAATTGGATCTACGTCTAATTCGCAATAAATGTTACTCATGCCTCTGGAGGCGTTTCTGATGAGTCCGTTCCGATTTTTATAACTCTAAAACTAAAATTATAGCGGTTGAACCGTCGGGAAGCAGACGTCTTTTGAACCCGACTCACGATACTGCTCCAATTTATCTGAGCGACCGTTTTGAGTAATTAGTTGGCAACTGGTGTTACTCGGTTACTCATCTTGAAAGAAGTTCATCATGCGTTGCCATTTTGTTGAAGACACGATGTTTGTCAACGCACTGAGTCTGTTGGCGTAAAAGAGATTAGACGGATCTTGACATAACTGGAAAGACTTGAAAATACTTGAGCTCATATTTCGAAAAATGTTGAAAGTATAAACAGAGGGATTAGCTTTAAATTTATGTACTTTCCTTAAACGAATGGGTGTAATAAAAAAAAGATATCATTTAAATAAGAATAATTATGTCCAACTTTCCAAAAATAAGTTCAAGTAAACTTCGTACTTTTTAAATGTTCCTTGACATTCCGTTTTCTTAGAGAAATAGAGTATTCTTCAAGGTGAGTTGCGGCAACAAACATGTCCCACAAATAATGGAAACAAGTTGCATGGGTTAATGAAGTATACAAACGGACATTTGGGCACACATAAAATGACACGAAAAATATAGTTTTTAATCGAGATTTTAGCGAAGATTTATATTTGGGATGTCTCGAACTGTCAAGTAAGAAACAATTTCGTTTACATACACATACAAAAGGTACAGAAGTTAGAGTTTTATTTATAGATTTATTTATCCACCCAGATTTATACACCCAGTATCTTCCACGCTCACTTATTTTCTTGCAAGTTCGTTCAATTGAATGGGTGAGTGTAACAAGTTTGAGATTCCAAAATTGGCTGACATGACGAACGCCATTTCTAAGCGCTATAGAATGACTCAAAAACGGTTAAGATTACAGCGTTACTTAGGACGTAGAACGTGATGGAAAAAAATGCCTGGTTGTGTTAAAACCTGCGAATTCATTGATGGATCGATTCTAGTTACTTTCAAATTGGTTAAAATGTTGCCCCAGCGCAGTTCACTGAAATCTTATCAGGGAAAAATACCAATCAACTACAAGAAAGTGGAATGATATCAAGAAGGTCTATGTGCCACCATGTGCCTGAAGATTTTAAACCGTCCTACCAAGGGATTTTTGAGTGGCTAACTACCAACCAGGATTATGAGAGCGACAACTTCAATAATTAAAATGACTTGTTGCATTTTTTTAAAAAAATGTCCTTAAAATATATTTTTTTATTACATGAATATTTTGCTTTTTTCTCAGTTAATGGAAGAAAGATCAAATTCCAACAGATGTTTTTTAATATAGCTATAGATATTTTTTTTCAAAGACTCGCACAATTTCCTCAAAACAGAATGAGCGTAAAATAAAAATATTTTGATTAAAACTCTTTTTCAGGAAGACTATAAGTTTTCTTTGTTTGTCTTAAAACTGTAAAGTTGGATTCTTAACGTTGTTGCACTCGCCGATTCAATTGAGAAACGAAGTCAATTAAGTCATCACCAAGCAGCCGTGCGTGCCCTTGCAAGAAAGGTCGCTGCACCACCGGCAGAACCCAGAGAATATGTTCGACATTAATTAAAACGGTGTGTGCTGATTTTGCAAAGAAGTAGAACGAACGAAAAAGAGCACATTTACTAACATACTGCAGTCACACTGCCTTGCAAATGTTTAAGGACTTACAACACAACGGTCCCTTAAGTCAAATATTAAAATCCTTCGATGGATTTTTAGGGCTGTATAGTTGTCGTAGTATGAAACGAAAAAGCAACGTGATTTTCTATTTTGTTCCCTCTTTCAACCTGAAGTTGCAGATCCGTTGTGTGACAAAGATTCTGGCTTTAGGCCTGG
The DNA here is from genome assembly GCA_039619505.1 of Cimex hemipterus. Taxonomy (NCBI): domain Eukaryota; kingdom Metazoa; phylum Arthropoda; class Insecta; order Hemiptera; family Cimicidae; genus Cimex; species Cimex hemipterus. Next base: position 21,450,643 of record CM077104.1, on the reverse strand, counting down.
TTTTGGATTCGACAATACGATGAATGAATCATTCCAAAAACTAATGAGACTTTTTTGTTGAATGAGTTGTATTTGAACTTTCGCGTCTGACATCAACACAAGCAAAGTTGTAATTATTGCAACTCCAAGCAGACCATTGTCAAATGAAGCTTTCTAATTAAAATCCAAAGACCCCCAATATCTTTTGCACTTCTACTATATATTTTTTTATTTAGAATACGATGTTCAGAATGGTACAAGATGTGATGAGCCCACATATTGAAACTGCGGTCGGACGTCTCAATCGGGAAGCATTCAAAAATAAATCCGATGAACCGCTTCTGAGAAAGAGAAATAGAACGACATGAGCGAGGGTGGGACCTTATATTTGCATCCTTTGGTCACTTTAATCTTCGCTGCTTCCCTTTGGCAGGTCGGCTGTCAGAATTTATTTACAAAGGAATCAAACCGACGGACTTGTACAAATAGAAATGCTTTCATTACCTTTCAAAAGAACTATTTTCCTTTTTAAAAACCATATAACAATACTGTCGTAACAATGTTTAAAAAATATATAGACATACAAAAATGCATTACAAAAATAGAAATAGAAATTATAATGGTGGGGTGAGTGTGTAGATTCAATTTTTGTAAGTGATCTGATTTGTCCATTACAAGGATCCGGAATTCGAGACTTCATCATCAGGTTGAAGGAATTACAAAGAAGTCTTCTGTAATGAATTTCAACCTCTCTACAATTCATGTCGAGAGACTTGTTTTAACTCCTTTGCCTTGATGATGAGTGTTTAATGCCTGAAATCGTTGTAAACGACAAATCTGAGTACAACCACCATTTATGAAAAGTCAAATTATAAAAAATATATCTCTTTTAAAATTGAGCCGCCTCGACCAATAAACAAAAAGGTTTATAAAAAATAAAATGTCAGCAATACCTAGTCTATCAAAGTAAACGTATGCTTAAAGAAACTCAATAAAACTGGCAAGCACTAGAAACGATAAAACTCAGTAGTTTGATATTACCTGTCACTCGCATCTGATAAAAACCGAGACTGTCATCCATATCTTCGAATGAGAAGCAGGTGACTTAACTTATGATACCAAGAAGACCCAGAAAAGAATTTAGTAGCAATGACAATCAATGACCAAATATTTATTAAACTAAGAAACTAGGAAAAGTACAAGTAAAATACTGCAGTGCTTAAAGAGTACAACCACTTTCTAGCAGCATAACCTATATGGTATTTATACTCCTAGCTTTCCTATGCACCGAATCCCATTCAGGCAACGGCTAACGTGAAATTTTCACACACGACATAAGAGACATCAGAAGACCAGGATAACTGAAAAACCAATTTTCTGCTGTCGAGCTTTCAGCTGTATACAATAATACATCAGATAAACAAGTTGGTTCTTTCACCTGCATGGCTTCATCCCTATTTCTTTACTTTACCATAGCTAAGAACACTTTTAGAAAACACATGTTTAGACTGTCAAAACACCCAAATCTATAAGACATTACTCAAACTGTTTTGGACAGAGGTGAGCGGTGCGGTTGCGTCAAGTCTTTCTATTCAAAAGCCCTGAGACAAATTACTACCATCCAAAACATTTGATTATGAACTGATTCGATACCGTTGCCAAAAATTCCACACCAACCCATATGACACAACATAGGACCCCGAGACCTCCTTGCCCCCGATTCCATTGTATCACCAGTTTTGGCAGATTTCTCGTGAGAAAACTCGTTCTAGTAGGATCATTTCATTCATTAGATCTGTTTTTCAATAATATGATTAATATAAATAAAATATTTTGCTACAAATCCACTGACATTATAACAAAAACAGGTATTTTAAACAGGACATCACAATTTATGTTTCAACGAGAACTAAATATTCTTCATGTGTGTGGTGATTAGTGAACGTTAGCAGTTGATTATTCAGAAATCGTGAGGTGCGGTCGGTCTGGTGTGATGTAGGTTCCAGCACGACACACAAGAATGGCAAACTTAAGCAGAAAACATTCCCTTTGACCCCTGAAGATGATCTCAATAAAGATCGAAACGTTGGCATGATAAATAAAATGTTTTTCTTAAACTTACATCACATCACACCGCATCTTACGTTTTCTGGATAACCATATTCTTCAAATTATGTTTAAGTTTCCGTAAGATAAAAAACTTCATTAGATCTGCTTTTCAATAATCCGATTAATATAAATAAAATATTTTACTAGGAATCTATTGTTATAACAAGAAAACCGGAATTTCATTTCCTAGCAATCCTAATGCTACGTAGCGTACAAATAGGACCAGTCCTAATTAAGCTTATCTCCATAAGTTGGGTGCAAATTGGTAATGATCTTACATTTTTGCTCAACCTTTTACTTGTATCGATTCAGATTAAATGCCTGCAATAAAATAATAAACCACCTGGTGGGGCGTCGGTGGCCAAAACGGTTTAGGCATAAAGGTCCCGGGTTCGAATCCAGCGGCCCTACATTCGACAAGCTTACAAAAAATTTCAGAAAAACCTTCCTGAGGGTTTTGTGCCCTCTGCTGTTGCGAACCGAAAAAAAAGAAAAAAAAATTATCCAGATGTGTTTGTGGTTTAAATATCAATAAAAACTGACAGTATTTATTAGATATTGTTGTCTCAAACCATAGTTGTATGTCATAAATTTAATATATATTATTTATTGAGTTTTTCTAAAATCTATTCAGTTTAGATTTTCACGTTAAATAGAGCATCAATTCAACGTTTAAAAAAATCAACGCGTGGATAAAATTCATCCAAAGACGTCAACAGTTCCTACTTTTAGATGTTAACCGAATTCTTTTAGCTGTTTAAGCAGAACACCTCTGTTTTCAGTGCATTCTGAAAATAGAAAATAAAACAACGTGAAAACGTTAACGCAAATCGATCAGATCTTTAAAAAACTGAATTCAATGTCCATTATTTTAAACCGCAAACGGCTACGCGAATAAGTTGACGGGCGAACAAAGGATAACAAATTTATTTGTTCTGTTTTATAGAACAATAGAAACGAATATGATTGAGGTCAAGGAAAAACTGGCTAGGTCCATTCGTTCGAATATATTCAAATCTATTATTCATTTTCTTGACGTTCCTTAATTCTCGTTTTAGCTTTATTTAGTGGCTTTTTAGTAGCTTTTTTTTCTAAAAAAATAACTTATATGTACCAATATTTTATGTATTTTATAAAAATTTACAATTATTGAACGATTATTCGACACAAACATCTAAAAAAGAGAAGAAAAAGAACTTCAAACTTACCAAACTTACTTCTTTTATTCATAATAAGTGTCAATAATCAACATTGCTCGGGTACAAAACTAATTGACATTTATTTAGGAAAATAAAAAGATTATTTATCTAACTGCTAAATTTTCCACAAAAGATCAAATTTTTTTTATACGAAATTTGAATTTTTTTTAATATGTCAAAAAAATAGGAATATAAAGCTCAAAACATTTTAATTAAATAGTTTAATATAAAATTCTCCAATAGGAAAACAGACAACAATCAACCAAAGTGGCTGAAAGTGAGAACATTTCAAAAAACGTTCCAAAAGATTATTTTAGCCTAGTCTTAAAATGACCAAGCTGTTTATTTGGAAAGAAGATTGTAAACATTGATTTGATTTATGTACAAGCTGGGAACCTTCAAATCCAACAGGAGTCTGGTTTTTCTCGAAGCACATACAAAATTTAGACGTTTGTAATAATTCTAGCAATGCAATCGCCCAACCAAGAAAAGCTTGGGATCAGCAATGTACCCACCAAAATAAATTTACCATACATAATAGTACATGAAGCCACGTTGGCCAAGATCCATAAGAAACAAACCACTTATCTTTCATCAACAATGCTTTGTCAATCACCGTAGTGTTTTAATTTCAGACGGTTTCATGAAAATTTACTTTTTATAGGAATTTCAAATGGATTTTCTTTACTATTTCCGAATCCGACAGGAACATCGGGATAGTAGGGGCTTCTTATAAAACGAAATGCGGTTAGAGCCGTAAATCAAAAGTAATGGCAACAAAGTCAGAAATAGAAATGCTCCTTTTTCACAACGGAAACGATCTGATTAAAGTTCCAATTATCTATCAACGGTTATTACATCTGACGATGAAAAAATTGGTAAATTTGCGTGCCCAGACGTAGTCTGGGTTTCCAGGGCATTTCGAACTTAAAAAAATACGAAAAAATAATACAATCTACAGAAAAATACAAGAAAAATCGACAAAGCCAAAATAATTTGTTTAAGGCTATCATTGTAGTTTATTTGAAAAAAAATTATAAGTAATCGTGATAAATTTAATCGAATAAATTAAAAGATAAATATTTGTTTTCAAATTATGTATATGCTTTATTTGTTAATTATTAAAAATAGTTACAAAGTCCTGATAAAGTGGATATATTTTTCGAAAATTTACTTATGGAACAAAGGGGTTTTCTCTCTTTCAAATTCACCTTATTCCTGTGTTGTTTTTTTTCGTGTTAAAAAAATATAATATAATATTTGGTGGTCTAGTGACCAAATTACTTCTTTCAATTGATTAATCTTTAGGTTTTGTTAGAAGTGAAAAAGTTAGTGTCACAATCGGGATTCGAACCCACGACCTTTGGCTCAATATGCTGCTCTTCTAACCTCCTGAGCTATCATGACTTTACGACCTCTGAAAAGTCGTTTTTCATTTTAATCAAAACCTTACATAAAAATATTAATTAATTGAAACATATAATATTAATGCTGATATCAATCACATGTATTATTAATTTGATAATTTTCTAAACCATTTATACTGTATATTTTATCAATATAATAATATATTGTGGATTGTCTTGCTAAACTACAGTGCTCATCGCCAGCCCGCTTTTTTTTCTTTCCTTCTTGTATTTTATTACTGCTAATTCATTTTTCTGACTTTGCAGTCATGTTATATTCATATTCTATTACGCTTTGGGTGTTATACCAACTTTCATTTCCTTATTCTATCCTCTCTCTACCGCAGAGACACATCAGTCAAACATAAAATATACATATACTTAATTAACTTAATATATAATTATTCATAATAGTTGTAAGTTATAATTCATACTGCCACACAGTATGTGATATTCCTTGGGTTAATTGGGGAAGGAGGACATCCATTCATGCTAAAAAGTCACACACGCCAAACTTATTAAACTACTGCAGAGTATCTGATATTCCTCAGGTTAATTGTGGAAGGCCTCTTCTTTCATGCAAATAAATTACATTCCCACACTAGACTTTAGATTTCAATGTCTATCTCGCATTTGTTGTATTAACTATATCTTTGATGCTCAACCCTTCTACACATGATTAAAGTGTTTATCTCAATTGAAATACTCGCTCTCCTAATTGGTTACTAAGTTTGGACGGACTCAAGATGGGAAGCCAGCAAGGCGTTTTTCACCTTGACATTCATGCCAACCAATACCTTCACACAAAGTGTAACTCATTTACTTTCCTAGGTTAACCTAGTTGGTTCGACAGGTCTGTTGGTACATTATGCTACACACTGTGTCCATAATCACTCATACAAACAAATACATTCACACAGTTTTTGATGTTATGCCATGCCTACCCCATCAATATTATTATTTATTGTCATTATTTAATTGTCAGAGATCAAAAATTTTAAAATAAAAGTTTGTTTCAAAAAGCAGGTTGAGAAATTAAGTATTATTGATGTCATTATTTGTTAGAATAGAATATTGTTTATTTGTGCCATTAGAATAATGTATTATGAATTAAATTAAAAAAGAAAAAGTTTTATGTTGCATTGTTAATGAATTTTTTAAATTATTGATAAATTCATTAAAAATCTTCAGATCATAATCTCACAAATTTGTTCTACAATTACTGTCATTCGTTATTTTCTAGCTTCCATTACTAAACACATAACACATAATACTTAGTATATAATAATGTATGAAAATATACATTATAAAAACAAAAGACTGCGATATGTGTTTTTAGGGGCGCCGGTGGCCACAACAGTTTAAGTATTGACACGACTCTCATCACTGTAAGGTAAAGGTCCCGGGTTCAAATCCAATGGCCCTGTATTCATACCTGAAAAACTTACAATTTTTTTTTTTTTAACACTGGCACCCTGAGGGTTAATATGACCTCTGCTGTTGTGAACCCTGGGAAAACGAGCTTATTGTAAATTGAAAATTACATTTACTTCTAATATACAGCATGTATAAAAGCAATAAAATAAACATTTACATATATTCTGCGAGGCATAAAAGAGAAAATTCATAAATTGGATAAAAAGATACCAAAACTATAATTATAATATATATCATTTATTTTTAGTTTGTAAAGTAGTCAGAAATTAGTAGAACGTTTGTTCATATTTTCTATAAAATTTATTATATTCTTCATCTCATATAGGCGAACATTAATGACAGGTGTTTAGAACGCTAGAGTATCCTTCAGAACTGGACAATTTAGCCAAATCGTTCGCCGAAGTTCGACAGCAAAGGGGCGAATTCCTCAAAGAGATAATCCAAGGCAAGATCGGAGAGGGGAATCTTGACAATTTCGATGAAGTCCTTGAAAAAAGTCTCGCAGAATATGAGGTGAGTGGTATTTTTTGAGAATAATTTTTGAAAATCATGACTCGTTCTTCCGTTTTAGATATCTGTGCAAAACGCTGTCAAATCAGGGATTGAGTTTCCGCTCGATCAGGTGGAATCAATTGTAGATCTCGCCAGATGGAATGACTTGCAGAGTATATTTTTTGCATCCACCGTTATCACAACCATAGGTAAGAAAATTAAAAAAAAAAAAAATAAACTAAATCGTATTATATATTATTATTACCTATATCATCTCTAAAATTGAAAAAATGATGAAGATGATCTAACTGATTGTTATCTATATTTCATTTACTTCAGAATATGATAAAACGGATTTTTTCCTTTACATAATAGTCAAAAAAACAGTCCTATTTATATTATATTTCAATGTTTCTTTTACAGTGCATAAGATATACTTAGTTTTTAAACTTTGAATAAAAATTGTGATATTATTTTGATTAAAATTTTAAGCTTAGCTTTAATTAATTCTTATATCTATGATTCTAGGGTATGGAAACATTGTACCTGTAACATTCAACGGAAGACTCTTTTGTCTATTTTATGCTCTGATTGGGATTCCTCTCTGTTTGACGGTGATAGCAGATTTAGGTGGAATTCTAGCAGATTACTGTTCAGGACTGCCTGCTCTTTTTGATAAATTAGGCGGAGCAATGAGTAAATCCTTGATATCAGCATTCGCCGCACTTGTTTTTCTATTTTTGTTTCTGTCCATCGGAGCAGTAATTTTCATGTATGTAGAAGATGAATGGACTTTTTTTGACAGCTTTTACTTTTGTTTCATCACAATGACCACTATCGGGTTTGGGGACTTGGTGCCTCGTAAGTATCAATATTTCCAACTATGAAATAAAACCCAGTTATTATTATACTTTTATTATTTTTTAGAAAAACCACAGTATATGCTGGTTTGCACTTTGTACATCCTGATTGGGCTCGGCCTCACATCCACAATCATCGAGATAGTTAGAAATGAATATGCAAAATCTTGGGAGCGACTCCAAGCTCTGGCAGAAGCTCTTAGAAAGTTGAGCGAAGCTGGTGGATCTGATGTCGCAGCTTTTCAAAATGACTTGAAGAAAATGGTTGCTGTGATGGATAAAAAGAAAAGCGCTTCTAAAATGTGGGATAAAACATTCGAATCCATTTTGCAAAGTGTCAACCAACCAAAACCGCAGCCTAAAATTGTACAAATTATCGTTTATGAAACATCTGTCTAAAACTAAATGTTTTTCTATGTTTTATTTAATTAAATGGTTTATAGTTTTGTTATTTAGTGGTTTTTCCTTTTATTTTTTTTTACTATTTTAAAGTATAAACATATTTTCTTTAAAAAAAAAAACAACAACTTTCATTGGTTATGCAAATATGCATAAGTACCACTTCTAAGCAACCTTACTTTATACACAATGCAACAAATATTATTAAAATTTCTTCCCAAATAAAAAAAGTTTATTCTCAGCTACCAAAAATTTCTAACAAGATAATTTTTAGAACATATATTTAGGATGCCCAATGAAAGAATTTCATATGTAATGTCTAACAGTGAAATTCCTCCATATTTTTTCATACTCTGTTATCTCCTTTTCCTCTGTGTATTGGGCATATATCATGCTATCGTTTACTCATTGGGTATTTGTTCTTATTTGTGTTTAATACTAATTATGGGAACTCAAAGAATTTAATCCGTGTAAAACATGAAATCGTGTGTTGGATGTTCACTTAAGAAATGCACCCACTATAAACTAATATTTTTTAAGTAAAATATAAAAATTAAAAAAAAAACAAAAAAAAAAAACAGAATAAAATGATTTTGTGCGCATGGCATATGATTTGCCAATTGGCAAAATGTACTGAACATCATTGGCCTTGCTCAGTAACTTTCATTTTCTCTTTATACCAATCTACAGTTTTAAAATAAAATAAAAGGTGTATTTAAACAGGAATAAATTTTATGAAAAATAAAGGAAACATTAATAATAAGAAGAATTTTATATTAAAAAAATAAATTGAAAAACAATTTTGTCTAAAAAAATATTTGATATAAATTTAACATACTTTATGAACTGTCGAGAATAGAAAATAAGTAAAAAAATAAAAATTAAAAAAACACACGCACAATCACGTAGTTCTTATCTTAGAGTCTGTTGATATTTTTCCCTTGGAGAGCATTGTGTAATCTGTTCTGGCTGGTCTTTAGACCTTAAAAATATATCAGTTCATTGTTGCGTTGCTTGTAAGTGAGTCCTCTCTATTTAAAGAAAGCAAAGGTTCAAATTAATCGATTTATTTGGCAAAAAAATCCCATTAAAAGTTTCACTAAATTAGTTAACATGGAAAATAGCGATAATGATACAGGGAATTCAAATGAAAACAAGGCAAAAATGGAATCATTCGAGAGGATATCAAAACTTCCAGTTGTCGAAACCACTGTCAATGCAGCTCAAAATATGTACGATAAAATTAAGGTAAGAGAGATTATATTTCATGTTGTAATTGAATAGAAAATGTTGAATGCACATTTAAAATTCTTGTTTTTAATTTTTTTTTCTTAAAAATTCTTGTTTTAAATCTTGAATTACAGTAAATTAAAAATTAAAAATTCATTTACACTACAAAACCAGTTTGCTGGACTAGTCCCAGCAAGCTGCCATGCTCGAACCAATCTTTCTCCACCAACCGAGCCTTTCTCACTGTCATATTCTGCTTCCTCTTAAGATAGGCTTTTGAAATTTGGTGATAGTCTTGTCATTAAATTTATAAGGCACTTCCCATTAAGGTTGAGATGTGAAATTTGGTACAAATTTTTTACAGGTCTTATGTTGAAAAAAAAAGGTAAAAATTTGAAACGTCGGAGAAATATTTTCATTTATGAATCTTTAACAATAAGACATTTCCCACAAAAGAACGGGGTAGTTTTATCACGTCTTATTGTAATTTATATATAATTGTGAACAGCTGAACTGCTCCAAGGATTTTTGCTTTTAATGGCTTAAACAAAACCTCTGGCCTCACATATATATATATCAAAAGTGTTAATATTCTAACATTGTTGCGTATTATATTTTTTCCTGCTACTGTTGCTGTTTTACTGTAACTAAACTGTACTGTAACTCCCACAATAGCAATTGAAACAATGCAAGATGTTTTAACTTAAACTTGCATTTTATTGATAGTGTACTAATGGATATACATAGATTTAACATCAGAAGAAATAGCTGTAGTTTTCCTTCTTCAGAAGTTATTTTCTAATAGATTAATTACATTGAATTTAACTTTTTTAACTTTAGGAATCGCATTCTATAGTAAATTCAGTACTTTCAACTGCTGAATCGACTATTAAACAGGCTACAGTGGCTGCTCAGCCGTTGACCAATAAATTGGAAACACCAATAAAGAAAGTCGATACAATTTTATGTTCAAGTTTGGATTATGTCGAAGATAAAATCCCTTCGATTAAATTGCCACCTGGAGAGGTAAAGAGTAAAATCCCCATTTTATCAACGAACTGTTCAATTTACAATTCTTAATTTACAGATGTATCAGAACACAAAAACAGCGATAAGCAATACTGTAGTGCCAGCAGTTTACAAAGCGTATGAATATGCAGAAAACGGAGCCAAGACCATTAATTCATATGTGTTTGAATCCAAACAAGAGGAAAAAATGGAAGTGCCAAAAGGTAGATTTGTTTTTAACTTAGTTTTCATTTTAATCTTAACATGAAATTTATTTTATTTTTGCTTGCAGAAAATTGATTCCCCACTAGTTATACGGAATTATCAAATACTTATATTTTTTTATATTTAATGTTCAGAAATTGTAATAAATATTTTTAATAAATTGTTGTAATAATTCTAACAGAATAAAATTTGTTTTTGATGCTCATGGCGATAACCATCTTTAATATAAATTTACAGTTCCTACTATCATTGATCTACTCTTGCTATATGCCTGATGGAAGCTTTTCAGAATTTTACAATTTCAAGCAATTCCATTTTCATCTCCAGCCCGTACAAAAACGATGCAAAAAAACAGACAGACCCAATTACTGAAGTGCTAAATTAATGAAACAGATACACGCAACAAGTAAAGGTGATCCAAGAATTCGCAGAGATTAATGAAATGCTAATATTTTTCATTTTTTCCACCCCCTTAACAGACTTTATTGAAACTTAAAAAGAACATTTTGTACAGTATATATTTAAAATGAGAAAATTTATAAATCAGAGAAATAGAAAAATTGGAAATTTTATTTTTAAAAGGCAGTTAGCTCGATTAAAGATGATACTTCAGGGGTGTCAATGGCCATATCGGTTAAGGCACTGACATGACAACTTATCACTGTAAAGTAAAGGTTGTGATTTCGAATTCAGGGCCAGTGAATTCAAATTTGACATACTTTCAAATGGACATTTTTTTCAAAAACAATGACATGGCATCCCAAGGGTTTATAAAACCTTGTAGTTGAAATACCTTGTACAAAATATTTAAAAAATTATACTTCTCTGTTGAACAACAACACGTATGCACATGCTTGCATATTTAAAAAAAACCTTCAAAAATATTTTTCGGAAATCTTTGTTTTTTATGGAAATACTTGGAAGAATTTTTCCAAACAGTGTATAAAATAACAAACACTGTTAAATTAGTGATTGTATATATGCTTGTAACGAAATTTTCCTAATTTCAATACTAAATATTTACTAATATCACTAGAGGTACTTTATTTTCACTAAAGTGTCTAATTTAATAATTTTGTCATAAATACTATTATTCAGGATGGTGCATTTTTGGATGTACCGTAGGAAAAGCAATGTATCACCAGCTCAAATAGAGTCATTTTGCCCATCATTTTAATGTCAAATTGTCCATTGTGTGGAGAATCGTATCGGCTTCTGAGGATCGACCGATGAGACCAAAATAAAATAAAGAAATATTGATGAATAACTTGAGTTTTCCGTTCACCACCTGTTTCTGTTTGATTAACAAATTATAGAATTTTTTGTTGTGATGATACGAGTCACAGACTGTAGTTAGTTTAGAAGGGTAAACAAATTCATTTTCACAAAACACTATTTCCTGACGTTATGTCGGGTGGTTTCTTTTTCTAATAGTAGCTTTAAGTATTTCGTGACAAACCATTTTGATGCATTTTACAATAAAGTTGAAACTAAAATTTAGAGAAAAAAATTATTTTTTTAACTGTCACTCTTTCTGGATGTTATACCAGATGGATTTGGTGGATTTTATGCTTAACCATTTATTATAAATCCATTATAATGTATTCTACAATAAAGTTGTAACTAAAGTTTAGAAATGTTATTCGGAAAAATATCACTATTTTCTGGCATTGTACTGGGTGGATTTAAAGTAATACTTATACTTAACTATTTATTAAAAATCTGTTTTGATATACTTACAATAAATTCACTAATTTCGTGGTCTGTTTGATTAATTAATACGTTACAATTAATTTAGGTTTTTTGTTGAGATGAAAAAAAAGTCAGTGGCACGAGCAGGATTTGAACCCATGAATTTCGGCTTGATATGCCACTTCTCTACCACTTAAGCTATCGTGACCTCGATCCACTCGGACATCAACTTCCTATCTCAACCCCACCACTCGTGCCTTGACTTGATTTCATCTCAACCAAAAACCTTAATTAATTTACAATAAAATTCAAACTAAAGTTTTTTTTGCCTATGCTTCTTTGGCAATTGGTTCAGAGACAATCTAAATCCATTATATTTAGTGGTCTGATTGGCCAAATCACTTATTTTCATTAATTAAAATTTTGTATGTAAAGTTTTGGTTGAAATGAAACGGGATTCGAACCCACTACCTTCGGTTCAATTCGCCACTGCTCTAACCACTTGAACTATTGTGACTTCTGTCACAGCTGTCAGCTTCACATGAAGTCATGACAGCCCAACTGGTTAGAGCAGCAGCGTGTTGAACCGAAGGTCATGGGTTCAAATCCTGATCGTGACACTTTTTCGTTTCAACCAAAATTTTACATTAAAAAAAGTCGTAACTAAATTTAGAATGTAGGAAATTTTGTTGGGAGAAATATAACTATTTTCTAACATTATAATGTTTTGATGCAGTTTAGAATAAAATTTAAACCAAAGATAAGAAGGCAAATTTTTTTTTTTTTTTTTTTTAATAAATAAATAAATCCATTTTGATGCGCTTTAGAATAAAATTCAAACTAAAGTTAAGAAAGCAAGTTTTTTCTTTTTTTTTAAATTGTGATGTTATATTGGGTAATTTATGCTTTCACTATTCATTAAAAATCCATTTTGATGTACTTTAGAATAAAATTCAAACTAAAGATAAGAAAGCAAGTTTTATATTTAAAAAAAAAAAAAATCACTATCTTCTGAAGTTATATCAGATGAGTTTTGCTTTCACTATTGATTAAAATCCATCTTGATGTATTCTATAATAAAGTTTAACTAAACTTTGGAATGTAAGAAGTTTTATTTTTATTTTTTAAATCACTCCACTCTTCTTGGATGTTATACTGGGCGGATTTTTCTTTCAGTACAGTGCATAAATTAATTGCTTTGTCATTATTTGATAAATACGTTCTTAGTAATTCTAGTATTATTAAATAAATTATATGTGTATAATAAAATGCTTCTATTTTTTAAAATCTGTTTTGATATATATTTAAGTATTTTTAGACAATATGATTACTATTAGGATGTAATTTGTTAAAATGTGTAAATCTTTGTTATTTAGAGGCATTTTTTCTTTTTTTTGACAAATGTGGCTTGGTTTTTTCAAAATAAATAATTTTCTTAATGATTACCATTTGCTCAAATGGTTTTATTTAAAAAAAATCACACAACAACTGTGTTTTCATGGTTACATCATAATTGTTTAATTTTTTTCTCGTGGGGGACTTTGTGTTGCAAATAGAAACTTTGTTAACAGAGTGTCAATCGGCTCAAGACATTAGGAAGTTGGAGGAGGGAAAAGGGAAATTCCCGCAGGCCGGATCTCCGCTGGTAACACTGACGAAAGAGTAGCTTCGTAGTAAAAACATTGAATGACGGGAGGAAAATAATAGGGGAAAGTACAGGAGGAAGGAAGTCTCATCGTAGGAAAGAAAAGGATCGGAATTTCGGAAACTAGTCGGCGTTTGCAGTTAACCCGCGCCCCAGGAGTCTCAGGGTTATCGAGGAGTTGTCCTACAGTGCAGTTTTTCTTTTTTAAATTTATTTGGTTTCCTCTTTTTTTTTAAAAAACGTAAAAATGGCTAATGGCGAAGGGAAGAGCGGACAAGAAAGCGGATTCTTCGTGAGCGTGCTGTCAGAAATATTTACAAGCCCGCTGAACTTGATCCTGGTCGCCGTCATAACCGTCCTCGTCTACAAGATTTTCAGGGGCCAGCAACAGTACGTCGTGAAGGAGCAAGTCGAGCCCCGGCTCCCCAGCCTCAAAAGGAAGGACTACACTCTGAAGGAACTGAAGAAATTCGACGGCACCGGCCCTGACGGCAGGGTTCTCGTCGCCGTCAATGGAAAAGTTTTCGACGTATCCACGGCCAAAAGGTTTTACGGACCAGGTAAATATTTAGACATTATTTCCTCATTTTTTTATGTTTATCGAACACGCCCTTGGTTGAAAAGCGGCGAATCATTTTTAACTTAATTTGATATTCATCGCTCACCGAACCGAATCTAAATGAGCTTCTCTAATGTATTATACATTGTTTTTATTCTGTCTCTAGCTGACAACGTACCTTTCTCCTGTCTCGCTCTAATTCATTTATGTACGTTCAGTGCTGAGTCTTCAGTCATCATCCTAAATAAAATTTCACAAATTATGGCGACACAAACAACCAAAATTCAATAATCTACTAGTCACATTTGGTCATTTCAAAAGAACACTTACACAAACATTACATTGTACTTTTTTTTTGCATTTTGTTAATAGTCTGATTAACAGCTAGTTTTCAACAAGGCTTATAACATTATACACATGTATGCACAACTATTAAGGTGTGTTTACATATCCGGAAATGTTGAATGTCATGCACAAAATTGCTTTGACTGTTTGCATACCGACAGAAATTTGTCATGTATTTGTCACAATAGTTTCCAAAATGCAAAATTTGTAATAAACGTACTATCTGTTTACATTCAAAATAGATTTTTGTGCCCATTTGTGGCTCTTTCATTCTGCACACAGCAGTTGAAATGCAAAATTGCATTGTAATTTCCTATGTGAGTGCTGGAGTAAAGTATAAGACAGGGAAAAAGTCTGTGCATGTAGTTGATTAATGATATTAATATGACCCAGTATTGAGGAAACGGCGCAGTTTTCCTATGTTTTAATGACCTGTTAATATTGAAAAGCTTGCTTTTAAAATTGCCCCCCTATATACCATTAAGATGCCAAAGTTGTAAAATGAAAATTCATAAAAGCAATTAGTGTAACAGAACTACTTGCTATAAACTCTCTGCTTTAAATTTCTTTATTTGTTATTCATAGTTACACTGTTACTGTTATTGAACATACGTAAATATATTACTCATAAAAAAGCAAGTTGTTAAAACATGTGCCATTTCATCTTAACAATAAAAGTTTGACTTAAATTCAACCGAGAAAGTTGGTTTTTGTAACTTATGTAACAAACTTAATTCATGTTATTTCCTTTTTTGTTTTAGTGTTCATATTTTCATCAATTGTTGCTTTTCCTCACACATTATCACAAAAGAACATTTTATTTAATTTTAAGTATTTATGCTTTTTATCTAAGGTCTTGGTAGAGATGAAAAAGCTTCATGAGTGGTAGTTCATTTTATTTCATGTTAAATGGTTGTGTATGTATGATATGACAACAATAAATTTGCACATGTTGATCAGATTAGTTGTCATCAGTTCAGTCTTGCAACAAGCCTAGTAAATAGGTTGTTTGTACTAATTTAACAAATTTTCAAGCATTATTTCCTGTTTTTATTTTCTGCAATAGACACACATTCCTCTTGTTGATGTTATTTTTTGGTTATTATTTAGATTTTATTTTTATCCAAGCTAGACTATTTATAGTATTTTCTTGTTTACAGTAATTGTATTATTCTTAATTTCAGCAAATAACATTCCTTTTGCTAGTATTGCTAATTGTATTGCTTTTCTCTAATCAAGTTTGTTCTTAATTCCCTTATTATAAAAAATTATAAGCATAACAATACTTAATTAGTGACTTAGTACATTAAATTGTATGGATAATGTTGCTTGTTGCTTTGTTTCTCTAACAAAAAAATTGAGCACCACTTTATGCCCTGAAGAGGACCCGGATAAAGGTCAGAAAAAAAATAAAAATTACCATAGCATAACAATTGTGATTTCAATTGGATCCAAGTTTTTAAATACTTAGTAAACCTATTTTTCAGCGCATTTTTTTTTTCTTTTTCCATCAAGTTGTAACCAGATTACATTTGATACTCTATTTTTTAATGGTAAACTGAACTAAACACTTCATTACAATTATAAAAGATAACTATTAACCGTTAGATTTAAAGGGTCATAAATAATTAGTCGATATTTACAATTTTTTTTTAAATTGTCATTGGCATTGATTGTATGTGTTGGTTGTAAGTTTATACTTTTACAATAATTGGAGGATTGTCACATCGGTAGTATAGTGCAAATCCATTTTAGATGGACTCCAGATTAAAAAAGAAAAAACCAAAAAAGACGAATAATTCATCACAATCTTCACAGAGATGTTTTATTAATTCAAAACCCTTATCATTCTAACTTCCTTCACAAACTTAAAACTACCTTAAACAATACATTTCTCAATACAAAATAAAATATTAATTGATACTTTTGCAGAATGGGATTTTCAAAATGAGTGAATAAATTATCTCGGTCCTCTACTTGTTTTTTTACAAGGATTAAGCCATTTCTTTTATTTCCCTTTAATATATTTTCGCTATTGACAGCTTAAAAATAGATTGATAGTCTTTGTTATTTATGAGAAAAAAAATTATTTATCTTACATCGTGTATTTTTATAAAGTACATTATAATTACGTTGTAGAAATAAAATTGAACACAATAGCCAAGGATGAGTATTTATACGAGCATGTGTGTTTATTTGTTTGAACTTTATTATGGATGCTAATGAATAATGCGTATATGCTCATTCTAAATAAACATGAAAATAATTGCACAGTAATTTTATCACTTCGTCATTTGAAGTCATAGGGGTTCCTTTTAGCACTTATACTTTTATCTATGGTGATCTCTGCTCTTTTGGAAGATTTTCTTTTCTTTTATGCTGTAGAGATGTCTTCTCTTGAGTGTGATGCCTACATCTGTATGGCTTTTCCAGGTACAATAGCCTTTCCTAACTATAGGATATTTCTTGTCATTTCTTTCTTATCTACGCATTGTCAGTCCTGGTCATTTGTTTATAGTTCCATATTTTTAAGGTGATATTTAACTTGAGCGAGTCCTGCAAATATACCAGTTAGTTTTTAGTTCCTTGCCTGGGATACTCTATTTCTTCCATTTGGTTGTTGTAAGTACACTTTGCTTGTCTCATGATTGGTTTTGCTCCTAACATTCCTGATGCCAGGTCTTTTTTAATGTGGCTACTGTTTACGCCAGAGTGGGGGCCTATATGCTGTTTTTTCCTTAGCATTATGCTAGTTGAATATCCCAGGGGTTTTTTCCCCCAGGGAATTTAAGGAGTTCCAGACAATTGGTTCAGTATTTATTTATACGTGTAGGTTTAGTGGAGAAAATGATGTCTTGCAGCAACTGACAAGGTGACATAATGCACTTGAGCTGTTCTACCGGTCATTCTTGCAGTACTTTGCTTTTGGAATGATTTGTCCAATGTTGATTTGATTTACTATAAATTTGGTAATGTGAAAGAAATATTGCAGACATATGCCCTTCTACATTATCATAGAATTAAATTAAAGCTTAAGAAAATCATTGTCTAGAAAACTTTTTTCCCAAATTAAAATCCATTTGTTTAATTTTAAACAATTTATTATTAATTAGCAATTACCTACAGCTATTAATTTATAATTATGCAGGTAACCTATAAATTTGTGAATTGTTAAAGTTTTATTTTATTTTATTGATCCATTATAATTCAAGGTCTTCCATTGTTATTGTACAAGCTTGAAGGGTAGAACGCTTGAAAATTACTATCATTAAAATTTGTCATGTTCTTAATATTGGTTATTTGAATGAAAGAATAATTGTTAAATTTAAGGGTATATAGGGTATATTATATTATAAATGATTTCAATGATTTCTCTTATATATATATATAT
>CM077104.1:21399645-21432267 GCA_039619505.1 Cimex hemipterus | reverse complement strand
TATAAATTATTTCAATGATTTCTCTTATATATATATATATATATAAAAGAAGTTATCTAATTGATAGTACAGTATTCATTGAAAAAAACAAGAGATGGCATGTAATTGTAGCTATTAAGATCAGTCCCACGTGATTATTAATTAATAATTGACATTATTTAAATCAAAATAAAGTTCTGTTGAAACCACTTGAAGTCAATTGTTTAATTTTTGGCCCCATTCATTTTCAGTCAAATTTATCATAATTTGCATAACCTGTAGTTTTACAATTCTATAGTCTACAATTCCTCTTGACAGGCTGAGTTATCTCAATCGTGTTTAGTCAAATTTAAGCTTAACCAGTCATGAAATCCTATTATAAACCAATATTATTTAGGCCGACCAAATTAAAAGTTTCTTATTTTCATGTGAAAGATTCCGTTCATGGGGACCTGGGTGGAAGAAATGCCTGGAAAAAAATGCGGCCTCTTACTCTCTTGTGGTTCTGGGTTCGCATCCCAGTTGTGCCAATGGCTTTTTTGGCTTATGATGGTATAAAAAACATTGTAAAGTGGTTCAACCCATGACACCCAACAGGCGTCCTCCTTTTTTACATACAGTAAATTTGAAAGGCAGAAAATTAAGCATACTTAACTTTTGTTAGCTTATTTTCATCGCTAGTTATTAATTTTTATCATTAATAATATATCTTATTTCTATGTTTGCTTTTCAACTTTTCAGAACACAGACCGTTGTAGACAACATGTTCAAATAAAAATTTTGATTATAACCATTTACATAATATATTTTGTTTATGTAGTTATTTAATTCTAAATAGGAATTTATGAGATAACCAAAGAAAATTATCTGCAATTTTATCACAGAAAAATCAATAAATTCAAGGAGTGCAAATAATTTGTATTTGCTTTTCAGTTAAAACACCTAACAAACTTGTTTTCAACATGAATGTGAGACACGTTTAATTATATAAAACAGATAAAGAAAGCATACAAGTTTAGTTTTGCTATTCATCTAGAAAATATAATTGTGTTTAAATATAATTTCATAAAAATGTAACAATTTCTTTTGGCAATTGTTTCATTTTGAGTTGAATTTTCAGGTGGTACTTACGCTGAATTTGCCGGATGTGATGCAACAAGAGGCCTTGCCACGTTTTCAGTTAAAGGTAACAGTGAAGAATATGATGACCTTAGTGATTTAGGTTCAATGGAAATGGATTCAATTAGGGAGTGGGAGACACAATTTACAGGTTTTTATTTATTTATTTTTTTAAATTTTATTTACCTATAGATTCAATAAATGACAATTTTGTTTAGAACGATATGAGTGTGTTGGTAAACTGCTAAAACCAGGCCAGGAACCCACAAGTTATTCTGATGATGAAGAAGAAGAGCCAAGTCAACAAGAGCCTAACGATTTATCGAAAGAAGATTGACTTCATTCAATTTAATGGCTTCCAACAAAACGTTTGAAATAAAGTGTGCTGAAAACCCAAATTTTCCTATGTTATACAAACTGCAGTAGCAACTAGAGGACTTATGCAAAACGAAAAAATGGTGGACACCCTACTTTTTTTTTTTTTAATTTTGCGTGTTGTTATTTACATACATTTTTCAAACATGCAAAGATAAATATTTAGCCCCAGGGCAGTTTATTCCTAGATAGGAGTTGTTACCATTTTTGAGTGATTTCTTGCATAAGTAATGAGGTGATGGTGTTGTAACGCAAAGTAAAATTGGTAATTAATACTTAATTTTCATGATCTGCTCTTCTATTGTTTTAGTATGTTCAATTTTTGTTAATGCCAATTAAATGCACAAATTATATTTTATTTAAAAACCAAAAAAAGCACAATAAAGCCAATGGCTTGCCTTAAAATTCATTGCCCGACGAAGTAAAAAAGCTTAATATATAAATTGTGAGGGGCTTAAAAAATAAACAATTAAATACATTTGTTGTGTCTGGCTAAAAAATTAGGCCTTTCGGCGGAAGCTTATGAATTTTATATTTAATTTGAAACAATTCGGTGTTAAATTTTTTTCAATAAGTCACTGGCTATTGGACAAATAAAGTAAAATCATATCCTTTCTACATCAAAATGTAAAAATTGTTGTTTTTAACATAATTAAAAATGATAATTTTTTATAAAATCATGATTATAATTAAATCAAATGATTTCTTTTTTTAATGTAAAAAAAAAAAATCAATCGTTTGCCCAAAACTGTTTCATTGTGTTTGATTTAAAATACAGACTTCCAGGTACTGTGAGACTGCCTTTTTGATTACCATTTTTGTTAATATTGTTATTGTTTTTCTTTTCTTTTTGAACTCATTGTTATTTTACCAAATAAAAAGCCATTTTTTGTTATCCCTGCTTTTGTTAAACAATTTCTGTTGTAAAATGTAGACATATAATTTCGTGAAAAATTCCTAGTTATATAATGATGAAGCTAACTTAAATTTTAGAAGCTGTGAAGCATTGTGCATTTTAATATTTCAGATTGTACATTTTTTCCATAAAATTAAAGTGCAATTTAATGACATTTAACTTTATAGTTAATTATACAAAAGTTGTAATTTTTTAAATTTTATTAAAGCAGTATTTTGATCAAATGTCATTCAATGCCTTAAGAATTAGTGATTGCATTTAAATGAATAATTTATCTTAAAAATGGTTTGTATTTGATCATAAAAAATAATTATTGCTATTATATATATCGGTTCAAGATTAACAACATACTGTAAAATACTAAATATTTTTTCATAAAACAGTGTGTCCTAATATTTTTTTGGTTTATTTATAATAAATGGAGCTATGTAATTTTCTAATATATTAATTATATATAAAAAATATGTTTAATAAGAGGAAGCAATTTCTTTTAAACCTGTTATCAGTTGTATACAAGATTATTATTGACTTAAATTTAACAGTTTTTAGTAACAAAATAAAAGGTAACTAAATATAATAACTATACGCAAAGCATATTAAGCAGCCCTCCCCCCCAAAAAAAAAACTAATTGGGCCAATTAAAAAAATAATAATTACTCGTGCATATTGCTCAAGTCCAGCAACCCTTATCTGTCATGGATGAGGGGGTCAGGCCAAACTAGATAATCCCAATCCTAGTTGAAATTTCCCAGCTAAAGCCTAAACTCAAACACTACCTTTTTCAACAACCTCAGCCTCTTATTTTGAAAATACATTGCTTTTCAAAACCAAAGTAGAAAAATATTCAGTAGGGAAATCATAAATTAAACATAAAATAATATATTATATAAAATATTGAAAATGGTCTATGGGAATTATGGGGCATTACAAGTTATACAGACTGACAGTTTAGCATGATTTAATAGTTGCTTACAATTAAAAATGTAAAATAATTAGCATTTGTCATTAAGCTTGTAAAAACTATTGTGAAACATTTGTATATATATTTTATTTGGAATCAAAATGCACTTATGCAAAATGCAAATAAATAAAACTTATCTTATAAATATGTGAAGAGGCTAGTGGTATTTACTTGAATTTGCTATGCTAGCAGTTCTGAGTTCAAATCCATGCCCATGGATTTTTAATTAGAAAGTATTGCAAAGTGGTTTGACTTCACATCCATGAAACCCAACATTAGGCCTTCCTGTATGATGAATTACTTTACTTTTGTTGTTGCAAATATTAGTTTTAAATTACCATTCAGTCCTTTTGCAATTCTGCACGAGTGGCGTATGATTACTGGCCTGCTTATTATTAAGTATCATGATTTATGTCAACTCCAAGCATCAGCAGCTAATTTTTAATTTACGAAAGCGAAACATTGATAAGGTTGTAGAACAAGGAAAATGAGAAAATTTTCTAGAAATTAGAAAA
Organism: Cimex hemipterus; assembly: GCA_039619505.1. NCBI lineage: Eukaryota > Metazoa > Arthropoda > Insecta > Hemiptera > Cimicidae > Cimex > Cimex hemipterus. Next base: position 21,428,402 of record CM077104.1, on the reverse strand, counting down.
AAAAAAAAGACTTTGTTCACCAAATGTAAGGCAGTGGGAATAAGCAATGCAGCCGCATTAAAATGTTTTAATTTACGGGCACATATAATAGCGATTAGCAATTATGATAAGAGATAACTGTATGGATTTCATGAGGCTTAATGCTCATGTCCAAATTCTTCAATTCCAAACTTCAGCAGTTCAGAACTGACTTTCAGATTTTTGTAATACTAACAATACGCAAAATAAGTGGCAAATAAAAATCAACTTGATAAAAATAGGTGATTTAGGTGCTAGTTAGCAAAATGTAGGCCTTTTATGCATACTGACATGCATGTAACTGTTCATTAAATGTAAAATTTTAAAATTAAACTCATTATGTTTGTATTATAATTATATATAGTAAAACTTAATATAGATATCAAAAATATTGGAAACAATTGTGTAGATGAGTTCCAACTCACTTTTCTACTTTTCAGAAAATGAAAAAACTTGTTAAAAGTTTGTTACAAGATCTAGTAAATATATAATTTATTTTCTATATTGAAGTTCTGATATACTACTGAATTATTAAATTTATTTTGGAATGAGTGGGTTTTGACAACTAATGGAAAGCAAGTGACGTTTACTCATCCTGGGTTCTGCATAATTGTCAGGAATCTCACCTGTAATTTTTTTTAGTATGCACTGAAATGAAAAATCCAATTATATACAACATAAATAAAATATTTTTTGGTGGTGTGGTGGGTTACACAGATTGGGTCGGGCCCGCAGTTGCGGGTCTGTCCAGGGCTGAGTTGGGATAGGGCACTCAGGACTCTGGGATCAAGATATCCACGATAAGTGAGATGTTGTGTGGTTGGAGACAGCACCAACCCTCCTTGAATAAGCACTGTGCACCAAGGCCCAAACTATAAAGAATCATGAGAGATGTAGCTGGCCCCACTCCCTGTCAAAGTGCCTGATGCCAGGTGCCATGGGTGTCTCGACCTACTTTCCAAGGCCTACATGACCAGTGAAGTCGCTGCCTTTGCAAAAAATTAATTAATAAATTAAATAAAATATTTAAGTTGTTTCGCAGTGTTCTGTCTTTTAAGTAAATGTAAAATGCAGAAGTAAAATAATAATTTGTAGAAGAAATAGACCCAGAAGCGAACTTTTTGTACTACTTTGGATAGTGCCCTCACTTATTGTTTCCCAACTGAATGCAGTGTGAATTTTTCAATACCTCTGCCTCCCTAGTACCAGGCTAAAATTTGAGACTTTTCTTTATGATCTGAGGCCTCCTGGTATTACAAGGTGTAAATACCTATTACTCCTATGTAAAACAAATTTGATTAACAAACGAATAACTGCACAAACTATTTTGGTATATTTGTTTAGAAATACTTTATTGATCTGTATAAAATACAACTCAATCATTAGATCGACTAACTGATATACATTCACATGCAAAATAACTCCAAACACTTCATTCTTGGAAAATAACTGGTAGAGCAATTTGTCGTAGGTTATTACTTACAATTTTTCATAAATATGCACTTTTGATCATTTGTAATCGTTATTTTTCCAATTTTCTTCTAAACCAGTCTACAATAGGAAAAAAATTTGTATTTTTCTATAGAAATGGGTAGAGTTTAGTGGCCATTAATCGATAATTATTCAGAAATAGTGATACGGTCTGGTGTGATTTGACAATAAACATTTTCTTCATTGTGCCGTTTCGATCTTTATTGGGATTTTCTTTCTTCAAAGTATTTGTTTTCTGTGTAATTCTGCCATTCTTGCAGGTCGTTTTGAGAGTGCCCAATAAAGACTGAAACGTTGGCACAATAAAGAAAATGCTTTTCTGAAACCTACATCACATCAGACCGCATCTCACGATTTCTGAATAATTTTTCTATGTGATGACCCTACAGTAATCATTAAGTCCTGTTGCTGTAGACACTTATATGAAGTTTTAGAAGTTGGCACGTGCAGTACTCAACCCTGCATTTTTTCACACTTTTTTTTGTAAAATTAGGACAAAATAACTTGAAAAAAAAAAAGTTACCAAGTAGAAACATTTTATTAGAATGAAAAATATAAGCATAAACATTTATAATAGAATTAGGAGTACTTAAATACTTCTATAAACAAATGACAAAGTTCTCAATCAATTCTCATTGAATTGTCGTGTGTCATCAAAAATAAAAATCTTTTATAGCAGAAACACCTCACAAAATTAATCATATGTATTCAACACAACTCTGGTGGGACCTGTTGAAGTTTTTATATTTTTTGCTCATTTTATGGAACAAGGCAGTGGGATTACCTATCCAGAGTGCATCATTTTTCAATCTTATTCATCATCTTTTGCAATGAAATAGTATAATCAGCGTGGGCATTTTTGACTTGTATGTGTGTTCATACTTCATCTTCACTGGCACTTTGCTCTGATTCTCTGTCATGGCTGTCTTGAATTAATTCTCTGCTTTATTTCACTAGCTTCTGTAAAATCTACAAAATCATTACCACATTCATCCATGGTTTACAAATATATTTTTCAGGTTTGTTATACCAGATGTAAAAAATAAATAAAAGTAAAAATAAAAATAAATTAAAATGAAACCAAATAAAGATTAAAATGTGACAAAAATTTTTCTTTGATGACTCCATACAAAAAAAAGAACAAATAAATACTAACTACTAATTGGTTCAAAAATTCAAACTAAATACACAATAAAAAAGATGAAATTGCCCACTGAAGGGTTAATGTTGCAAATAAGCCATATCAGGATCATAGATGTTCCTTAAATGTTTAAATCCATTCTGACTGGTTTGGTGAATGGAAGTATTATAAACTGATTTATGAGAATTTAATAATATAATTAAAATGTAAAGAATCAAATAATATATAAAATTTTCCAAAACAAGACAAATATTTAACAATTTTACATAGAAAAGGAAACTGGAGGGAGTCTTTTGTGATATCATTGCTAACTGGTGGGTAAGTACTATCATCCCAGAAAATTACACACCTATTTCATTAACATCATGTCTCAGCATAACATTCAAAGCCGTGATTGACATAAGGTTAAATTGGTTTGTTGAGAAAAAAAAAAAAAAGTCTGTACAATCAATATCAGGCTGGGTTTAAAAAGCATTTTAGCTCTGAAAATAATGTAGACCTCCTCGAAAGTGCTATCGGAACACTTTCTCAGAGACAGAGAATGGTGTCTTCTTCATCCTGGAAAAAGCATACGATACGACCTGGAGGTTTGTAATTTTTACGAATGATTGGGGTTTAAGAGAGAGATAACTAAATTTTTAAAAAACTTTTTCAACATTAGCTACCGCCTTATCCGGTACGTTAATACAAGAAAATGGTATTCCTCAGGGTTCGGTTCTGAGCTCTTATTTTCTATTGTGGTAAATAGTCTGGTTGATAATATTGATGATGGTATAGTCGGGCCTTGTATGTCGATGAGCTTTCCTTTTCCTTGTCTTGAAATCTCCAAAATGTGGGAAAGACTTTACAAAATGTCATTGACGTGAAAAGCAGAAGATAAGCGTTTCAAATCTGTACACGACTGAGAAAAAAATTATGAAATACCTCCGTGTTTCCTTTCTGACACTGAAATAAAAAAATTCAATGTCAAATATTTAGGCGTTTCTTTCGATAAACCTCTTTGATGGAAACGTCAAATAGCTCAACTGACTAATTCAGGAAGGAAAATACTAGGTCCGATAAGATTCCTCGCTAATTATATTTGGGGAGCGAATAGGGAATTTAAGAATATTCATCATGTGCTTAGCAGTAAGTTTCGATATGAACAGCAATTTACAGTCCAATGCGAATATCAATTTTAAAACTTTTAGAAAGGATTTATTACTAAGGTATCACATTGCAATGAGGTGTTTAGAACAAGCACTATAATATATCATATTTCTGCAATGATGCTTGTACCAATACAGCTCAGAACTCGATTTTTTCCGAGTGGAAATTTTTGCTTGTTTCAAGTTTTATGGTCAGGTGATCTTCCACTTATGTTACGCCATTTTAGACAAATCGAAAATTCCGCGTTTTAATTTTAACAAATAATTACGATGGTTGAAAGAAATTTCATCAAAACATTAGAAAATAATTTAGTTATGAGTAAAATTTAACTTAATTTTTTTTTTAAATCTTGTTTTGTACTTAATATGATTATTATGAGCATTGTACCACAGGTCACAAAATAAAAGCTCACACTATCCATCCTACCACAGGTCACTTCCTTGATTGATTGACTGAAAGTTTTCAGGGTGTGTATACTGCGCCCTTCAAGAGCTATTGTATCCCCCGTTCTCTGCTTAAAGCACATCGGTGAGTCCTAGTTCGTCAAGGAACTTGATTAGTAGGCCCGGTTTTATTGGTTGAAGCTCTTCTATGGTCACATTGTACATCCCAAAGCACTTCCTCCTGCGGAGGTCACTTCCTTACTTTAACCAATCAAATTCACTAGTTCGATGGTCCGCTTGACCAATTAATATCTTAAACAGAGGTCACGGATAGCTCAAGTTGTAGAGCGACGACATATCAAGCTGAAGATCATGGGTTCAAACCCTGCTCATGCCATTGACTTTTTTTTTAAATCTCATCTAAAAACCTTAATTAATTGTATGACTTGAACCAATTTTGGAAGTTGGAAATCCCAGCGGGCCGCAACAGACATGCATTATCTGAGTGCACCCAAAGTTTTACACAGCAATTTATAGTTTCAACTATTTGCCACTCCCAACAATTCCTTGAGCATCATCAGCCCCCCCCTTTTTTTTGTCATATACAGCATACATAGATAAAAAATGAAGTCAGTGACAAGCAACCACTCATATATATTTGCCTTGAAACAGCACTAAGAGTAGGGCCTATGAGGAGCCGGGTAGTACAACAGGACAAAATGTTATATGAGCAGCATTCCCAACTTGGGTTTCCATTGTGCAAAAATTACTCGTGAAACAGCCATCTCAGATTAAAAACATTTCCACAAGGCAAAACAACGTGAACCAACGCAACCTCTCGTCTTTATTTTGACTACTGCTTGTATCTTTAGATCCCATGAAAATAGAGCTCTGATATAGTTGTATAAGTGAAATACAGTCCTCCTGGTTCATTCTGAAGCTCGACAAGTGTACGTTTACAAATAGAGAAACTAGAGCAATGAAGAACTGACAGTTGGAAGGCTCACATGGATTGGCTCCACTCTCATCAAAAGTTTCAGAGTCCCGGCTAGGTATCCACAATGCAATTTCACACAGTGAAAACCCAGCTTCTAGCATTAATATATTCATACTTTTCATCTTCCTTGCAATATTTGAATGTGACTTTGTGAAAGGAGTGTGAAACAAGCATCGAAGCCCGGAGCTCCTCACACATGCAGCTCATACAATCCTTACTACGGCAGGTGACTTCCTTACATTAACCATTTTTGAAGTTGGAATTCCTAGTGGACTGCAATGGACATGCATTATCTGTGTGCAGATTTGAGCTTATAATAAATCAGTAATCAGAGTAAGCATCACACCTAAGTCACTAAGTACACTGTTTTCTTCCAGAGGACCAAGATTGCAGTTATATTGCAACCCATTTTGAACCAATAAATTTCCTATAATTATCAACAATTTATCAGTATCGGCTTTACTAATAGAATATTTGTAAAAGCTTTGCACGGCAATTTATTGTTTCAACTCGTTGCCGTTATAGAAATTCCTTAAGCATCTTCAGCCCTTTTTTATCAGGTCTCATAGTTTTCTTTGACTTTTAATATTTACTAACGAGATGCTCGGCAAATTGATTTAATAAAAAAATGAAAGAATAAAAAAAAACTGTGAGATGTCTCTTGGTGAAAGTGAAAAGCCGACCTAAGCCTGTGTTTCAACCTAGGGGCATTACAAAACCGAAGAAAATGGCGGGAAATTCAAATTCCGCGCTAAGCCCTCAGATTTTCATACTTTTCCGACGAAAAGGCAGAAGGGGTTTTGATTCAAAACAAAATTTTTCTAAACTTATAAATGATTTTCTAATGTAAATCACTTGTGATACCGTGTTAAAGGGGATGTAAACAAACGATAATGTTTTAAGCGAAGGTTGTTTCAGTTTTAAGATTTTGTCGTGTAAATGCATTTTTTCGGGGATTTCTGTTGTTCAGTGATGGATTGTTAAAAAGTCACGAATATGCAAGATGATTTTTAAGCCGGTGTTGAAGAATGCTGGTGTAAATGTGAAAAATATGTGGGCTGAGTACGGTAAACTTATGTCGGATTGATTTGTTGGAGTTTTTTTTTAAATTAGTTTTTTACTATTAACTGTCACATATTGCGAAGCTTGTACAATAATAAATTACAATCATTTTAATACAGTTCAGTCCGTTTTTTACTCGCGTATGTCGAATTCGTAGGGTGTGTTTTGATTTTGTGAAAATTACCGGTCGTCCGTCAGCCAGGAGGATGCAGGCTTTTTCCCTCGATTCGGTGCCGGTGATGTCCGAGACGTCGTCCCGCGATGGAGCCCGGACGAAATCTTCATCGACGAGAAAGGACGGCCGGAAAGGGCGAGAACTACGGCGAAGCCGGGGTCGAATCTCCTGAGGAGAGCGAAACGCACGGGGGGCCGCTGGAGCAATTACACTTCGTCTATGTTCGGTTCGCCTTGTGACGTCAGAGGCTCGGGTCCGTGTCGGCGTCGGCCAATCGGATCCCGCCGTTCGGTCACGTGGCCTCCGCCGGCCAATCCCAGGCCGTAGAGCTCATTTATAGTCGGATATTTTCTGACAAGCGTAGAAAAACTTTTCATCAACAGCCGCCATATTGGTGTGTCGGAGAGTGAGTGAAAATAACATTTTATTCCGAAGGGATGGAAAATAATTTCGACAAATGCCGGATTATTTATTCGACGCGGTGAACGGGCTGAGGTGCGTCTTCGTGCGGGTCGTTTAAGGGTCCGGATCGTTTCTAGTGGTTATACGGCGATATCGACTCGATGATTTACATCTGGATCATTGTCTAGGTTGAGAAGGAAGATGGAGAGAGGAACGTAAAGCTCGTCGGGTCGGCTTGGGGCTTCGTTATGCCCGATGGTGTATTTTGATCCGTTGATATGTGCCTTTTTAGACGTTTCCCGCATCGGACACTCGGCACGGATCAGATTAAAACGAATATTTTCGGATGGGACAGATACGAAAACCATGTGTAGTGGATTGGATTTGTTATAAATACGGTTCATCGTAGTGAGTAGGCACGGCTTTTGTAAACAGGGGAGATATGGCCGAACATCTCGTCGACGGTCCGCCAAACAAGCGGCCCAAATTAACCGATCATTTTCAAACGGCCACGGATTCTTCTGGTAAGTCGAAGATTTTATACAATTTTTTTCTATTTATTTCTCGAAAGGCGTTTTTCTAATATTACGGCCCGTCTGGGAAATTTCCCTCCTCTCGTCCGATTTTTACCCGCCTCCCAGAACTCCTGTATTTATATTGGAATCGAGGGGTTTCCACTCAGTTTTATCGGCCGACGAACCTTCTCGAACCCCGATCCGACGGCGTTTCCTCTCGGCCGCCCCGTCCTCCCTGAGTCGGGAAACGCCGTTTTTCACCTTTAAACACGGTTTTTTCACATTTTCACCCAAAAACACTCCGACGTTTTGTATATTAAAAAAATTGCATCTCCTTTTTCCACATCACGTCCATCGTTATCATCCCCCGATTTTCTCATTTTAAGTTAGAATTTCATCCCTCTGTAAATCTTCCGCCCCCTTTCAACGCACATTTGTATAAACAACCTGAAACTTCTTGATTACATTTATTTACACAATTCTTCACTCGTTTAATTTTTTTCTTCACTTATATACTTTACATTCGACTCTTTTACATTTAACAGGCTCAATAATATTAATGAAAAATTGTTTCTCATGTTCCAACAAGGTTACTTTATCCTATTTACTCCAAAGAACATGGTCTCCCTCAATTTTTATTTTTCGTTAACACTTGTTCATTGACACTTGCAGCTTCTTAGGGTCATTTGTATATTTTGAGAACTAATCGTACAATTCTTGAACATGATTATGATAAATCATAATATAAACTCACCTTCGGCTTTCATGCTTTAACAACTCAACGTTTCTACCCTTTTATAAATTCAAAAAGAGCCAAGAAGCATTTCATATCAACATGTAAAATTTGCTGTTTGATTTGCAAAGTTTCAGGGGGATTCTTGGGTTTGTTACAATAAATATGTACTTCAGCATTTGCCAATATTTTCATAATGGTTTAGTAACTGCTTATTATTATAATTGTTTTTGAAGTAAATAGAACATGCCTTTTCCAACAAGTGTTCATTGACACGTTTTGCTTTATATGTGGACGTTTGTACAATTTGTAAATGTAATGACTGACGGATTTGTTCCACTTTTTACATAAATTCTATTCTATTTATCATCATTTTCTCACTTTCGGTTAAAATTTCATCCCTCCACCCCCTTAAATCACATGTTATGTATAAACAACTCAAAACTTCTCGATTACATTTATTTTGACAATTCTTCACTCATTTAAAAAATTTCCTTTACTTCTGTTAATCACTTTTACTTATTTTAATTCAACACCCTCAAAAGTATTTAATAAAAACACATAATTTGTTTATCAGATCTCACCAAGGTTATTATTCCATTTATGCCAAAGAACATGGTCTTCCTGATTTTTTATTTTATTAACAGTTGTTTGTTCATTGACACTTGCAGCTTCAGTGTCATTTGTATATTTTAAGGGCTAAGCAAACAAAAATCATGATGTGCAATCGCTTTCTTGCTTTAACAGCGACATGTAAACATTTCGGAGCTTTTATAAATTCAAAAAGATCCAAGAAGCATTTCTAAACACATACAAAGTTGGTCTTCGTTTTAGGGGATTCTGGGTTTCGTTATTTTAACACACAATGCGCTGTGCCTCAGAAAGGATTTTATTTTTTAGTGGTTTAACAAGTGGTTTTTGTTGTAATTTGCTTATATGGTAAAACACAATGATGGTTTTTCAGTGCCATAGCATGGGTTATTTTATTTTGTTTACTCTAAAGAACATGTCTTTTCCAACAATTGTTCATTGACACCTGCTGCTTCTTCAGATCATTTCTACGCCATTGCGATCAGAATTTCATCCCTCTGAAGTTTTCCACCCCATTTTCAATACACATTTGTATAAACAACTTAAAACTTTTTGATTACATTTATTTAGACAATTTTTCATTCATTTAATTTTTTCTTCACTTTTATATACACTCATTTTGACTCATTTACATTTAACAGGCTCAAAAATATTTGTAAACAATTGTTTCTCATGTCTCAACAAGGTTACTTTATCCTATTTACTCCAAAGAACATGGTCTCCCTCAATTTTTATCTTTCATTAACACTTGTTCATTGACACTTGCAGCTTCTTAGGGTCATTTGTATATTTTGAGAACTAATTGCACAATGATCGTTAGTGTCTTAACTTGGCTTATTTTATTTTATGTACAACACTGACCATGCTTTTTCTGAAATTGTTCTTTGCCACTTTCTTCTTTTTATTGTCATTTATACAATTTTTAAATCTAATGACTGATGAATTTGTTCCTCTTTTTCGTAAACATTTCTGTTTTTTTTTTTTTTTTTTTTTTTTTTTTTTTTTTTTTTCTTCAATTTAGAAAGGTCGAAGCATTTCGTATCAACATGTACAAATTTGCTGAACGATTTGCAAAATTTTAGAAGATTTTGGTCTTGTACTACTTACATGTAAGTAATACATCTGAAAGGATTTTTTAGTGACCTAGTGGGTTATTTTCTCCCAGTTGAATTTGCTTATAAGGCGTAACAAAATTATTGTTACTTAGTGTCCTAACATGGGTTATATTTTGTTTACTACAAAGAACTTAATTTTTCCATCAAGGTTGCTGCATCTTATGAATGTTTGCATATTGATAATAATGTGTATTTACCTATGCCTTACATCTTTTTTTGTTCCCCCTTATGATTCGTAGGGGACTTGTGTATTACAGCCATTTGGTATGTATTTTCAGGGGGATTTTGGATTTTCTCGTATGTTACACATGAAATTATCTTGTCCCCCAAAGGAAATTTTTTGTCTTACCATATTTATTTATTTTTTTCCTTTAATTTTCTGTGATCATGATGTCCATCAATTTTTTGTTTTAAATCATCATCATTTCATCAACACTTAACTACCTCCCATTTGAACGATAATAATACATCATTCACAAAATAATAATTGCATTACAAAAATATTTCAGACACAACTATTAATTTGGTGAATTCTTGATTATGGTGACCTAACCTTACTTTTAATTTTAATGTATTAATTTGAGAGGTATGAGATATCATTCACATCAGCCATTCATGCTTTAGGTCGCAATAGTCCTACAACTTTACAAACTGTTTTTACGATTGATACCTTGGGTGAAGAATGTGGAGGAGGGGGCCGGTTTGTTTTCTTAGTATGATGCACTTCAAAATCAGCACAAATGTTTGTGAACGGAAATTGTTTTAATGAATTACCAGTGCAGTTGTTTGTAAGATTTGTTACTCAGTTCTTAACGTGATTAGTTTATTCCAAATACCCTAGTTTTGTTTCATATACATTCCATACTTGCAAATTCTTAGGTACATTTGTACAATTTGAACAGGAATCACATTTGATATTTGTGGTCGTGTTATACATGCTGCTTTCATACAATAACATTAACATGTAATTTTTAGCACATATCTTGCCTGCAAAAGAAAAACATTTTTCGATATTATTAATTTTATAGCACCTAATTTGTTACTCAGTCTTTATGTTGTTTTATTTACCCAAACATCTTTCCTCTCATATTTGTCTTTACATGGCACCCAGGAACATAGTAGTTTTATTGTATTACACAAATTATTGTGAACACTGGGTTTTATGTATGGACAAAAACACAAATTCATTGAAATAAACCGTAACTATTTCATATTTATACAGTTGTATATCATAAACTTACTCGTATTTCTTTATTGCTCACATTTTACACTAATAATTAGATAGGTTCATTATGCAAAATTATGTTGTTTGATGGGTCCAGAAGTTCTATTTATGCTAAAAACATGAATAGAAAAAAATGCTCTTTCATTTTTAATCACCCACTGATATTTCCAGCTTCTTAGGATCTTTTTGAATTTAAACAGCAAATCATAGCTTTGTGTGTAGTTATATTAACACAATTCATTTTAAATTGATTATTATTCGGTTGTGCCGTATAAAATGTCAGCTTTCTTTCTTAATTCTCCTCGCTTTGGATTAATTCAATGTTTACATAGTTTTCATTCATAACGAATTAAAGCTCTTCTATTCCTTCTACTTGTTCAGTCATTGGTTTGCTTTCATTTGTGAGACTTCACTGGAATAATATAATAACTTTTTGGCATGAATTTAAAATTGGCCATATTGCTGTTGTGGTATTATAAATTTTGGGAAGGATTCTGTGAACGAAAGAACAGTTTACCCTCGTTTTTCAAGGTTTCAGAATTTTGACAACGAAGAACGAGGTATGACAGAAATCAAACTGCATAATCACCAGTTGAGGGCAATGGTGGAATCTTGTTTCTAAAAAACAACAAAGGAATATGCCAAAGAATTGGGTGCAACGACTGTTTCAAGGCATTATTGAACAGAAATCGGGAAAATAAAAAATAAAAAAAATGGATACCACATGAATTGCCTGAACCACAGAAAGATCAGTTATGGAATTTGCTCTTTGCTTTCGCTGGAAAATCACAATGAACCATTTTTGAACGGGTTCTCACTTTTGACAAAAATTGAGTCTTGTACGAGAATCATATAGGATCAGCTCAATGGTTGGACGGAGTTGAGGTACGAAGTATTAAGTTTGTTTGGAGGGGAATGGGTGGTTTGATCTATTTTAATTTTTTTAAATTTTTAATTGTCAAGAGATAGACATTTTTATCAGAAATTCTAAGAAAAATACTAAATAAAAAATAGAAAGGTCAATCAGAATACTGTACTCCTCCAGTTTGTTTTTGCAGTTCAAGATTGACAATGCAACAAATTCACCAGCTTAAAATTGAAGTTCTTCCACATTGACTGTATTTACCTGACCTATCACCAACTGACCTCAACCTGTTTTTGTGCCCTGGACCATTTTCTAAGTAATAAGATTTTTCAATCTGGAGGTGCTCTCAAAACAGCAATCGAAGAATTCTTTACATCTTGAATTCAAACGTTGCAACGAGGATGGATAAAAAAGCTTACAGTTGGGAGAAGTGTATTTCACCTAAAGTAGAATATTTTTATAGATTAAAGAGGTATTTATCGTATTGATTCTAGCTTTATAATATTGCCCCAATTACTGACATTTCATATGGTTCAACCGGATATTTGTGAATGTACACTTCTGTTTGCATCCACCTTGTGCAGAATCATTTCGCTTGCGCATAACAGAAACATGCAAACATTTTATCAAAGCCAGGGGGGGTTACTCAAGGCATATGAAAATTGGCACACATTTTTATATGCATTTTTTATATTATTATTTTCATTATTCTCCAAATAGTTTCATATGTCTTATCAAGTTTATTTTTTCTCCATATACTCAATAATCCCAAATCATTTAGTTTTGTTCTTCATTGACAGTTCCAGCTTCCTTGTGCAATTTGAATGGTAATTAATCTTTGCAAAAACAAAAACTAATGTAAAACAATTGAATTCTTAGTTATTAGTTTTGCATCGATGGTTATGAATTGTGTTTCAACAGATTTTCACAGAATCATTGTTCTTAAGTGTCACAAGATAATGCAGACTTTTCAGCACTTCTCTACCACAATGTCAATATTTGGAAAGTAAAATGAACTGACCAAAATGTTAACGCAGCACATGCACATGCACAATAACCCATGTTCAAGAAGTAAACATGTCAAGGGATTATTAATTAAAGTTTATTTCTGTAGGTTTGTGCAGTTCTTCAAATTATACAATCAACTTTATAACAACATTTTCTTTGACGTTGTATATTTTTTTCCTGCAGCTTCCATTGTCACACACGCTTCGCTAAAAGAGTTTTATTCACAACTATAGCTTTTATTTTTGCCTGTATACACTAAAAAAGAGAATAGCTACGTTTTTCATATCCCGTCCACCTTTGCACTGAATTCATCTTGCCCGGTCCAAATTTCATTTCTTGTTTCTTCTTCTTTCACATTCTTATATATATCGCCTATTATAGCTCATACAAATTATTATGGAAATTAATAATACAAATGTCATCAATTATTCCAGTTCTAATGAGGTATACAGAAGAGAGAATTAGAGAAAATAGAGCATTTTCAATACAAAATTATTAGTTTTCAATGTCAGATCTTTCTATTTTATATTGTAGGGATTAACTAGAGATAATTGTTGGAGCATTTTTCACTTGTTAATTCAAGTGCAACAAAAATTATAATTATTGTGAAGGATTATCTCAAAAACAGTATTAAACATAATCTTAACAATTTGGTGTTACTTCAGAATCCATTCTGTTTGAAAATGCTTGCTTCTTATTTATGTTTTAAATATTTAGTAGAGATATTGTTTTATGTTTTCGACTATTGTTTTCTTCAAGGCAAGTTGTCTTGTAAATGTTATTTGTTTTCTGTATATCTCATTTTAAAATTAAACACCATATCCTATTTGCACTAAATGTTTTAACATAATCAAATTTTTGAGTATGAGAAATTGTTCTTTCTATAAGGTGTGACAAAAATTAAAAAACTCAATAATTTGGTTATTAAACAATTAATGTTAGTGAAAAAAGTTTAAATTCCAATCTGTGTCAATTTATAAATGTACATTTATATGATTTCGTTAGTTTTAAATATTATGCGTTCATGTATTTATTTTATTGTAAGCAAATCAATGTTTAGCATGGCTAATATAACTGCATGGGCATTGGTAGGAAAAATTGCATGATTTAACTTTAAGATGGCCAACTTTTTTAGACAAAAGTTTTCTATATCCGGTTCTGCTCATTTCATTAAGAAGGATAAAAAGTGGAATTCGATGGTTAAAAACCGTGTTATAACTGCAATTAAAAAAAAAAAAAAAAAAAAAAAAATCTAAACTAGATCAAACGGTCTTGACCAACTTTCTGATAGAAATTACAAAATTTAAATGTTTTTTATACAAATGATAGCCATAAGGGTTTTTGTGTGGGTGCAGGCGTTATGGCGCCTGGGACTACGATGCCGTATGGGACCTATGGTGGCATGCCTGGAGTATTGTCAGGTCATCAGCAACATCAGTGGAACGCACCCAAGAGAAGTAATAATAAAAAATTGGAAAAATTATGAAAAATGAGGCAGAGAAAAAGCATTGAATGGAACTTTCAAATAACTACAAGAAAAACGTTAAATCTCCTACCAAAACTCGTTAATTGGGTTGACATCTCCCCTTTTTTGTTTTGTTTTGTTTTTAAATTTATTTTTAATTTATAGATGTCAACGGTAAAATTTCTTATGCGTTTTCTGCTTCTGATTATTTTAATATTATCAATTTATTATTTAAATTTTTCATTTATATATTGAGATAAAAATGAATTTTTTTCTGTTTACTTTTGTTTAATTGGGCAATTTCTGTATTTATAGTAGAAAGTGACTGGATTTTTTGCTTATAAAATTATTATTAGACAAAATAGTTAATAATTTTTATTGTTATACTTAAATTAGGAGAAAACGCTCGTTACATAAAAGAAAAATAGGAAATATATCTGCAATATTATTCAGTGAAATTACTGATGGACAAAGGGGGAGAGGGCAAAATTTAAAGGGAAATTTGTAAAGAGATCGAGTAATGAAATGAGTTCTAAAATGTTAGAGAAATTTCTCTTTTCTGGGAATTTCAATGCTGCTGAAAAATAGCTAATAGTATTGATATGTAGATGTGTGTAATTGGTTGTTCGTTTCCCTACTCCCCATATAGCACTTTTCACTTGTTAGCGTTCATTTCATTGGTGCCCTTTTGCTTTTTCTTACCTTTTTATTGATGTGCGAATCACTATTTTTATTGCTGTGAATTTTGTATTGTCACTTTTCTATTCTTTATTTATTTTGTTTTTGTTTTATTTTTTAAATTGAAGCAAAATGGTTACTGTTTGATCTAAAAAAAAAAAATAAAAAAAAATAAGATATGTGTGAACTTAAGATAAGTCTATTCTTGCTGTTTGACAACAAATGACACAATTTTAAGTGTGTCCCTTGTCAGAAATGACAGTGAGCATAGGCAGACCCGAATTGAGTAGATTGGTGATTCAAAAACTCACTTACCACCCCTTTGTTAATTGAAATAACTGAAACATTAATGTAATATTTCGCGTGATGTTTCTCGAATAGAAGAGAAGCCATGTATAATGAACTCCAAAAACTTTGTTTCCATAAGGAGTAGCTTGATCTATCACCAATTGAATTAAATTCAAATTGTTAATGTTGTTACTAGGAATTCTTCATTACTTTTTCCAGATGTTACTCAGAAATAATATGCTTTGGAAAATAGAAACCTATTGGTGTTTTTCTTTTCTTAGAAGTGGTGGTGTCACATTTGGATTTGGCAGTTTTGCGTTGTAATGCAATGAAGCTCTCATTTCTTAGTGAAGAAAAAGGGTATTAACTGCTTGGTAGTGTATAAAATATTGCAGATATATTATTTTTAATTTTAAAATTATATATAATCCTTTTGCTTTTAAAATATCAGTCTAACCCTTCTTTTCAAAATCAGAAATAAAATCCGCCACAGTAGTTTGCTAAAGGCTAATTGATTCTTTCAAAATAAAAGTACAACAAAATTAATTAACCAAATCCTAACCAAGTAACCAATTTGGTACAAAGGAATTCATTAAATGCATTTTATTTAATGTTTATTTCATTTTAGGTCTTTTTTATTTTTATTTATCGATGTGTAGTTGTGTTAGTATCTAATTATATTATTTTGAAATCATTGTTATATTTGTGTAATTTCATGCTTATCAATGTTTAGCTTGTAAGCACTTGTAATTATTTGTTCACCAATCTTGTGTCTGTAATTTGTATTTTTATTTTAAATGTAGGCTCTTTGAAAAGAAACAGTCGTGTTAAATTTTATTTTTATTTTGATGGATTTCATAAATGTGTTTATTCATAATTTTAAAATTAGTTCGCATGATTTAATTGTAGCATGTTTAGTCTCAATTTTGCTAGTTATATCTCTGGTTCAATTTGTAACCATTTATGTAAATAAATTACACATTTGCATATAATTTCAAAATAATTTTAGACAAATAAATCATTACACAAATATAACATTGTATAGGAAGTGTAGCCAGGATAAGAAGACTTGTTTCGATTTAGTGCTAAACCCGGTTTTAATAAAATTTTCAGCTGACATTTTCAGTAGCACTGATATGTTTGACTTGGAAAATGATTTGCCTGATGAATTAAATTCATGGGGTTCGACATCAGATGCTCCGCCAAGTAACAAACCACCAGCAACTGGCCCAGGGCCAGGTTCAATGCAAAATGGAGGCATTGATCCCAATGATCAGACACGATTGCAACATCACCTCATACAGCAGGTAACAATAGTTGACACTCACATAACAAATTAATACATTTTGGATAAAGATGGAGGAAAATCGTCTTATATTAGAGGAATTTTCAGGGGGCAAAAACCCAGTTAGTTGGACTCGGCTTGAAAAGTCAAGCTGCCACTCTTCAGTCTCCTCCTAATGTCTCTGTGAGCAAAACGGTCGATCCTATGGTGGTATCTATGCAACATCAGCTGCAACCTGGCCCAATAAATAATGCTGGTAAGTTTTTCTTACTGTTTTGTGAGGTTTATTCTTCCTGCGATGGAGCTATTTTAAATTATTGTGCTTTTAAGGTATGATTATGACAAGCTCAAATCCAATGGGAGCAAGTACTTTAGTAGTAACAAATAAGCAGCAACCTCTGTCAGCAGCAGTCGCTTCCATGATGGCGGGTGCTCCCCCTAATACAACTGCTCCTCCTCCTCAAGGTATAATTATTACTATTTTCACTTGCAATAAGAAATTTCAAACTGTTCAATGTTCCATTCCCATGTGAAATATGTTCAGAAACGTAAAGATGCAACTAGAACTTTAAACAACATTAATTAAGATTGTGCTTTTCTTTCCAATACGTTCAAGCAGTCAAGTAGATTTAGTTTAAAAATGTATTGTATTTTCTGATGATTTTTCAAGTGTGTTTGAAATTTAATTGATTGTCAAACTTTAAACTTAGTTATGGGCAATGAATTTTGGTTACAATATTTTTTAAGTTCCGTACAGATCTTTAGAAGTAGTATTGAATGTTGCCAAAATGTACCAAATAATTGGTTTAAAAAGTTGTAATTTGGAAAAAATATCCATGAATATATTTTAAAAAAAAAATAGTTGAGATAAGAATCATTCAAGATTGTGATTTAAAAATACCCTGATTACTACACATATTCAGAATTGTAAAAGTTAAACGCACATACATTTTTTGATTGTGAGATTTCCTCCTGTATTCTACGGGATAATAAACGTATCATTTGATAGTTCTCTATCATCCTGGTCTGCCTATCCTCACTGATTTTTGTTAATTTTGCTGCGCTTCGCCATATTCAGAGTTTGGATGATTTTTGTGGAGTCATGCCATGTGAAGATGGCAAAATGCCGAAATGCATCTGAATTAACCAAAATCAGTGAGGATAGGCAGACCAGATCAATCTAACGATATATTGTTTGACCTATAAAAAATTAAATTTGTTTGGTCTGAATTTAAGCAATATCCATGTACAATGAAATGACATTGAGAAAAATTAGAGGAAATAAGCACAGCAGAATTCATAAATTTTCTAAAACAGTAAAAATGAGCCTTTCAGAAATTCTATATTACTATATGTATACCACAAAATGACCTTGTCTACTATGTTGGTGATGAATGTAGACAGGTTCTTCCATTTATTGGCAACTTTTTCCATGTTTACTTAATAAATTATACTATTATTTTATTTATATTTATCCCCATGTTTGGTATAACCCCGTATAGGGCAAAGTTTTTGAAGTCGAACGTACTCTAAACCTCGGTGGTATCACAGTTTAAAATTAATTAATTCATCTGCCATTTTATGAGGGTTTGTGGGGTGAAATATGTTATTTTTGAACGCTTTTGACATTTTGGCATTGTACACACTGTTACTACAATGTACTACCATTACATTGTATTGAAATAATTATCCTTAAATTATTCTATTTCCTTTAATGTAAACGACTGTTTTCTTATTTAGGTCTGAATCGCAGCATTAAGAAGTAAAGAAAAATGACCTTAAATTGTTACTTATCAAAAATACTAAACTATATTTTGTCAGAAGTCATAATCCATGTTCTATCATGATTGATTGATGAAATTTTAAGAAAGCTTAAATTGCCAGTAATAATTAAAAAAATAATTAGAATATAATGCAGATACCATTTTCTAAGTTTTATCAGTATAATATACTCGAAGTTTTGATATTTGAGGTTACAATTAAATATTAATTTATTTCTGCAGGCATACTACAACCAGGAGTTGGTCAAAATGGTCCTGTAGGGGGGATGCGAACGCTGCCAGGTCATTTGGTAAATCGAGTTCAGTCTCCCCTCAACACAATTCACGTTCAGCAGCCTCGGATACAGGTATGTACAATAGACATGTACAACACTTCTCTTTATTAAATGCATTAAATTTTGTAAACTTAATATTTTTTCCTTGTGAAAAATAAAAATCAAAACCTTTTGAGAGTCGCATCAGGTTTACAAGACTCCTGTCCTATTAAATCCCTAAGTACATTGCTCCTCATCCCCAGACACTAAACATCGTCCGAGTATCCCGTCCCCTGGAATCCCAAAAGCCAGTGAGATCGCCACATGTTGTTATGTTGGTTAACAATAACAAACGACTGACGGCGTCTTCTGTTCAGGCTGAGAACATGTGCAGATTAGGCGGGACGCAGTATGGTTATGGAACTGTTGTCGCACCACAGCAGCGACCAGTGCCTCCAAGTTTATCAGCGATTCAGCAGCAAAGGTTCCCCTCTTCGATCGGTGAGTTGTCACCTAACAAATACAATTTAGTATTGAAATTTAAATGTGAATTATATGTGTGTGTGTTTGTATTTTATGTTATAATTTTTTTTCTGTTGATTTCGTTTAATGTCAACATTTTAAATAGTACATGTTATTGTTTACTAACTTACTAACTTTCGCAGAAAAATGTAGGCCTACAATTTATTGCATTTTTTTATTGGCCTATTTAGGCTTAGGCACTTGCTAGGATGAAAGATTGAAATCTATCTCTAGTTGTCTCTTCTATTTAATTTTTAGAATTTTGATGTTTAGAAGTATCCTCTCAGTCGAAATTAATTAGGGATCTTTTTCAGTTGACGAGTTTTGATTAGTTTGTAAAAAAATCTTTCCTTTGAATTGATTTATATAGAAACAAAACATTGTCAATTATTTTAAACTTTGTAAAAATATTTGAACTTGGGCCATAAAGGCCATTAAGCAACAGAATATTCTGTAGGGATTTTTTAAATTGTTGATTTTACTGATCAGCAATATGAATATATTTTATTTATTCATTTATAATTAAACACCATGAAACTACAATAAAAAGACAAATGATTCATAAATGTATATTTTAAAAAACTGCATGATTTGGTATATTCCATGATTAATATAGGTGGTGCAAATGTAGTTGGCACAGATGCAGGCTTGGTTACAACTGGGCAGCAGGCTCCAACTGCTCAGCAAGGAACAGTGCCTTCTCCAGCTCAGCCAGTCTCCCAGACTGGAGGACAACAAGCTACTGCACCTGGCGGGTCTGCTGCAACAGCTGCACCTACTTCCACATCAGCAGATCCAGAAAAACGAAAGCTTATTCAGCAGCAGTTAGTTTTACTTCTTCATGCTCATAAATGTCAAAGAAGGGAGAGTCAGGCGAATGGAGAAGCTTGGCAGGTTGGTGTTTAATTATTTTTGTTAGCTTCTATCAGAATAGAAATGATTTTAAATTTTATCTTTCAGTGTACATTACCTCACTGCATGACAATGAAAAATGTTCTTAGTCATATGACAACCTGTCAAGCAGGGAAAACCTGTTCAGTACCACACTGTTCTTCATCTAGACAAATAATATCTCATTGGAAACACTGTACACGCTCAGATTGCCCTGTCTGTTTACCTCTTAAACAAGCAGATAGACATCGAAACTCTAATGGTAAATAACCCCATCTAGTGTGGTTACACTAAACATTTTTGCAAAATGAATATAATTTTGTTATTGTTTTTTAGCTGCAGCAGCAGTGCAGCCTGTCACAACCGCCCAAACTAACCCATCAATGTCAGACATGAGGAGAGCATATGACGCCCTAGGAATACAAGTCCCTACTACTGGGGGCGGGGGCCAATTGATAGGTGCTCCTGGAGCCGGAGGACCCAGGGCTAGGCTTCCCGCCCCAGCAACAAGAGTTCTAACTCCAAGCACACAACCTCCTACTCAAGGTAATTAAGACTCTTCATATTATTAGCAAAAAAAAAGTTTAAAAAATTACCAATTTGTTGGCATTGTACAATTATTATACAAGTTTTTGGTAATGGATTTTAGTCAAATGTTCTTTTATTCTTATTTTATAGTGCCATGTTTAAACTTTTTTATTCAAAGTTGAAAACTTAATGAAATCAGTTCTATAAAATTACTAGATTCTGTATGAATAATTTTATTATTATTTCAGGTGCGACTGTGGTTGGTCAGACCCCACAAGTAACTCAGCCTTTAGACTCTCAGGCCCAGCAAGGCCCTAGTGCGGCTGCAGCAGCACAAACAGCAGCCAATATCCAGCAGGTTGCGAGTATGCACAATAACTTATTTGGACTTGTTTCTAATGCTGACGTACCTACAAGCAATGTAATTATTAATTACTAAATTAATTTCCTCTTTTGATCTTATCTTGAAGTATTTTTATTGTTTTGTTGGTTTTTTCTTATACAGTTAGGAAGTACTGAAAGCAGACTATCATCTCTTCAACTTCCACCTGGTATCCAAGTTGGTGTTGGCCAAGTCACTGCAAATCCTATACAAGGAACCAAAGACTGGCATCACTCGGTAACACCTGATCTTAGAAATCATCTTGTACACAAGCTGTAAGTTTTGATTACGTTTTTATCAAAATAACTGCTTCAAAATGCTTATTTTGTCTCATTTTTATTTAGGGTGCAAGCAATATTTCCAACTCCTGATCCTCAGGCAATGTTAGACAAAAGAATGCATAATCTGGTTGCTTATGCGCGTAAAGTTGAAGGAGATATGTACGAGATGGCAAATACACGGTCTGAATACTATCATCTGTTAGCTGAGAAAATATATAAAATCCAAAAAGAATTAGAAGAAAAACGAATAAAGAGAAAAGAACAGCAACAGCAGTTGCAGCAAGCCCAGCAGCAACAGACGCAACAGCAGAGCCAGCAACCACAACCTCAACCAACTCAACCTCAACAACAGCAGCCACAGGTCAGGCCTTGTGCACCGACAGCTGCAGTACCTTCTAGACCTGTGACTTCCCAGCCTCTCCACACACACTCACCCGGTCTCGGCGGAATCGGTACTCGAATGCAAATGGGTCCTAGTCCGAATGCCCCTAACTCCCAACAAGCTGGATTATCACCGTTTGGCCCTACGGCCGCCAACAATCCTCCTTCCGTCCCTCCAACCACAACTAGTCAATTTCAGACCACTAACCACCAGGTTTGTATACTTTCTTGAAAATTTCTTGGTCTAAAAATTTTCAGATAAATCATTATCTTCTTTTTTCTCTCTCTCAAAAACATCAGCAACCAACGAGTGTAGCTGCTCGGCTCAGTGGTCCACAAATGTCTCCCGCCTTTGGATTAACAACGTTTCCCTCTCCAAGCCCACAGCAAGGGGTCACAAGTAATGGCAGTCGGCATCCTTCACCTCCGAGTTCACCAATGATGGCAGCAACAACCTCCCCAGCAGTTGTCAGCTCTTTGACACCTTCACCAAGCTCACAATTAGGAAAATTCTCAAACCATACCCCTGCACCACCTCCCCCACGTGCTCCTCTCTCCCAATCGAAATCTTATTCCAGTCAAATGTCAGCCATTACCGCTTCTCTTGACAGAGTATGTGCACAATTGATTGCTTAATACAATTATTATTTATTATTGCTTATTGTTTTATTTTTAGGATGATGATTCACCCCCGTCCACAAATACATCTAGAGGAAAAGGTGGTGTCAAATTAGAAGATGAAGAAAACGAGGAAGAGAACGAAAGAGCAGGAACTGGAAAGACCATGCCTGGAAGTGTGAAAATAAAACAAGAACCAATGGACGATGGAATTCAAGTGAAAGGTATTTTCATATCGTTTTGTTGTACTGTGTCCTTTTGACAAAACACTCATGTTTCATTTCACATTAACAGAAGAAGTAGTGGTCAAAGAAGAAATACATTCACCCAAAACAAATGAATCAACAGTAGATCTTAAACAAATTGTGCCTGAGCCAATCCAAAATGCTGTAGGTGTGGACAAGAAGAAGAAATGTCGTAAGTATTTAAAAAATAAAAATGACAAACATTGAGATTAATTAATATCTATGTTTTAGTTTTTAAACCAGACGAACTGCGACAAGCATTGATGCCTACACTAGAGAAACTATACAGACAGGATGAGTCACTACCATTCAGGCAGCCTGTAGACCCATTAGCTCTTAATATACCTGACTATTTTGATATTATAAAATCACCGATGGATCTTTCAACCGTTAAAAGAAAACTTGACACAGGTCTATATTCAGATCCTTGGGAGTATGTTAACGATGTTTGGCTTATGTTTGATAACGCCTGGATATACAATAAGAAAACATCCAAAGTTTATAAGCAATGTACAAAGGTATTTTCTATTAATTTTCATAAGACAGATTTCATTTGTGTTTGTATTGATCGTCGGTTAATTTGAACATTTTGTGGTGTTTTCTAGCTTTCTGAAGTTTTTGAACAGGAGATAAAGCCGGTGATGCAAGCATTAGGATATTGTTGCGGTAGAAAATACACGTTCAACCATCAAGTCTTATGTTGTTTAGGAAAACAATTATGTACTATTCCTAGGGATGCCAAATACTACAGTTATCAAAATAGGTAAATTGCTATTTCAAATCACTTTACTCTTGATAATTTATTTATTTTAAATGATTCTTTAAATAATTACATTTTATTTTGTCTTTTAGATACTTTTATTGTCAGAAATGTTTTAACGATATTCCTGGCGATACTGTAACATTAGGAGATGATTTAACACAGCCTCAAAAGTAAGTTTGTTTAATAAGAATATTTTTATATAAAGTTATAAAAATAATTTTATTGATATAATTATTTGTTTTTAATTGCTAATAAATAATGTTATTTTAGTGTTATGAATAAAAATGAATTTAAAGAAATGAAGAATGACCATTTAGAGCAAGAGCCATTTGTCGAGTGCAATGAGTGTGGGAGGAAGTCTCATCAAATTTGTGTGCTCTACATGGAGAACATTTGGCCCCAAGGGTGAGAAAAAAAGGTTTTAGGTTATTTTATTTTATGCTAATAAATCAATTTTTTTCTAGTTTCACTTGTGATCATTGCCTCAAGAAAAAATCAATGAAGAGGAAAGAGAATAAATTTAATGCCAAAAAATTACCAACGACTAAATTAGGAGCATATATAGAAGTTAGAGTAAATAATTTCCTCAAGAAAAAGGAAGCTGGGGCTGGTGAAGTTGCAATACGAGTTGTGGCCAGTTCTGAGAAAGTGGTCGAAGTCAAACCTGGGATGAGGAGCAGGTAAGTTGAAAGTTGCTGCTGAATGTCATGTGGTAGGAAATGGGGGTGATGATTGAGCCCCTCATTACTTATGCACCCTTTCAAATGAGGTGCTAATAAGTTTTGAGGGCAAATGGAAAATATTGATTCTTTCATATAACACAGCTACTTGTATTTTCAGAACAGAAAACACTTCAACAATATAAAATGAATCACATTTACCAACAAATAACATGAAAACATGCACAAAAATTGTTAGAATAACATAATTAGCCTATGCGGCATAGAAAAGATGGCCAACAACTCAAACTATCTGTAGTTAGCTACTTGCAACACTAAATGAATTTATTAAACAGACTGCTGAAAGTACATAAAAAGTATATAAAAGACATGAATATAAAATTTCACAAACATTGAAAAAACACCTCACATGAATTAATTATTTAATAAAATAGTCATAAAACAGCAATAAAAACATTATTAACTCCTTAAGCTCAGTTTACGTATAATTTGTTGAATCAGAATGAAAGCAAGATGGGATTGTGAATGTTTGAATCGAGGATATTAAATTTCTGAATGTCAGTCAAACATAACATACATAAACACAGAGCTAAGATTTTTGTTCCATCTTTTAAGTCCTTTTCTTTGTTTTTATGTATATAAAAATACAAAAACAAGCAATTTGTTCATTTATTAAAATTTTGTGTTAAAGTTCTGAATGATTTAATTGAATTCAATATATGGTGTAACCAATTTCAGTAATAAACTAAACAAAATGGAACCCATTTTGGAATAATTGCTGTAATATTCTCATTCGTTGTGAAGCTCGCAAAGATGTCTGATATAGGAGACATTCTATTCATCTCCTTCCTCTTGATTGCCTTTTGAATTGAACCTCCGAGGTTCTGTATTGGTAGTCACAGTTGGCCAAGGGGCTTCCTTCATATTTGAGAGTAGATGTTCAAATTAATAAGAAATTATGAATAAATACAGGTTTTGTAGTGAAGATACCCCTAAGTTCAGGTTAGAAGCTAAAATTTAGTTAATACATTTGAAAATGTAGGTTGTAAACAACCGATAAAATGTACGTTTTGTGGTCTTATCTGAGCGACTAACTAGGAACTTAAAACCTATCAATGTGTGGGGGAATACATAAAATAGGAAAAAAATAGTGTAATGTCCTACTAGGCAAAGATTTTACACAAAAACCATCATGAAATTAAACAATACCAGTAAAATGCAAGTTGCTCTTTAATTTTAAATGGATGAAAACTGTACTCATAAACTTAGATGATTTGCATATACAACTCGCTGAACATAATTTACATGAGGTGTAATCTATTCATTAAATATAAATACATAAACATACTCAAAAGTACATACATATAAAGTGAGCTGAACATACTGATAACACCTAAAATAATCACATCTTTGTGTGGACCAACAATAAAAAGACCCTGGGTGTCCGGTGGCAAGTTTTACAATGTTTTAATAGATGAACTAATAGCAAATAATTTTCAGATTTGTCGAAAAAGGTGAAATGGCCGATCAATTTCCTTACCGAGCGAAAGCTATTTTTGCTTTTGAAGAAATTGATGGGACTGATGTGTGTTTCTTTGGAATGCATGTGCAAGAATATGGATCAGAGTGTCCCGCACCAAATACACGGCGAGTCTATATAGCATACCTCGATTCTGTCCATTTCTTTAGGCCGAGACAGTTCAGGACTGCCGTATACCATGAAATTTTATTAGGTTATCTCGAATACGTTAAACAATTAGGGTAGGTATCATGAAAAATTGCAGTTGTCAATTAATAGAACCTGTTTTAAAAATTATTTCGTTTTAATGTTAAGGTATACAATGGCCCATATTTGGGCGTGTCCTCCTTCAGAAGGTGATGATTATATCTTCCATTGCCATCCTCAAGAACAAAGAATACCAAAGCCCAAGCGCCTTCAAGAATGGTACAAAAGAATGTTGGACAAGGGGATTAGTCAAGCTGTAGTTCTTGATTATAAGGTTGGATATCTTGTTTTGCCACATTAAATGTTTTCTGAGGAATTGAATAATAATTGTTTTTTCTTTAGGATATTTTAAAACAAGCGATGGACGATAAGTTAAGTTCAGCAGCAGAACTCCCATACTTTGAAGGAGATTATTGGCCGAATGTTCTTGAGCAGAGTATTCAGGAGCTAGATCAAGAAGAAGAAGAAAGGAGGAAACAAGCTGAAGCAGCCGAAGCAGCTGCAAGCGCTGTAAGCACAGTTAAATATTACTGACATAATTAATTTTTAAACAAATATTTAAATGGAAAAATGTTGTTTTTAGATATTTTCCCTGGAAGAGGATAATGAAATAGGGCCTGATGGTAAGAAAAAAGGTCAAAAGAAAGCAAAAAAATCAAACAAATCTAAAGCAAACCAAAGGAAGTCAAATAGCAAAAAGTCGAACATGCCACAAACAGGAAGTGACCTTTCTGCAAAAATTTTCCTTACAATGGACAAACATCGTGAGGTATTTTTTGTAATTAAGCTGCATCCTGCCCAAAGAGTAGCCACTTTAAAGGTAAAAATAATAAAAAGCACTTAAGAAAGTAAATTCAAATGGTAAGTTTAATAAATCCATTTCAAAATTTTAGAGCATTCAAGACCCCGATCCTTTTATAAATTGCGAACTCATGGATGGTCGTGATGCATTTTTGGCCATGGCAAAAGAACGGCATTATGAGTTTTCATCATTGCGAAGAGCGAAGTTCTCAACAATGGCTATGCTTTATGAACTTCACAACCAAGGCCAAGACAAATTCGTATACACTTGCAACAACTGTAAAGCTCATGTTGAAACTCGATACCATTGTTCTGTTTGTGATGTATGTATTTTTAAATCATCTAAACTAACATATAAACACGTTTACTTATGCACATTTTGATTGTTTTATCAGGATTTCGATCTTTGTGTTACGTGCTACGAAAAGGATGGGCATCCTCACAAAATGGAAAAACTTGGACTTGATATTGACGATGGCTCATCACCTGCAGAAAACAACAAAGCCAATCCTCAAGTGAGATTTCTATATTGTTTAAAAAGTTAAAACATAAAATTTCATACAATTGAAATGTTAATTTTTTTATGTATTTAATTTTCAGGAAGCGAGGAAGCACTCGATACAAAGGTGTATACATTCTCTTGTACATGCTTGCCAATGTAGAGATGCCAACTGCAGGCTACCTAGTTGCCAGAAGATGAAGAGAGTTGTCCAACACACAAAGATCTGCAAGAGAAAAGCCAATGGAAATTGTCCAATATGCAAACAGCTCATTGCTCTCTGTTGTTATCATGCTAAATACTGTCAGGTAAAAATACTTTATTATATCCATTAAAAATAAAACAAACTTTAACTCAACTGCAATTTCAGGAAACCAAATGTCCAGTGCCTTTCTGTTTGAATATCAAACACAAAATGAAACAACAACAATTGCAGCAGAGGCTTCAACAGGCCCAGCTGCTTAGGAGGAGAATGGCAGTCATGAACACAACAAGGACAGCAGCACCGTTGAGTGGAGCCGTTAGCCCATTAGGCAGTAGTGCCGCAGGCCAACTCATGCCCCCTCAAGCGCCACACTCCAACCTTGGTCATAAACCTACCCAGTCTCCATCTGCCAATGTCCTACAGGTTGTGAAACAGGTGAGTTCTCAGTTTAAAGCAAACTGCTTATATCCAAATTTAATATTATGCCTCATTATTCTGACAAAATAAGTCCTTTCTAATGGCCATTAAATCAGTATTTATCTGGCTTTCGCTCATGGACGATATTAAAATAATCATAATCCACTTATTTCACATTATATCCTTTTATATAATGGCAAAAATGTGGTTTGAAACATGTCCTCTTTGCTTTATAAGAAAACGTACAATATAATAAATATGTTTTCTTCCCTTATCCATCTTTAGCTTAATTTGTTTAAAGAAATTTATACTAGTTGTTTGTTACAATATGAATAATCGAAACCAGCTCGTGACATTAACTTTTTCAACCAAAACTTTCGTAAAATGGTTAATTAATTGAAAGGAGTAGTTTGGTCAATAGACCACTTAATATATTGGGTTTATTATGAATTATGTTCATTTGTTAAAATTCATTTTTATCAAACCTATTCTTTAGGTTTTTTTTAACATTGCTGGCAAGTTTCTTATTTTTAGCTTCACTAATATGGGGACCTGTTGTGTTCCCATCAGATAAAACGCTTTCCGACATTCTCACAAGATAAATTGTTAAATGTAGACGAGTAATTTATCCTCACAATATGGCTACCTAAATAATTAAATAAATAATCATTTAACATAAATCTCTTGTTATTTTCTATTTTTTTATCTAACAGTTTTTGATATTGAAATTTAAAAAAAGTTAAGACTAAAAACTATCTGTGACTAGCTTTTTAAAAATTTATTATCAGTTTTCTTTAGTATGTGATTTCTGAGTAAATTCCTGCCAAATTGCAGGGTAATAGTGTAAGTTATGATTTTTGTCTTTTCTAATGGCCAATGAACAGTGCACTGCAAATTGCACTAGTCGGTGTTGAGGTTCATGTTTTGGTGGAGTGACTCTGTGGCTAGGATAGGATTGGTCTGTGTTGATAAGATTGCAGTGTCGTCCATATAGATTGTGAGTTGTGTGTATGGATCTGTGAGTATGTCACCAGAATAGATGTAGAGGATTGGACCTAGGACACTTCATAATAGGTGAAAATATCTTTGACCGTCTTTAACGTGTGATTATGTAGTAGATAGCCACATAATAAGAAATAGCAGAATGGTAGCATAATTTATGATTTGTCCTCTCTAATGGCCATTAAATATTCAGTG
>CM077104.1:21379264-21394680 GCA_039619505.1 Cimex hemipterus | reverse complement strand
GTATATATATATACATATAATAAAAATTGCCGAGTGGACTTTTATTAATTTAATGGCTAAATTTGTTTCATAAATAAAGGTACACACCAATTTACATTTAATTTTTTTTAATTAAGGCATAGGGTAGGTGAATAAGGAGCCTTCGATCTCTTTCAAAACCTTTTTTGTTCATAGCTTTCAGATTGGACATTAAAAGAGGCGCTGTTATTTTTTTATATACATATATATATAAATATATTTATTGTATGTATAAACAACTTCTTTAATCCTGTGTGCTTTTTTTTACTTTTTTTTTTTGTACAGTATGTGTTTCTTTTTTAAGGCAGTGTTGATATCGGCTACTGATTTGTGAAATTCATTTGAATGAATACATTCACATCTGCACATAATGTATTATAATAGATACTGAAATTAAATTACATAAATATTATGTGCGGTCAGTCTGTAACCCCTATCATATCAGCCTTTATTTTCATTTTAACTTAAATGCTTATCTATCAATTTATTGAAACATAAAACAACAAACTATGGAATTTATTAAATAAAATACATTTTTTTAAAGTCAGACCTTATGTATTGTGACAAAATTGATTTTTCCAATTAAGGTTTTGTAAATTTTAGAATTTTATATTTCTCTGCAACATCACCAAATTATTTGGAATTTGAATTTATTCATAACAATAGACATTCCACAAAATGTTACGACTTAATTTTTGTTTTGAAATATATATAATATAGAACATCAGGACCACATTTTCAAATTCCATTTTGTTTTAAATAATTTGCGACAATAAAGTTCCTATTCTTCCTCATGTCTTAGGATTTAACCAGTCTAAATTTAACCGATTTTCTCATGGTTTTATTTAACAGGGCCACTACAAAGTCGTTTAGGCATTCAGCATTGCTTAATGAAGTTGTTTAGTCTTAAATATAATTAGTGTAGATAACACATTTTATACAAAAAAAAAAAAAAAAAAAAATTGTATCACTGTACCTGCCTGAGCTAAATTATTGACATAACTTTATTGTCGCTATTTTGTACATGTCAAATGATTAAATGACTTTTTTTAAGTTCTAATGATAGAAATGAGAAAAACTTAGATTTTGAAAATATTTTAAGTGACAGTGGGGCAAGCTTCCTCAATTGTAATTTGTACAAAGCAGATTTACAAAAAAATATATATAATTGTTTTAAAAGAAAATGTCAATTAACTTTCACTTTTGAAAGCACATTTACTCAGCACATTCTTTCAAAATGTTAACAAAAATTCTCCAATGAAATTTCTCCACTAGCTATATTAATTAAAAAAATATTGCATATCTTGGTAGGATGGATAATAATAAAGGTGATAACGGTTGTGTACTTTTCTTAACTGTTTAAGTTTAAATATGATAATTTTTTTATGACAACTCTAGGTTATATTCAATTATTCATAATTTGTTTGTTCATTTTTTTTATTATATTTCGTTTATTCAAAGAAAATAATTTATCAAATTACTTTATGTTGAAATGTGTTCCTAATAAGAATAAAATATAAAAATTTTTAAAAAAATAGAAACATTGTTATTAAAAATTTCAGTTGAAAACGAATTTGTGTGATATTGCTTTTCAGTATTATTGAAATACCAAAAGAAGGTGATGTTTAAATTCGTGGACGTAAGCTCAATTTGTAAATACGTTTGTACAGTTGAAAAAAAATATTTGAAAAAGAAAAAAAAACACAAAAACAAAAATTGAGATAAAGCAATCTTAAATACTTAAGTATATTGTAAATATAAAGTAGGTATATTTATTTCATTCTGTGAATTGTTTTAAGGACAATTGGTACACATCATTATTGTCTTATGTATAAAGGTAAGAGTAGTTTTCATAAAAATAAATATTTAAAAAAATGTAAAAAGTATATTGATTGATAAAATTCAAGTTCTTTTTATTCATAATTTGTTGACCTTTATTGAACTTTTGACAAAGGGAATGAACACAGCAAGGGTCAACAATAATCCAGTTGGCATTTCTCTTAAAAAATAATTATTTTGACTTTTTTAGGGTGCTTTAAGGGTAAGCTCACATGATAGTCAAGTCATATACTTTTAGACTTTTTGAAGAAAAGAAAAAATTAGCAGTCCATTTAGACGTGATAAAAAATATTGCAGCTTTAATAAAAAGATTCATAATAGGTGCAACCCACCTAAATTAGAAAGAAATTGGAATCGAGTTGAATTCGCTTATATGAACATGTTACTCATTCATTCCTATGCTCAGCATCATCTAAGGCAACAGCATGTTATGGTTCAACTTTTAGTCATTCAACTAAAGTATAACAAAATTTGTCATTAGAACTGTCAGTTCAAGAGTTGATCAACTTTTTAGTAGACTCTGATCCAGTTGAACGTTTTGTATTCAAGTCGAAATGTGGGAACATTTCAGTTGGCTGTTTCCTCTTCAACTTTTCACTGTTCTTTGATTATAAATTAAATTTTTAAAAAAACCCTCAAGTGGGTTTGAAGTGTAATGCTAAAATTGTATAAGCCTTTGGAATCACTGACTTATAATTGTATTGTATTTTTATATATGGCCAAGAGACGCGTCCTGTATAATTAGGTGTTGTCACTCAGACAGGGGGTAATGCAATAGCCGCCACACAGATACTAGAAGACTTCCATGTTAGTCTCTAAGACTCACAGTCTCTCAGTTGCATTCATACCATTGGCATATGCAATGAATGAACGTGCAGAAGTGGAGAAATTTCTGGCATGTACAATTAGGCTAGGCCCACAATTGTCTCACTTTTCTGATTTTGTACCAGTAATAATAATACTGGATAATGATAATTAATTAACCCCATGGCCTAATACTAATAATTTGATAAGTATAAAAATAAAGACTTTTTGTAAATGATTCTATTCATAGAATTAATACATCTATTATTTCCATAAAAATAAAGATGTGAAAGAAAATGTGTTGAGTTCACAGTTTGTTGAGTAAGGAAAAGATATATAAATTGCCAGACTTATTGCTCAATTGTAGAATAAAATTAAAAGATTATAAAAAGAATTTGATGGTTTCCAAACCAAAAATTTGATCAGTTTCTATCAAAAATAAAAATACTGATTCAAGTAGTCTCGATTGCAGCAAAAGTTGAATCATGAAAACGAGCCTTTAACAGCCAAGAAGTTGAAAAAGATTTGTATGGTACAAATATGCATAAACAGAAATTTTGTTTCATTCTAGTGTACATGTTACATACTTTTAGGAGTAATTCTAATCAAATTAGAAACAGGAGTAGAATTCAACTGAATCTACATAGATGCAGACGGTGGCGGCCTTCCTGCCTTGAACTTTTGAAGAAGCTTAACCAATAAAAACACCAATATTATTGTTCATAAGAAATTAAAATACAATTTTCAAATTGAAAAGCTTATTTATGAAGAATATAAATTATATTGTGTGTTAGATGCCATTAAATCAAGACTTACAAAGGGCCATGCAAAACTTAATTTTTAGATTTGGAGAATGTTTAAAAAGGTATGACTTCTTAATTAAATATTATTAAAATCTGTTAAAACAAAAATTCAAATATTTAAAGAATAGATTAATTTATTTGTTTTATGATAAATGCCTATACTATCTTGGAATCTTTATGATCTTAGATCTATACTATCTTAATTTAGATTAATGTTGAGTTTTTTAGATTTAAGATTAAACTTTGCAATCGTATACCAATTTGCAAAGACCTTGGCCATAAAACTTTTTAAACCAATGTTCATTCATATAATTTTAATTTAGTGTGAAGTCTATTCGTTTAAATAATATAAGTCATGATGTTTAAAGGCAAAGTTTGAACATTTTAAATTATTTCAAAGCAGGAGTGAACGAAGGTTGACCTACATGGCTTAGAAATGATAATAGACTTATGAATTATGAATTAAGAAAGAACAAGACACGAAAGGAAAATGAAGCAATGCATGAACTGCCCTTAAAAAAGGAAAAAATAAATCCTGATTCATAACTTGAGAAATGCTGAATTAAAAACCTTATAAATGACTTGTTTTTTAGAAATTATTTGTTAAAATTATTTTTAGTATTTTTGAACAAAGTACAAAAATTAAATCTAGCCATTGTATGTTGAATTTCAGCTTGTCTAAAATAATAAAATAGTACGCTTAACATGAGCCAATTTTGTCTTTAATTTAATTAAATACTTACAACATATAATATTTGTGCACACTTAAAGTTAAAAAATAAGGAATAAAACAATTTTCAATTGATATATGTGTAATTTTGTTTCAGCTTTTGCTGCATAACAAAAGTATTGGTTTTTTTTATCACATAATGTATAATTTGTTTTTGTTTTTATTAATTCTTCACTTGTGGAGATTCTTTTTGAAACTTCCTATAAGCAATGAAACTTGCCACAGTATCGATCGAACATTCGTGCTATTTATTCCAAGAATTTGAGCACATTCCAGTGTAAAATATTCTACATCTTCTATTTCAGCTTCAACCTGAAATATTTATTATTGGAGTTAGATTTTTATACGATGATAACTATGAGTGGGGGCGTCGGTGGCTGCAACAGTTTAGGCACTGACATGGTGCTCATCATTGTAAGATAAAGGTCCCAGGGTAAAATGCAGCAGTCCGCTGAATTTGAACCTGACATACTTTGGGCTTGTTTTTCTAAAACACCGACACCCGAGGGTTTTTATGTCTCTGCTGTGCAAATCCTCATACAAAAATAAATTTTAAAAAAATCAGTTCCATCACCTGTGGCCTTCTTTCACCAACTGTCCTTTCAGCGTTTTTCAATGATGTTGAAAGTATTTTGTTTGCTGTTTGCGATAGACGAGACACTTCTGAGTAAAACTCTTCCTGCAAGTCGTACAATTCAAGCGCAGGTGGACCCAGGTCTAAAAATCGTGGTGGGAACACCTAAACGAGAAATCTGTATTACTTATTTTTTGTGTAATTATTTTTAAAACACGATTCTTACTGCAGGCTCTAATTTAGGTACAGATTCTTCAAAAGAGGGAACTGCTAGTTTAAGATTGCTGTGAGGCACATCTAGCTCGTTGTAAGCATTGATTACACTTGCAACATGATCAAGCGAAACCCAATAGAAAGAATCAGTGTTAAACAAATTCATATAATCTGATGGGAGATCTTCTGTGGTTTCAATTAGGCAACCTCGAATTTTTTCAGATATGGCACAAGTATCTGCTACCACGGTGTATTCTGATACCTGCAAATAAGGTGTAAATCGTAAAAGTACTATTTAAAAAGACTTTTCAATGTATTATGATTTTGATATTAAAAGCAGATCTATTTATTATTGGTGTGATTTATGGAATATAAAAGCATTAACAGAAACCTCAGGGTCCTCAGTATCAATTGGATTCAACTCAAGATTTTCAGTCGTCAAATATGTCGTTATAACATTTAACAATTGACTGTTGTCCTCTTTTTCCAAGTATTTGTCAGCAAATACATAGCCTGAGCCTAGAACGCAAATCTTTCCTCCTAAGAAAAATCAAACAAAAACGTTATAAGAAAATGCGCATTCCATATAATTTCATACTTTACCAGATTTAACTTTAGAAGTGGTCGATAATGATGCAAGGGCACAAACAGGCCTGTTCAAAGGCCATGATGCTGGGCCTGATGAGAGTATTGGTACTGCAGGTTTTGCTGTATTCAACGTCGCACCATAAGGGTATACAAAACTAAGACACCTTTAAAATTAAATATATTTATTATCAAACTCATATGCAGAAAAGTGTCCTAAGATTATAATAAATTGGAATTGATTATAAATAATTTTCTTCCATCTACAGATAGTAGTTTCAATATACACATAATTTCTGCAAAGTTCTGTACTTCATGAACATAACGTAACTAGCTAAAAAGAAAAACTATTGGTATACTTACTGTACAAAATCTTTATTGACTTCTTTCCCAAGAAATTTAGCAATCCCTCTATTTAATACTCCATTAGGAATGAGACATTCTTTAGGATGAAAATATTTGTAATAATGTGTCCTGACGACAGAATCTAAAATTCACAATCTATGTGTGTAGATATATAATTTTGATGAAAAAATTTTTTTTACATACCACTATTAATCATAATTCCATATTCTTCAAGTAAGTAGTTGATGTTGGTTTCGAACTTCTTTTCACCACCTTCTCCTAGGGTTACTAAAACCGAGCCACCACCGTCCAGATAGCCTTTGAGTGTGTTGAACTCGTTCTCCGTGAAATTTTCCCTAGGGCTTGGTATGATAAAGACTGCTGCATATTTAAGGACGTCTGATGTTATCTCGTCTTTGTTACTGCACACAGAAGCAAAGAGTTTGTAGCTGGAAACTTATGTAACTTGATAAATGCAGACACGTACACTTCAACTTTCCAGTTCACCTTTAACTTCCTGTGTAGTCCTTTGTAGTTGTCATTGATTTTAAACAGCTCATTTTTCGACTGGTCAAACACAATGCTTTTCTCATAGTTATCTTGTAAAGGCGGCCCCTGGAATAGTTATCCATGTAAAAAATTGTAAATCTATCATTGTTGTTATGAGGATATATGAAAAATGACTATTTACTTCAATTGGAGGCATGTTGAATTATATTAGACAATAAAAGAAATAGATTGTTTGAAACTGAAGGCTACAAGAGTCGCTATGGCAACTACATAAAAACATACATTCCACTGCATCTATGAAGCAATAGAGCAATTTGAAGAAATTAGATGTGTTGAAATATTAATATTTCATTTCTAGCAGAACATTGATTAAAATTTAACAAGTTAAGGTAAATTTAGAACTTAATATTAGCTATTAGCTGCAAAACATTGCATAAAAATTGTCAGAATTTATTAAGAACCAAAAATAATTGCATTTATTAAGAAAGTACTTGCTTATTATATAAAATTTATTTATAAACACAGTAAGCACAAAAAAGTAGTTCTTTTTGCAATTGCACATTCATTTGCTAACACTTAAAGTCATAGTGATCAGATATTTATCCAAATCTGACCTCAGTGGTACGACGGTTCAAATTTTATTGTGCATATTTGTGTCAATTTGAAACAATTTTGATTACTGAGGAAAAGAAATGTAAATTAGGCAATTAGAACCTGAGATGAAAAACACAAGGGCCTAAAATTTTATCTGGATTTCAGTTAAGTTGCCAAGAACAAAGAACTAAACAATCCGATACAATTGAATTCTCATGAAATAATTTAACCTAAATACATTAAAATTTAAGTGTGGTAAATATATTTTGCCCATCATTGTATTCATTAAGTCATTGTATAAATTAAACATCCCAGGCAAAAACACCAAATAGACAGATTTGGGGAAAATTAATGAAATGAATGAAAAAAAAGTTGTACAGAAAACTGATGACAGATATGTATTTTATGTTCATACTAGTATGCTCCCATTGATGTTAAATGTTTTCAAAGTTCAAATATTTGTACAAATAAACGCTGCTTTTTACAGAAACTAACTGTGAAATGTATGCACTGTTTCTAATTATCATCAACTTATTTAGGATAATTATTTGTTTTGTATATTCTAAGTTATACAATTTTTTGTGTGACTAAGATTTTTCTATCCTATTTTGTATATTCATGGCCCAATTCACCCTGAACTATATGCTTTATCTAGAGATTTCAGTTGTTTTGATTTTTGTTTATACTCCATTCAAGATAAGACTCATTTTTTTCTTTATTAGAAGTTTCTTTCTTAGTGTTTACCTTAAGAGTCTTTCACCTCTTTTTATTGAAGTGGTATGCTCAATTTTGTACATATGTATATGTTGTATATACATGTGTAAATTTGAGCTTATAGAAATCAAGTATAAGGGAAACATATATAATTATCCTTTTTAATATTGTTTATTCCTTTTTATATTTTTGCTATTTTGAATTGCATAACAATTTTGAACAACACGACAATTCATTGAAAATAAAAAGACCAATTTTTTATATTCTGTAACATTTAACATGTCAATTCTTTTTATTAATAAAAAACATCTTGCCAACGTTTGAAATTAAAATCAAACAAATTTAATGCAATGTAATTATAATTTTAAATTAATCCTTTGTGTTTTAGGTTAATTAACATTCACAAATCAGGTTTATTTTTATGCTAGCTTTGAGAATAATATATCTTTTGGGATCTAGATCAATAATGAATTCAAAGTTAAATTATATCATCAGTTCGTCTTATAAATGATGACGATTTTTTCCTCTTTATTTTATAAACTTCTCTGGTGTATTTAACGGTTACGTCCCGTAAAATTGAGTTCCGTCTGTGTCTACCTCGAATCTCGATTAATCGATAAACGTAACACGTTGAAGTTCCCTTCCCCACTAACGAAATACTGGAACTTTCACTACTACTACCTTATGGTTGTACCGTAACTTTGTTTTTCTCATTTCCTTTTTTACCAGGAACAGGACGTCGTGGGTCGAAATCAAGAGCTTATTTCGAACCAGGAGTCATTCTACTGTCCACTAAACTGTACTACGATGGCCTCTGAGTAAGATCCAAACCGTTCCATTGACGTTAAATGTTTGTATGGCTCTGTAAATATTGTTTTTTTCTCCAGCGCAAAAGTTACGTTTAAAATCACACTGACATCGGACCCGAAACTTCCGTTCAAAGTGTGAGTATATTAGCCAAATTCCTAGTATATTAATATAATACTAATATTGAATAATTGTGTTGTTGTGTCAAAAAATATCGACATATGTGTGCTTTTATTGAAAGGAATATAATTTATTTATACTGTCATTTTAAAAAACCAGCACTTACACAAAACTTGAACCTAAAGAGATTACTTTTTCCATATTAGTTTTGTTTTTATTTGCATATGAAAGATACATTTTAGTTGATATTGATTGATTTGAAATGCTGTGTATATTCGAACAAGTGGTTCATGAGATTGATAAATTTGGCATTAGAACAATGTATAGTCATTCTTCAAGATTTTTGTATTTCTTGCATTGAATTTCTCTTAAAAACTTAAAAATAAAAACTTAATATCTCTGTTATACAAATGGCTTTGATAGTGGGTACTCCCTTGCCTTAAGGTTTTGAATTGTATCGGAAGAGGCAGCTGCTTGTCTGACAAAATCAACAGGTTGTCTTTGGTTTTTCAATACGGAACTATTTGATGATTATCGATTTTATGTCTGACATCATAATTGTGCATCCTTCAATTGAGTTAAAAACAGTACTGAATGCTGCTCCAAAAAGGAGGTATGTCAAATGTTTCTTGATGGAGGACATTTTTCTCATTTCAATTTTTTTGTAAAATAATTAGGTTTTTAATTAGGTTAATTTGTTTTAAAGTAATTTTAATAAAGTGCTCTGTCCTCCTTATAGCCATGAGTGTTGGGTATTCTCATCAATATGTTGTTTTAATTTGATTTAAGATTTTATCTTCCACCCAGGATCTTCTACTATAAATCAAACACTTCTTATTCAAATCTTTTTTCCTTATTATTGGATATACAGAGATTTGGCCAATTCATGGACAACAATCCATATGTATAATACTGCAATTTTCTCTCCTAAGTTGAATTCTGTATAAGGGACCTTCAACGTCCAAGATCGTGCTTATTTAACTTTATTAAATAGTGCACAAAATGGAAAATAGAACTGACTTAAAACACACCCTCGCTGTACATTATCAATTGAATTAATTTATGTTAGGTACCTACATTATATCTAAAAAACAGAAGCCTCAGTATACCAACGCATGTCTTAACAAAATTAATAAAACTGCTTCAACCACTCTGGATATGCAGAGAAGAGCTGTTGGGTTATCCAAGTCTCCATGATCCAGCACTTTCCAATCAAAAGTGCTAATCGAATTTGTAGTAACTTATCACTTTGTTTAGCTATGAATAAATAAATTATTTTAAAAATTTTAAGTCCTCTGAGATTATTCTTAATCTTTTAAGTGAAAGAGGCTGCGCCCAGTATTTTCTCCATACTAGCTGTAGGGAGAGTTGCCAGCGATTTGAGTTCTTTTGGTTTGATGATTAATTTAATTTGTCTGTTGGCACCATAAATGAAGTCGGTATATTTAGAGCAGGATTTTGAATGACAGAACTAAGTTTTACTCATGATCCTTCTTTAAAATTTATGGTGTGAGGATGTTTTTTGTTCTGCTTATATGCTCTCTGAATTTACCAGTTCGATGGTTGTATAAAAAAAAAAAAAAAAAAAATTTGCTTCATTTAGGCAATTATAATCAATTTTAACTTCTAATGTGTTGATTTTGAAAATTAGTGTTTACAATAAAAAGAAAATAATTGCAATGTACGGTTTCAGGTGATATTTAAGGATCTCAGTTGTGAAGAATGGGAAAGAAACATGGATTTATAAAGCCGATTTTGTTGGATACTAATGTTGAATAGGCAGAAAATGGTAGTGTTTAAATGTCTTCAAATTCAGAGGCATCGGTCGAAGAAATTTTCGAATTTATAAAGTCAATAATCGTTTTTATACAGTTGGCGTCAGTTGAGAGTTTGACAGCAGATGAGATAGATACACTTTTCAATCAGGGGTTTTACATTGAGACAATTTATACACGTTTAAAACTCCAAGGTCAGGTGGAGCATTTTAATGAGTCAATTTCCAATTATTTCTCATTAAATAACATCACATTACCGCTGCACATTAATTTGGAAATCTTATGTGACTTCATTTTGGCTAAATTTTTGATACCATCAGTTCCTAATGATTTAACGAGAAGTGCCATTCGAACATATTTAAAACTCTGCAGTAAAGAAAGGTTTAATCAAGCTATTCAACACCTTTCCGAATTGAGACCTTTATTTTTATCAGTGTCGAGCTTGTATCATCGGTCATTTAAAGATGGTGATATTGAGAGTGCAATTTTTATAAAATCATGGACAAAAATTATTGAATCTCGTTCAGAAGGCAGAAAAGAAGTTGAGTCGATAATGACTCAAATGATCAAAGAACTTCAATGTTCAGAAACAATTTTAAGCATTTTGTCGAAGAGCAATGCCATCATTCAGGAGTCTTTAATCAAACAATTAAATTCAGTGTTTGACCATGAAAATGGACTGCCTATTTGGGGTAATTTGATTTTTTCAAATCAGCTAGCTAACGCTTGCAATGCTTATCCTGAAAGTACAATTTTCGTTTTTAAAATATTAGGATTGTTTAGTTTAAATCAAATCAAAAATACAAACATTGCCCAATCCAAAACTCGCATTTATGAAATCGTAAAAGAGTTATATGCAATTAAAAACCTCAAATGTTTAGTTTTAGAACAAATTATGCGTAACGTTAATAAATTTGATTCAGAATTTTGGTCCTTTGTTTATAAAAAAGTTAGATCTGATAGTTGAAGCTTTTTTTGAATAATGTATTATTTATTTCTTTGCTTGTACACTATGTGAATATATTTTTTAAAATGAAGAATTTTATTTAATTCTAGACCATTTTTTATTAATAATAAAAATATAGCCCTAATTTATTTATTCCATTGAATTAATTAAATGCTAAGTTGATTGACAAATTTTACTCAAAAGATTTTTATCTTTATTTATTATGGATAATTTCCTTAAGATAAGCATTACATACAAAAAATAATCATTGTATATCCAATTTCAAAACATTACTAATTTTTATTATTTGGAGATGGTGAGATGCAGTCCGGCATGACGTATGTTTAGAAAAACCTATTCTTTGTCATGCCAATGTTTCGATCTTTATTGATCTAAAGATCGAAACGTTGGTACGATGAAGAAAGTCTTTCTGAACCTACGTCACATCAGACCACATCTTACAACATTATTTTTTCCTAAATTAATATATACTTATAAAAGTAGTTATTATAGAGCTTCAAAAGTCAAAAAAGATTGTTCCCTTTACAAACTTTCTGTATTCAATACATTCAGAGGCTTTTCCAAGTGCAAGCTGTTTAATGTAAATGTAATCTTGCAAATAAAAACAAAATTTATCCATAAAATTGCAATTGGACAATTTTATGGCAGTGTGTTAACGATAGAAGCTAGGCAGTCCCAGGTATAAAGGAAGGCATTTGTATCAGTAGATCATTGCCATTTGTATTTCAATGGGAATTTTAATTGGTTTTTAGACTAAGCGTACCTGAAAATACTCCTTTTACGGCTGTCGTTAAGTTTGCAGCTGAGGAGTTCAATGTACCACCATCAACATCGGCTATAATTACCAATGAAGGAATTGGAATCAATCCTTCTCAAAATGCAGGTAAAAACCTTTTTCTGAATACCATCCAATATTTATTTATTATTTACTTAATTGAAACCATTTTTGTTTTTAGGTTCAATATTTATGAAGCACGGATCAGAACTCAGATTAATACCAAGGGATAAAGTTGGATTTAGTTGTTAAAATTTTTACCGTTATTTTGTTAAATTGCATTTTTTTTGTCTTAAATCGAATGCCCGATTCATTGTGATATGTTGTACCCATTCAACAAAAATTAAAAGAGTATAAATATATTTCATGATAAATAAACAATATACACAATAATTTTTTTTTTGTAAGTCTTATTACATATTTATATTACAATAATTTAATTTTGAAAATCAAGTTGAAGAGTATGCCTTGTATATGTGACCTTTTGCCCTTTTATGCCTCACAGTACAGAAAAGCAACATCGCTGATATCAGACCAAAAAGCTGGAAAACGAATTAAAATTATTTACCATTTCTGCATACTATGTAATTATATATAAGAGGTTTGTTTTACTTGGAAAAACGAGATTATGAGGCCAACAACTCCGACGACGTGAAGCTGTTTGACAAACCACATCAATACTTTTTCAGAACAGCCTTTGGTGTACCAGTGGTCCTGCCCTCCGGGTTTGCCGCACCCTGTAAATAAACGTATTGCACAATCTGGTAAAATTTTCAAATTTAATGATAATTTTCCACAAGAATTTAACCAAGAATTCAGACTGAATTATGCATAAAATATTAATTTTTATAATTATGTATGTATTATACTTTTACCTATTAAATGACTTAATTCACTTTCTTACCAGCTTTCTTAAATGCTGGAAGGCAACAGGAATCTGGGACCCTTCGT
Organism: Cimex hemipterus; assembly: GCA_039619505.1. Lineage (NCBI taxonomy): Eukaryota > Metazoa > Arthropoda > Insecta > Hemiptera > Cimicidae > Cimex > Cimex hemipterus. The sequence continues at coordinate 21,381,556 of CM077104.1, read as the reverse complement.
ACATTAGGCCATGCATCTATTGAATACCAGTCTTCGTATGACTTGATACCACAGCAATGAAACTAGAAAAAGAACAAAATCAGTAACAGAACAAAAAGTACGAAAACAATAAAATATGAATTAGTAATCACTTTGGTATGCGTCTCGTTCCAAATCATGTCCAAGCCGTTGTCCGAAGAGTTTCTATAATGTTTCTTTATTCCATCTAACAGTTCATCTTTGAGAAAATCATTAAGACTTTCTCGATAGACAAATGCGAGTGTAGCAAGGACAAATTCGAGTAGAAACATGAATATGACCAAACTAAAATACTAGAAAATAAAGCATTGTTATTTTTTTCATATTAACTATTTAAAGAGAATATAATTTACTGCAACAGTGTTATATTTCTTGAATAATAAATTGGTGCTTTGGGCTTACTTCCCAGACTAGAATGATCAGGTATGATCAAACTGAACTAAATTAACTTTTTAAAAAAAGGGTCTCACTGTTATAAGCATGCATCGACTCTGGAACCAGCTTCCACAGCAAGCGAAGAATGTAACAAGTACAGTGATAAAGCCGATAGTCACAAATATAAAATCAGCGCTGAAGAAAGAGTATTGAGGCACGAGACTGGCGTAGCCTTCATGATTTAATCTGAGCCAAATGCCAACTCCTAAAATGCCGCAGCCCGAAAGCTAAAAAAGAAATATTACGTATTTATTTACCCTCACCAGACTTCCTAAAATGGTGGCCGTGACTGTCATAATAAACTAAAGAAATGAATGTATATAATTGTGTAATGTTCCTTCTGTTAACAAAGACTTTTATTATAATTTTTAATTAAATGATAAATTACTAAAAAATTAAATTCTTCCATGGTTTTCAGATTTAAATGGTTGGTGGAGAAAGGAAAAGAAAGTATTCTGTGTCATAAAAATCTTTGATTTTAAACTGTTGTTTTAGACGTTCAAACTCATGGCCCAAGGCAACAAAAAAGGTTTTAAATTAACTAACAAGGGCATAGATAGAAATTTACTTCTGGAAAGAAAGATTTTACTTCACAGAAGTTTCTTTTTTCGGCTAACCAAAACTCGAAAAAATTAAGTTAATCATTAATGAAAACCAAAAAGGTATTATGATGTTAGATTCACATTTTGATACTAAAGTGGTTCTTATTTTGACCTTTCTAAGCAAAATATCTTATGTTTATATACAAATTTTTAAGATTTCACCTTTATTAGATTAAATTATTTACAAAATATGTTGGTAGTCCAATCAAATAAAAATTAGATTAAGAATTATGTGCATGCTATAGTTTCTAGTTGAACGTATGGGCTAACGAATTTGAGCTTTAATTAATATTAATCTTGGAGCAGAAAAACTGCAGTTAATTGTCTGAGAAGATATGGAATGGAAATACAATTTGGGGGCTTTTCATATTTCTTACTTCACTCTTCTAACTTTTCTTCTCTGCTGGCAGCACTCTCTGGGCGAAAACCTCATGGATATGCTGTCAATATTTATTCTTGATAAAAATTCACATTAGAGATTTAAATTTTACATCACAAAATTTTATCTCTATTGCGAAGTTTTGGCTCAAATATAAACCACACATTTTTTTAAAAATTAATTAATTTATTTATTTTAAGTCATATAAACTCTCAGCGTGCCGGTGTTTTTGCAAAAAAACCATTCGTAAGAATGTCGGGTTTGAATGCAGGGCTGCTTGATTCGAACCCGGGACCTTTACCTTACAGTGATGAACGTCGTGGCGAAGACGGAACCTTGCGGCCACCGACGCCCCCATTTTATGTAGTTCACCTTTTTTAAATAGTTTGTACATTTTTTAAATGAATCAAACAAAGATTTAAATCAAAACGTTCTCAAAATTGTGCAAAATTCAATCATAATTGTAATTTTTATTATGCACAAATGGTCAAATATGTTAAATCCGCACTATTATCACATTTTCTTGATATATCAACCTTTAAAAATATCTATTCACAAAAAAATTTTGTTAATCATTATATATTTAGAAGTCATAATTGACCTATTTAATTATTGCAATTAATTATAATTTTTATCGAAAGTTTAGGTTGAGAAGTTAGCATCATGAGCCAGATTCGAACCTACAATCAATAATAATATAGTGTATCTATTATAATGATTTAGAGTAAGAACACATTTAATATTTAATGTATATTTTCGAATATTTTTATATTAGAAAGTACTAACCATAAATTTTACATAGTTCTTCACTTTAACCCTTTCAGGCAAGGCTCTGAGCAAGGCTGTTGGTGATTCAAT
>CM077104.1:21316722-21374264 GCA_039619505.1 Cimex hemipterus | reverse complement strand
CCCTCACCCCCTCTCTCTTTCTCTCTCTCTCTCTCACTCGCTCACTCACTCAATCTTTCTCTCTCCTCTCTCTCTTTTTATTTTTTATCCCCATTGACATCTCGATATTTAAAAAATAATGATGACAATTTCAAATTTGAATCCCGCCCCAAATCCATAATTGGATTGTCGTAAGATCTTTCCTGGCTAAATTTGAACGTTCCGAGTCATTGAACCCTCGTGTTTTCCTTTGCCGAACGGAAATCAAGTGGAGTTGGAGTGGTGGCGATGAGGAATATGCTGTGTGTCCTAAATAGGTCGAGACTATGCTTTCTCCGACTGTGTGTATGTGCTCCTTAGGAGAAAGGAATCGAACTTGGTTCACCCAAGTAAACCTTGGCTTAACTCTTGAGAAAACCACAGCTATGGAATAAGAGAAAATTAAACGTTATTGTGGACTTTCGAAAAAAAGTACCCTACTATGGCAATACTGACTGCCGACTTTTAACTTTACAATGTTTAATCATTTTCAACTGGCATTTATCTGATGTAGACCAAATAAATAAAACACCCTTTATTTATTTTTTAATATATTTTTAATCATTAATTGTTTATTAATGTTTTTAAGGTTTCCCCCTTTTACATTTGCTATAAAGACTTTTTCCGATTGTTTTTTTCATCGATTGCCGATCAATGACGACTGAAAATTCAGTGAAAAAACAAACAATTTGAAATGCATACTTGGGCGGTTTTTATTGTTGTATTTATGTCACGCCTAAACAACGCTGATGGCGCGTATTTAATACGGTTTAATTTAAACTTCCTTTTAAGAGATAAGAAATATAATCAAACAAAAATTTTCTACGACAATTTCAACTTTGCGAGAAAAATTGACGTTTTTGTACGAAGAAAGCAGAATAAAGTCTGTTTTTGAGTGATGATATTAACATTGCATATACACTACTGGTACTAATGTTCGAAAATAAAACTACGAACGTCTGTTTGCACTATGTAATCTCTACCATTAAAAATGTATGAATCTAACACAACATGGCACTCACAACTTGACACATGTCATTACGTTTCATAAAGACTATAAGTTAACAAACAACAGTAAGACACTAATAAGAACAGCAAATCATGCAAATTGCCCGATTTCAGGCTAATTTGCTAGATTCTGTTGGCTTTCGTTAACACATCTCCAGTTCTACTTGTAGGAAATAATATTTCTTTCAAAAATAGCTTGTGAAATTATCGAACGTCTGATATTGTTCTAGTGAGATGACACGAAATATGTTAGACAGACAATGGGCAGTTTAGAAGTTGGGGGGACTACCGTTATTGAAGCGAGACTGACCTTTATCAAGGCAACGGTAACACTAGTCAAAAGCTAGACCGCTAGTTCCTTCGGGGCTACACAGGCAAATTCTTCTACACATATCTCTTTAAAAGTTTTCCTATTGCGTTTCTAATTTAGAAATGGTTTGATCGATTAAAAAAAAAAATCGTGATTGACAACAAAATAAAAACTAAAGACACTTTTAGACTGTTAACCAACCGTGGACGCGGGCGCTACCCGTAACAAGCTATTCTTACGAAACCTTGGGAATTAAAAAAAATAAAGAATATAAAATAAAGGAAAATTATATCAAGGAGTAAACCCTGACAAAGATTCTTGGGAATTAATTTTAATACGGGTTACCTTCCCGTGAGAAAATTGGCCGATTTTTCCGACCCTGTGTGTATATTCAAAGTGGATTTACTCGTTAAATTGTTCGGCTTGGAATGTTTGACTTTAGAAATCGAAAAAAACGAGGTGATAAATGTTTGAATATTTATGTTTGAACAGTAGTGTCCCTGAATAATAATAACACCTTGGTGAAAATTGCACCACGTTGTCTTCTTCTTCGTCAAGCATAACTATTTATTTTCTTTACTATAAAGCTGTAAAATTGGTCAACGTTTTCGTAATTAGCTCCGTTGTCTTCCACATCAGCCAGCACGTAATTTCTTAAATACCTTGTTTTATTAAATATTTAAGACAACAAATTATGGATCGTGGTGACCGAGTGTTTAGTGTACGACTTCTATTTGCCACACTAGTGGTTCTGGATTTGAATTCAGGTTCACTCCATGGAATTGTAATTGAGAATAATATGAAAAAAATTATAACAATTGTTTGGCCCCTTCTTTGGCGACGTTTAAGCTCTCCTGTATGACAGAAATTACTAATGGACTGAATTTCCAAAAAGTTACATTCATAATTTAAACTCTCTACCTACTTACTTTCCCTAATCAAGATTATTTACTCGTACTAATTTCAATTATTTAACGGGATTATTTTCCTTAGAATATTTTTCCCCTTTCGGTTATTTAAAATAAAAATTTTTCATATATTACTTAAATTTTATGGAAATTAAATTAAATTATGAAAAATTCTAGAAACCCATTGTTAACTCAAAGGAAAAAAGAAGAGTATCAGTCCTTCATGGATCTACACTAGGGCCATTCGTATCAGCATATACATGTACGGTAGGTATATTCGCTAGTTGATGATGTTTTTGTGAAAACAAGTTTTAGCATATAATAAGTTTGTGGGATTTTGAGAAAATATAAATTGAAAATAACGCCTAGGGGTGGGCGATATAATCTATCAACCACTTTTATCGATACTTTATTCCCGATATATCGCTCTTTTGATATATATCGAGAACGATGTTCCGATATGTCAATGGATTCTTTTGATATATCATTCGATATATATTTTTCACATATTCATTTTACTGTGACTATTTCGACTGCCATTCCAACGTCATAAAAACGTGACCGCAATATCTTAAAGCAGTTAAATGTTGGTGCACCCGATTCAAGTTCTCAGTCAGATCTCAAGGAATCTCCTGGATGGATCCCATGGGCCCACCATAAATCCTTTGCCTATGCTTCAAAATAAAGAAAATAAGGGAAAATACAAAGAACTAACACAATATTTATATGTGCAAAGTTACCCCAATCTGCATCAAGATCCTCTGACCTGGCAAGAGAGGAAGCGTTTGTACCCAAATTTGTACAAATTTTCAGAAAGACTGGCAACAATTCCGTCAACTTCAGTACTAAGGAAAGGATTTTTCAAAGGATGGAGCTAATTATTGTCAACTTCTACCAAAAATGCTTTTAAAATGTTTAATTTTGCCAGTACTACCTAAAAATGTTTTAATGCATTACAGTAGTCTTGCCGCAAGTGTATTTCTTTTTTTATGTTATTACATTTTTAAATAAAAAAGGCTTTTCCTCATCTTTTTCATTGTGTAAAAGATTTAGAACAAAAATTGTGAATACATCGAGGGAATCTCGATGTATCTACGATATTTTTTGATTTATTTAAATATATCGCCCTTCCATAGTAACGCCTAACCAGAAGTTCTAACTTATGTTAATGGTTCGTACTGGTCAAAATGTCAAACACGTGTCAATAGTCTGATGGTGATTAGCATAAACAACAGTTTCAATGAAGTGCAGAATATCCAGAGGGGGAAGTTTAAAGACCACCACACCTCAATCCATAATGACCTAAGCCATTCAACAGGTAGAAAATGTAAAGAATTTATAATAACAATTTTAAAATAAAGTCTTTGGAATTATAATAAAGATAATACTGGTTTATATGAGACGAAGAACTGTAAGATATCCACACGTTCAAGTTACTACAAACAGTACAAGGTATAACCAACTATAACCAATAGTTTCGATCATGTTTAAAATTTAAATTTCCTAAGCACAATGTATGTTTAGTGTTAAAACATCTGCAATATGATTATTGATAACTGATCAATATACCTAGGCTTGTAGAACATGTTACAAATTTCAATACGGTCATAGGGTTCGTTGCATAGCACCAGACCTGGGTGTGCTGCGCGATATCATCCATGATGGACTACAGCTTTATGACCGGAAGTCTCGATCGAAGAGAAAGTAGTATACGACTGCTAGAGGTGATCGCTTTATTACCCTAACCTCAGGTTCTCTACTACTGGAGAACCATCGAGCAGAATTGGAATTCTTCGCAAATCCACATCAAGCTTGGACATTGGAGCAGGGCTGTTTAGACGAGTGCCGTTTTGGTTTGTGGCAATCAGATGACCGTGTGTGACGCTTTGCTTCATGTGCTTATTTACTCGATACCTAGGAGACGTAGACCCTCCGTGAGGCCAGAGGAGGTAACACGCGTTATTATGAGAATAATTTGGTAATAATTTTGTTGAATTTTCCTCAAACCTCATAGTTAAATATTTTTCAAAGAACTTCTGATCTCGTTTAATTTGGTTTGACAGTACGTTTTATTAATATAACAATTAAAATATATATTGTTTCAAATAAACAACAAAATGCGAGTCTCGGTTTTTATTTTTTGGAGTATTTATGAATGTACGATGCTTCTCTCTAAAATGTTTGCCCATATGGAGACTCGCTGTGACGGAGATATATTACCAGCGATATACTAGTACTGTCCAACTGTCCTTGGATTTTTTAAAAATGCAACGCCATTTCTCAGTGACATACAATCGATTAAGAAGAAGAATATATTTCTTATTATATGTACATTTTTACATAGTATACAATATTACAGTTTTATTACTTTTTCACTTTTTTTTCCAAAACCGTTTATAAACTAACAAATGTAATAACCTCGGGAGGGAGGAGGGAGGGAGAGGGAGAGAGAGAGAGAGAGAGAGAGAGAGGGAGAGAGAGAGATTCAATGAAACTATTCCAATCCGTTTTCCCTCCATGAAGCGCTGGGGCATATCTGCTGAAGTTTTGGATTTGTATGAAGCTGAAAGAAGATTTAATTGCGATCTGAGCTTAAAAGAAGGGGAGCATATTTGGGCCAATTATGTTGAAGTTCATGTCAGATTCAGGTCCAATAGGCTAGGACGTGTCGGGTTTTGTGGATAACAAGTGAAACTCTGTGGCCCCATATGAATGGGATTTAAGTGAGAAATCGTACAATGTTTCACCTGCTTTATTACTACAGGGCCATGCCTTATAATGCATAATTTCTGTTTCTTTACATTTCGTCAAAATAGAAGTCGAAAGTGGGCCGGTAAGAAAACCTGCGTCGGGTCGGTTTTATGATCGATATTCGTGACTTTGACCAAAATGAGACAGAACCGATTGCCATAATAGTAATAGCACTCTACATGAGCAACTTATCCTTGAAGCAACTGAATCCTAGACATTCACAGATAAAAGTCAAACGTAACTTACATTCATATTCAACAACAAAAAAACTTTCTTAAAAAATGAATATTAATTTTAACATCTTTCTAAAAATAAATTCTCAGATCTAACTCCACCAACCGGATTGAAGACACAAGGTCAGTTCAGAAAGCATAAGCTATGTCAACTCTTAAAATCTGAACTGATCCAGCTCTCATACCGGTATTTATGCAAAGTGGGTCAAAAACACCACTGGATGAGAGATAAATACAGTAGAAAAGGAGAATGCCACAAGAAAGTGTTTACTTGGATCGTCGACCTGGTACAGGACAACTATATTTACTCTGACTTAAGAACGTTACGATAAAACTATTTTTCTTCCTGTATCCTAAGATAATTGTTGACCTATGGTTTAAAGTATATTGAACGTAGAGCTTACTTAAGGATCGATAATTCCTATGCAGGTATTCTACCATGATAACTGCTTAAACATCAAAATAAATACAATATAAAAAAAAACCTGAAACCTAAATGCATAAACGGATAATGAGTCCTTTACATTTTGATTTGAATAAATGAAGACCATGAGATACGTGATGTTTCGTAAATTGTTAGCTAGGTACTGTTAGATTACAAACGATGGGGCAATTCCTGTTTTTATTAGACCTGAATTTATTAGACCATAAAAAATGAATAAAAAATGCAACAACAGTGTTTGGCTAAAGCATACGTTGTTTTTATTTTCGTTAATAGCCCTCTAGAGGGAAACATCTTATTTTTTTCAGTTTATTGTTTCCCGATAGTAAAACAAACATCGTAAAATTTAACAAACGGTCTGTAAAGGGCCGGAGATAGTGTATAAGAGGTAAAATGTTCCGAAATCGTTCTTCGGTTATTTTTGCCTTTCAACTCTAAATATGTGGCAATATTGCATTTCTTTAACATTATAACGAGACGATTTTAAAATATCCGAAATGTCCTTTGGGATGGTCGGGTAGTTTTGACTCGAATAGATCATTTTTTTGAAGATATACAACGTTAAATATAATAAATTATGTGTTCTCCGATTTTGTTCAATGTGAAAATGTATTATTGTCATATGCAAGACGCATATCGTTGAAGGTCTTTAATATCACAGCCTAGAAAGTTTGCTTCCCAAGCCAAATTTGTATTTTTAGAATTCGGTGCGTTCAACTTGCGACTCTTTATTGATAATAGTGTTCGAATTGCCAGAAATATTAGTGTTTACGGATGTAAACTGAGGCCTATGTTTACCAATGCCCGATGCTACAATTAACGATAATCGATTGGATTAAAAAAGACAGGATCTCACAATCGGCGATCTATCAGCGTCAAATCATCTTAACGGTTCACTTTTATAAATTTTATTTAATAGTCGTCTAGGTTAATAATCCTGAACCGTTTTACAACTATTTCTTTAAACATGCACAGTAATACAAAAATAAAATGAAAACATTCAAGGTTCTATTCAATAGACAAGGTTTAATTCAATAATTTAATCCAACAAAAGAAAATGTATATAATAGGCTTCTTATAATCCAAAAGACGGAAGAGGATATGCAGGATTGATATTTGGATTCAAGACCATTGTTCTTGGAAATCATAAATATTTATGGCAACAGACATATCTGTGTAATTTTTATTTTTGAACGTGCAAAGTCGGAAAAACGGCTGTTTTAATAGCCGGCTAAAGATTCAAAATGAGAGGATGATAACGCCCGACTCGTATAATCCCAAAGTCACGACAATTCGGAATTACCTTGAGATAAAGAACGAATGGCTAAGAGTTATTGAGCGTGTAATGGCCATAAATCGGATCCCGCCACGAGAGGCGTTCAGGGTCTTGTGTGGATTTTATTTTAGAATTTTGAAGGGATTTCGGCCGGCAGGGTTAACAGAATAAGCCTTTCTTGCTTTCAAGTTCAAGAACTTCGCCATATGGCCTGGCTGGCGTCCTAATCTCAAGTGTACCAGAGATACACCCGTGGGACAAAGATTTTAATAAACAATCTTTGGAAAGTTGTGGAACTGGCCAGATTACTCAGGAGTATCTGTAATATTTACTACTTCTAATAGTTTTTATTCTTTAATATATGTACAAAATTTACAATTCGAAATTATTAATTAATTATAAAATAAGAAAGACGTTCCTTCTGGTTTAAACCCGTCTGAGGGTATCTAATCCTATCTTAATATCATATAGAGGGTATCGCTAAGATTTTTATCGCTAAATTAAAGAATATTTTATTCAAACATCATCCGACAACAAAACAAAAACAATCATGATTTAACTCTTAGTGTAAAATTTACTAGTCCGTGTTAAGGTCTTCTGAATAGTTTAAATAAACTGTTAAATTAATTAGTTAAATTTAATTGAACTAATTAAACACAAAAATTTTAAAGAATATAGCAGCGATTTGATTTTTCTAAAATTCACCCCTACCCATTACATCAACTTTCTATGAATAAAAAAAACTAATTCGAAATCGCCGTCCCAATGATTTCATCCGAAATTAAAAAACGTTTTATCAATTTTCAGGAATGTTATCAGTTGTTAAACTAAATTTTTATGAATGAGCCATTGTTTTGAGACTGTTATAAATTAAAAAAAGCCAATTCACAAATGTTCTTAGTTTCTTGTGACTTCTTAGCAAAACAATGGGACTTTATTTTTAAATGAATAATTGAATACATGTGGCCCACGCAAATATATCAAAACAGGAGCTGGTCTGCTTTTTTGAATACAGATCTCGTCAAAAATCAGCCTCTTGTTTATTCTAGGATAAACAATTTGGCAAACAAGTCAAAAAAATCGTACATAAAAACAATGTACCAAATGGTACGTTAAGAAATCATTGATATTTGCTGATTAACAACGTTTGAATTCAGAATAACAACACATAAAACATAGAAATTTTGAATGATGAGGTGAGTGTGGAGTTCAATCCTTAACCGTTTTTTTAAAAGATTACACCTAAAACACCTAACTGAAATTCATATGAAAAATATATATACACATTTTTGTTAAAAGAACCACAGACGTGTAAAAAAATTGTTAACCAACCTTAGATCAAATCTTCTCTTTGTTACTACAAAAGAAAAACTATATTTAAATAAAACATGTCTGAAATAAAGTTGAGAGAAGATACTCATGGCCGAATTGGAAATAATGGACCGGAAGGACAAATGGATAATTAAAAGACCACAAAACGACTCAAAAAAAAGGCCAGTACATTTGCATGTAAATTACATCAAACTTTATTTTCCCAGGCAATAAATTTCAATAAATTCTTCCTTCTCGAATCGATTTTCGGGAAAATATTTTAACAGTAGAATTACATGAACAAAACAACCCTTTCTCAAAAAGTATAAACAAATCCTTTGAAATTATTTAGATCGTTTTGTCCGTGAAAATGCAAACAGGATTGTTACAACACCATATGTAGATAAAAAATATTAGTTTGGGATAGTGGAAAAATTTTGTTTTATTTTTGACTTGACCTTATATTTAAATGTAATAGGTAAGTTCGTAAAAATTGTTATAATAATTGATCTGTCGATGCAGGTACTTTCACTGGTCACAGTGTTTGCTACTTATTATATGTAGTATGTATAATTTTGTTTTGTTATCTTTCTACATATCGATTTATCTTTGAGTATGTTGTATTTGGCTACATATATGGTTCTTGTTATTATCTTTCTTTTCATAGACAAAATACGTTGTTTAAATAGATTTTGTACATTCAATTTTACATATTTTTCCCTGTATGATTTTCTAGCGATCTCTCATTCCAGCCACATTGTAAATCAGTTTTTTTTAAATGATCATTTTAAGATAATATTTGTTGCATTATACGTTAACCATGAAGATAATGTCTGTAAAATATTATTGCGTCTCGAGAATAAATGACGAGATTCAGTACACGTCTCATGCAGTTACGTAATCATTTAAAAATCATAATAACTTATAAATATATTATGATGGAAAAGATTCCAGTCGGTTTTTGAGTCGGTAAAGGTTTTCTAGTCCAGAAGTAAGACGTCTAGGGCTGAATTGAAATTATGTGAAAGTCGAATTACTCGAAAGTGGTCGGATGCTAATGAAAACAGCTAATTTCAATTTCCCTTGACGTCCGTGCGGTGTCACGTTTAGAAAATCCTTGTCGACTGTTTAAATGCTGGATAAATGCAAATCCAGTTTCTTCATTATTTGGGAGTGGGGACAGCGTTGAAAATCCTGCCACAATGTTTGACAAGATGATTTATTAATGAACTTGGCCCAGCATTGTTCGATTTACGACTCCACGCCGCTGGAAAATAAATATTTACACCGATAAATTTAACATGTGTTTACTCCATTATGTTACGCGTGGCGATTCGATTTTCCTATCCATGCACCGTTTAAATTTAATGACGTTAACCAGACAATTTTGATAAATAGATCCCAATGGTTATTCTAGTTCTAAATTATTTCTGAAATGAAATCAGATGTATTTCCGGAATTAATGTTTTATGCTGGTATATGTTAATCTAGAACGGTTTAATGTTGACACGGTTTGAATCCAGCTGCCTTGCATTCGAACCGTACATATACATTGGTTTTTCTTCAAATACACAGGCACGCGCGTGTTGAATCTGAATTTTAAATTGGAGAAGTATTTTTGAAATTAAGAGACGGAACCATTTTTTACTGTATTGTTCAAAACAGAACATTGCATTTGCAGCAACAACATATCTGTGGACCAAGCCTAATTCACATGAAAAAAATACTGTAACGTATCAACCCATTGTTTTTCCTCAACAAATTCTCAGCACTTTTATAACTAAAGTTCAGATATTTAAATGAAGGTATCAGAAGTACTTCTAGCGTGAAGATGTCGTAATTAGTTCTGAAATGATACATCGTAAGTAGTTCTACATTGTCGATTCAAAAACATTTCTGGAATAACGATCCCAGGATTATACCTGAAATAGAGGTACCAGAAGATCTCAGTAGTCAGTAGTATTACCGAAACGAAGGGATCAGAAGTATTTCTACAATGAAGATTTTAGAAATAGTCCTGAAATAAAGTTACAAAAAAATATTTTTCTGAAATTAAAATCGTCGAATAATTTCTGGAAAAGATTTCAGAAATATTTCTGTAATACAGATCTAAGATGTATGTTTAAATGAAGGTCATTTTGGGAATGAAGGTATCAAATCTATGACGAAGATTTAGGAAACAATTCTCGAATAGTGATCTATAACGATTATTTGAATGAATATATCACAATGCATGCAGAATAAAGGTGCTAAAAATATTTTTAAAACGAATATTCCCCACCTGCTTATTTTATAAAGATATTAAACCTATTTTTGAAATGAAAGTATAGGTGTTTTTTGGTTTTTGGTCTATTCTAAAAATTAACATCCCACACGCATTTATGGATTAGAAATTTTGAAAAATTGATTATCCCAGAAGTACCTCTTAAGTAAAGGTATCAAGTGTATCAAGGTATGTGAAATAAAAATACCGACACTACAATTTCTGAAATAAATATTTAAGAATATTTCTACAAGAAAGATCCCATAAGCATTTCTAGAAGAATAATTTAAGAAGAATTGATTCATTGATCACATAATGAACCGATTTTACCAATCTCACATGATATAATTATAAGTTGGTTAGGAATTAAGCATGAAATGTGAAATAAAAACTGAAGTAAACCATTCGAATTTATCACAATTATAAAAGTAAGTCTGATTGCATTGAATTTTTTTCAAGCTGTCTTAATGGAGTTTCAGATCGACAAAGGAACCTTTTCTTAATTGTTTAAAATTCCGGCCTAATAGATCTCAAAGCCGCTATGCTATGATTCATATTTCAACTCGTTCGTGTATCAAAAGAGATAATCTAGTTTTGACCATTTTATCAAGTGTAACGCTGAATTCTCATTTGGAAACAAAAAGCTAGAAAATGTAATGTAGAAAATAAGTACAAAAAAATCCATCAACGAATATGGACTGTGGCGATTTGTTAATAGAGAGGAAAAAGGAATGAGCTGAAAATCAAAAATTCCAACGGATTTGTAATTTATATGAAAAATGGTAAAAGTGGCGAAAGTGAAAGAAATTTCAACCCATAATCGTAATCTGAAATGAAATCCAAAAGGGTATTAAAAAAAATCATTTGTATCCTTCATCGCTTTGTTTCCTTTTCCTAAATCTTTTCCAAAATAACTAAAATTAAAAATAACTGCTTAGGGTTGGCTATGTAAAACATTCCTTACTTATGCAGTCTTATTATAGTTATTAGGACTATGTAAAAAAATTCTTTTGTAAGACTGATTCGAAAAGAATAACTTGTTTTGTGGAAGGAAGATGGATGTGGGAAAAGGCTTGAATTAGTACTTGCAGCTAGTTATACGCGATTTTTTTAATGCATAATAAAACGGATAAAATACACCCACCCATTGTCAGTTTGGATTCAAATGTACACGGAGCATCAACAATTGTATACGAGATTATACACAACGCTCCCGGAAGTATGAAAAGCGATTGAATCGAACCACAACGCCAGGCTGAAAATAAACAGCGTCGGATTGTGTCGACTGGTCTCCCTCCGACCTGCCAATAAGCCCAGTTTGAAACCCCCATCACCTGGAACGTTTGATTTTGAATAACGACTCAAAGCCAGGAGACTAGAATGTAAGCCGAAGTTTAAAAATAAAACCCGGATTAAGAATAGAAGCCGGTGCATCCGAACGTGAGAGGCAAATGTAACTGGAACCAGGACATGAAGCCTGCAAGCATTCTTCAAACACTCTCTTGCGCGGTCTAATTATAATTTACTTGACGAAAAAAAACCTACTAAATTAAAACTGTGTGTTCGAAAATGAACCGGATCAAATATAAACAACGGGTCATAAGAAAAAATAGATAATTACGAGCATACTGAACAACAAAAGTACATTACAACAGGCCATTTGCGTATCAATCATGTCAGATTGAGTCAACTTGTTTAATTGAGCCAATGAATAATTTTATTTCAGCAAAAATCAAGCAATTTAACACAGCTTTTGTAATACAGCATAAAGACCATGTCTCTGGTAATGACGATTATAACAGGTTTATTAAATTTTTTTTAAATGTATATAATATATCTGTTATTAAATATATTAAACATACATAGATAAATTTAAAGGAGAGGTGGAAATGATAATACACAATATCTTTCTGAATACCGAATATTTGATACAAATTACCCGAGGTTAAAGTGCATCGATTATTACGTTAGAAGGACATGCACGTACAAGAAAACAAAACACTAAACTGTCTGATGAAGGACTTTTAAAAGTCGCAAATACAAATGTATATTTATATATTTTTAATTTTATATTCAGATTTTTCAAATTTAAAATTTTTACAGTTCTGGTGTAAAAAGCTGCGCTGTTGCTGCTTAACTTTTGGACAGATCCTTTAATTTTAGTAGAGTACAAACTTTCAAAACAAAATTAGGTTAAAAAGTTTATGGTGGGTGTCGGTATGCGCGTTGGTGTATATACGTTGAACCGGCACTGAGTGGTCACTTTGTCCGTCTACATAGTCCCTCACTGAAGATGACGCAAAGCCGAAACGCGTTTGAATAACGTCAAAATCTCGACCCAGTGCCAGTCCGACTAGTAGGTGGCGGTAACCTTTTGTTAGGTCATTCATATTGTTCACTGATATAAGGAAAAGTACATCAATTTTCCATGCAACAAGATTGTGCAGTGTCAGGTAACTTCGCATGTGTATGGTTCTTTGAAAGAAGAGAAAACAGATCAAAAACAAGGGGAAAAATTGCTTAAAAAACATTAAAAAAAACAGCATTTTACAATTTTATGACGCATCTAACCGTCATATTCCACCTCCTATCTGCCTTTTTTTTTGTATTGATAAGAATATCGATCGGGCACAAAATTAACTATCGTATTGCAAGGGTTAATAATTTCTGGGTCTAAAGAAATGGCACAAAGTTCAAAATAAATGATTGACATTTGCATTGGATTAAGGCTTTGATATAACGTTCTGATATCTATAGTTTTGGAGATTTCATAGGGTGATTTCCTTTCTGTCCAAATGTGGAAAAGTACTTTTATAGAGTGATAAGTGCCTAATTTATCTTCTTTGTTACCAGTAGTTGCTTTTGGATATCAGGATAGTAAATCATCCTACTATGCTAGAATTAATTGATCATTGCAGAACGAGACGGAGTTTCACTCATCGACTTGTTTTCTCGAGATGGCTAAATGCCAAACAAAAGATCGAAGATGTTTTACAAGAAGGAAGGATTTAAAATCTCTTTTGACCCGTGTATTATTTCAAGGCAGCTCCCAGATGTAAAACACTGAAAATCCAGCGTGGGTGTTTAAAACTCATCTCATCTAGGGATCCAATTGCGAGCCGGTTCTCCGATTTCGGCTTGATTATCCTTTAAGGGATTCCTTTCAAATGGCCTTTTGAAAAAAATTATTTTGGAACTGGCTCGTTTTTCGGCGGTCCTGCTACGCCCATGTGATACACCTTTCGCGATTACAGTTTCCCAGGAAGACCTAATTACCACGAAAGCCGGGTACGAATTTTCCAAGGGGGCACATGTGTGAAATATCCCTTGGAGCAGGAGGGAAAGACCACCGGAGCGAAAAGAAATTAAAACAAGACATGAATAATTAGAAAAATGAAGACTTCGCCTTCGGAGCGACCTTGCCTAGAAGCCGCAGCCATTCAGCATGACTTCCTCAAGATTTGCGGTGAATCGGCCTTTTTCAAAGGAAAATTATTTAGATGATTTCACATATTTCAATTATGCTGTAGCAAGACATTTTCTTTCACGACTCAGGTTGCGAGAGTAGTTAGTTATTTTTAAAAAATTACTTCAGGTGAAAGAAATTTTGTGCCATAGGACATTTATCTTAAAATAAGTTTGGGAAAGAATGAAACAGTGTTGAAACTTAATTATTTTTTAAATAAACAAAAAACGTTTCGATTGCTTAAGCGTGCGTTGAAAATTCAATTACTTTTCCTTAATGATAAATCCTTCCGTGATAAATTGTTAATTCAAGGTTCTTAGAAGTCCTGTCTAGCTAGTTGGGAGTAGCTTGTGATAGCGGTGGAAAAGGAGAATTTAATCATTTTCAGCATGCTAATCATATTTTCCTACCCGGAACCGAGATTTTCCTCGCAAAGCCTAAACTGTCTTCACAACAATCCTCGCTAATGTAAATAATTACAAATTTGTCTATTAGTACTCTTCGTTAGAAGCCTCGTTAATAGTTAAGTTGAAAATTAGATAATTTATAAATGAAAAAGAGTTTTCAGTTGTATAACAGGACGTTGTGAAAACGTTTCCAACTTGATGCGAGAGACAAATAACCTTTTTACATGTAGGGAGGTGCAATGAGGTGAGAATGGTACTTACGACATGTTCCACGCTAGATTTCACCGTCTTCACATTAATGAGAACGAAAATTAGGCTAATTGAATCGTCTTTTGCACATGGAAGGGAGGCCTAATGAATTAGGTAATAACAGTTTTAGTTACAAATAAACCCAGAGGAACACCCAACTTGGAAGTGAAAATTTGATGGCTCGGCACGAAGATTCGACGGTAAATAAACTGTGAGTTTATTTCAGTAACTGTTTACGCGATGCTTCACGTTTATTTACGTTAGAACGGTTGAAACACATTCAAAACCATTCAAAAATTCTGTGGTCCGAATTCAGAGCTTCTACATAAAGTCCCAAAGGCCCGGTTATATGGACAACGATTACGTTCAGCTATCTCTTGGCCTATGAGAGAACGTTGCATACAAACTGAAAATGCAGTTGTAAAAAGAATTTAAAAGGTCTATATAATTTTGTTATTTCTGTCAGTAGGTAAATCCATTCAAAAAAAGACTGTCTTTTTGGTTGGAATAATTCATTCGAAATAGTTATTAAACAAACATTTTGTAAATAAATCACATAAATCAGATCAATAGAAAGTTACACACTAATAAATCATAAAGGTTTTGCTAGCTATAAGAAGCGTAAATTTTTGGTTTGATATTTATAAGTTTTAAAAAGTTTATTTTAAATAAACTTTTTAATTATTTATCTATCAATCATATAAATTGTCATTGCCATTTTCCCCGGGATAAAAACATCAAAAACTGCTTATATGATTTTGTAAAATGTGCAAAATCAAACCTACAAATTGGCAAACCACAGACAGTTCAATGTCTTCTCTTCTAGAACCTTTTTCCTTCCTAACAGGGATCGAAAATAGTTGAATCCATAATTAGTAAACTCCTCGATTTTCGACGAATAAGAAAAATATTAGTATATACAATATTTTTTGTTTATCATCCCAATGTTTTCCAACCGCAAAGAACTTCGGAAACGAAAAACTTAGCTTTCATTTCCTTCATCTGAGACTTTTGTTCTTAAATATAATAATCTGGCCGTAACACTGAAACAATTCAACGTACCAAACTTTAATCATTACTTTATAATTTTATACACAAGTAAGGTTTATTTTTTATATACTTTCGTAGAAATATTATTGCATTCATTTTTCAATTTACTGAAAGGAAAATATTTAAAAGTTTTCCTTTATAAATATATTGTTAGGCATACAATCGTTTTTTCGATGTTCGTGAGCTTCGCCTGTAAAACCAAATTAACAATAATTAAGAAAAGATGTTATCCGTGCATAAATAGAGAAAACGTTTTATTTCATCTTTTCTTTCGGCTTTTTTTTTCCTGAATAGTAATAAAGATAAGGAGATGGCACACATAGATAGCCCCTTATCGTTACCGCCTCCGGGTGCAGACCATTCGGATGCGGTACGTGCTTGGAATGGTACTGGAATTATTCAAATCGCCTTCGGGCCCGAATTATAAGGTGTGCCCTGAATGGTAAGAAGTCAACGGCCAGTTTTCTACCGACGTTGTACGGTTCTCACCGTACGACTTTTGGGTCAGAAGTGTGAAAGATGTACACGGAATTGGAAGCCCATTAGACGGACAGGGGGAAGTAAAACACTTTCCAAAAGCTGTCTTCGGGCTACGAGAAAAAAAAAATATAGCGGAGACGCAATATCGACAGTTTATATTACGAAAACCTCTGATGTTACTGTGAACAAAATAGTGAATCACTAACAAATAATACATAATGATTAGCGTATATTTGAGAACAAAATCATCAGTTCAGGAATAGATTGTTTTTGCATATGCAAATCTATGTTAAGTTCACATTTACCTGCATAATCATCTCATTTTAAATTTTTCTGAGGACAATGCTGGATTATGTATAAAGAATTTTCTCAGAAAGTAGTAGTTGTTCTCAATATTGAGATATAACAAACCTGTGTGTACCCAAGTGTCGAAAACAATTAAGGCATAAGAATTTGCGCTCCAAGACACATGGATCTTGATTTTTGTTAAATTTAAATTAAACTGTAAGTCGGTTATATTTTACACTTTTGTTTACCTTTTACATCATAGTCTTTTATAGGCAATTTTTTCAACTCAAAATAATATCAGGTTGCAGAAGTTTTAACGCTTAAAAAATTCACAACACCGGGTGATAGTAGCTCGTAAAATAGACATACCGTGCCACTTTAGACCGATCAATAATTCGAGTCACAATATTCCAAATTTGGATCGAGCTCCTTTAAAATTCATTATACATCCGGTGTACCGCTTATGGCAACGGTTAGGAAGGTGTCGAATATACATCAACTTAGCTTACTTTTTTCGACATTAAGTGACAAAGTTGGACTTTATAAAGCTGATCATGTCAAATTTCGGCTCGGGTAAGAATCATTAGTTGGGTTAAAAAATATTCTTATTCAGAATTTATAAGAGTATCACATAATAAAAATTATAGTTTAGAATTAAAACCATTTATAGGGATACAATCAATATATATAATATAAAGACTTTTATTATAAACAAAAGATATTATAAAGTAAGTAATAAAATATAAAGCAAAAACGAAAAAACTCTTTTTCTTCGCCAATCTCAACAGTAATATATCACCTTCATCAGAACTGAAAACTATTAAAGATGATTCAAACGTTTTATAAATGCAAACATCCACGAAATTATGCCTTTAACCATAATAAATATATAACAACTTCCTACAAAAACTCAACAGATTATAAAGGAGAGGAAGAACACAGGAGAACATCGGAAACAATGATATGGTATACAGATGGCTCCAAAACAAATGAAGGAACTGGATCAGGCATTTTCTCTACAAGCCCAAAATATGAGCAATCAAACTCATTAGGGAAGTATATCTCGGTCTTTCAAGCAGAAATACATGCCATCAATGCTTGTGTCCTGGAACATTTTAAAAGAGGTTACACTGACAAAAAAATCCTCATCAGATCAGCCAAGCAGCTATTAAAGCACTGACATGCAAAAGAATTACATCAAAACTAGTCAGTGAATGCATCCAAAATCTCCAAAACCTGGGGGAACACAACAACTTAACGGTATCCTGGGTGCCAGGGCAAAAGGGAATTTTGGGTAATGAAGAAGCAGACAGAGGAGGATCCGCAAGACCATACATAGGCCCCGAACCTATCCTTGGGATATCAAAAACAAACATAGAATCCTCCATCGCAGAATCCAAACAAACCAAAGAGAGAAGTGGATAAACTCTAGCAGTGTCTACACATGATTAACTTATGATCAAACTCACCAAAACTAGCAAAAATACTACGATTGGAGAGGGCAGACACTCAGAGGAGTGGTAGGACTACTAACCGGCCACTGGCATCTGAGAAAACATCTGCACAACATGGGCATATACAATGATGATCCCATTTGCAGACTATTTAATGAGGAGGAAACAGCGACTCATATCATCTTCGAATGCGAAGCAACGGCTCGATGGTGGTTCAACCTAATGTATAAAAACGACTCTGAGAACCATATTGAAGCAATAACAGTCAATGATTGACTTGACACTTCACAATTCACAATGACTTAATATTCTGAGAAAAAGGATCGAGTCTATTGACTAAACTAAGGAACTATGAAGGTACAAAAAGCCAGAAAGCTGCAGTGCCTGGGGTACACAAACCCCGCCTCCTAGTATCCTTTTCCACCATAGTATACCATAATAAATATAAGAGTTTTACTTGGAAGGTTGGCGAGATCTTTACCCTTCCCTTCTACGTTACAACTGTTAATATTAGAGTGTATTAATTTAAATTTGGTTTTTAATCAAAGCCGAATTGTCCAGGTTAAGAATAAATAAATCGGGCTAATTCATTGACTTCCGTTGTATATTGTGGAAATTCAATTAAAATTAAAATTAAAAAGTTAATTAAAATCAATTAATGATAGATTTGATTAAATCATTGATTAATAATTTAAATAAATAATATTAATTATTGATTTAATTAAATCGAATTAAATTAAAAAGTTTTCGGCGTCGAATTTGTTTGCAGATCCAAGGTTCGAATTCCAGCTCTTACTTAGGAGTTTACCGAATACTCCGCTTTATTTTCAACCACTGACTAGTTCAGTAGTAAAAAGAAATGTCAAGCTTTGAGAAAAATCAATTCGTTTTACTTTCTCGCCTGTCCGGTATTGCAACCGATCATCTTTCGATATACAATATAATGCTAGAAAGTATAGTTTCCTAGAAAGGTGCACCTAGACAGTCAGGAAAAGTAATATCGGATTTTTTCCTTCTTCTATTTCAAATTACTCGTGGCCAATAAATAAAAAATTTTATTGATCCCTACTGCCTTTTTAATTAAACTGAACAGAATTTTTTTTTTTTTTGCTGAAGCTAATAAAATGGAATCAAGAGAAATAAATCCGCTTTTCCGCATGGCTCGAAAATCTGGGATTTATGCGTAAAATGTGCAAAAATAGACTTCTATTTGTTTGTTCCGCCATGACGAACCAAGTGAATCCATCCATACATGCATATTGCATTACAGATGCATACAAAATAAAAATAATCAAACAGAAACTTGAAGCCTACTGGGTTTATATAAAGTATTATATCATATACTTTACATGGGCATTTTTGTGTTCGTATTTATTCTTTATAAACTAATAAAAAAACTCCAACTATTTTTAAACTAGTTATAAAATAGTACTATTATTGTGTCATATCTCCCGTTTATTTTTCGATATGAATCAAGTTCCACATTAAACGAAACAAAAAAGGTTCGTGCAAAAACTCCTATCGAATGTATCTTGTGAAAGCATAAACTAGGAGAAACACATGCGTTTACATGTTATGCAAGAAAAAATTTTGTTTCTTTTCGAAATGTTGAATACCAAAGCATGGCTTGGAGGGAATTTTGGTTTCCAAATTATGCAATGAGGTCTGTACAAACACGAGTGTCCGATGTTTTAACATTACACTATTTCTGCACCTTTTACATAAGCATAAAAGTCAAATTGTACACTTTTTCAAATTCAAGCGATACACTTCAAGTCCAATTCAAGGGATACACTTCAAGTCAAATTTAAAGCCGTAATAACAACAAAAGCACAAATATTTATTATATAGGTTGATATGTTAGTATAAAAAAAAATTCTTCGCCCACTCGCGTGCAACTCATTTAAATTGCAGATATGCACGGTCTCGAAGAAACATAAGTGCACCAACCAGTTTGTGTGAATGTGTAAGAAGATAGCGAGATAGCGGTATAGATAGATAGAAGATAGATAAATAGATATGGACAGATAGAAAGAGAGAGAGAGAGAGAGAGAGAGAGAGAGAGAGAGAGAGAGAGAGAGTGAGAGAGAGAGATTTTGGTGGGTGTTTACATATTATATATTACATTACTCACAAACATTAAAAACAAAAATATTCGTGTGGTCAACGCCAACCCCATTGGCATAGGTTTTGTATTTTGTCTACTTATTGTGTTGTATGTCCTGTGCAAAAGAGATGGATGGAAATTAGACATTGCATTTTATAAGAAACTTCAATAGACAGTCTAGATTTATTTTATAAAATTTTAAACTTGAATTTGATTTGCGTTAGTTGGTTAACTAAAATATTCACTTTTCGCTAAAGAGGAAATAGTATATGGCATATTTACATACAAAGTATTCAATTAAATATTTATTAGTCGTCAATTTTTGATTTTACTTTTGCTGTTTCTTATTGTCAGTGTGCGTCCTCTCTGTAGATCGATAGATTGAGACACAATAATATAAATAAATATATATACATAGAAATGCAGAGACATAGACAGAGATAGGGAAAGAGATGATTGCTAGAAAGTTATAGATAGATAGAGGAAGAGAGATAGACAGAGTGAGAGTGTGAGATGGAGTGAGAAACAGAAAGAAAGAAAGTGATAGGGTGGAAAGCGAAAGAGATGGATTTTTTCAAGTACATATCTATTTGATCAGCCAAAACAGTAACACGTGAAAATGGGAATTTATATGTATACATGTTAATATTATTTCATATATTATTCAATTTTTTGTATATTAAAGATATATTGCATTTTTTTATTATATATCACTTTTAGTTGTCTTACTTTTTTTATTGTTATTATCCAGGGTAATTACACATTTTTTTTATAATATAAATATCATAATTGCTCATTACAATTTTTTTTTCTTTAATTGTAATAACTGCTTACTATTCTATACATAGTTATTAATATTTTGTCTTAGTGAATAGTCCTTTCGTTTTTAACGGCAAATTCTGTCATACGGTATGAGCATGTCATTTTATTTTACGTACGATTCAAAATGTAATTTGAATGTTTTCTTTTTAAAACAAAAAAGTATTTCGTCAATCAAAATACATGTTAATGAGAGTATTTATTTTATGATTGTTTGGAGTCATATTATTACGTTTATTAACTAATGATTATTATTGTTTAATATTTTATAAAAAGCATATATGGTATATCTGCATTTTACGATTTTTAACATTGTAATGTTTTTGTATATTCCTGTATGTCTGAAAGAATTATATACGTTTTTGTCCGAAAAGTTGTTTTTCTATATGAATGAACTTTCGATATATTTTACAAGTAGAATTAAATAAAATTTAACCCGCGAAAAACGTTTTAAGATAAATTTTGGCTGAAACAACTATGCACATGTTGGATATTTTTCCAGTTGATTAAAAACGCCAATAAATATGTCTTGGTATCGCATAATTAGTAGTTTAAAAAACAAAACAAACATAAAATAATAATATTAACATAAAATAAAATTACCTTAAATTTCCCCAGAAAAAATGAAGTTATCCTCTGCAAAAAGAAGGCGTTTTCTATCCTTAAAAAAGCCGATCGAACATTCCGAACTGAATTTATCGTTTACGTCGTGGAACTCGGAAGGCAAATAGCGAAAGAGCCGCAGTACTTTGCGGGACGGACTCTTAAGATAAAATGAGAGAACGGGGAAGGTGAAAGAAGGACGCACAGGGTCGGCGTTCGCTTCTCCCTCTTCTCTCTGATTTCAGCCGGCGGTCTCCATCTATTTATCCACTATCTCTCTCCTAGGAATGAAAACACTAAGCGCACTCTCAACCCGACGAAATGAACTTAACAGACTTCACCATGTTCTGAAGAATCTGAAAAGTGATCAGTCGCATAATTCAACCACCATTTTAACCTGTTGTCTGCAAGATTTTATCAACTCTGACAATTATAATGGCTAGGAAATCATACAACCAATAAAAATAGTTATTAAGATATTAATGACTTGGTTGAATTCTTTTCCCAAGCTGTTTCGAATTAAGGAAGAAAATAATTCACTTATTAAACTAACAATAAACAGATAACAGTTTGTTTTATTTTCTCTGTTAGAAATAGAGTAAAAGGAAAATTCTCAACCCAATAAAATAAACTTCACCTTGTTCTGAAGAACATGAAAAGTGGTCAGTCACAAAATGTAACCACTATTTTAAGCTGTTGCTCTCAAGAGTTTATCAAATCTGACTAAAGCCTAGGAAATCATACAACCAACAATGGCTCTTAAGATATTAATGAACTTGGTTCAATTCTTTTTTACAAGGTTTCATTAAGCAAGAAAATAATACATTTATTAAATTAAAAATCAATAGATAATAACCGAGTTCATCTAATTCGCTCTGAGAAATAGATTAAAACCAATAAGTCTCAACCCAATATATTAGACTTCACCTTGTTCTGAAGGATGCAAAAAGTGATTAATTGCAAAATATAACTACCATTACGGCACTCTCAACACGACACACAAGAATGGCACAATCACATAGAAGACAAACACTTTGAGCCCTGAAGATGATCTCAATAAAAGATCGAAACTTTGGCACGATAAAGAAAATGTTTTTCTGATATCTACATCACACCAGACCGCACCTCACGATATCTGAATAAATAACTACCATTTTAAGATGTTGTCCTCAAGAGTTTATCAAATCGGACAATTCAATTGCCTAGGAAAACATGCAATCAATAAAAATTGTTCTTAATATATTAATGAACTTCGATGAATTCTTTTCTTTCTTCTGAAAAAAAGCTGCTAATAACAGGACCTTGTTCCAAAGTGTGAACAATTAGAAAAGTGTGAAGTAGTTTGTCTAATTTGCTGCTTCACTTTTAAACTGTTGATCAACTGATGAACTCTAATGTGAATAAAACACATGACATACAATAATGACGCATCTGCACAGAAAACAAACACTTTGAGCTCTGAACATGATCTCAATAAAAAGCAAAACATTAGAAAATAAAGAAAATACTTTTCTAAAGGTTTTTAGTTGAAATGAAAAAAGTTAATGGCACGAGCAGGATTCAAACCTACGATCTTCGGCTAGATACGCCGCTGCTCTACCACTTGAGCTATCGTGACCTCGATCCACTCAGACATCAACTTCCTATCTCAACCTCACCATATGAGTTTTTGAAGATTTTCTCTTCAATCTTCAATTGTTTGAAGATCTGGGTTCGAATCCCGCTCTTGCTACTAACTCTTTTTCATCGCAACTAAAAGCCTTAATTAATTGTAATATATCAATTGGTCAAGCAGACCACTAAATTGGGAAATTTTTCTACAGCTTTGTCACATCAGACCATATCTCAAAATCTCTACATGACAACAAAAGTCAGCAATTAAAAATGTTTTACATAATTTATTTATTGATATAAATATAACAACATAATGTGGAAATCAACCAATATCTAATACAATTTTAAAACCATGAACATGTAGTACAACATAAAATGGAATATTATTGCAAGTGATACCAAATTAAAAAAAAAAAAAAAAAAAATTAAATGAGATTTGCTGGCAGTTAAAAGTGTAAGTACTTATAATATTACATAGCCAATTTGTTGCTACTTACAGATATAAAATTAAACACAAAATGTTATAACAAACACACAAAACCTCTTCTTCACTAGCTTCTTTGCTTCGCATTTATAGACAATAACAATTACTTTAAAATTAGCAAACTCTTTAGGTCATATATATCACATATCAAGCACATTTTCTAATCAAACGCCTGTGATACATATGTACCTAAAGAGTTTGGTCATTGTAAAGTAATTGTTATTGTTTATACACATACATGGAAGAAGCTAGTGAAGAAGAGGTTTTATGTATGAATTTGTGTAATGTGTTAAGTTGTGACTTTGTATCTTCACAAATAATTTATGACTACTTTTTATATCTATGCCCCTGTACATCTCCTCAAGAAGGCAATAAAACTTGTCGAAAGCTTGGACGTTGATATGAAATCCACAACCCGAATCCTAATCAACATCGGCGTGAGCCATAATTAAAAAAAAGAGGTAAAAGGTGTGCCTCACACAGAGGATAGACTACCACCCAAATCATGCAGAGGATGAAAACTAGAGAATTACACATCTGCAGACTAAATACAATCTATGATACTGATAAATGAAGAATTTTCAACAAGAAAATCACAAAATACACAAAAATCAGGACAGAGAGGGAAATGGACATAGCTCACATACCCATAAATACAAATGTATTAATGTGTACTGCTTGGGAGCGTCAACGGCTGCAAATGTGTAGGCATTTACATCATTGTAAGGCTTGAATCCAGTGGACCTACATTTGAACCCAAGCTTACGAATGGGCTTTTTGCAACACTGACACCCTCAAACGAAGTACCCTTTTTTTAAAAGAAAAATAAATCGTAACGGGTTGAAATAAGTGGTTATATAAATGTTGTATATACTTTATTTATTGTGCAATATAATATGGTAAATCAATATCAACAAAATGTACATGTTTTCTGAGGAGCACAACTTTTTCCAGTTGTCTGCGGAAGGAAACGCAAGACTCAGCTCTTCGCTAAACGCTCATCAACCGTTCGACATGACTAGCAGTAGTAGGTGTTGAAAGAAGTGACAAACCTTGGTGCTGGAAAATTCGGTTTGTACATAAATATCAGATCCTGGTTAATATTAAAAAAAAATTATACCAATTCGAACTGGACTTACTTGCTCTTATCAACGCCACAGTGGCTGCAAAGACTATAATATTACATAGAACGGAATTTCTCGCCATTCGCTTTTCTTGTTCGGCGTGTGCTCTGTTCGTCGGCCTTAACCGGATCATTTTGACCGTCGGAAACTTGTCGAAATGCTTAAATTCGAAAGCTTCAAATGGGCTTTTAACAAGTCCGGTGCCTTATCAGGCGAGCGGTCGATAAATTAGAAAGGGATGAGGTTGAGTTCCGTTTAAGGGAAAAAGGTAAAATCCGCACGTGGGAAAAGCAAACATCATCCGAATTCTTTTTCTTTACTTCTCTTATTTAAATTTTCTGTTCTTTGATTTTTGTTTCTACCAATTTTGATTTGTGTTTGTGTGTGTGTGTAGATGTGAATTGTGTTAAATATGTTCAATGTTTTAATTCATGGCTGCACTGGTCTCTCAATTGAAATTTTCAGTGAGGTCATCAAATACACTCAACGAATGGAAAAATGCTTGTTTATTATTTATAAATAAAATTCGACTATAACGCCCCAAAAACAAAGACTATTATCTTAAAATTATAAAAAGCCTCAAACTTCCCATCTATTATTAATTAAAACCTATAATGATGATAGTTCAAGTTTTACTTAATACAGTAACGTACCAACTTCCAACTTTCCTCACTGACGAATATGATGAAATAAAATTCTACTTTATACACTTCTGTTGTACATACCGTAAAGCTGTACAAATTTATATTTTTTCTTTCTTTCTTTTTTTTTTCATTCAGATTATCAGAAAATTTAATAGATTGTCCAGAATTACTTTCAAAAATTAATACCACTATTACGCTCAGATATAACTTGAGAAATCAAAATTCTTTCTTCATTCATTATTGAAGCAATTACACTTATCATTATCAAATAGACAGAATTCAAAGAAATCTGAACTGCCTGGTGACATAATGTTATCTTTTTCTTTAGACTCTTATTTATAATATTGCTCATCTTATTTATTCATGTTATTTGCACTTTTGTTTATTATATTGTTCAATTATTATTTGTATTTAATCCATTACATTTAGTGGTCTATTGACCAAATTACTTCTTTCAATTAATTAATATAAGGTTTCAAATCCTACTCGTGACACTTTTTCATTTCAACCAAAACCTAACATAGAAAGAATAATTTGTATATAATAAGTTATGCAGTTTTTCCTATGAGTTTGTATTAGAGAAACTTTATTGTTTTTTCTTGTTCATTTATGTAACAGGCTTAAGCCTTTAATTTACAAAAATACTAATTAATTGGAATTATTTTTTAAAATTTTTATGAAGTGCATCTTGTGTAAAGTAGCGGAGAAATTTATTTGTTTACAATAATTACAGTTTAAGCCTTTTACATATATAAAAAAGAAAAAAACCAGTCAAGTTTCTAATGACCACTAAGCAAGTATGGTTACTAAATAACAAAAAACTTTAGATTTTAATTCCCTTCTTCCAAATAATAGTAATTTAATTGAATATTTTAATGCTTTTCCTTACATATATACTTTTTTACGAACATAGTTTCTTCAGATGAAAACTGAAATAAAAATTTATACTATTTGTTTGTAGCCTGTTTACTGAAAAATATGGCAAGTGCATTCACTGTTTTCTACTTATAAAATGAAGGAAAATTAAGTATGGTCAGAGGCAGCAGTTGTCCTTCTAACATAAACACCTTAAACACAAAAAATTACTTTTTTTTTGTAATTGGTCTTCAACTTTATAAATTCACTAATTTCATGGTCCGCTTGACCCCACCCGCTCATGAAAAGTTTTTTCAACAATTTTTAAAAATTTAGAACTTAAGAAATAAAAATTTCTTGAAAATAGTAGAAGTTTTGAAACATTAAAATAAGTTCTCTGTTTTATGGGAGTTATGGTTTAGAAATAGAAAAATTCATCTAAGGACAATTGCAAAAAGTACAAGTGGAATTACTAAATCTAGGATGTGTTAGGACTTGAATAGTTGGTCTGTCACATGCTTTACACTCCAGAAGCATATGTATAGGCTCAAAGTGGCAGAAACAAGCCTGTGCAGATATATTCAAGAAGAGGATTTTGTCTGTTGGTTCGAAAAAGCTTTGAGATCTGGTAATAAAATTATGCTTATTAAGGAGTACTAGACAATAATGAAGATGCACAATGTACCAATACTTGTCAAGGTGTGCAGGGCGTAAAGAGACCAACTCCTGCTTTATTTCAATCTTCTGGGGTTTCTTCAGTTGAAGATTTTTACGGATTGATTTACAATTGAATTGTGAAGGTACAATTTAGTCAAAAATGTAGGTCTTATGAGAGTCAAAAAAATGTCAAATACAAAAAAATTATTTATTCACAGCATCAGTCATCAGGGCATAGCTAATTTTAAAACTAATTTCTGAATAAATACAATATATTACATTAGCCATTTGTTCATGACACCTAATAATTAACAATATTATACAAATATTAACATTATTTATAGAAGGAAGAGCCCAGTTAAATTAGTTTTCCTGGAGATACTATTAATTGAATGCGCGGCATTCAAAACAAAGACCATTTTGGTCATACAGTACGTTTAAAAATACTTATAATAAAAGTTATGCACAATTTACATTCAATTGAAACATATAGAATGAAATGTTCAGTCATTTTTATTTGACTACGTTAAAATTACTTTTGAAAGATATATCTTTTTTATAAATCATTATAAGCAATAAAATAAGTATTTAGCTATAATTTTTATAACAATCATACCTAGTTGCTAATAAGTAATAACATATTACTGTCTATTAGAATAGAGACAAGGCTGTTGTTAAGCTAATAAAAAACTTTTTTTTGTATCTGTGAATAACATTTTTTGTGGAATGTATGTGGAGAATGAGATGAACAAAACCTACTCTTCATGCCATACTATATATTTTCTCTTCGCATATTTTCATCCTCATTTCTCATCTATAAACAAACAATCAAGTTATCAAAATGTGATTCCGCTAAAAGAAATTAAAGCTCTTGTCATGTTTGTCAAATTCATCCCTCAGATCTAATTAAAAGAAATAATAATAATAATATGTAACCAAGCCCAAACTACACATCTTTTTAAATTCACTTTTTCTTCATTTTTTTTTTTTTTTTTTTTTAATTCGCTTGCCATTAAGGGACTTATTTAATGAACAAATTAATCCCTCAAATAATAAACAGATATATGAACAGATTGTACAAAAAGTAATATAATAAAACATTTTGTTTTGTGCAGGTTGAAAGTACTGACAACATATAAACAATTCTAAAACATATTTCAAGCGGTTTCTGTCAAAATTGCACATAGATTTATTTCGAGACAGATCACCTGGCCTGGATAATCTAAAACAGTTTATTCAATTCAGCCTTTAACATTTATTTATGGTTGACACACTCTTACATTAAAATACATTTAGTCCAATTTCTATTGACCAAACATTCGTTTTTTTATAAGTTATTTATTTTTTATTTGTGTTACTTCTTTCTAGGTTGTCTAAGATTTCATTGCACAAATAATTACAATTTACCATCACCCGTATATAATACTTGGTATTATACACTGTACAGTAAATTCATTTATATATTCAAAAAAATCATATTAAAAATAATAAAAACAGATTCATTTAAATTATTAACATTATTGATTATAGATAAGATTGTCAAACTTCAGTAATTCTGTGGCTTTACATGTTATTTGAAGAAAAAAAAAGTTAAAACGAGTAATACACAAGGAAACACAAAAACAAAAATTATTTAGTCCCTATAATAAAAGTAAGATTACAAATTTTGCTGGCGATTTTTGTTGCAAAGTTAGTTCTAAAGAACATTTAACCATACTGTCCACTTAAATACATAAAAAAGGAAAACACATAAATACATAAAACTTTGTTTTCACCAACCTGAAATCAAATTTGTTTGTTGTAACCAGTTAAACTATGAAAAATATGTAAACGGGGTCTGTACAGACCTTGGAACCCAAGGAAGGACCCTATATTTCCTAATTAACAAAAAAAGAAAAAATACAAAAGTTGTATTAAATTCAATCTGCTATATCAATAAATAAAAAATAAAAATAAAATAAAAGCCATTCGAGCAGCCTAAATATAAGGCATTGTTAGGCTGAAAAACAATTTTTAAACAAAAATTTAAAATTTATATTTTATTTCTAGAGAATCATAAGGCTGGATTTTCCCCCTTTACCCTTGACATTTATGATTTTTTTGTAACATATTGTGTTTCCTTGTTAAATTAAAATAATAAAATAAATATTTGAGAGCTACTATGCATACTTCTGAAGATGGATTTAGACTCCTACAATAGTGATACGTGATTCTAAAGAAATATTGAAAACAGTTTTGTGATATACATTGCATAGTTGATTTGGGTTAGAATTGACTAGAACCAACTGCTTCAGGTGTCCCCAAAACAACTAAACAACCTATATTAAATTGGCTCTCACTTAGTTTTGCTCATGATTTGTAGACATACATTTTTTTATTGAAATCCCCTTAAATTGTCCCATAAAGTATTTATTAAATTTTATACAAAATCATCACTGATGTGAAACTTGAGATAATAAATAAAATGGTGAGCTTCACGAGCCTACTGTTTCAAGAGCTAGAGGGATATGATAATCTAATTATATAAGTATCACATAACAGTTGAAAGTTTATAAAAAATTAAATTACGAATTGTTGTCGCTACTACTCTCTTACAAGGAAATACTAAATTACCTGTTGAGCGGTAGCAGGTAAATTAATAGTCCTAGTTTCGTTACCTACTATTAACCGTAGTCTCTTAAGAGGCGTATGATGAATTGGTTGATATCTATCTTCCTTAAATTTTTTTCTCCTATGCTCTTTATCTTTCATTTTGTGTTTTTTCTTTCTATGTGTGTTTCTGATTTCGTCATCGACCCCAGTGAAGCGCAAAATCTCATACTGGGGTTCGTACGAATCTTCACTCCAGCTTGTACCCGACTCAATTATCTCATCAAGAACAGGGCTCCTCTTCATACGAAGTGTCAGTTTTAAGCCTCTACTTTTTTCTGGAGTCGCCTGTTCAGATTCTGGCTTGTGGTCTTCCACCTGGCAACTTGAACCTTCGCTAGTCCTCCTATGCGATATTCTAGATTTCCTAAGTAATGTCGGGGTTTCACTTTCATCGCTAAATTCGTAAATGTCTTTCTCACCACACTGCTCGTTATAAATCAAACTTGTCTTATCATTACTTTTTCTCCTTCTAATATTCGCTTTGTGCACTTTCCCATTTAAATTTGTCCGAATATATGAGTTACTTTTATGTTTAACATTATTTACAGACTCACCTTCACTCTGTTTATATTTTATATAAGATGCTAACTGTTTAAAATTTTCTTTTTTTGAATCTTCACTCGAGTCATCCCGCTTCTCAAGATGTTCAAATCTTAAATTAGGGATCAATTCATTCAAATTAGTACAACTGTTGGTTTTATCACTTACATTTGACGATTCATCAAAATAGGGTTCACTCAAACGCTTATTTCTTAAAGACATCCTTGTTGATGGTGCAACGCCCAATTCTGGAGATGGCACATTGCTAGCTGGGAGTGTGCTTTCAGCTGTAGGAGTTACAGTAAGTTCAAATGGTGTTGACTCTTCCTCTTTCTTCTTAACCTCCTCAGCTAATAACTTAGTCTTATTCCTTAAGTTTCTACTATGTCGTACCATTACAACTTCAGCTTCCTTAGAAACACTTTCCGATCTCCCTCTCAAAGCCGAACTGGTCTTGCTCTCTGTCAATTTTTTACTCGTTTCGCTAATGTCGGTAAACTGGCAGCCTTGAGCAATTAGCATTTCCGCATCATACTTTGTCATCCCTTTTTGCCTGAGTTCCCTGATACTCAAGGGGGTCACAATCCCTTGTGTTTTTACAGGTTCGATCTGTTCTGGAACATCAGGAGAGCTTTCCTTTTTAGGCGGTGGAATACCGTTCTGTTTGTGAATTTTTGTTCTGTTGATTCTGTTGTCAGTTTCCCTCAGTCGGTACCCAGAGTTTGTGAGATCTTCGCTATTTGGCTTTCCTTTAGCAAAAGCGCCCGTTCCTCTCCTGAAAAAAGTCGGAAAAGTCTTTCAAATTTCAACCAATCCATACAGATATTTTTAATCAATCTAAAGGGAAAACAAACCTTTCACATGTTTCACATTCACAATAGTCATTTCCATCCCCAAAAAAATCTTCCCCGTAGAAACATGTGATTTCCTCTCCAATTTCGATATCCCTCAGTACTTTAACACAAGCTGTGTCTCTCCCCGTGGCAACAAACTGAAGAATAAAACAAATGCAAATTTGACCATTAAAGTAACAATAAATAATATAATAACATAACAAGTTATTGGTTTTGCTTGAATTCTGTTACAAATCTAGTTTTTATAAAATTTGAGTTATTTAACACATTCAGCAGTGCCTTATGGTCTTTGTAATGTAGGCCTCACTTGCACTACCTGCTAGAAAAACTACGAAACTCAGGAATGCCCCCCCCCCCAAGCCAGTTGGCGATATTTCATTGTTCGGTAACCTAACCCTTTTAACTTATTTTCCACTTCTCTATAATAGGAATACAAATAATATAATAGAAAAAATACATAAATATCTGTCAAATATAAAAATAATATTATCTGTAAGTAAAAATATCTGAGTTGGGCAAAATGCATTTTAGGATAGGTTGGGTGGGTCTGACTGAGGACGGATAAAGCAGGTAGAATTTCCTCACAAAGCCCATCCCCACTAATCACAAAAGACACATCTGATCTCCTCCGTAGTGATTGTGTTAACTTGGTTTTATGTGTGCATCTCCTTTTGTAAAACAGTTTTAATGTTTTAATTTTAACACTCACTTTGCAATTAGCCCTGCAGTCATGGTTGATAAATGCTGCAGGGCCAAGCCATAACTGGGCGCAGTTTTTTCTACAACTAAACATGACGCTAAAATCATTTTTCCCGGGTCTAAGCAGCTGGGCCTCTTCTTCCTCCGTCAGTTCTGCTATGCAACCAACTAGGCATGAAATCTTTTCATTTTTTAACCTGAAAAAAAAAAAAATTAAGAAATTCTAGGAAAATTAATAAAATTGTTAAGATGTTGTAAACCAAGTACCATTTCTTTGTTGCAGATATTTTTGCACCTTTCTGTCCCTCCATGGAATATCGATAACATGGTTCAATTATGAAACCTGAATCCTTATCAAAGACCCTCAAGTAACGGTAAATCTGAACCGATACAAATTGTATTAGTTAAATTAAAGAAAATCTTTTAAAAATAATAAAAACTTACATGTTGTTCTAGGCGTTGTTGCTGTAATTTACTTCTGATATGACTTGTTCTTGGCATCCAGTCTCCATTGACAAGTTTCTTATATGTAGCAGAATAATTTTGGTGCTTTTTGAACTCTTCGATAATATTCTTGATTTCATCCCTGTTGGTTTTGATAGGGCGGAACCTGATGTTCATTTTGTGTGTAACAAAGCCCAGATAAGGGTCCAGGACAACTGAAGTAGCAATGTCATCATTTTCGGAGAGCTCTCTAGGGCTCATCCCGGCAGTGAGTGCTTTGTGTACCTGACCTGAATCTACTACCATCCTGAAATGAAAAAATAGAAAACCCTGTAAAGCATAGTATAACGTTTTCCATATTAATACAATCTAGAAAACAGTTGTATAGAGGTAATAATGAGTGCCTTTAACTAATGTGAAACATAGTTTGTGTAGCTCCTCATAAAGTTTAATCAGTGATGACCAATTCTAAACACAGAGAATGCACAGATATTATCACAAATACATATGACAACTGAACAATCTAAATCATATTTCTACGAAAAAACAGTAAAAAAGAACCGGAAAATGTTTTACTCACTTTGGTGAGTAGTCAAGTCAAATGCTAACTTAACAGTTTATATCATATTCCACAGTCCTCTCTGCATAACCAAATGCATTTATGCAATTGGTTAGAATCACATACTGAACATTTCTGCGAACAAAAATTGAACGGCTTGTTAGTACTATTAAAACAAAATAAATTAAGAAAGACCTAATAAAATTATCCTAATAGTAATAAAGCAGACTTGCTAAGAATAACGAATGCAAAATGTGATATTTAGATTGAAACGGAACGACAAGAGATAAGAGAATTGTAAATAAGAGAAAAAATGATAAAAACTTTATGAATAAAACATTAAAAAAAAAAAAAGGATTTAAAAAAACATTTATACAATGAATGACTATTGCAAGCAGTTCAGGAATTAAAGGATTTGAGTTTTGAATATTTAAGAACTATAAATTAAAAACCAACATTAAAAAAATATTTATATACGTACGACCATTGCACTTAACTCTGCAATAACAAAAAAATAAACTCATAGCCTAACAATAGGACTGCTCTACTAATAAGTCATTGTTTCCAACAAAACATGTTCTGGCAGAGCCAGATTTAAAAACATCAAGGGACATCGGTGGCCAGTACTTTATACGGCTTACCAAAAACACCAGCACCCCAAGAGTCATAGCGCATAGCTGAAATACCCTCATAAAACAAAAGAGAAAAAACATCCCTGTACTGCCAGTAATACCAAAGTGCTTCCTTGAACTATAAAGGAATGAAGAAAAAGTACTCTTCTTGTACTAATTTTATTAAATTTATATCTCCAGCACATTTTTTGCATTTGACCTATTATAGCCACACATCTTTTGTACTTTCAAATTTTAGAAAATACAAATGTTTCAAGAAAAGCATACTCAAAACAATATGTTAAAGCTGGGGTGATTTACAGTTTATGATTCATCAGCTGCATATACTGAGGAAAATTACCAATTAATTAAAAACTATTATTATTATTATTATTATTATTATTAGTTTTTAAGGGCGTTTTAACGGCTAAGGTCATTTCACGCCCTAACATCCAAACATTCTATTTTAGGTTTGCTATATCTCTTCTGAGCGCTATAAAACTCTGACTCCAAACATTCACTCGTAACCTAATTTATCCTATTGCCATCCAAGCTTTGATTTTCTTTTCTTAATTCTTAATTGGAAGGCCAAGTTACAATAAATTCAATAAAACTATAAAATTTATTTGTTTCTTTTTTTTAAATTAAAATTGTGAGTTTTTTTCATAAATTATTAAAAACTATTTTTTTTCTTTTTAAAAGATACAGACTATTCCTTTCCTAAATGCCATGTTTGTAATGATTTTTAGGATGTAGAAGTTTGTACAAATTTTAGTAAATTTACATTTCTCTTTTACTCATAATTACACTATGACTCTTAAAAATAAATTACTCTTCTCTTTTCTACTTTAATTACTCTATTAAATTAATTTTCTCCACCTGCTTTACACTTAGATAGAAGCATTATTAAATTTTAGAAGTAATGGCCCTCAAAATTCCATAGTGTGGCCAATTCTTTTCCTCATAAGGTCATCCTCAACATAAAATGTGAAAATAGCTCTCTATGCTAATGATGCTGTTCTCTACTCTTCCTCCTGGAGGACCGATGCAACATTCAACAGATTAAATAACACAGAGCAAGTTTTTGAAATTGCAGGAAAATTAAAATTAACTGGAGTAAAAATAAAGTAATTCCTGTTATACAAGGGGGTTCAACTACCCAACCATACTTTTTGTAGAATAAATGTCACATAAAATAACAAGTCAACGCTAGGATTTGAAACCAGAACCACATACATGGCTAATAAGAATAATTAGGTAATCCGATGACTAGTGCATAGTAAATGATTTTCAAAACTATGTTTTTCCATTTAATTTACAAACTGTTTTCTAAGAGAAATATAAACAAGTGAGTTCACTTTGGTGCGAGTCTATTAATTACCCTAGAGTGATAATGGATCAACTTCACAGTCAACAAATGACCCACATATCACTCCAAACGTATCCAACTGCTCTCAGATGCGTTGAAACAGTTGCATGAGTTGGTTAAGTGTTCCATGTGTTATGTGGATTATTTTTGACAAAAGTTAAATTTTGACGTCATCAATGGATTCAAATCAAAATTTCTGCTACTTAACCAAGCAAACCAATTACGGGTTAAACATTGTTGTAAGATATGGATGATGGTCTACGTGATAA
Organism: Cimex hemipterus; assembly: GCA_039619505.1. Classification (NCBI taxonomy): domain Eukaryota; kingdom Metazoa; phylum Arthropoda; class Insecta; order Hemiptera; family Cimicidae; genus Cimex; species Cimex hemipterus. Next base: position 21,339,446 of record CM077104.1, on the reverse strand, counting down.
TTAAAAATATTAATGAAGGCCACTTCTTGTTTTGCCTCTAGCTTCAACAATCCACTCGATAAACAACCAATAAAATTGGAATCTAATACAACTGGGGGGGGGGGGGATCTTGATCTAGAAGTAAGCCTGTTAAGATCATCGTTACTTAACAAAAATAATTTGTAAATAAATTTTTGAAAATGAGAGTAAACATTATGTATAATTTCAATTAATTATTCTTTTTATATAAGGTCCTGGTTGAGATGAAAAAGTAAGTGTCACGAATGGGATTCAAGCCTCATGACCTTTGGCTCAATATGCCATAGTTATAGCAGCAGCCGAAGGTCGTGGGTTCGAATCCCACTTGTCTCACTGACTTTTTAAACTCAACCAAGAGCTTGGCAAAACTTAAGTGAAACGTTAAGGTAGTAGAGCTGGGTTTATGGTAGGTCATATATCTGTATCCAGTGGGGAATTACACATATAACAAATTGAATCAATTAATTGGAGTAGCTAAGTGGTCAGTGGTAGACTCTCAGCTCATAGACTCCATAGTTGTGGGACCATTCCTACTGCGGCTCCTGGCCCTTTTTGCCTAGAACCCTCCCCCAAACTATTTTATGATGAAATAATCAACAAAATATAGTATGGGTGATATGCTTGCTCATATTGATATTTGGTTACTTTAATTTGCCAGGCCTTTAAAAAACAAATTAAACTTTTTTTCAATTACCATTCCTTTCTAAAGGTCATATTTGTAATAATCATCATATGTATGTGGATTTTATTTATTAATTTTGTATCTTTTAAACCTATTTCCCTCAAACTTTTATGCACTACGTCAACATACGCAAAGTACTCTTTTTTGTAAGTAATTTAAATATATCATAAACAATTTAAATTAAGTAGATACAAGCGATTTTAAAAATGCCAAAGTTAAAAAAATAATAATACTTAATAACAAGTTGGAAAGCTTAGAATAATTATTACAGATGACGCAAAACAGTCTGATTCGCCGGGCATTTGTTAGGTTGCGCTGCGTGCATTGTTTCCCCCAAAAATGGAAGGTTGCAAATTTTTGATAACCAAATTTTTAAAAATTTGTCCTGACAAAAAATCTGGCAAAATTCCCTTTAACATTCAATACGTCCTGGAACGTAAATCGTTAAAAAATTAAATTTAACCGTACTATTTGTTTAAATGAAATCTATTGAAAAGAAAAGGTTAGATTAAATGCGCAAATTTTTGCACATAAAGATTTCTTCGTGATTTTTAAAAATTTTATTTATTTTAATTAATAATAACGGTGTAATTATGAGAGATGATAAGACTAAATGTTTTTAATAGAGTTTTTTCGATCGAAACAAAGCTTTTTCCTTCAAGCTTGTCATAATTTTGTTGGTACGGATAAATTGTTACCGTTGGAAGGATTAGGCGAGTTCGGTTGGAATCCAGGGGACCCTGTAAAGGAGGAAAGGGCGATTTCAAAATGTAAACATTTACACAGGCGTCGATAGCAGGTTTGGGGGATGTTGACACCCAGAGAGGGTTAAAACTAATTAACTACCCAAATAACTAACACCTCGGATTGTCGAATTTGTCATTTATGTTCCTAGATTGACGTGAATTAATTCCAACAAGCCGTCCCCACCCATATGTAAGGAACGCCTCCGGTCCGAGTACAATGGCTGAGTTTTTTTTCTTACTGCTTATAAACAAAAATCCGTAAAATGTAAATGGAAATATTGAAAATACGGACGCAAAAAGACGCGTGGGCGTACGGCCGGGCCTCTAAAACGGAAAAACAAAGGTTAAAGAAACCATCAAGGGAAATTAAGGGAACGTACATAAGAAAACAAGGCAGTTGGAATGGTCAACGTTGAGAGATAGTTTTTCACGGGTCGTGGGACGACTCACCTGAAAGCGTTGGTCTGTTTCCACCGTCTTCCTGGGGCGTTTATCTTCCATAAATCGAGTGGCGAAAGTAAATAAAATTCTGGAGGAAGGAGTTGGCTAAAAAATTATCTAACTCTGAAAGACGCTTAAAATCAATCATGGCAGTGAGAACTCGAGTTCTGCCTGCAGCTTTGACGGAATTCGGATCGGGTTGAAGCACTCGGCTCGAGCCCGTCCCGCGACATTACAATCACCGGTAGACCCGCGGACTTTAATTTTATCAAAAAAAGGACGAAATAAAAAAAGAGAACGTATTTAATACTGGAAAGGACTACTTTTTCTAGACGTTGGGGCGGAGGAGTACAATGATCCCTTTCTAGTACCGATGAGAATTCTCCTTTCCCTAGATGGAGCTTTCGCTTGACTTTCTTTACCGCTTCTATACGAATTTTACTTTCACTAAAAACTCTCAGTATTCGGTTTGTTTTTTGACTTATTCGTTTTAGTTCTTGACAGCTGAAAATATGAAGATCACTCATTCCTTTAAATGCAGAACATCGATAATAATCCAAGATATATGTTGGCCTACTCAAAAGATTATTGCTAATTTATATTTTTATTTTACGGTCAAAAACTTTCTTCAAAAAAATACAAAAGTACAATTGAGATCATCTTCATAACCTGAGATATTGTTATATATATATTCTTCAGGTCCTGAAGATGATCTCAATAAAGATTGAAACGTTGACACGATAAAGAAAATGTTTTCTGAAACCTATATCACACCAGACTGCATATCATGATTTTCGAATAACTATCAACTAAAAGTCACAAATCACCACATATAATACGATGCCTATACCTAACTGAATATTAATAAAGAATAAAAGTCTATACTACACATCAATGGAAAAGACAATAAAATCTTTATAAATAAAACAACATAAACATTTAATTAAACATTCTGTTTGTATCATTGTAATGATCAAGAATTATAGAAAAAAACAGTATATTTTTTATGGTCCAAAAACTCATTTTAAAAAGAAAAAGTATAAAGTAGGAAGCAAAAACAAATACAGTGCCAATGTTTATAATTAACATTAATGAAAAATAAAAGACTATACTATACATCAATGAAAAAGACAATAAAATCTTCATAAATAGAACAACATAAACATTTAATTAAACATCATGTCTATATCAATATAACGACTAGGAAAGAAAAACCTATATAAAAAATATAATAAGCATTATAACTGGGTACTTAGTACAGTTTTTACTGATGAAAAACTCATTTCTTAAGTATACAAAAGTAAAATGAAAATATATTCAATGTTTATAACTAACTTCAACATTAATAAAAAATAAAATAGTATACATCAATGAAAAAGACAATAAAATCATTGTAAATACAACAACATAAAAATTTAATTAAACATCTTGTCAAAATAATTATAACACCTCCAAAAAAAAAAATTATAAATAATATAAGCAGTATAATTGGCATACATTGAGCATTTTTTTACGGGCTAAAAACTCATTTATTAAAAAGAGAGTGAAAAAAAATAAGAAGAAAAAATATAATACAATGTTTATAACTAACTCAACATTGATAAAGTATAAAGCACTACAGTATACATCAATGAAAAGGATTATAAAATCCTTATAAAGATCTAATTAAATACCCTGTCTTTGTAATTATAACAACTAGGAATTATACAAAAAATTATAATAAAACATATCAACATGCATGGATGGATGGATGGATACCAGGGACAGGAGGAGTTCTCTCCTGAGCACTGCAGCTGTACAGCTTATTGTACTATACCCTGGCTCCGTTTTTGGGGGAGGGCTCACAACACAAAGTGAACTTGAGCCCTCGTTGTACCAGTGTTCTTCATTCGAAGAAACTCATTTTTGAAGGGGGTTGGGACCAGGTTCAGGGTCCCCGAGATCCGGTCCTGCCCCTTCCATTGATGAGTGCCGTGTTAATTTCTTTCAATTGCGGCCACCGGTCCCCTTAGGCGTCAGAAAAATTCCAGAGGTGACGGTGGGGATCGAACCCACGACCACGGGGTCTACTAGCCGAGAGTCTGACGCCTTAACCACTCGGCTACCGTGGCCCCCTATCAACATGCATAGTACATTTTTATTTTTTTATTTTTAAGGGTCAAAAATCGATTTCTGATTGCTGAGGTGGCAAGAGGTACATAACATTGGAGTTTACCAAGGATTCCTGGGAAATCTGTACAGCTATTAATTAAATAGAAAATAAAAATCATCTCAAAATACTTTCTACTGCAGCTAATATGAGAAATAATGATGTAAGATTTGTCATTGTGAATTTAATTTGAAATATAATCTATGAAGGAATTTATTTTGAACAGTTTGAAGAAGTTTTATGTCAGAGTAGTAGTGTGGATTCCAGATGATTGAGGCATATTCAGCAATAGATTGAACAAGTGAATTATATTGAGAGACAGAGCAAGAAGGAGTTTTTGAACTGGTAGGTACTTCAGATTATGAAGCCAAGCATTTTAAAGGAGCGATATTTAATTTTTTGTAAATATAGCTTAAAGATAAGTTTACTATCAATGATGACGCCAAGATCTCTAATACAAGTTACTCTGATTAACTAGCTGGTTGAGACTCAAAAGGACAAGGAAGGACCTTTTATTCAATGTCGAAGGCACTTTTTTTTTTTTTATTTTATTGTTAATAGCAAGGAGTTACATATGTCAAATTTTAACTCACTTATTTTAAAAGGCTTTAAATTAATTGTTTTAATTTATTTGGCTCAGGTCCTGATTTTTCCTTTCTTTAATTATATTGTTTGAGTTGTGGGTCACTAATATTTTTTCACACTCATAAGTGACACGAGTTGTTCAATGTGAAAGGGATTCGCGCAAAGATTGTGATATCATCTACAAAAATTGGTGTTTGATCAATATTTATTAATTCTTAATTGTTCAATAGCCAATATTCGTTCTAGAAAGGCTTAAACAGACGCGATTGTTTAAGTACGAGAGTGGACACCATGTTAACTGAATGTTGAATGCAGAACACTCTCACTGGTGCTTAATTCAAACATGTGTTATAAGCTCCCAAAAACAAAGCCGCAAGGAAGAGAAATAAGTTGTGTAGAATTGTAGTGCTCTGAAGTACCTTTTCTTCTGTATCAACCACAATTTAAATAAAATTACTAGCAATATTAAAAACCTTGCAGGTTTCTGGCAACATATGAAACTGAGGCAGTTGAAAATCATTTGAAAAGGAAAACAATATATTACGATTCCTTTCTTGCATGTAGCAATTTAAGATATCTTCAACTATTATTATTGCAGTAATTGGCTAAACTCATACAGTAGCTATACTTTTATAAACGGCCATATAAAATTATCATTGACACATTGACAATGACCTTTTGCACATCACCTACAAATGATTGAATTCGTTGTAAATTCAGTTAAGGTTTTTAGTTGAGATGAAAAAATCAATGGCATGAGCGGGATTCGAAGTTGATGTCCCAGTGGATCAAGGTGACAATAGCTCAAGTGGTAGAGGAGTGGCATATTTAGCTGTGGGTTCGAATCCCTCTCGTGCCATTGACTTTTTTATCTCAACTAAAAACCTTAATTGAAATGTATTAATTGGTCAAGCAAACCACGAAATTAGTGCATTTACTCTACAACGTTGAAAATATGTTGGATAAACTTTGTCTCACTAAAAGGTTTTACAATATACTTAACTTTTTGTAGATGGTCTTACAAATCCGCTTTAACATCATATACTTATTTATTTTGCTGTGCTAATGTAATGTTCTTCTAATTCCATTTCTTTCCAAAGATAAATATTATTTGACCTTTTGCCTTAATTATAATACAAAAACGAATATCATCGAAAACTTCTCGGAACTGCCATTGATAAGAAAATCAAAATCTTACTATCATTAAAAACTAAAAAATTGTTAACGTAGTGGTCGAAACTTAGGTTAAGTGAAAACTAGCGGTCCATTTTTTTACCACCAGTATTTCAAGAGATCTTCTTTCTTGATTTTCTGAAAAATTAAGATTTAAATTTTGATTGCAAGATTAGAAAAATTGAAAGGTTTATCTGTACGATTTGTTGGGTAAAGAACCTGGAATTTGGTCATTACTATGACAGTATGTCAGATATATTTAGGTGTTGCCATCTTCATTATGTCTCTATATATTGATAATTTGCAGTCTTTCAGTTATAAAGCAGTGAAAATATTCAATATTTTTTTTTTTAAGTATTTTTACAATTCATGTCGAGACGTGTTTGTAGAAACCTATCAACCTGACAATGAGCTAAAAGGCTCGAAATCTGGATTGTTGCGAAACAACTTAATGTGAGTAGGAACCATCTTTTTTAAAAAAATGATTGAACTCTACACTCACTCCATCATTCATAATTTCTGTGAAAATATTCTGAGCGAAACTATAAATATTTAAAGTAAAACAATTAATATATTTATTACAATTAATTTTGATATCTATATGTAAGGTTTGTTAACAGAGTGTAATATAATTGTAAGGATAAAGGGACCATGACAGTTTTAATTTTTTATGTTTTTGATTTTGTTGTCAATTCTCCAGCAGACAGAACAATATCTCAACAATATCGGCTGAATTATTTTTCTTCATTTCAATACGGTATTATTATTACTTATTAAATAATAGTATACATTTTATACATATTGTTGTTATAGGAGCAATTTTGTGATTGTTTTTGATTTTTTTAACTTAATTATTTACTGGTTTAGTGGTTAAGTAGTAGTTTTAGCTTTTCCGATTAATTTGAAATGTTAATATTTAACTGTAATTCAAAAGAAAATCAATGTTAATTAAACTTAACTCAGAAAATTTAAACAGTAGCAGAATAAAAAGGATAAAGTGGAAAAGAGCGAAATAATACTTATGTTATTAAAATCGTTCTATTTTACAAATATATTTTATGTACAAAAATACAAATATTTCAAAATATTTTCTTTACTCTGGAATAGTGTATGTAGCCCCAACGGATTTTTTAAAAACTTTTTTGCATAAGATCATAGTGATAGATCTTAGACATTGGGTTAAAAATAATATAAAGAAAAATTAAACGTTCTCATTTTAGTTATAATTTTTGTTTACATACCACCAGGGAAATATGAATGAATAGGGAGTTCAAATATTTATTGATAAAATTTGATCTATTTTACAAGTTTTTGTTATGTACAAATAGATTATCATACAATACAATATCAGCTTTGAAAGCATGTCTGCTTGGATAATAAGTTAAAATAGAGTCAACACATATCTTCTACTTTTAAAATCATCTAGGCACAGTTGTGCTAGTAATTGTTGTTGGAACATCGCCTTTATTTCCAAGGGGAGGGTAAATGGTCGATATGGTTTGTGGTGCGTCTTCAACTCCAGAAACCTTATCTGTGTTGAACGTTGACAGTTTTTGAGGCTCGCTTTCTTTCGCCCTCCATTGGTTTACACCATACTCAAATTCTGCTGTGACCTGATTGTTGTGAAAACACAGCAGGTGCTTCATTTTTAAATATAACAATAAAGCTATAACCATTAAAATGACGCCGAGAACGATGAGGATCCACCGGATAACTTTGAACGTTTCAAGAAGATAATACAGTTTAGCCAACTCGGTTATGCCTCCAGAATGCAAATCAGCACCCTGAAAAATTATTTGTGAAGTTATGGAAAGTCTTGATTTCAAATTCTTAATGAAAAACAAAAAAACACCTCTTCAGCCCAGCCAATAGGAAATAAACCCTCTGTTACATTTGTTAGCAGTGTAATTCCTTTGATCTTCTTGAGAAACATGTTCATTTGAATTCTTTTGCGCCCACTTATCGGGACACCAGTCAACTGAAAGGGCAAAAAAACACTTGATGATTAAACAAAATTTACCAAGAAAAAACTTATTATCGCTCAAACCAAACAAAGAAACATTTATCCATTAACATCACTGGTTTAAAGAAAAGGCTAAGCAACATAGTTTGAACTAAAGTAAAATTCTCTACTTTTTAAAGTCAGCCTACTTCCAACAGCTTATACAATTTGGCATAATATTTCAAACTACGATCCATCTTGATCATGAGCTCGCTTGAACAAACGTATCACCAAAATAGTACACAAAGTGCTTACCACATATTTTCACCTTCTTATAAATCAACAAAAATAAATTTTATAAGTATAAAGAAAATATCATATGGTTTGATTGTGATATAAACAGATCTCTTTACATTCAACAACACTGTAAATTGTAAGCAGAGAATTCAATTTAAATATTGTCTTTGTGATATTTTGAGGGTGTGACCACCAAACTGAACATACCGGTTCGATGGAAACATACGTCAAATGTTTTTCTCTGTCTGGTTTAAGGCCTTCAACATAATTCAAATAAGATGGATCTGCGTCAAGGAAGTGTGGTGGACTGAATACGATAGGAGAACCTAAAATATATTTTTATTAATTGGCATTAAGATTAACAGATACATTAGCTTTTGAGTTATTTAACTATTTAACACAAAACACGTTACAAATTACTTTTTACATTTTTTTTTTACAAAACATGCAAATCACCTTGACAGTCAAAAGCTTCAAAAGCACCCCTCTTGTAGCAAAATGGTTCCTTGTGACTGTCATCTAGTTTTGAACATTTACACTTGTTCTCTGGCCACTCTTCAGCACTGGCGAAATTGTTTTTCGAACTTTCATAATGATACGCTGTTATTTTGCTGTCTAAGTAAGACTTATTTACAAAACTTGCTGACATCGATCTTAAAAATATTTATTCAAAAAATTATTAGTTTTGCGATTTCAAGTATAGTTTCAAAATTTTCAGATTCTTGAGAATGAAATATTACTTACATACACACGTCTGGTACGTATATGTAAATGTCACTTTCTGGTTTTGAAAGAGGAGGAAATATAGTTGAATCTGTTCCTTTAATTTCACTGCAAGTTGTGTTTTTATCCCAAAACGGAATGTACATTTTATTTTTCACCTCAATGATTTTTCCCAATTCGCTTATATTTTTTGATCCAGTATTAACTCTATAAGGACCTGAAAGTGTGTTATTTTTCTGAAACAATATCAATGTTACTGAAAAGCAGTAACTACCAAAAATGTAATGCATAAATTACTTACATGTCGCAACATCGCAAAGGAATAATGTTTAGTAACTTCATCTCTTATTATCGTTGGCGGGGCTTTAGCTTTTAAACCATTGCATATCGGCATGGCTGAACCTGATGTGTAATTGCATTGTATCATCACCCCATCAAACAGTATTTCTCTCACTGATGCACGAATGAACATATCTGTTGAATTTGGAAACAAAAGTGGAATTGCCTCATTAACAAGGCTGAGCCCAAATGGAAATATTCTCTCAACTAGTATTGCCGCACCCTATAGAAACGCGATTATTGTTTACAAAATATTAAGTCCACTTTATCTTACATAACATCAATATATTATTAAATTATTTACCAGAAGTCCCACATTCAAAATTGTAATTTCTTCGTCGAGGGAATTTTGGACATCAGTGTCTTGAGCATATCTGTATATACTTTTATCATAATACTGAACTGTACCATCAGGCCACCAAGAAATATTGGTCCTTGATCTTTGAATTCTGAAAATATAAAATTGTATTCCATAAAAAAATTAATGTTCCAAATGAAATTTAATATTAAAAAACCCACTCAAAAACGTAAGGGCCAGTTTCCTGGAGAATAGGTTTTCCTCCTTGTTGAATTTCTTGTGGATTAGTTACATTGAAAAGGTACATAGAAAATTTGATTAGAACTGGAAAGTTTTTCCAATTAGCGAACCCTTTTGTGTCATTTCCTAGAGAAAGATCCTAAAAACAAATTATAAGTTATAAATTTAAATGTATGCTATTTTGAGCAACAACTTAAGTGAAACTAGTGTGTCTTAGCAAGACTAATGATGTTTTCAGAAAAGATTACAGATTTACATAAGCTCAAATCTGCACTCACATGTACATACATACACATATTTACACAGTTGGGTACACCACTTCTTGCAGTCCATCGGTGATTCGAGCTTTTGTGTAATTTGCAATAAATTACAGGCAGTCCCCGAGAATCACCCACCCCAGGTGTTGACAGCCTGTGATCAAACATCGGTCTTACCTGTCCAGCCACCAAAGTTGAGCACTAGAGGCTGTCAGCAGCTAGGTAATTTTGTCTTTCGATACAATCACAATCCCTTCCTAAATCCATTCACACTCTCACTAACTCTTAAAATACATTGCATATTTAAAATGCATTCTTACTTATTTACTCACCATTCACTCAGCTAGGGTAGTGGTTAGTGGTTATTGCTCTATCACCCTTTAGACATATTATATAACTAATGTAATGGAGAGTCAATGGAGTACTCAATATTCTGCTATCCGCCCTCTCACAATATACAGTTACGCCAATAAATACATTCACTCTCAGCAGACACTAGACACACAAAACTATTATTAGTATATACAATTTAACAACATCGTTTCTTTCGAGAATCAGTACCTAGTATGTTTGATCATTTAATTGCTTATTTCTAATTGTTATTTATAAGTAAGGACCCTGACCACCCTTCCAGCACTCCCCTATATTTATTCCTTACAAAATTCCCTTTTTTTCAAAATTATGGAAGCAATCTTCAGCAATGGATCAACGCATTCTCTTTTATTATTTGCCACTTTTCCATCAGAACATGGCTACCAATTCCTCCTGTCGGGATAAACCCATCCGTTTGTACTCACAAACCAATACTCATCGGTAGCAACACATTTACCATCTTCCATGATTTGTCTCTCATAAAGACAGCAAGGTCAAACCCCTGAATGAAGTCTCTAATCCCTCCTCTCTCAATAATTTCTGCCACATTTCCAGTATCTCTAACCTCTTGAAAAATCAGTTAACTCTCAAATCTCCAATTAGTTAGAATCCCTATACTTACTTGTACCTCTTCAATCCGGCTTTTGTCCTGGTTTCTTTGAGCCAATGTGGCTATTTTAAAAATAACTTCCTAGGTTCAGATGGCTTCTATCAAGAAGAATAGAATTCTTAGTATAGAATAGTAAGTAAGAATAGAATAGTAGAATTACTATTCTTGCCTTTCTTAATTTTTCTAAACCCTTTGACACCATAAACCATTCTCTTCTTATTTTTTAGCTCAAATCCTTTTCCTTTTCCTAAAGCATTTTTTGATGATTTAATTCCTTCCTATCAGCCCATTAGAAAATAGCCCTCATACCAGACAAGTCCCCCCCCCCTCACCCCTGCCTAACATTATTGGTATCCCTCGAGGCTACAATTATCAGCCTCTCTTTAATTGTTACATTAATGATCCTTCTAATATCTTTAAATATTTTACTTATCACCTCTCCACAAATGACTTCCCAATCTATCTCTCCTTTTTACAAGAGGAACTAAATGACAAATCACTACAATTTAACACCAAGGAATGGTTCAGTTTCTGTTAATTGTTCCCAGTTTTATTTAATTTAGTAAGTTTCATTTATTTTTTCTATTCGTCTTCTTCTAATTCTTACCGATGAAAGAAAATTTGAAAAAAATTTCCCTTATGACTTATTATTAAATGAAGTTTAGAATTAGAAGAACAATAAGGCAGGCTTTGAATCATAAATAATAAACCATGTGAATAATTTTGATTTTTTTGTTTATAAAATGTATGTTTTTCTTGCTTTGTACTTAAACATTGCCATTTCTCGGACTTGACCAGACTCCCAGCCGACTGTAGCGGCAGGCTGAGGGCTCAAGGCTTTGCTAAGTAATCTATAACATGTTTTATTACATTTTTACATCATTTCTGACTATTAAGTTGTAACGCCTTCATTAGTTCGTCTTTTTCTATTTCCTGCATAATTAGGCAGTTATTCCGCTGTTAATGAGGACAGAGTACAGGTGTACCCTACCAACCATGGTTTTTGGGGGACGCCAATATCTTGGTCTTCGTCCGCCTTGAATATGCTGTCACATGGACACAATGGCCGACCCCACAACACCAAGTATCCTGAGATCTACAGGGAGACAATTATGGCCAAATCTTAATAATTTTTTAATAATTATTGTCACGAACATTTTTCCGAGAAAGTTTTTATTTTTAATAAGAAATTTAATATCAGGTTGCATCAGCGCGCAGCGTCTTCCCTTGATCTTAGTTGAGATTTCATAATTATGTTGTCAGTTTTGCCTATTGTAAGCCTCCAAATGTGCCCCTAGATCGGAACTAGTTAAAACGGAGATCAAATTTCTGTCCCGAGCTGCGTCTTGGCCAGAGTGTCGACCGAATTATTAATTTGTTATCACTATTTCCTTTGGCTCACATCAAGCATACTTTTTTTGTGTACTTTCAAGATTGAAATTAGTTAATTTGACCGTCAGAATTAAAGGATCCTTAGGAATTTTCGCGTTTCCAAGTGTCATTATTCAAGGCTGTCTGACAGAACGATCAAATTTTTTCGGATCTATTTTCTTTATCTCTCTCTTCTATGTCAGTTTGTTAATTAGTTGAGGGCCTCCAGAATCGCGATGGCTTCGGCATGATGGTTGAACAATTGCGAAGTTTTAATTTCCGTTCTATTATTTTATTAGCGTCCCTGAATGCAGCTCCCCCTTTCTTGGATTTAGAGGCAACTTTCTAAAGGGTCAGTATATTTGAGCAAGGCCCTATTTCCCAGGCACGTTGTACATCTTCCGGTTTTTCAGTGATATCTGTTTGGCTAGTAATGATTTCCGGGAAATAGTAGTAGGGAAGTATTTTCCAAGGTAGTAGTTTATCGTTGAATTATTTCTCTCCCCATTGTGATACTTTCAGTTTCATGAGAGTGGACGAGTAGCGGGGCACTGTTTTCCTTTCTTAATACATCGTTACTGTAATAGGGTGACAGTGTACGAGGGACTTTATTACGATGCGTCTCGTATGTCTTTTCGACAAAAATTTTCCAGACGATTTTTATCCTTCTTAGGTATAAGCGCTTGAAGCCAAAAAGGCGTTTGTGGCAGTAGTTTCTTGCCCTAGGCAGCATCGCGCCGCTTTGTATTGCACCGGGTCAAGTCTTTTCAGATATGGTTGTGCTGCGTCGCCAAAAACCATAGATACTTTATCATGTCCAACCGCGATTCTATAAGCGCTCATAAGACAGATACTGGGATGGGCTTAGTATTTCACTTTAGCGATGCTTCGATTTTCATTTAGTGCGTATTTCGCATTTTCCCACCACATAGGCTATGTGGGGTTTCCACAGGAGCTTTCAGTCGATAACTACCCCCTAAAAACATTTTGTGTTTAAAGTGTGAATGTTGTTGGGACCAGCCATTTGTGATGTACTGACGTGAGAGGACGATGTCAGTTAGTTAAAAATAAATAAATAAAATAAAAGAATAAAAAAAATAAGTTTCATCGTCATTTTTAATCCTTTTCAAGTAAACATACATAAAAGTAAGCAAGTTTTATTTCTCGGATTTCAATTTAAAAACATTGAGCTAAGTAAATTCCTCTTTTAAAAAGATTGAACAGCACACTCATTCCACCATTTATTATTTCAAATAAATTTGGGCCATGTCAGTTTGTTAAAAATAAATAAAATAAAAAATTAAAAAGAATCAGTATCATCGTCCTTTTTTGATCTTTTTTCTAATAAACACACATAAAAGTGTGCAAGTTTTATTTCTGGGATTTCAATGTTAAAAAATTTGAGTTAAGTAAATTCCTCTTTTTAAAAAGATTGAACTAAGATTGAACTCATTTATCACAACCATTTATCATTTTTAACATCCAACGTCCAACAACAAAACCACGTTATTATAGCTTTTTAAAATTATTAACCATTAAAATTTCAAGTGCTGTGACGTGATTCGATCCCAGAACCAACAGTCTGGCAAATACGTGTCCGTGGCCCTACTTCATAAACAATAATTATATGTAAAACATAAGTTTAAACTTACTTTATGAATTCTTCTCATAGTTATGTACTCGAATCCGTACCATCCGAAATAGCCGCCTAGGATGACGACGAAAGCCCCGAAGGTGGCAACATAAAGGATCCTCTTCACCGTTAGGGCTCCCATCCTCCGCTAAACTGAAACAGAACATTCGAAATGACAGTTTTGCTAGGGATCTCTCAAAGAAGTTACAATAGCTAATAACAATCCATTGTGAGAAATAGTTGACCGTTTATAACATCTCATTCACAGTGAGAAACGCCGATGAAATTGCCGAGTCGGCGTAATTTACTATTATTTGCACGGAAATAATTCTTTGGGACCGCCTGTAATTAAACGTTGCGTTGTTATTTCAGGATTTTTGTCTTTTGTTAATTTATGTGTTTTATAGCATTGGGAATTATCACAAGGCGAATTCCTTTTTAGGACTCTAAAAGAGTTTCGACCAGGTAATATTTATCCTCTTATCCCGTTCCTCTATCACGTTGTTTTTCATTTTCCCTGTAAGTTTTATTTTATTAATTCTTTTTTCATCCTTTGCTCCTTACAACATCTCATATGTCTTTCCTAATTATCCTCTTGTTATTTCTAGATATTGAGACCCTAACTTCATTTTTTATTTCTATATCGTTTCTTATTTAATTCTTGTAGTTTCTACTATGTCACTTCTTCATGTTTGTTTTCTCAGTTTCTATTCCGTATCTTCTTATTTCTCAATTTTTTTTTTTTTTTTGCCGTTGACTACTTTGTGACCTAGTCTGGTTCATATAGCTGTTTTAGTTGTTATTTAATGACATTTTTTCTAGCTTCTAGATTGGCAATTCTTTTTCTAATTTTTCTCTTGTAGTTTCTAGTCCGCAACTTTTTGTTTCATATTTTTCCCTTGTTATTTCTAGTTTGCGTTGTTGTTGTTTCTACATTGGCAAATCTTATTTTCTCATTTCTATCGTGTTACCTTTACGGTTGAGACTTCTTGTTTGTCATTTGTGTATAATGTTTACTTTGTTGACTTCTTCTATTTTTCTCTTGTTTAAGATTGTGAGAACTTGTTTCAATTTCTATTTTGTTTCTTGTAGTTGTCACTTCTTACGGTTTCTTTATTTCTAAATTGTACCTTCTTCTTTTCTATGTTTTTCTAGTATGCGACCTGTTGTTTCTCATTTTTCTTCGTTCTTCCAAGTTTGTGCCTGCTTATTTCTCTTGTAGTTTCAGCCTGCCTTTTCTTCTTGGTTCTTTCTTCATTTTTCTTCGTCTCTAGATTGGAAAATCTTCTATTCTTGTTTTTCTTTCGTTGTTTCTAGATTTGTACGGCCCCGTTTACTGTTTGCTTTAATTTCCACTTTCTTTCTTGTATTCCATTTTTTTTTATTTTGCTCTTGTTGTTTCTAGATTGTGACTTCTTGTTTCTCATTTGTTCCTTGCAGTTTCTACAATGTTACTTCCTCATGCCTTTTTTCTACGCAGGCACTTCTTCTTTTTTATTTTTGGTCTTGTTTCTATTTTTTCTGTTTGGGTCTACTTGTTTCTCATTATTCTTATGTTGTTTCTTCATTGTCTTATTAATTCTTAATTTTCTTATGTTTTTCTTTTATTGTTTCTCATTTTTGACGTAGTTTCTTTTTGTGTTTTCCCTTTTTCATGTGTTATACTTACTATCCTGTCTCTTATTACTTCTAATTTGTTGATTTTATGTAAATAGTTTCCTCTTCTCGTTTTTTAACTTGCAGTTTCTGTTTTGGTCACTTGTTACAACTCGATTCTCATTTTTTGTAGTCTCTAACCAACATTTCTTGGTTTTTATTTTTCTCTTCACTACTTTATGGTTTCTTTTTTAGAATGTTATATTCAAATTGTTAAAAACCCTGGAAAAATCAGATCTCAGTTTTTTTTTCAAATTGTTTCAAATTTGAAATTCTGTCGGTTAACACAATTGCTTGTTTTGAGAACATTTAAATGTTTGTTCACTTGGGAACTCCCTATTAACATATTTTTCCCATTTTGAAATACGTTTGTTTCAATTTGGACTGAACGATCGGAGAACCTTGAAAACTCAACTGAAAACTAGTAATTCTTTTCTATTTTATTATTATTTTAAAATTAAAGTAATTCTTTCAATACTTTATCTCGTCTAAGATAGCTTAAAACTGAATATTTTATGGTTTATAGTAGTGTATAAAAACTCATAAAACTTCTATTTTAACCTTGTTTAAAAGATTGTATTTTTGGTTTGTGTGCTAACCCGTTGTCAAAGGCCTTAATTTTCTTAAGTATTCTAAAATCTCTCTTCCGTTAAAAATCACAAGTTGTTATTTTCACAGTGCTCAAAAAACCGTTGTACCATTTATCTACAAGAATAAAGTCGTGCGGCTTGTTTCAACTACCTTTCGTCGAACAACAGGCTATTTGCTGGGACTGGAATAACTTTTAAATAATGATGGGAAACGGACCGCTTCGTTAATTGCTTAGATCCCGAGGAAAATTGGTCTGCTTTTTTAATTATCTTTTCAAAAAAATAAACTTATATAATTCAGTGTGTGTACGAGGTTTTATCGACAATTTAGAGGAAATACTTGGTCGTGTCTAATCCGTAAAACTGGCTGTTAAAAAAAAAAAATAATAATAAAAATAAACAACTATGGAACCATTGAACAAATATTCGGTGGAAAAGACACTTACCTCAAGCGGGAATGGAAGAAAAGCGAATGGAAAATATCAACAAAATAGAAAACCCATAATTATAGTCCTGTTAATACTGTCATTGCATGTTTGGTATCTTACGATCACAAATGTCATTTCCCATGCTTAAAATGTCCGCTTTGGTCCGAATACGAACATGTTTTACTCTGTTTTACCCCTGTTTTAATAGATCAATCGATTTCAATTCAATGATATAATTGGGAAATATGACCATTTTCCCCCCACGAAATTGAGTCTCTTTGAAAGACTGTCTTGCGTTTCAGAAGAGGCCACCTCCAAGAGAATTCTTTCAATATTTCAACTGTAAATTTAATTATTGTAGGGTTTTGAAATCTGTGGATAAGACTAATGTTTTTACCTAATGTTTGTAACCCATTGATGAACCGATTTTCTTCCGTATATCTAATCCTTTATTTTTTTGCCGACATTAATTAACGGTTTAAAACGATTTACAATTGTTTTACTGTTGTCTCATCAAAGAGTTTTACGTACAGAGCAAGAGATTGTACAAGGGGGAAAGGGATTCACATTAATGACGTAATATTGCTGAGTGGATCTTTCGGCGTTTCAAGTTTTATTCGCCATGTTGTACAATGGTTACAGAATGAAAAATAAAAATAAAAAATTCCATAATACGGTATTCTCAACTACTTTGAATTATTGAATGATTATTTGAATTTGAATGAATTTTGAATTGAATGAATTTGAAATAATTTAAATGAATTGAATGATTCAGTTTCGCATGCGAATTGGTAAAAAGGCGTCCGAAAGATCAATTCTTGAGTATTTACATTATCTATTATCAAAAAGAATCAGCCCCCAGAACAGCAAATCAATTTCCATTTTTATTCTTTCACTATTTATTTATATCATACAATAAGTTTAGTTTTGTCTTCTGCTGAACAGAAGACCAGAGGCCTATTTCATAATGGAACATAAACTAATACTGCAATTAATGTAATTACTTGCGATTTGTACGTACGGTATTGTTTCTTAATAAAAGAATTAGTGGAATTAATAATAAAAGAAAAAGTCGAACGCACAAGAAAAATCGTATTTCCATTTTATAAGCAGTCGTTACATTACATAATATATAAACTTGCTTCTGCATTTCTTTACTACCCTAGAGGATTTACTTTTCACTATTGGTGACGAACAAATTACTGATTAAGGTGACTTGAAGTGAGAAAAGTATACATATTTTTGTAATGCTGATCTGCTATTTTATTTTATTTAATTGACGTTTAGATTTAGAATGATTGATTACTCTTTCATCAATAGAGGTAAATGCACAATTGTTAAATCTGGGTGTCGCGATAACCCGCACAAACCCCGGGAATCAATAGCGGAAGTTTTAGCATTTGAATTCATACTTCACGCCAATATGCAATTGACTTGAATAAACGAAATTTTATAATACTGCATTTATTTATCAAGTACGCCAGCTATAAAGATAGTTTTTAATAAAAATAAGTAAACATCCTCCATAAATTATTGAACATGTTCCAACCGGCTTTAAAGCTGTCGGTTGAAACGGGTCTCGATCGCTGGAACTACACTTTCATATAAACGAGTCATTCTGTTTGATCGATGTTTACAATGTTGGTATTAAAAACAGCATTTTTTACAGCATGTATCTTTTTACTGCATATATATTGGATTCTCAATTAGCCTGCATTTTTTTATTTATTTATTTTTTTTAAGCCCTTTGTAAGTATGTCAGGTTCAAATGCAGGGCCGCTCGATTCGAACCCGGGACCTTTTCCTTACAGTGATGAGCGCCGAGTCAAAGATTAAACCTGGCGGCCACCGATGCCCCTGCAGCCTGCATTTTTAAAAGAACGCTTGCTTGTTTATGACGCCGTTAAATCGGTCTGTAGGTGGTACTACTTACTTAAGCCTAATAATGCATTAATAGATGTAGGGTCGCTTAAATTAACCAACATTTAACCTTGTTAAACTGCTTATTTTATAATTTTGTGCAAAACTGCAATTCTCCCCATTTCCCAATTGAACAGGGTGAAGAAAAAACTATATTAACCGATAGACAAAAATGTAAAGACGTTTAGTACATTCCATACAGTTATGTAAGTTTCTCTCTCTCTCTCTCTCTCTCTCTCTCTTTCTCTCTCTCCTTCCCCACCTCTTTTCACTATGTAATTATGTATTCATATATCCACCTAACCTACCTATTTATCTAATCATCAGTATATCTTTCCCTTTCTCTCTCTCTTTCTCTCTCATATCTCTCTCTCCCCTCTCTCTTCTCTATGTAACTATCTATTCATCTATCCTACCTTACCTACCTATCTATCCATCACTATATCGCTCCCTTTCTTTCTCTCCCTCTCTCTCTCTCTCTCTCTCTCTCTCTCTCTCTTTTTTCTTTCACTCATTCACATTAAATTAAATATTTAGAAGTGGTGATAACAACTTTTTTTGAGAGAATGTCAGATTTTCCCTAACCAGACTTTTTGGGCAAATAGACACTCTATTGGAACGGACCAACTGGAAAAAAAAATGATCCGAAGAAGAAGAATAAGACCAAAGCACAATTTAAGTAAATTTGCGATGATCTTCTGACTGTCGGCATGATGGAACTACATGAACCCTTTATTCGTTTTGAAACGATATTTTTTTATTAGGATGGAGAGAAATATTAGTCAGGCGTGTAGAAGATACAAGTAAGCTGATGTACAGGTAGGTGGTCTGTCAAATTGAAGTACAAGACTTTATTTTACTGAATTAACCAAGGACGACTCTCTTAAGATAATCTCGGAATGACCCTGGTGACAAGTTCTGATGGTACATACGTCAGGCAATTGGACCTTTTATTTGTGTTTGTAGCATGATTAAAATCAAGATAACAAATTCAGTTCTTAGGATATTAGTGACGAAATATGATGGGATCTTTATTGGAAAACGGTTATCTGCTATTACAGGCAAAATACATTTTCCAGCTCCGTCTAAATTATTTCGTTTTTGTAAATAACAACACAAGGTCTTTGATGCGGCAAATTTCGTTTCAGTTCAGCTAAATCGTGATGCTTTGACCAAATTTCGCCTGTCTTATCCAAATCGGCATGGTTTTTGCAAAGCGCGATTTTTTAAACAAAAAAGTCCAATATCAAATTTATAAATAAGCCTTGACTCCATATAATCAATACAAGAATTAAAAACAAGGAACACTACATAATAGAATTGCAATAAAATCGGAAGGAAGTGTCCAATAAAAAGCAGGCGATTTCACGATACCACGTTAATTACTTTGTGGTACTAAAAAAACGAGTAGATTAAATAGATTAAGATTCAATGAAAACCCTGATACAACTTTACCAGAGAAGGCTTTAAAATTAGATTATTTCAATTCCTAACAATGGGCCGTGGGAGAGAAGTAATTTGTATGTATAATTTTACAAATCAATTATTAATCGGAATTTATTAATTCAAGAAAAATAAACAAAATAATGGACAAACAATTTTAATTTTATACTTTCAAAATCTTACTATTCAAAAAAGTCTTGTTTGATTAATTGAAAAAAGATACCATCATAGACTCATTTGTGCACTGCAACACAAACGAATTTTCTGCCTTTTAGATTTCATACTTTCAAATTTATAAATCCAAATCAAAAATCAAAAATGTCTTGATTAACTGAGAAAAGAACTATTTCATAGATATAGTGAACTGAACTTAGTAATTTTCTCTCTTTTTAGATTTTATATTTTCAAATATATAAATCGAGATCTTACGGTTGAAAAAAAGACACTAACCAAGACCCATTTGCAAACTTATCAAACCAATTTTCTATCTTGAAATTTTATACTTTCAAGCTTATAAATCGAGATCTTATAATAGAAAAAAATTCTTAGTTGATTGATCGAAAAAGTTTACCCTAATAACCTCATTTGAGGACATAACAAAGAGACTTAAGGTATTAGACCATTTGTACATTCATGTTTAAAAATAAAGAAATAAATTGAAATTTATTTAACACAACAACAATTTTATGCAAATAGATAAAATATTTGCAAAACGTGTACAATTTGGCCGTGGTGTTAACAAAGGACTTAAAGCAGATGTCCTAATTTTTTCGGTTGAAGATACATCTATAATAAGTTAAGTCAGCAAAGGTTTATCAAATGTAACAGACAAAATAAACAATGAAGTGAACATTTTGTTATACAAAAATAAATAAAAGTGAAATCACATTTTCTGAAGTTAAACAATAATAAATATACCTTCCGAAAATGAAATCTTCAAGGTGAAATAGTGAAAAAAAGGAAATTACTTCCCATCACATTTTCATTAATATATTGTTTATATCATTCAGTGACATATAACCATGATAGAAAATGATTCAAAAAATATAAAAGATAAAACAAATAATAGAATATGAATTTGTCATAATAAGTTATAGCTATAACAATTAAGAAAGAAGATAGTAATTTGTAATTCAACTTCTTAAATGCAAAACTAATAGAAACCATACATTGACAAAAATGATAAATTTAAATTATTTTTAACATTTTTAAAATTAAATATCACTTGTCCGTTTAATGAAGGAGTAAAAAAAATATTGAAAGGCCTTTGATTAAAATTTTTGTTATGTGAAACAGAGCCATTTTAAAAATTATTAACATATTTTTAAATGCCAATATCGTAACTTCATTTATTATTTGCGTAAAACGAAGGCTTAAGACTTGAAGTAAAACTTCAAGCAGATCAAAGTACCTATAAAAAAGATTTTAAGCTTTTTTTGCATTATGTAACCGGATCCGACAAAACTTACAAAGAAAAATTGTTTGCTTAGGTAAGGAAGGAGAACTGCATTCCTCGCTTGCAAATTGTGCATGAACACTTTAACCACCGAATCGTGCCTTATCGCTTATTAAAAATTTAATATCGCTTTCAGGGAAAATATATTCGTTAAAATATTCGATGAAAATAACATATTTAAATAGGTTCTCTTCAATCAATATACAGAGAATATATATAGGCGAAAACCGAAAGGAATTTTTCTCTGTTTTGACCTCTTCCGAAGATCCTCTGAAAAGAACTTCCTGTATCCAGCAGGTCGATAATTTATTTTCATCGATATATTTAAATATAAAACTAAATTTATAAATTATAATAAGTGTGTTGACCGAGTGATTGTAATTCTAATATTTTGTTCTATTATGGTGAAAAATGCAGTATCCGAAAAAAAATCAAAATACCCTTAAATACTTTGAAAGAGGAAATAGAAAAGAGTAGGGGAGGCGGAAAATGAAAGAAATACACGACAAGTAGCACCCAAACACTTAATATGGCGAAATGCGGAAATGCCTCTAACCCAGTGGTTCGCAAACTTTTTTGACCCACCGACCCCTTTTTATAGTGAAAAAGTGTCCACGGATCCTCAAGTCCCCTTGGGTAAGCCACATAAATGTATAGTATAAAAATTACAAATTAAAAAAAAAACATTTTGTTGAAGAAGAATTTATTAACTATATATAAATTACAATACGAGCACGAGGAAAACGGAAAAAACAACTTCTTTACAATAATCCAGAATGCAGGATAAAATTGGGATCTGTTTTTGTAACCAGTTCAAACATTGGCTTAAGATCCTCATTTGTGGGTTTTTCAATAAGCTACTCCTGTATTAGCATGAATTCATCTGTTGTTGGGGGTTTTGAGTTTGTCCAAGCGCAAAAGGGCCCTACATCAAGTCGGGAATATCCAAGGGAAGAATGTCTTCAAACCTTCGGTTCAGGTCTGCACGAAGAGCCGTTATTGTTGGTTGACAGTAAGCAAGCAAATCTTATCTGTAATTTGCAATTTCGAAATATTTGGAAACTGAGAACATTCACCTCTTCCCAAGTTTTGCTTGTGCAGAAAATGTTTTGCAACAAACGCAGGTATATTAGATTTGATTTAATTTAATTGGTCATCTGTAGTTTAAATTTGGAAAATAAATCTGCCATATAGGCTACGTCATTTTTTGAGTTAATTAAATTGTGTCGAAAATCATTGTCTTTGCTTTCCAAGAATTCCATCACTGAATCAAAGAGCGCATAAAATCGATTTAAACATGCACTTTTAGATAACCAACGTAATTCTGTTTTATATTATTATTTACATTATATTAT
>CM077104.1:21258924-21302499 GCA_039619505.1 Cimex hemipterus | reverse complement strand
GAGAGAGAGAGAGAGAGAGAGAGAGAGAGAGAGAGAGAGAGAGTGAGTGAGATTTCATTTTTAATTCTCTTAGGTTGAGATGTTGAGGAAATTTATTTTGCTCCAGGTGAATCGATCTGTGTAGTTATTTCTTTCTCATCCATTTGTTCAGTTCTGCTAGTATGCCTTGGGGTGAGGAATTTGCTGTTCCGGTCCAAAGGGTGTTTGTAGTTTATCACCTTCTTTGTTGCATTCAATCCCCTCGTGACCTGGTATCAACATCAGAATTATCTGATTTAGTTGTCCCAGAAGCTGGAGATAGATATTCCCAGACCAGCTTTGAATAGAATGTGGAGTATTAACACTTTAGTGTTGCTAACCTATCTGAGAATACATACCTTTTAATCCTTTTTAAAGTATTTCTTGTGCACAGAGTTTTATTACATGGACCTCAGCAAAGTTGTATTTCTTTAAATTTGTTTATTTGTTTATTATCAGGTATGTAATTGTATTCTCCAAATGCCTTTGATTCCATGTAAAATTACTGTGATGTTGTAAAGCCATGCTTTATTTTCAATTATTTACGATCATAAATGTCCTATGTCTATCACATTGGGTGATGGCCTATTAAATCAAGTAATTTCACTTTTCCCTCCAAAGAAATTCACCTCACACCATAACTGTTGGCAATGTTGCATTGACTATAGCACTCTACACCTGCTTGATCAAGTCAAAAACAAAGTAAATAGAAAACCAGGACTAGTATGAAAACAACATTCCTCCATTCAGTTTCTATCTAATGTTGGTGTGCCTTTACAAACTTTAAGCAGACCCAGTAATGGTCTATGGCAGGCATTGGACCAGTGGCTGTACATTTGGGAGTATTACTCATTTCTGAAGTTTCCTTCTTACTGTTTCAACAAAGACACATCTGACATTATTCAATGCTTATGATAGTTTTACAAGCAGTACAAATTCTGAATGTGCAATCTGATAAATTGGTCATCGGCTGTTTGTGGTTGTCTTTCCAGCGGTAACATTGAACGTTGGTTTCTGAGCAAACCATCTAAGTCTCTTAGTACCACTGAATGCTTGATGTGTCATTTCAGGCAAACTTAAAACCCACACTATTTCGTGTTCTGCTGCTTCTTCCACCTCAACAAGTTCAATGGAATGAGCTACTTGGTTATTGATTACGGGGTTTTTAACAATCATTTTGTTTTGCTCACTAACCCAATATTTAATAAAGGCTTTTTTAATTAATTAATTATTGATGAGATTTACATTGTGGATTTTTTACACTAAATTAAGAATTATAAAGTTTGGCTCAATTAGTGAAAAAAAAAATTTAGTTAATTATTATTATATAAATCATTTTTAAAGTAGTAAAACATTTTCAAATTAAAAAGAAATCAATGCACTGCTTCTTTTGTGGATCAGTATGACATGTTGTAGTTTAAACTTGGGTCCTGTTAAATTTAATTACATTTTAACAAAATGCCTTTCAGGATAAAAAAGAACATGGGCGAAATAATCATTATTTTATTTTTTAAAAATGTATATTTATATTTCGGAGTTAATCAGAAATGATAAGAGACATTGGATTTTTGTAAAGAAAACACTAATCACTGGAAAAGAAAACAAAAGGCTTCCGAACAAGAACAATTCCTTTGGCTCAATGTCCAGTTATTTCTCTTCTCATATTCATCTTTTTCAAAATGTGGTAGTCGCAGGTTTACGAACACGAGGACCATCAGCTTTTGTAAATTCAGCGTCGCCCCCTCTATAATTGAAATTTATTTGTTAAAACATTTAATCTAGGAAGTGTAATTGTTGTTTTTATGTTGAAGGAGAAAAAATTATTTGCCAACACCTTTTAGTTTTGACCATTACTGAACTGGCGATAAGTACAGAAACTTCCAAAAATTGTGAATATACAATTTCTAAATGTTATAAAAAGCTTCAAACATCTAACCGAACAAGTAATAATATTTTATGAGCTATAAACTAGTGGTAATTGTTATTACAAACAGTTTCTGACTAGTTTGTTGTTACTTGAGAAATAATTTAACATCCATTACATGTTGTATTTGGACATATCTAAAATGGAAGGAATATGGGTTATTGGAATTTACGATGTCTACAACGTAAAGAGTTTTCAGATTTTTATTTTTTCTTTAGAAGCAAAATGCACATCGAAATTTACAACTTAACCCTACTAAAAAAATAATTTTGTAGCTAATAAAATTATAAACTTTGTTGTGCATTAAAATTTAAGTAGTTTATTTTTTGGAATTTGCTGTTAAAATACTTATGCTTTAGATGACTTGCTTTACGAAATCAAAAACAAACTAAAAATACTTTGAAGTTAAGCATTTAAATCTTCATGTAAATAAGTTTAACTTTCAGATTTATTTTAGTAGGTACTAAATTATAAAACAGGAATGCCTCTACAACATTTAAACTATGTTTGTCTGGGGAAACCACATTCATAAAGATAACATGGTTGACAAGGCAAAACAATTTTAATAAAACAATTAGAGATCTGTAAAACTCAAAAGATGTGTTTTAACAGCCTTTCATTAAAAAACAAAACAAAAAAAACACGTTAATAAAGTTAGTATCAATCAAATGAGTTGGACAGTTCGAAAAAAACCAAAAAAACAACAAAAAAAAACCACCAATTAAGAATTATTTAATCTATAACCGGGAAGAAAGAAAAGGCATGTAAACAAAAACGTTCATTTGATTTTCTACTTAATGACTTGCTACCTGCATCTTATCTTTACCAACTTTGTTTCGCTATAAAACCCTGTTTTCAAATTTAAAATTTTTCCTAATATAAACATTCCATAAATTCGAGGTCCATCGCATCCGTGTTACATGTAAGTGCAGGTGCAAAACAAATAAACATTAATATTCCTTACACATAAAGATAAAAATAAAAAATACTTTTTTTTTTTTTAATACAAGTTAAGGAATTTTATCACCGATTAACAACTTTAATAAAAAAGTTGATACATCCAATCTGTAACTTTCCCCAATTTACTTAGAGCTTTCCTTTCTTTTTGATACAAAAGATAAAAAATAAATTTAGTGAACAATGGAATGTCAACAAAAAATAAATAAATAAATCTTAGCATATGTACAAAAGTTTGTACATAACTACAAACAAAACAAGAGAGCGTATCTATTATGGAGCTACTTGAAAAGGGAGTGATATGTGTAAACCGAAGAAAGTCTTAAAAAATTGAGGAAATTTACCAAGTCTTCACTATTCTAAACGTAATAAATAACGTTATATATATATCATGAGATTAGAATAATTAATCTACATCCATATTGTCTGTCTTTGCTTGATCGTTAGCCGGTTGTTCCTGAGGTGGTGTTTGCTGTTGTTTGCCATTATTCGCTTTATTGTCGCCGGCTGGTTCAGGTGGTGGTTCAACTTTGGGTTTTGGCTTATCCATAACGGCAGAAACAGCTTGTTCTAACGACTATAAACAAAAAATACGTTAAAACAGGGAATGTTATGTGGGAAAAACATGGTGTACTACCTTCTTTTTAGACTTGATTTCTGAGGTGGTTACTGACGGATCTTGATGCCTTGGGCAACTGATCAACAACGTCCTCTTTTCATTTAACCAATCGAATGCTTCATTCACAGAAGCTTCAACCTAAAATTACCAAACGACAATTCAATTATTATCAAAAACAAGAAGAACAAACTTAGATAGAAAAGGCAAATTGTTGTTTTTTAGAAACAACATGTTTAACAACCTTTGTGACTGCCTCAGGGTCAAGGTGATTGTACTTTTCATCGCCATTCTTAAAAAGTCCTATAACTTTTTGTGAGATCATAATGCAATGTGAAAGTTCTTCTAAAGCTGAATCTCTACATTCAAATTCTACTTTTCTGTTCTTCACAACCTCACCAACAGTCTACACAAGGGGAAATAAATTATTTAATTGTGTGTTTAATAAGCTTTTTCTTTTAATATTTTAAAAATGTTGTCACCTTCAACCCATTGAGCTTTTCAGCATAGATCTGCCTGTTGCAATCTTCTCCCTCCTCATACAGCCATGTTTCCATAGCGTCTAGTTCAGAAATATAGCTGGAATGAAAATTGTGGAAATTAATAAGCCTTTCTAAAGAGATTCGTCAAAAATATATATTTAGATAATTACGATTCTTTATCTTTGGGTAACATAAAGAGACCAAGATCACTTTCATCACCTAATCTTCCTCTTAAATCATAAACATATTCTTCCAGTGCATTCCTAGCGTCTGCTCTTTCCTTTTCTTGTTTATCCTGGGCAACCATTTTGCACTGAAATTGTAAGAAAAAAATTGAAGAACCATTTTTAAAATAAAAATAATCAGCAAAGAAATGACAAAAACGTACTTCTTTTTCATAATAATCATTAATCAGTTCAGTAGAAAGGCCATGCATTAAAGATTCAATAGTAAGATCAAGGGCCTTTGTGACTTGTTTCTTTTTTTTCGAGTCTTTCTTGTCTCCCTTTTCATTTTTATCTGCGTTGTTATCTTTATTCTAGAAAAAAAGCTGATTAATTTAAAAAAACTTTTTGTTATCTCCGAATAACTTACTTGAGGTGGATCAACTTCGCTATTTTCTTGACCCTGTTCCATTGGTTCCGGCAGAGGGTTTGCACCATTTTCAGAAGGAGAAGCCTCCATGTTTTCAGACTCTTCTTCAACATCTTTTTTCTCAACGAGTGTAGCACTGACAATACTCACAATGCCATGGATATTGATTCTCACTTTAACTTTAATCTTACTAGACTCGCCTTCAGAAGTCGCTTTGACATCCTTAATAATATAACGACCTGTATAGAAAAATAATTTGTACTTAATTTTCATTTAATTACTATTAATAAAAAAAAACATTTACCTATATATTTATCAGGGTACGGAACATCATTGTTATAAAACGCTCTTAATTCAAAGTTTTCTTTTCGATAGAAGACCAACATTTTACTGAATGGAACTGGATGGAATTGTGGGAAGACTTCCATTTCACTGATAAAAAGAAAAATTTAAATTAGCCAAAAAAGAAATTACAGCACATATTATTAATCATTAATATAGATGTTTATAAAAGACTAACCCATCTTCCTTTGCATTTGGATCCCAGACAAGCTTGATGGGATAGTTCTGAATATCAGTGATACTAAATTCTCGAACCCTGACGGCTGGCGAGAGCAAGGCACACTGCAGAGCACATCCTCTAGCAACAGCTTCATCCTGGTTCAAAGTAGTACTCGCAACTTTGCCAAAAACAACCTCGATCAAATTCTTGATAGCAGGAATCCTCGTAGATCCCCCGACAATCTCAACAGCATAGATGTCTTCTTTTCGGAGCTCTGACAAAAAATTATTCGTGTTAATGATAAATTTCCTTGTACACAACTAATGGTAACTTACTGGAATCTTCCAAACATTTCCTTAGTGTCTGTTCCACTCGGTGGAAGAGGTGGGAACACAGTCCTTCCATATCAGCCCTAGAAGAAATTTATAATTATACATCAAAATATAATATTAAGGAGGCTGAAGGAACACAGGCGTGTCCAAAAGGTCAAATAGAACCTAGTTGTACCAGGAGAGACAGGTAAAAATCACAGATGGCATGTTTAAAAGAGCAAAAATTATCCAATGAATGAAAGTTTACCACACCTTTTCATTTCACCACGAACATCTTTATCATCCATGAAGCATTCTATCTGCAAAGGCAACATTGTAGAGTTGGCTGACATTTGTTTCTTTAGTTTTTCAACATCAGTCAAAAGCCTAAGATAAGCGCGATGGTTGTTCCTTGGATAGATGTGATATCGTGTCTCAAACTCCTTTGAAAAATGATCAGCGAGAATTTTGTCGAAGTCCCTTCCTCCGAGATTCGGGTCGCAAGCGGTTGCTAGCATCTGTGACAATAGTCATTTTAGAATCGTAAATCAAAAGACTGATTTTAACTTGCTTACATTAAGTTTCCCTTTGTTGAAAGCACAAGCGAAGACTTGAAGAGAGGAATGGCCACAGTCGACGAAAAAGACGTTACGCGGCTTTTCTTCTGGCGCTGGCAAGTCCTGTTTATATATCCCATAAGAAAGGGCAGTGGCTGTAGTCTCATTCATCAGCCGCAAAACATTCAATCCAGATATTTGTGCAGCATCTAATAATGCCTTTCTTTCAGCATTGGTGTAGAATGATGGGACCTGTAATCAATAAATAATAAATAATTCAAATTATTTACCATGATGTTACAGTAACTTTGTAAAATGATTAAAAGGTTGTTCAATTGCTAAGAAAGGAAATGAGAATCAATTGTCAAGAGAAGGTTGGGTGATTAATTTCATTCAAATCGCTCCCTCTTTGAGCTCAATAATAGCTGTCCTTGAAAACGCACACAGCAAATTTGTAGTATGTACAAATATTCATCTATCCAATGGCTCTATTAATGTTTATTAATTGTTAATATATAACTATTGACACTCACTGAAATAACACAGTCGTTAACTTTGGTCTTCAAAGCATGTTCTGATGTCTCCTTTAGTTTGGTGAATAACATGGCAGTTAATTGTTCAGGTTTAAAGATGTGTTCCTCATCCATATAATTGACCTGTAAAATAATTAAAACCGAATTAAAAATGTTGTGTATGAAAACAATTTATAATTACAACACAAATAATCCAACCTTGTAGCCCACACCACCTTGGTGGTTTACAACGTTGAAAGGAACGGAACGCAGTTCCTTCTGAACATGGGGGTCCTCCCATGTCCTTCCGAGCACCCGTTTGAAACCATGGATCGTGTTCTTCATGTTCGTCACCGTCTGACTCTTTGCGGCAACTCCTAGGACACGATTCCGCCCACTGAATGCCACACATGATCTAAAAACATTAATAAAAAAATTAATATAAAACTGATTAAAAGGTCATTTTAAAATCTATAACTGAATAAAATGAAAAGAAACATGCTATCACAAAGACCCCTCCAGTATTACAAAACTGTTATGATCACAATACAACGCTATCTTTTATTAAATGTTTGTTCAGCAATAAATAAATAAAAATTTAACTTGCTCTGCCATTTCACGTATAATCTCACACAAATTATTTCACCTGTTATTAAATATTTATTTTGACCTTTGAAAAAATTATATGTTATGTGAAGAAAAAAAAAAGCCAAGCATTTCATTGTTAGAATTAATTGAACAATCAGACCATACAGTGAAACTACTGCAAACAATAAACACAAGACCCCCCACAGTTTATCTTGCAATGTTTGAATTTTTTCTGCGATAAGAAATGAAAAAATATTTTTGTTTCATTTTGAGAATAGATTGATTTTGTAAAAAAAATTAATAATAATAAGATAACTTTTAAAAAATTGTTAAAACACTACATTCAAATTTGGTTGTATGAGTCATGGACCAGTTTTACAGTTCAAGGCCGATCGACCAATGTCAGCCTATCTGCTATATAGGATGGCCTTTTTTGTCTTCACCATCAGCATTTTTGCGAATCACCTATGCACACGAATAAATGCATATGAACATATGCAAAAAAATCCTCAAATTACAAACTTTTGCCTGTAAAAATGCCTCAGGAAAAAATAAACGAACCGCTTATTTAACACACGACAGTTTTACTATCCCCTCCCAAACAATATACTAAATTTATTTTGAAAAAAATTTAAAACTAACTCAAGGTCAATGCAGAAATCTAAAATTAGAATGATCAATAATTATTCACACAGCATTCAGCAGTAGTCCAAAGTATAAATATGAAACTACCACAAGCTAGAATAATCATATCTAATCAAATAACTTTCTGGTCTGGAATAACCCTTGAAAAATTAATACTACTTTTAAATCAAATGATTGCTAATAAATATTAATAAAACAAAACACAAGCAGTCATTGTTAATTAATATATAATTTCTATCAGAAAAAGAAATGTTTTTCCAAAGTTTTGACTTGCAAGACGCTTATTTATAAATATAATAAACTTTGTACTGAACAGAACAGTGCTTTTATTAGACACCTTAAATAATAACTAATTCAGAAAGAAAACATGAAACGGGAGATGAAAAACAAACTGAAAAATAATATTCCCAAGCACTAAGCTGGCCTTTATAATAGAAAAAGTTTACACAAATGATTATTATTCAGATACCGTGAGGTAGGTATCAGAAAAACATTATCTTTATCATGCCAACATTTTGATCTTTATTCAGATCGTTTTTAGGGCCTTGGATTTACAAACATTGTTTAAATTAACAAATACATGAAGGATGTGGAAAAAAAGTGAATTTACACAACGCAATAAAATATTTTTATATTCAATCATAGTATTTGCATTGTGTACATTTACTTTTTTTACCACATCCTATATGTATTTGTTAAATTTAAACAACGTTGTAAATCCCAGACCCTGATGATGATGTCAATAAAGATCGAAACGCTGGGACAATAAAATAAAAAAGGTTTTCGAAAATCTACCACATCAGAGCGTATCTCACAACCTCCGAATAATTATCTATCAACTAATAACTACATGTTTACACAAATATGTGTTTTAAAAATTTAAGATCTCTTTTTCCCGGAAGTGTTATTATTGTTGAGAGCAGAAAAAGTACAAATCATCAAAAGATCAGATCAACATGAGTATCCTTGAGGGCAGTTGGACCATGTGTTCTGGCTCTGTTTCGAACATTATAATCTGCGAGTGCTAGTAATCTGATTGTAGATAAATGATAAGAATAAATCGAGGAAAAGAGAAATTTTACACATTTAACATAAATCCTTTAAACTTTCAACTTTTTTTTAAAACAAAAACACAAATTATATTTTGACTTTTTGGGCCAGGAAAAAGTCATTTTCTTCATAGAAACAAATAACCTAAATGTCCTTGAGTGTTATGGCCGTGTGTACTCTTTTGAATACTCTCAATGACTTGCGACTTAATGATTTTCAATGAGACAAATTGAGGAAGGTACAAATAATACATTCAATTTGATCCTTACAGATTATTTTTTTGGTTTGCCAACCTAGCTGGGTTGTCAGTCACGACA
The DNA here is from genome assembly GCA_039619505.1 of Cimex hemipterus. NCBI lineage: Eukaryota > Metazoa > Arthropoda > Insecta > Hemiptera > Cimicidae > Cimex > Cimex hemipterus. The sequence continues at coordinate 21,293,426 of CM077104.1, read as the reverse complement.
AGTTTCGGTATTTTGCCTTTTTCAATGGGCACGAGTGATTAAATTCAGTCAAATCTCTTTTATACTATTGTGGGAGTGGAATGTGTGTGAGTGACGGCGGTTTCTTTTTTTTTATTGGTGCGTTTGGTGGATTAACTAAAGTTTTCTTGATTATTCCAATCCATCATTGTGATCATTAATCCTTTTCCTTTTTTTTAAATGTAAAGTGTTTTGAAAAATGTAAAACTTTCATTTATTTTCTTTTTTTTTGTTTATTGCCCTTTGTGTACGTCATGTGGCAGTTTCATGCTTGTCTAAATTATTGAGGTTTGTGATGGTTTTCCATAAAGTGATTCTTGCAGCTTGATTTTCTGACCCAGTATTTAAAAGATTTTATATTACTGATTACAGATTTACATAAACCCTTGTGTACAGAGCTGAACCTTCACTTCTTGCAGACTACTAGCAGACCTTGAGAATCACCCACTCTGCAGTCTGGGGTCAGACTCTGTCTTATCTGTACAACCACCAAGGTTTTTAATTGGTAAGATAGTGACCCTTTCTTCTATGAATCCTTTGAGCGCCACTTCTGCCGATCCGGCCAACTAACACTGCACTTTCTTTTAATCAGGTTTTTATTACATTTTTAGTATCAGGTCTGCTGAGAGAATTCCAGAGACTTTCCTGCTCTAGCCTCTTTGCCAACCTTTAAATTACCCTCCAAACCTATACATCAGATAACACCTTTTATTATCCTGTTTTCTGATATATTTGTTTCTACATTCAAGTGTGTTGGTTTTGTCTAAATTTTGTCTTAGTAACTTTAATTCCTAATTTTTGAATATATTTGTTTTTTAAGTTGTTGTCCCCATATTTGTAAATTCGGTTTATTTAGTGTCTGTTTTTGTTTTTGCACGGGTGTGTTTTCTTTATGTCTGCCATTTTGTAACGGCAAACCAAAATGATCGGTAAGGATCAAACAATAAGTTCATAACAATGCAAACTTTCAAAGGAGGTAATCTCACATTACTCAAGGTTGGATACCAATACCTTTGGTAAATGCATCTAAACATAAAATTTATTATTTAGGAAAAAATTCAAATTTAATATAATACAACTGACCAATTTGTACCATTTTTCCTATATAAAATATTTTAAGTGGTTGTGCTTTTTTATTCTATCCTGCATAAATACTTTTTAAAATAAATTATTATAAAAATGAACTTTATTATAAATTAATATGCATAAAATAAAAAATAAGAAGGTTAAAAACTGACTCTTACTTGGGAACATTCTAGAATCCCCCCCTCCATAACCTTATGATCAATTAAACTTTAAAAAATTGCCAAAATAATAAATTAATTACATTTATATATATATATATATATATATATATTATATACGTATTAATATATGACTGAAAGAAAAGGAAGCACATAAAAGGAGATTTCATGTCTGTAAAAAAGTGTAATGTCAAAAATGTGCTTTGTTTTAATGTTTTTTCTATTTTCTTTGAGAGTGATATTTAAAGAAAAAATATATTTTTCTTGTTTTTTTGTGGGTTATTTAATACGATGACTACTAAAAGATTTAAAAAATCAGAAAACTTCTCAGTTACAAAGAATGATGCATGGTGTATTTTTGTGTATGGTTATGCTAATGTGATGTATGATATTTTGTATTGTTTAAACACCGAATGCAGTTTTTGAGAGGAAGAAAAGTTTGTGTAATATTTTATAGGGTAACACCAAGAACGTTAGACCTAAGTGTCCTTGAAGGCGGTTTGGCCATGTGGCCCTAGCACTTCTTTTGAATACAATTAATGATTTTGCGATTAAAATTATTACTGATAATACGAATCGAGGGAATTTGAAGTTCACAAAGATCGTTTAATATAAATTTTACAATTTTATTTTTAAAAGGTGGCGGAAAGGTGGACAGTCGGGTCTCTAATGTGATGTAGTTTAAAGATGATTGATTAGATTGCGATTGTCTCCTGGATGTAAAAGAATAAAAACTGTGTAAAAACTTTTGAAGGAAAACAGATGCAAAGTGTAAAGGAGGGAGAGTTAATTTGATAACTGTGCCCCATGGCTTTATGAGGCAATAGGGAGAAGGAGAAAAAAAAACTTTCCCTTTCTTGTTGTTTCTAGTGCTTAATTTTATGAGATGTATTTTAGAGTACTTACGGCGTCTCTCTGAGGCTGTAGTCATTTGTGATCGTTTCAATGCCGCCAGCACGGGCGACAGCGACATAGCAGTACTCATTACCGAAATCTATACCGATCACGGACATAGCGGCCATAAAATGTTTCCAAGCCCGTGAAAAATTACAGTTGTCTGTCTTTGTGTTTTGTACTGGGAACGTAGAGCTGGAAAAACTTTGTAGATATCTAGCGCTGGCAACTTTTCAGTTCGTCGAAAAGGCACCGACTAGAGTCTTGGTACGGGACTCGGTTTGTCGACCGGCGAGGAAAGTTCTAGAACATGTGAGCGCCGTGCGGATTGAATTGAAACGTCCCCCCAGAGTGGGGATTTCTGGAATTCGTGCCGAGAAGGGAGAAGGGGCGGCTGTATCAATAGTTCACTGCCGACTTGAACAACGTTCCTCAAGGGCTGGACTATTCTAGAACTTCCAGACTTTTTTTTCCCCAGTTCCAGGACGGCGGAAAAAGCGTTCAGTAACGGAGTTGGATCACACTTCCGATTGACGCTCGGCGGAATTGTCTGGAAAAATTTCTTTTCCCTCCGATATAACGCCGGCTATTTTCTATAACAAAAAACTGACCTGAAAAAATACGTTTTTTTTTTTAAAGAAACATTTGGATCACATGAAAAGGTGGAAACTTCAAGCCGACTGGTCAAAAAAAAAAACAAAAAAAACAAACATAAAAACTGTATTTCAAAAAGTAATGACTTCCATAGAAAGTTTTTTATTTCTCAGTGTTTGGCTCTTCCGAATCAAAGGTTAGAGAAAATTCGCGTTTTCAAATTTTATTCATACAAAACTATATATATCTGTACTAATATAAAGTGAAAAAGTTGGTTTGTATGTAACAGATAATCTCTACGAAAATCTATTTTTCGATTTTGATCAAATCTTTTGCAAAAGGGTTCCTTACAATCGAAGGACACGTTTTATCTTGTTATATTTTGTACATTTTTTCAAATGTTGGCCTCAAACATGCAAATAGTTAACTAGATTATAACCACATACGTGAATATTAGCGCCTTTTTCAGCAATATAAACGTTTTTAATGCTTTCATTTCTGTTAGCTTTACGATTTTGTACGTAAAGACGTACAGCTACATCATTAATCTCTGATCAAAAAATTAAACAGGTAAATAATGTTCAAATTATAGGATTTTGTTTCTATTTATCGATCCTCTCTTCATCCTTGACTCACAAAGTGTTTAAAATCGATATGAAATTTGCCTTCGGCAGGCAGTTTAAAACTTTAAAGTTTTGGCTGAAGCCTTTTTATATCTATTTAATGGAGATAAAAGACGGAAGAAGAAATAATCTATTCTGGGACAGGAGTGCCCATTTAGAATAATACATAGGTTAAAGAAAAATTATTAACATTTTGCCACGACAATTAACTTCATCATGGTGATCAACGAAATAACAACGAGCTTATATAAAACAAAACCCAAAGGAGTTAAAACTAAAATGAGTTACTCTGAAAATTAACATAGGAAAATAATAATAATTACAGAGTGAATTTAAACTGGATTGAGGGTGTATTACAGATATTTAAAAAAAGTAAGGGAAAGAGGCACTGTAGAAAGTTAGGGGGAAGGAGTGCCAGAATTTTGTTGCTCTGACCAGGAAAGACTGTTTAAAGGTACATGCCCGGGAAGGATTAGGTCACAGGGAGATGAGTGGGAATTGTAGGAGTGGAAAGAGGATTTGATTCCGATAGACTGGATAATGTAATGACATTGATGGGCGTTAATGGCCTGGAAGGAACCGAAGAAAGGTAGACCAGAAAGAGGAATAGAGCCAGTAAAGGTCTGAATACAGCTGTGATACCCTGGACCTCCAGGGGATGGTGATTATAAACCTGGCACAATTCATTAATCTTTTTGGGTGATTATTTGCTTACTCGAAATCACACCATAAACAACACACTTTACGTATATAAATAAAAACAAAAACCCATATTTTTATAAATATTTAGCTGCTTAAAAGTATTGACAAAATATGACATCCATTTTGATCCATTACTTATTTATTTACCAACTATTCTTCGTCTTTTTCCTTGATAATCTAGGTTTTCCTAATAAAGATAAGCAATTTTTAGATTAACAGAAATTAAGAGAATAACCATGAAATTAAGTGTGTAGTTATCATAAAATACAAAAATGCAATGTTTAGTTTAGAAAATAACAATCCTAGAAACCTGTTTGATCAATATTTAAATTGTTACAGGCTTCCTTCATGCTTACATCAATTATTCCTCTCTGGTAAATGAGAGAGTCTCATAAACCAAAGATTATAGGAAATTAACATTTTTTGTTTTAAATAAAATCCATATTTGTATATAAAAGTATGAAAAAAAGGAGAATTTGAAAATAAATCTACAATTGTTATGTAAAATGGGCGGGATACAGCAAATATTTTTCACCACCATTTTCCCCCCTGAGATCTATGGGGTGTTAAACCTGTAATTTGATTTTATAAACCTAACTAACTACATGCCCAAGAAAGGCAGAGAAACATATTTCCAAAAATTAGCTATTTTGTTTTATTATTTATTTATCATCTCATACAGACCATTAAAACGCCCAGATACATGTCTAACATTTTTCGACCAAGTATCAGCAAAAAGTTTCATTAAAATTCGTGAACCCATGTTTGTCTCCTCTCGAAAGTTCTACCTGGATTATGCAGCCTTCTGTTCTTTCTTAAAATTTTTAATAATACATAAACCAGCGAAGATGCCAAATGCAAAACTGACAGACGAACTGATCAATTATGGGTAGAAAAAAAAAATTATCAGTAACATTCAAATTAAAATTTTCAAATTAGCGGAGATTTTATTTAATATCATTATGAACGCGAAATGATTAAACTATTGTCTACATTTTTTAAACTGTTACGAGCTAGTTTTTATTTCTACACTGAAGTAAAGCACAAATAGCATTCCTGGGTATTTTATATAAAATAAGTAAACTCATCATTAACGTAAGATCTGAAATTAACGACTGTTCTGTGGAGAAGATAATTCTTCAACTGCATATTATTGTATAAATTATTTCATTCCAACTGATTGCTAACAGCTTAACTAAATTAACTTTCAAGTTCATCTTATCATTCCAGAAGTCATATAACATTCTCCATAGATTGCCATAGAACTTCCAGTGATGCCAAATTCAGATCCTTTTTTTATTACTAAGAACAACAAATTTGTTAAACTCGTTTTAAAATAAAGATATATTTACTGTCAGTTTAAGTAATTTTAAGCAAATTTTATCATTAATTATTTAATTTAAATTGATGATGATAATAAATATATTTCTAATTGTTTCAATTCATTTTAACTTTTTTAAAAATAAACATTAATGTGCAGTAATAAGCCTTATACTTTTATCATATACATTTGTAATTGGGAAACTGTAAAATAAATAAATAGAATTTTATTATTAACTAATCAATTATCATTCATGATTCCCTATATTCCTTATAATCTGGATTTCTGCTAAAAATAGCAAATTGTTTCATTTTAATAGAAAATGAGATTTGACATGAGCACAATCTTTTATCACAAGGATTCTATAATAACAAAAAAACTTTAGTTACTATATTTACAATTAGTCATCATTGTCAGCATTTTGTCTATTAAACTTTGACAAGAGATTAATCTTTCTTCTCATTATTTTTATCGTATTTGTGCGATTGTTATTGTCATGTCACTTTTTTTTTAAGATAAGAAAAAAGCCAAAATAAGTGCATAAATGTGTATGATCTTTTTTAACATTTACAATACATTATTTGTGGTTTTAATTCAATTTAGAAAATCCAAGCTATTTTATTTTTGTGGCACATGTACAGCGTAATGAACATTATGTTAGGGTTTTTAATTTTTTTTTTAAATTTACTTTGACCAAGATAATAATTGATGATATTTTTGTAGAAACATTGTCCCAAGAAAACCATATTTATATCGACAAAAATAAACATACTACTTATGATTATTTGTCGGATTCAATGTCATTGTTTTCTGACCAAAATTACAAGAATAAAGAATTAACACTTGAAGATGGGGTACCTTCTTTCGAAGAAAATTGGGATAAAAAACACTCCATGAATGAGGTTTTTAATAAATGGGGTAATGAAAACACATACAAAGTTTTAAATAGTGAAAGTAAATTATTGTTGAAAGAAGACAAAAAAAATATTTTTAAATTTAATGAACAAGATTTGTACCTGGACAATCAAGAAATATACTTGTTCGAACCAGTAAAGTCCAGGATCGGTTGCGAGAGGGTTGTTAAGAGATTAGACCCACAGACATCTCATCATGCTTCATTTGAAAATGTATCGACTCCAAGCGTAAATAAATCGTTGGAGGAACAGGTGTCGGAAATGTTAACTATATTCTACGGCAAAGATGGAAAAGGAAATGTTTCATTAAAGGATGAGCGTCTATTTATCGAAACTCTACTTCAACTCTTAGCAAATATTGTACAAAATGAAAATAAAATTTATGGTTGATTAAATTAATTTGAACATATCCAACTAACTTAAAGTATATTAAAGGATGTTAAATTATTTTATTGAAATGATGCAGCCTAAATATATGGAAAAATGTAAAGGTTTCAAATAGAATATTCAAAGCCCTTACAGTGTAAATTGAATGCCCATTATTGGACTTTGGAAGAACGCTTGGAAAGAGCGTGTTGAATGCAACTTGCATTTATGAATTGAGTCTCCAATTCCGATTTTCAGAGGAAACATTGTTTTATAGTATATAGTACTGTTAGTTATATACAATGTTTTGGTCCCCTAAGTGAATTGAGAGTGATTGTATAGAATGACAGCCAATCAGCCAGAATATTGAGTATCCAATAACCCTCAATTATTTTAAGTAGTATAATATGTGCGAAGGGTGATGGAGGAACATCGATACTCCACCAACTTGAGTGGGTTTGAGTCTAGAAAATGATTGCATCGGAAGGGTGAAATAACCTAGCTATTGACTGGAGACCAACTTCAGTAGCTAGACCAAGACCAAGACCCGTACTACATCTCGGTTGGGTGACTGTCGAGACTTGCCTGTAAAAATTAGACATATTTTCGCTATACATCAGTCAAATTAGAAAAATATTATTTGGCTGTGTCTTAATAGGCTGTATAACTAATCAAATACATAATGCAACCAAAATTTCTTTATTTTCAACTGATTGACTAACAATAATAATACAACAAACAGTAAACTATATATAACGATAATAATAACATTAATAATACATATTTCAACAATTGACTTCCTATCAATAATGTCTTCTTTTTTATAATTTATACATTGATAAAAACTAAAAATTGCAAAGCTTTGAGTATAAATTAAACAAAAAAATAAAATATTTAAAACGACTAGTTAATTGATGTTTCATTTGATGATTTTAATTAATTAGATAATTTTAAAGTGGTTGGAATGCTATTAAAATTGGAAAAAAAAAATAACTTGGAACGAGAAAATAAAGGATTTTTTTCTTACAGTTATGAAAAGATTTCACATTACAACGTATACAAAATTTAAGTCACAAAAAGTGAGATCGTCTATATTAGACATGTTTTTTGGGCACGTATTAAGTAGCTTAAAAAAATAATTCGGTACAATTTGTACGCTCACTTTATTTTTTAGTTTATCAATTTTTTCTCTCTTTCTTAAACTGTTTTTTCTTAGTAGAGTATTACAAACACACCTGAACAATGACAAACGAATAGTTTTGTCAATAACACAGGTCTTTTTTTTTATCAAAAAATCTATTTTACAATACATTGTACTACTACAAATTAAAACTGTCCCTACTATGCAGACTTTTGAAAATATCCAGTTCAAATTTAACAATATTTAAACAATAACAATATATGCCTATGTTCCCAAAGAACATACGATGGAGAGATTTTAAATTAGTTATATTTAAAATTGTAAAATGAGTTAGATTAAAAATGATAAAATATTTTTGTCTTTGTCTCTAGAGAAAGATTTAACAAAAAATTAGCACAACCAATGTTGTGTTTTCGATCTTGATAAGTTTTAAAAATAATAGTGGGAAGAAGTAACAAATATATAAGTACAATGTGTAACTATACAAACAATTCCACATTTCAGTAATGACTTAATAAAGAAAAAAACTGCATTCTATAAACACAGGTATGAATTAAATAAAAATAAATAAATAAATGCCCTTATTTTTCCTTTGATTAGTATAAAAATTCAAGCAAACATCATACGAAAAAAAAAAATCCTCACCCTAACCAGGACTGTACTTACGATTATAGTTAAATTAATCGGACAATTACATTCCTCCTGGCTTTGGGATGTTAGTATTGTAAGCACGAATGACGTCCGACTGTGTAACTGCCCCACCTTCTTCTTGTGAGAAGGCGAATCCATCTAGATTCGGGAGAAAGAATAGAAATAATACATATTGTAATTAATTAATATCATAAGCCAACATTAAAATAAAAGTGTATAAAATGAGCAATCTTTGTTTTGCTCAATGATTATAGTATTATAATAACAGCAATACATCTCACACTATTTTAAACAAATTGTAAATTGAATAGTGCTTCTGAAAAACAAATTTCAATTTAATTTAAACTTTCTGATTTTTTTTTTTTTTTTTTTTTTTGGTATTACTTGTTAACTGATAAATTCTGGAGCTAGATGATAAAAATCTAAAAGATAGTTTTTTTTTTAATCAACCTTCATTAATATAGTATGGGATACTTGAATATTCATATTGCTATGTTTCCCACAAATTTATCTAATTAGATGATTGGTGTAGAAAGGAAAATGAAATATTCTATGGCATAAAATTTTTTTAAGTTTTGGGCTCTCTGGTCCCTCCTCAATGGGTTGTTCTACAACTGTAGTCTTCATTCGCCAAAATGTTTTTAAATAATCTGTGACTATTGGCTGGGCTACAGTCCACTTCAGAATAAATAAAATATTTTACAGCACAGAGCGTTTGGTTTCCCTTTCTCCGCCAACCATTGAAATTTAACAATATAGTAAAACCTCCAAGGTCTGATTATACAAGAATGCAATTATCTGGGCACCAGGTCTCCATATACATACACAATGTATGCAAGTATATATTTAGCATAACTAGCTTCTGATCTGAAGACATCTTTTGTCTTTTTCCTATGAAACTCCCACCGTTCTACTTACAATCGAACACATTCGTTATGGCCATCATTCTGGAATGAAGCGCTAATCCTTTCCAATTTACAAATGTCATTCCAGAACATTGCACATCTTCTAGAAATCACCTGCCCACTTTCAAATCGGGTTGTTGGGCCTTGGGTGTATTTTTGGAATTGAATCAGTGTTACAGGCCTTCAGTGTCGCTTTGTCAACGTTACTGTGAACCATTTTTCATTTCAACCGTTTGGAAAAAAATTATCTAAATTTTTCCATTCAGTTAATAAAAGTAATATTCGCTTTGTAATTAATGCATTAAAAAATAAATGCCATTATCCACTTTTTTCATTTTCTGTGGCCCCCACATTATCATCAGAATGGAGGTTTTACTATAATTGACTTTCTTAAATAATATATACTTAATTTTTTTCTGAAAAAGAACAGTTTGTAATGATTAAGTGACAACCTCATATATTCATGCTTTTATTTTACAATTCAAATTTAATTTTGTGATATCCAGGTTATTTGACGTTACATCTTAAAAGTAACGAGATTAATCATTCCCAATTTATACGAAAATAATTAAAATAATTGTTATTAATCGTTATTACGAAAGATTAGACATCAGACCATTTCATGCAGACAACTAAGACTTGTCACAATAATTGCGACGAGGCTTTCCTGACTTGGAAATATTAATAGGTGTTAAAAGTGGCATAAAGTATTATTGAAGCATAATAAAAAACATAAACAAACAAAAACAGTCAAACAGGAAAATACAGGACCCCTTTGGTGCAGAATTAGTTCTCGACAAACAATTTAGAAAATTAACATAAAATATAAAAGTAAAAACCACCTGTACATAAAACTTACAATCCATCGACTGTATGCCATTTTCTGGAAAAAGGAGTATCAATATAGATCTTTTTTTTCATATAATACATTTATGAATATTTAACTGTGATTGGTGGCGATAAGATATTGTTACACATTTAATTTAACACGGGATGTTTTTTGTTAAAACGGGTAGTTATAACATAAAAAGTAATTAAATTACAGCCTGAAACGATTAAAATTCAAACCAGTAAAATGGAAAAACTGAAACAAAATAGAAAAAAATTAGAAGCAATGGCTGCAATTGGTTAGGCGTTAATGCGGAGCTCCTCACTGTAAGATTAAGGTAATCGTTAAAACTAAGATATTTTGCAGAACTATTTAAATTTTACATCAAACTTCAACATCGGTTATACAGCTGTATCTAATGAGTTTTCTTTTTTCTTCTAGCACATTAGCAGAGTGTGTGCGTATGAATATTTTTGGAAAGGAGGGGTAGTGTGAATAAAAGGGTCAGGGGTGAGACTGGGAATCGAACCCACAACCACAACCATAAAGGGTAGTTGAGCCAAGGGTCATCACGCTAACCATTCGGCCTAACATGGTCCCGTCATGTCCCATTGGTTTTAAGGATGTGCTTAAAAAAAGTTTGCTAATCCTTAGACTACATCCCTCTACTTTAAGTGTATCATCATAGCAGTCATTACAACTAACTGTTATGTACAGACTTTCTAAAAATTTATACAATTTATATTTACACTAGACTGCCAAGCGTATAAACTATTTTGATTCCTTTTATTCTAATCATATTCCATCAGAGCAAATATACAACTATTTACAGCAATTTATACAATAACAAAAAACTAGCCGTCAGGTAAGTACGCATAATAATTTTAACTTAATTCTAGTTTTGAATAATGAATGCAGTTTGTGAAAATGTGCACCCTTCAATCATTTAAACATTGTTTGATTTAAAAAATTAGAAGTATAAAAATCCTAAAGTTTTGTTTTAACCAAATTGCATGAAGTATCTACAGTGATTTACAAAGGACGACATATTAAAATACAAACTGAATATTTTAGATCTGACTCTCACAATGTACAAGGTGCCAAAAAGAAAATGTGAGTTGTCAAATCAATCAGTGCTATCAAAACAAACAAACCTTTTTTTTTTACAATCTTTTCTGGATCTTATCCATTTTTGTTTATTTCTTTACATATTTTAATTCAGGATATGCCAATTAATTTAAAAATTCCAAATGATCTAGAATAATATCGCAGTTGCAGTAAGTTAATCGTGAATATATAGAATATTACAAAAATCAAACAGAATATTTTTCTTCTGTTAACTGCTACTTTTGTCAAAATGTGTTATACAATCAACTTGTTATCGCACTGTTGAAATATTGACCAAAAAGTAGCAGTGCACAGCAATGAGATTGCGACATCACATTAATTATACATAACAGAAACTTACGTGATAATTCAACTTCCGTATTTCGCCTCTGTGCAGTCGATCTTAAGTGAAAAACGCTCCTGACTCCTTTGAGGAGTCTCGCCGTTTCGGTCATCCTGAATTAATTACAACCCAATACTCTTATTATGTACAGAAAAGTAGGAACATTTTAAACTGTATATGTAGGTATTTTCCGCCGATTTCAATCAAAGTAAAATAAAGATAAATATTACAAGTATTAAAAAAGAAAGAAAGAGAGAAATGCATGCACAACCAAGTCAGGAAAAGCTGTGCTTGTGTACTGAGATAAAGCAGGCATGACAAACTTTTGAGTACCGTCTGGATTTGTACTTACACGACATTACCAGTTGTCCAATAGCGTGTATACTTCTAAACACAATGAATTGTACATTTTTTAGAAGTTAATTAAAACCTGCTTTAGTTTACTTAAAAAATAAAATTTAAAAAAATAATAAATGCATTTTGCGTTGAGGGAATGTGGTTATATATGTTTGTGCTATATGCTTTAAAACGAAATAAATGTTTCATTAGTTTTTAAACTTTTATAAAACAAATGGAATATTGTGTTGACTTTGAATGTAGATTTTATAAAAGTCATGCACTTTTTAAAATTTCTAATAAGGTTAAATACTGGAAATTGGTGAAAAAGCATGCAATCAATTTAAAAAATTATATTTTAACAAAATGAAAAATAACAATTTTGGTTTAAAAAAAGTTTATGTAAGTCTTTATATGCACCATTTAGAATGGTAGATCAGATAATGATAATGTGGCTTTGGTAACGCAAGAACTACAATTTTTTCTAAATAGTCCTTTCAAAGAACATCTAATTGAATATCCATGCATTTCCTTGAGTTATTCCTGTGGAAAAACTTATTATTTATCAGTAGAACAATTCAATTTTAAATATTAAATTCAATTTTATATAAAGACTTACTGATTAAGCATTAAAGGACTATTATCTCTTACTTGTGGATAGCTAAAAATTAAAAAATCCTAATAACTATTAGAGAGTAGAATTAGGATTTTAGAGATGGTTAAATTTAATTTGATACACTTCTGTAGACTTTGTTGTTTTATCTGTATTGATTAAAGTTTATGGTAAACTTTTTCATGTCCTGCGAAACAATTAAACAGAGTGCAAGCTCAAAAGTTATTATGGCTAAGAAAATAATAAACTTTAGTTGAAAACAAATTAATTAAAGTGTATTTAAAATTAGATTTTTGACAATCAATCATCAGAAGGTTAATATTTTTCACTTTAAGTCCATTATGTTTGGTGGTCTGACCGACTAAATTACTTCTTTCAATTAATTAATTTTTAATGTAAGGTCTTGGTTGAAACGAAAAAGTTAGTGCCACAAGCGGGATTCAAACCCACGACCTTCGGCTCGATACGCTGCTGCTTCTAACCCCTTGAACTATCATGCCTTCAGATATCAACTTCTCATCTCAACCAACAACAGTTTGAATTTTCCCTTTGTTTGCCAGATTATTGAGCCAAAAGGTTGTGGGTTTGAATCTTGCTCGTGACACTAATTTTTCATCTTAACTAAAAACCTAAGATAAAAAAATAATTACTTGGTTCTTTTTGTTGTTTTAAACATACATTTTTCCACATCCATCATCAAACGTGTTGAATTTTTGAAAAGAATAATAACGACTAGGTGCTTCAATTTTCCTAATCATCATGGTTTATATTATTTTTATCTGTCAGAAACTTTTCAGCGTTTCAACAACAAACAAGAATAAGGCGCAAAAAAATTTCTAAATCTTTGAAATGATCATCCTACTTAACTCTTTGGTTTATAACATTAATTAATTTATTACTTGATTAAAAATTGCAACAAAAATGTCAATTTTATTCTAAAACTCTATTGATGAGAATTGTCAGCTAAATAAATTTGCATAGTATCATAATGTATTGTTACGCCAACCTTGTTCATATCACCCTTATGTGATCATGATAAGTATTATTCGAGCATAAACCGAATATCAAACACAATTTAAGCTTTAAATCAATGTGTAGAGATTAATGACCGTTAATCGATAATTATTCAAATGTCATATCATGAGGTACGTTAAATGTAAACAATGTTTGTAAATCCCAGGCCCTGAAGATGATCTCTATATAGATCTATACGTTGGCATAAAGAAAAGGTTTTTCTGAAATCTACATCACACCAGACCTCATCTCACGATATCTGAATAATAACTTTAAATCAATGTAAGATTAACCGCCTCACTTTTTTATTTCAATTTTGACCCAAAACCAGTAACATGGCAAATATGAGAATTGGATTATCTTAGAAATTGGCCTCTGCAATCATTTAATACTTAAAATATAAAATAAATTAACTCTATAAAAAAATATCGCCCCACATTTTTAATGTTTTATTTTCCAATAAAAACATATGCAGAAATCCGTTACTTTTTATTAAAATGAATTCAGTATTATATTTACAGTTATGTTCATAATATATACAGGAATTAAATGGCACCAAGGGTAATATTCTTTTTTTTTTCTGCCAAGTTTTGTATGTTCTGGGAAAAATTCTTATCTTGTTACTTTTAATCTGGTTCTTGAATTATGTAGCCCGAACGCTTTGGTTTTCTCTGTTTACTCTTTAAAATACTAAACAAAAAACAATACATTATTATTAACGTATCAATAATGAAGTTTGTAAGGTGTGTATGGTACATATCTTAAATTGTTTTAAAGGCCTACCGACAAAAACATTTTTAGTTACATAATCAATAACTTTACTTCAATTTTTTCTTACTCGCTATTACAGTTTCGAAAACTGAACGTAAAGTTATTTCCTTTAAAATAATAACCAACTTTGTATTTCAATGTATCTACTCGTTGAACTATCAAATACATAAAGAGTGTCTAAGAAGATTAGTCTTAATTGCCCACATAATCATCATCAATATCATCAGCACCGTCCTCACCAATGAGTTATCGCAAGGACAATTATGTTTTTAAAAAATACACAAATTTATTGGGTTTTTTCAGGGATAAGAGAACATTTAAAAAAATTCACTTTCTAATTTCAAAGATCGCTTCCTAATTTCTTACAAATACGAATTAATTTTTCAAAACTTTTTACCGTCAAAATTCAGTTCTTCTTCTCAACCGGGTAGAGAAAATCCAGGCCATGGGCCAGACTAGTATTTCGAAGATAGAATTCTATCTTGTTCTTGTTCAACTTCTGTTGAAGTGAATTTTCAATGTAAAAAAAAAATATATATAAAGTAATTTCTCAGATTAGTGTCAATAACCTTTGAATTTGTCTTGATCTTCTGACACCTTCTTGTAGAGTTGAATAAGATCTACTTTTAAGGCTCATATGTTCTTATTTATTTCTTTGACATCCTAGATCTAGTGGGGCTTGTTTGTGCACCACTTTTAGATGGGGGTGATCTAAAAGGGCTTCTGTTCGAGTTATCGGGGCTTTTCTTTGATTGGGAAGCCATTGACACATTGGGATGTTTATATTTTGATTTTTGTGAAGGACTGGGATTTTCGTAATCAGATATTAGTAAATTTATATGAGCTGTCAGTCTTGGATCTTCTCTTAGCATCTTATGCTTAAAAACAAATTCAGGGTGTGCATCACCACTTGGAGGATCGGCTCCCTGTGTCGTGGGTGGGCTATTAACAGAAAATGTTGAAATTATCTGATGATCCTCTTTGATAGTCTTATTGACTGAAGCTAAGTTTTCTTTTATTACTTTTATTAAAATAGTTCTTTTTATATGGTTTGATCCTCTTAAATATAATTTTAATCTTTTTGAAAATTTTAGAACACACTTGTTTACCATCACATCAACCCTCATCAAAACAACTTAACTATCACAAATTTAACACAGTATACTCTCATGCTATACTCAAAACATACCATTAACATAATAATAAAATGATTTTTGAACATGAAATTATACTTTGTATGGAAAGCTTAAAAAACTTTAGTTTTTACAAACTCAAAAGCAACAATTGAGATTATAACAAATTTTGTATGTTATTATTAGCAGTATTCATATAAAATGTATGTATTGTAATTCATTGTCAACAAATATCTTTGTTGGAACATTTTTACAAAAATCATAACTAAATTGAAATCAACGCATTATTGCAAATTACAACATGCACATCCAGTTTCAGTTTGAAAACTCAGCACAAAAAGGAGATGAGGCAATTTGAGAAGAATTGAAGTGAAACAGCTGAAAAGCAAAGGCTCTAGTGAGAAAGTAAAAATAGTTCAAAAGAGGTGAATACGTGTACAACAGAAAATTTGGGTTGCATACTTTTATTTGATAGAAAAAACTTGTCCACCAAAACTCCTCCAAAGAACAATTTCTTTTTTTTATTTTAAAACTTTGAAATTTATAATCTAAAAATGCTTCAAGATTATCGAGTTACATCTTCAATTTTTTGATATTGTTAAGACAGATAATTCATCCTGATAATTATTCATTTTCAAACTGTTACAGTTGCTTTTTGAATTTTAAATTTCTCAAAAGTTGCTTCTAAGTTATTTAATGTTGAAAAGACTAATAATTTTTTGGTTCAAAAGGACAAAAGAACCAAAATTAATTTAATTTCATATCCAAAAATTTTAACAAAAAAGAAAAAACCTTTCCTAAAGCCATGCCAAAAGAAGATAACCAAGCCAAATCCATTATTTTATATGGATGTGAAAGGATGTGAACAATTAAAACTTGTTAAAAGATAATTAAAAGAGTTTTAACTACTTACGCAGATTGCTTTCCTTCTTGCAATAGATTTTTTGGGTCTTTGTTTTTTATTTCTTGCTCTCTAACAGCCTCTTTAAGAGTCTTGAAAAGAGTTCTTTGGATTCTGAAATTATTTTGAAACATTTATGAATATACATTTTTTATCAATTGTTTTCGTTTTTAAATTAATTACTTACACAATAACAGCAATATCAGGAAGAAGTGTTGCCATTGGGATAATAATCAAGCCTAACCAAAAAGGAATTGCTGTAAAGAGCATTATGTCCATGCCGGACATTACGGCACCAATAGGCAATGTTGGCCACACATGACTAAAAAATATTTATGTTAAGAGAATACAATTTTAGGGATATGATAAAATTTAAAATACCTGTATGCAATTACAAACATGAACCATGCAACAATTGAACCCCAAATTGCAAGATGTGTGACAACTGTCCAAAAGTTCATATGCAGGCCAGCTTTTATGCAAACAACCGTCACTACATACTGCAAATAAAATGCTGCCATTATACCCATAAACATTTTACAAAAATTAAAAACTTACCGTGTACACAAAGTTTCCTAGTACTAGGTATCCACCTTCCCTTCCATTCGACCAAACCGTGTCTTGGTGAAGTATCCACATCGGCAGCCAAAACAATATTACACTATGTACTAAAGCGTTTCCAATCCATATCCAGAATGTCAATACACCAAAGCTTGGCCTGTGACTGTATAATTTTGGATAACGAAGCATAACATCAGCCGAACACACTTTGTCAAATAACCCAATTGCAAAAGGAGGGAAAGCTGTGAAAATCTAAATATATTTTGCAATTTGTTTATAATAGAATAAAAATAATTAATTTAAATAATAATTATTGTACTATTCTGAATGATACATACAACATTGTACATTCCTATCGACCATCTTTCGAACAGAATTTGCCCAGACCAGCCAGAATATATCGCAAACCAAAGCTCCATTACATAAAGGCAAATATTTTTGTAAAAACTGTATAAAATTATTTTAATCATTCTGTTATAATTCCAGGATCCATGGACGAATAGTAGTTTTATAAGAAATCTGAACTGAAAAGGATTAATACAATTTTTTTCAGTAAATAAATAAAATAATAAACAGACATAGTACAGGGAGGATTGAAAGATTGAAGATGGTGTGCAGGCAACAACAAGCCCACTAAAAAAGACACTACACCTAACACATAAAATAAAAAGGGTTGGCTCAGATTTGCTAAATTTTTCATGCCTGATGCTGACTTATATTCTATTTTATTCTTAAACAGGAAATGATCCTTGAAATAATGTATATATGAGCTCAAGGAGGTATCGCAAAAGGAAATGTATCTTTGGATCCCTTAAAGAGATTTAATGTCTTCAAGAAACAAATAAAAAAATAATTAAGTTTTTTTTATGGTCTTATTTTGTTAATGTTGGCCAAAATTCTTATCCAATTAACTGTATTTTTCTCATTGTTATGAAAAGGAGTGAGAAAAAAAAAAAAAAAAAAAAAAAACTGGGGATGTGAATGGGAATTAAACCCACGACTATAGGGTATACAAAGCTGAGGGTCTTCATGCTGATCACTATGTTACCACCGGTCCTCTAAGAGTAGAGTTTGAGTATGTAAATCTTTAATTCGCAAATGATGATTATAGGAAGCAATGCTAAATTATCTGTCAACCATGCGGTGACTACAGCTTATTGTTCATTATCCCTGCCTCCAATTTTTAGGGGAGGGCACAGAACACAAATGTGAACTTGAGCCCTCGGTGTACTGGTGTTCATCCATCAAAGAAACTCATTTTTGAAGGGGGTTGGGTCCAAATTTAGGGTCGCTGATATCCGGTCTCGCCCCTTCCATTGATGAGCGCCGAGTCAATTTCTTTCACCCCTAGGTGTCAGAAATATTCCAGAGGCGATGGTGTGGATCGAACCCACAACTGCAGGATCTACAAGCCGAGAGTATGACGCCTTAACCACTTGACTACCATGGCCCCCACATTTGAATTGATTTATAATTTTTATATAAAGTGTGGTAAAAATATTAGTGACCCAAGGAGACTTGAACCCATGGCTTCCAGCTATATACCTTGGTGCTCTAACCACTATGACTTCGGTCCGCTGGAACACCAAATCCCTCAATGTACAATTTTTTCAAGTTGCCTCCTTTTTGGCATACTTTATAATATCATGCAAACATCAAATAAAACTCCACTCCATGTGATGCCAAGAATCGGATATGATTACACCAATTTTTTTTTCTTAAACTTAAAAATTATAATAACATACTTGTGCAATAGAATAGTCAGATGCGCAAGCTGCTTGAAGGCCTTCCTGGCCAGATATTCCAATCCCGACATGTGCTTTTTGTATCATGGCTACATCATTGGCACCATCACCTATTGCTAGTGTTACACCTTTTGTGTTGCTTGTTATCAATCCCACAACCTGAAAATGTCCACTGAGTTTAGAGATGAACAAATATAAATTAAAAAAAAAAAAAAATAACCTCAGCTTTTTGCATAGGCGAGACCCTGCAGCATATCACAGACCTACAAGCTAAACACATTTTAAGGAAATCTCCTCTCAGTTCGGGTAACAAAGCATATTTTAAAGAGAGCCCATCTATAATAAGTGCAAACTGGCCTGCAGTGTCTAATGCATTTAAATTATGAAGAATACTTTCTCTCACCATCTAATTATTAACAGAAAAAAATTATTTAATATCGTAATTTCTCAGTCCAGTAAATTATAAAATATACTTCAAGAGAAGTTTCATTTATTATTATTAGGGGTTGGCCTTGTTGCAATAATTTACTAGAGTATCCGATGTTTATAGCAGTCTCTTGTTTATCTCCTGTTAATACCCAAAGATTAATTCCAGCTTTAATAATTGCAGCGATGGTTTCTGGAACCTGCAATAAGTGATTGATTAAATTTCAATCATAAGTTTAATCAAGAGATATTTGACCTTATCTTGAAGTCTGTCTTCAACTGCAGTCGCCCCAAGAAGTATTAAATTTTTTTCTATTAACTGTCCGGCCTCTTCTAGTTTTAATTCCCTGTTATTTACTGCAATTGAGGCTTCGTAGTAAATTTTACTCCAGTTCTAAAAATATAACAGTTACAAAGTCATATTCTACAATATATTGTAAATAATCTTACTTCGTATTCTTCAGACGAAAGCTCTGCCATGGCAAAGCACAGAGTCCTTAGTCCTTCATTGGCAAAAGCCTCTAAATGTTTAAGCGTTTCTTTTGTATATTGTTGCCCACTTTGAGCTAACCTGTCATAAATAACTGAATCCGCTCCCTACACAAATTTCAAATGTGTGAAGTAAACGTTTATAAAACAAAAAGTGAATTTGTAACACAATTACTTTGCAGAACAATATTATTTTTCCTGAAGGCGTCTTAGTTATAACTGACATTCTTTTCCTAGCACTGGTAAATTCAATTACTTGTAAAATTTCGTACGTCTCCCTCTTTCCCAGAGCTATTATTTCAACTGAATTCGGCATTCTTGTATCAAAGGCAAAACCATAATTTCTAGCCCCTTGAAGAAGTGCACTTTCATCTGTATAAATAACACAAAAATATGATTCAAAAAGGTAAAATTTTTTTAAAAATAATTATTACCTGGAGAAGATGCATGGTACAAAACCTCACCAGAGGGTGTTTTCTCAGGAATGACTGTGTGGCAAATTGACATCAGAGTTAAGAAATCTCTAGCAGTACTTTGTTGATTTATACTCTGTGGATGTAATTTGTACTTATTATATTTATAATATAGAAAATAAGAATATAACAGTTCTGACCATAGGTTGTTAGTATGTATAGGGATGAATAAAAAAAACGGTATCGTATTATCACCAGAGTTTTGGGAATGCAAAAATTTACTTTTGTTTAAAAGGAAAACTGCCCAATTAATTTTAGGACTTTTTTAAACTTTTTATTAATAGAAGAAATTTGTTTATTTATTTTTTTATTTTTTTGTGTGTTCTACTCACTTATTGGGGGAATAAAAGTTGAGACAACCTGAAGGGCCTTAACACCATAATGTCTTGGCCACTTAAGCTAGTACAAGTTTGATGTTGTATTTAAAGAAAATTATTTTAAAATATGGGATTTCTGTTCTAAATTGAATAGGTATTCAAATTCAAAAAACAATTGAGGCTGATCTAATAAAAAATTACTCAACTGTCAAAAATTAAGGAGGTAGGTCAGACAAATGACCAATTACATATATTGGGGAGAGTGAAAAATGCCAAGTACGCAAAGGAAAAAAACATTTTTGATTTGTTTCTCCTAAAAGGTTAGTGTGATAATAATAATAGACAGAAAGTAACGGACTATTAGGGAAAAAATATAAATACAAGATGAAGTAAGGAGGAGTTAATAGATTTGTTTCTAGATAAACAGCAAAGTTCAGAAATTACATTGAAACAGATTTTTCTATAAAAATTAGAGGAGTTGAATAATGAATTAAGTAGCTAATTTCTTACTCACCTTATAATTACAAGTTATAGTTTGTTAATGCTTATTTTTTAAACCACATTAAATACAAACCGTCTATAAATAGACAATATATTTTATTGTGAGAATAGATTTTTAAGGATCATTTGTTTGTTACATTTTTACTGTAACATAAGCCTTTTATTCCTTAACAAATGGGAGCTAGGAAGGATAAGAGCAGAGAAGGTGATTTTAACTCACCTTTTCTGCCTTCTCATCAGGCTGATGGTTCGGCAGATCGGTTATAGTCTGAAAACAAAAAAAGAGTGCTTGTACAACTGTGTTGGTCGTTTTGGAATTTTTTCTTTTTGAATGTATGTATCCCTCCTCACTATTTGTAACTAATTCTAAATTAGTTTATATTAAACTCAAAGGGTGCGAACAGAAATGGCAACCAATGCCAACAGCTTCACCGCAAACTTACCAAACGCAGTTTCCAAAATGCTGATTAGTTTATGAGAAACGAAGTCACCGATGACCCCATTCAGTCAGGTGACCATTGGTAATAATTATTGTATTATTTTACTTTTTATATTTTAACCGGAAGCCACTAGCCAGTAGGACATTATTAGTCAATGGCTTGAAATCTGTAAACCAATTATTACGTTTAAATAATTGACAAAAAATTAAATTTTTTGGATGAATCATATTATAATTTAGAAAGTACAAACAAAAAAACGTTCCATAATTTTAAACTAAGCCCTATCTCTGGGAAAAGATTTCGGTATTATTAATTTTAGGAATTGCTAACCATTTCTGAACGCACCCAAGAGTAGTTAAATAATCACAAAATACTATGACATTATAAATTTCTTATGACAGAATACAACTAAATATAAATATTAGAATGACCTAAGTAATATTTAAATTTTAAAAATTATATAAAAATATATAATTTTTTATACTGGTTGTACCAGTTGAATTTAATTGATACGTTATATTCAGTATAATGACAAGACAAATAAGATCTCAATATCTTAGGACAAAAAATATGGTTTGTCTGTAATGTAGGAAACGTAATAAATATATTAATAATCAAATATTAACAATGGCCCATCTGGAAAATTTTGATTTTTGTTTACCTTAATAAGAGGATGAGATTTTGGGTTTTCATTTTTACCCACAGCATCATAAATGACACCAGCCACCGAGCATTTCTTGAACTCCATTATATTTTGAGTTAAAGTACCAGTTTTATCGGAAAATATGTACTTAACCTTAAAATCATTCGATCAAAATATTAGATTTATCTGTATAATTGACTATTCTTATGTATATATAGAATATGCTTTTACCATTCCTAATTCTTCGTTTAAATTTGATGTCCGAGCCATTGCAGGCGTGTCTGATTCTAAATGATACATGTCTAGGTCCATATTTATAAAAACTGCCTAAAAGAGGTGTAATCACTAATAGGTTTTTAATTGGCTATGCTTTTGTATTACCTGGACAAATCTAACAATTTCTAATGTCACTTGAAGTGAAATTGGAATGAGATTGTTGTACAAAATGAGAAAGGTTAAAAGGTTGAAGGCGAAGTTCTTTCCCAAATCTGTTTATGATAAAAGTTTTTTTTTTTTTTTTAAGTTGTGTTTCAGATATAAATATTAAAAAATATTTACGTTTAATTCCGAGATACCAGTAGGCCGAATGGTTTTGTCTTGTCCATAATTCATTGTAAAGGGATGATATCACACACAAAAATATGAGTAAGAAGAACAACATAACTACTTGGGTATTTGTTATTTTATCGACTGTTGATCTTTTAAGAGGTACCCTTGAGGAATTCACCATCAGTTTGGTCTGGGCACCAGTGTAAATTACTGCTCCAAATACCCAACTTGTATTCCTTAACATTGCTCCACGAAGAAGAATTTTTTCAGGACCCAGTGGTAAAGTACTACGTCAAACATTGAATTATTAAGAATACAATTGATTTTGAATAATGGGCTTACCGCTCTCCTTCGAGTGTGATGTTTCCAACAAACTCGTAAATCATCTTGTTTGGTTTTTCACACTCTACAGTTGCTGACAGTTGTGAAAGCATTTGGCTGTTCAAGTATGTTGATGTTATTGGTAAAGCTTGCCTTATTTTAAGATTTGTTTCCCCATCTAAATTCATTGTTTCTATGTAGCACATACCTTGTGGCTCACTATAAAATGGCAAAACATATATACATTATTTTTTTATTCACATTATTTTTTACCTTGTCGATATGACTAGAAGATCTGCAGGAAAAAAGCTGTTGTTATACACCTTGACAATATTCCCGACTTCAACATTTTGCCACTGTACTTTAACCCATTTGCCATCCATTAAAACTTCAACTAATCTGTTATTGGTTTCATCATCAGCTTTATGCCTTTTCTATAAAATAGAAAAAAACAAAAGCATATTTATGTGTAAACTTTAGTATAAAACAGTACAATATTTTACAGAAAGGTGATTAAACAACTCACATAATCTTCTATTATCTCTTTGAGCGCAGAAACGCACAGTATGAAAATAAGTGGTACCAGAGTCGTGAACCTTCCTGTAGGAGATACATCTGGGATTTGCTGAGGGCAATATTACAAAAATTATAAACAGAATTGAAACCTTAAGACGCTAGAAGAAAAACTGAATTACCTGAAGGCAGGCGATAAGGAGGAAAAAGCAATTCGAATACCTTCGGAATTGTTCAAAAAGGAATGAAGCGATGAAGTTGTACTTGTTGTACTTTGCAGTGGTAATCCTATTGGATACGAACTTGTCAGTTTGAGGCTTGTTGATAAATACAACTCTTGAGCCCTGGCTGCGTTGTGCTTCTGAATTTTCTACCAAATTTCCGCGATCACCATCAACTAAACAGACAATTGACAATAACCACCAGTGAGCAATAAATTAGAATAAATACATAAATAACATTTTTAAAAAACCCAGGCAGTTTGATCATTGCCGATTCCCCTGGTGTCCATTAAATAATATGGAGAATATGGAGAATTTTACATTGAACAATATACGAGTAGAGTCGATTTTATTTATAATAATAAAAAATTGATGGGGATGTAAATTTTAGAATTAAATTAACTTTTTTATATTTGGAAATTAGCTCCACACATTAAGGATGATTACCAAACTTACTTCTTCACTAATTGCAACAAAATTTTTAAAATTTATTGTATAAATTTAGTCTTACAGAGAAATGGTTGTTTATTATTTTCCAATATCTAAAAGAACCTTAGAATATTGAATATAAATATATTCATGCAGTACTATAATTTAAATATAAATGTTGAAGATTAAGTGAAATTATAAATTAAAAAAAAAAGATTGAAGGATATGACTTTATTTCTTCTTTAAATTGATTTAATATTTTGATTCAACTTTAAGCAATCTAAGTTGAAGAAAAACCTACTGTCTGTAAAAGAAAAATCAACACGATATAAAATAATGTAAGTTTAATTTCTAAGTCAAAAAGTTAAATGATCTACTTAAATTCCTAATAGTCTATTTATTAATAAATAAATTAAAATAATGTAAGTTTTAAGCCGAGATAGTATGGGAGGGTGTGTTGAGTTTAACTTGCACAACTTATAGTAATATTATGTTGTAATGTAATATTATATTCAAATTCCGAGCATGCTCATCTGCAGTTAAATGATTTCTGTAATTCTAACAGAGATTGATGGACCAGACATAAATGTCAAAAAACAAACACATAGAAAATAAAGTTTGACTGCCTCCAAACGAAGTAACAAAGACTTAAAATATAAATAATGCCCTAAAATTATATTAGATGAATAGTTCGAATAAAACAAACATATTGAAAAATAATAATAAAAGTAAAATGAAATAATTGTACGAAAAAGCTAATAAAAACACAACATGGAGGAGTAGTGAAAAACAAATTGTAGGTTTACCAAAAAAAAAAAAGTATGAGCAATCTTTTGGAAAAAAAAAATCAATAAAAAATAAAGAGGTCCTAAAGATCATTAAATTTGTTTAGTTAATCAATTAAGTGTGTTTGTTATTGGTTATTTTCTACATATGCGGTTAAACAAAACTTACACAATTACATCAAATTAAATATAAAGGCCTATATTTAAATAAATTAATCGGTCTAAAATGTAATTTTTTTCCCCATTTTTTAACCCCCTTTTATATCATTATTAATGAGTGT
The DNA here is from genome assembly GCA_039619505.1 of Cimex hemipterus. NCBI lineage: Eukaryota > Metazoa > Arthropoda > Insecta > Hemiptera > Cimicidae > Cimex > Cimex hemipterus. The sequence goes on along the minus strand of CM077104.1, from coordinate 21,268,312 downwards.
AAGTAGGCGTTTTTTTACTAATTGTACATAGTAACAACTGTGAACGGCTTATTGCTGATTCATAAGCCTTATAAAATATAGAAGTGAAGTTAAAGGAATATGATCAAAAGGCTTATAGAAGTTGAGCTTCTACACTGTCACAATCTTGTCAAAAAAAAAAAAAGTTGCCTAAAAATGCATTTTACCCTCAACCCCTGGAGTATTTTTATATATGCTTGTTTTTGGAATAGAACAGCATTCATTTAATGAGATTTCATTTATTACTGGTTTGTTTATAATTTAGATACAATCTAGCTTTTAATTAGATACCACCCAGGCCTAAGTTTAAATTGTTTATACTAGTACCATATTTTATGATAAATGGATTTGGCAAAATGGGTGAATTTGATTCAAATATTCAAGTTTTACATTAGTTTTACATAATGCTGGATAAATGTATCAATTACAACAATATTAATAAGACATCTGTTGATACCTGATCTAAATCTGGACAGAGATGGAAATAGATTTTCTAACCATTCCATTTTCCTGAGAGAGAGAGAGACGATTATGTGGTGTATGTCACAATTAATCCCTGCGTTAAAGCATCTGTATTCTTTAAACCTTTTATATGAGAGATATTAGTCATTCTCAATCACAAATAACACAAGAACAGAGGTTATTCTATGGTTTTACGGATCACATAACAATAAGGTTATCCACGGTGGATAAGACACTTATGGCCCTTCTTAGGGCCATATATGATAATATTGAAGAAAAAAAAAAACAAGTTTATATCTCTTTTTAAAATAATTAGTCATTTAAAAAAATTAAGCTAATTTCGAGATAAGGGGAAGTTGTTTAATATTTATCGCAAATGATTGTGGCAATATTTGTATTATTTTGTATTGATTTGGAGGGAGGAAAAATAAAAACGTTAATTTTGTTAACGTTAAAAAAGTTGTTATTAATTATTTTTACTACTTTTATTCCAATCAGCATCTAAGATTTGAGTTTCTAAAATTGATACATATATTTACATGTATATAATAATTAAAAAAGCTTTTGCACTACTAATATAATGTATGAGGGGGTTTATGTATTAAAGTTTTAAAAAAAGTATAGTTTTAATTTATAATATATAACAAAACATAGCAAAATTTTTGTGGCAATATATATACCATACAGTACATAGTGATTGATTGATAACAAAGCAATAAAATTAAATAATTAATGATTAGATAAATAATTTGTTGTGCATAAGAACACGGACACGAACCTGAAATGTGCATTATATTACTAACATTATAATGAATTAATTCAAATTTAAAAAGAAAATTTTGTCAATTTAATGATCTTGCAAGATTTGACCTAAACAGTAATAATTGTGGGAGCCAGTTTAAAATAACTTTTAACTGGAATTGATACAACATTAAACAGCCACACACCAGGTAAACAAATCCAAGCTGTAGCGTGAGTTTTTTGTATGTATATATATATTTTTTATTTTTTTTTAAATGTCAAATTTTGTTGAGAACCACTGGTTAACTTAAAAGACTTAAATTAAGTTTATCGGCACTTTTTGGACCAGGAAAGTTACAAAAAAAAAACAAAAAAAACTAGATTTCAAAAAAATTGTAAACTAAATAATTTATTAGATTTAGTAACAGTTTATTAAATAAGACATTTTCCAGTTTGACTTTCGATATGAAAAAGTATGCAACGAAGCATTTTAATTATTTATCAATTTAGCAAATATCATTTGTTTCATTTTACAGGAATAAATTCAAACAAATTTTGAATGTTCATTCATTTTTCTCATAATTTGATAAGTTTGTATTTTTTGCTTTGGGCATGCTTTTAAAAAGAAAAAAAAAATCAGACTGTTAAACAAAATTACATGCATTTAAATGCAAAATATATTTTTCAACAAACATATTCACAGACATGCAATTGCATATATCAAACTGCTGTTTTTTTTGTTTGCTGCAATACAAAGAAAAAACAATAAATAGAAGTGGGGGGTAAAAGAATGTTTGTATTGGAAAAAACCCAACAAAAAAACTGAATTGTGAATAAAAGGTCTATTGTCATAGATAGCGTACCTTGTCAGACCCGATCAAACTAACTAAAATGATTCAAGAGGAAGTTCTAAAAAAAGAAGAGAAAAATCCATCAATTCTGGGTGTGGTCATAGCAGTCAATTGGTTTTTATGGTTACACTGATCCTAATCCAACAATATTCAAGATGGGGCATTAAAACATAACATAGAGCAAAAAAACATGCAAAGGCAAATATTCCAGCTATCCAGGCCAAGTGGATTTTTCAAAATGTACAAGTTTGGAAAACTTTTCAATATGGTATCATTTCCTCACCACAAATGGCTTCATTGAGATGGTTATTGGTAAAACTGGTTTCAGTTGTATGTTGCTGATCTGTTTCTGGATTGGAATTTCTAGAGGTCATTCTTCACCAATGGACCTCCTGAAAAGGAAAAATAACGGACCAAAAACATAAGAGTTGTGAATCAAACGCACAAAAAATATTCTCAAATTTATTTATATCATGCAACCAAAATAAAAATGATGTTTAAATTCCAAGTGTTTCCCTCAATGAAAGCGAATTAACAGAACATGTAAATATTATAATGAAAACCCATTGTATGCCAATTTTTTCCAACATGCAGACCAGTTTTGCAATTAAATCAAGCCATAAGCATAAAAGAGAAGAAGATACAGCTCATTATGATATCATACATAAAAAGTTTTTGAACTTTTTCCTGTAAACCAAACGTTAATAATTTATCTAAGCCATATTTATGTTTAAATAATAAAGATTATGTCTATTATAAATAAATAGTTTTTTAACAAATATAATTTGATACTTGCAAATCCAAACGAATCAACTTTCTTCTTTACACAAAATATGAATTTCTTGTTAAAACCTAAATTAAGTCACCTTGTGGCTGACTAAAGCTTGTCAATTAATTCTTGAATGAACTTATTTCCATAATTTTATTTGTTCTACAAGATTATGTTAAACTATCTTTTTTTTTTAAAGGTTGAGCCTTATAAAAATTAAATATAAATTTACAATTTCAATTAAATTAACTTTAAATGAATATTGACCATGCTTGGATTAACTCTTAACTATACAAGTAAAGAGAAAATTATTTGATTTCTTAAAAAATAAATAAATAATAAAATAATTTGTCCATATTAATTATTAACATGCAAGTATTATTATTATTAAATTGTTAATTGATTGTAATCGGCACTAATTGTTTTTAATTATCAAAACTATTTTTTTTAAAATAATTTAAAACATTTGGATTACAAATAAGAACCATACAGATAGTACATGGACCTCCCACATAAGATACACCAACTTAGCTCCTGGGATGATGTTGCCACTTACGTGGCTTGTTCAAAACTGAAGGCTAGAAGAACAATCAGGTCACTGATAGCAGGGGTGGATTCCAACCCTCTGTTAGTGGCCACTCTTCTAATTGCATCATTAGTTTTACTAGGCTTGCAAATATGACTAATGCTTGTTCTAGCTCGCAAGAAAAGAAGAAGAAAAAAAAGACAAGAAAGTCAGCCCATACACAGTCAACAAATTTTTTTTTTATTTGACTAAGAAGGAGGGATAATTGTGAATACAAGTTGGTGAAAAGATAAGAAACTTGAGGGTCATCACTCATTGACTCATAAGCTAATTCTGACAATTGATTATTACACTATTGTGAGTTAAAAAAAGAGTGCACTTCCTTACAATCTGAACAGGAGTGGGGAGGATATTATTTTTTAAATTTTGTTAATAAATTGGATCCTAGATTGTTAAGTAGTAATTTTTTAAAACATTTTAACAATTTCTAACATAATTTGACTGTTCATTATTTAAAAATGAAGATGTGCTAAGTGCTCATTGACCTAAATGTTCCACGGGGTACTAAGCAAATGTCAACTACCCTAAATGACCTGAACTTTGACAAAAGGGCATACAGAGTTCGTATAAGAGTTTTACACTTGGTAAAAATCCAGAATATTAAATTTAGAACGTTTTTAAATTAAAAGTTGAAATTCGACTTTAGTCAGTAATGGTTGGGAGAGGTGGAGATGTCTTCTGTCTATATTGTAAGCAAATCAATATGAAAAAGAGGTTTAAACCAATTTATAAGAGTAACTAGTTTCAATTCAGTTAGTTCAGTTTTAAAAGGTGAGAATGTTAGACCTATCCCACTAATTTTTACCTTCACGAACATGCATATTTTTAAAGGAACTTTTAAAATATTTGGATGGAAGTAAAACCAATAAATGATCTTTAAATATACTAACAATGAGTGATAACTTTACACCTTAAAAAATTTAAGACTTTTTAACTAGATACAAATATAAAGGGAATTATTTATAGAAGAAGTTGTAAATATGACTTTATCATTTTATATGTAAGCCTTTAATCCTGTAAATTATAAGATTTCATCAAATAATTAATAAATAAACAGTATTTCTTATTTTATTATTTATAATATAAATGAATAAAATAAATAATAAATTAGTATCGCACAGGGACAAATAGATCGTTAAACACTCAGTTTGTTAAGTAGGCAAAAATCGCAATAGACTATTAACAAATTGTCCTTTTTGTGGGTTAATTTTTTTTTCAACAAACCTGGCATTGAGATGCGCGTTTATATCTTGGAATATTTTGTTAACTTCTGTCTAAATTCTTTTACAGGTATTAAATCTTCTATTTTCATGAAAAATCGTAAACGAATTGCCATAAGTCTATCTTTCATTTTTCTTGGGTTCTTCATCGAATTGGCGGGTTAAAAACTGATCTAGAAAAACAAAACAAAAATTCAATATTCAATATATTAAACGAAATTAAAAAAGCTAAGGTAAAATATAATTGTAAGGAATAATGAACAAGTGTTTTAATTTTAGAAATATTGGATATTAATTTATCAAATTGTACAGAATTTGTTTATAAAAATTATGATAAAATAAACAAGCAACAGTAAATAATACAATTTAAATTTAATTATATACAAATTGCAAAGGAACTCGAGCTGACTGAGCGAAACAACTTTCATTTGCAGAAAAGTACTTTACAGTACAATTCATATTCAAGAACTGTTCCGTCTATATAATTAGCATTGTTGTTGAAATAAAAAAAAAGAAGGTTTTGCTGTGAATACAACAAAAACCAAAATTGTGTTATATTTGTATTGCCATCTCAAGTGTCTGTGCAATTTATGTGAAGACCTCTCTTTTAAAAGATAGACTCAAATGCATCTAACATACCAGACCAGCTACGATAGAAAGACTAGAAAGACAATACGATGATAGACAAAGATCAAATTACTTGTATTAATTCATTGCATTACTAATATTTTGTTCATATACCAATTCGGGGGGGGGGGGAAATAAGGAAAATAATAATATAAAAATTTACTTTAATGTAAAAATTTGTGATTTCCTCAAAAGTAATAACCAATACTTCAATAAAGTGAGTAGAAAAGGGAGTTTACGGATCTTGGGAAATAATTTATCAATAATGATTATGACACTAGTTAATTATCCAAGAAGAAATTTTTAGCCCAATAATCATTTTGCTTGTAAGCCATTTTATTTATAACTTCCTTATTCCGCTTGACACTGAACAAGTTTATTGATTGTGCACCTGATATCTGTTTGTATATCAATACAATTAAAAATTCAAGAATGAAATTTTTTAACATTTAAAAATAAAAACATAAAAATTTTTAATGGGAAAATTTGGGATTGTACTGTTCGATAGAGATAATAAACTCGATGAGAGTTCAAAGTATACCTCTAAATAAATAAACACTTTAAAAAAATATATTTGAATTACTTAGATTAAATGTCAATATGAAAATAATAGTGGTAATTTTTAAATAATAAAAATAAAATTGACTGAGAAAAATTGAACTGATGTTTAGTGGAGGGGATATTAATGGTTTTTTTGACAGCAAAAATTATGATTGAATTGTTTTATAAAGCGAAAAATTCCAAAGTGTAAAATCAATCGAAGTGTTCCACAAATAACTGTTTAAATTTTAATTAATTAGATAGAATTTCAGTCAATCAATTAGTTTTTTTTAACTTTTTCATATCTGAAGAAAAAATTACTATAAAAAATGTATGAGAATTTGGTAGAATATATCAAATCAACGGAGTGACAAAATAATAAAAATAAATCCGTCATATTTTGTAGTCCGATTGACCAAATAACTTCTTTCAATTAATTGATATTTATGTAAGGTATTGATTGAAATCAAAAAGCTAGTGTCACGAAGGTCGTGGGTTCGAATCCCGCTCGTGTCACTAGCTTTTTCATTTTAACCAATACCTTACATTACAGATTAATTGATTGAAATAAAAATAAAATTGACTTAGACAACACTCATGGCTAATTTACGATACACAATACAAGTTGTACAAGTAATCATTCATATTGAACTTTCAATTAAAATTTTAAAATTCAAGCCCTACACTGGTACACCATCATAATTTCTGACAAAACTGGGTCTTTCGATTTTCTGCAAAAACTTCGAAAATTCCAACTGTTACCGTTTTTCCTGAGAGACAACAGAAAGAAAAGTGGAGTATTAATTGTATTTCAAAAATTTTAAACCTTGGTTCCAAACGGAAACAGATTAGTTCCCTGACGGCCTTTGTTCAGAAGAAAATTTTCGAATCGTCTCTAGATTCTAGAGAACAAAATTCAATCAAACAATCTGTTACGAACCACGCTCGTTCCGGTACGGTACGCTGTGTGTTGTGGACCTAACAAACTTACCAAATGTATCCATTTTGGTTCATTGGCGTTTTAAGTTTATTTGCTACATACGTGAATGGTATACGGGAAATTTCATTTAAACGATTTTATATTATTTGATTTTTTTCCCTAAAACCTGAAAGTCCGACCTCCCACCGACTATATATGACGTTGGAAAAAAAAATAATTAGTTACTATACTTGACATCCATTATGAGTTTTGTGTTTAGAACATAAAGATAAATAAGTATGGTCTATAATCTTAACTGCACGATATGACCTAGTCTATTGTCAAGGTACGCCGGTTCTGAAGGGGGCCAATGCTCTTGCTACTGATTTTTGTCACTGTCTTGGGACCCTTGTGAAATCTTTTTACACTTGTCTTTTGATGAAAAACATCTTGCGCTTTCATGTTTAGAGTCTGAATGTACTTTTTATGGTTTAAGGGATAATCGAACATTCCTTAAAGGGTGAAGCGGTTGAAATTAAAACGACACAAAGCAAGGGTGCGAAAATACAAAAGACGTGAACAAAATGTCCAGACTGAAGGAAGCTTTACCTCCCATATCGTTTCATTTAAATAATTCTCTTAATTATGATAAATTGAAGTCGTTCTCATTCTTATCTTGATACTCCTCGATTCCCGGCATTTTAATTTTCCAAGGACAAAGCAAGTGCACACTCCGATGAATAATATTAATTAAAAGGCTCCCGACCGATTCAAAGGGCCCGTTAAACGAGCCGCGAATGCCGTGGAAATTGTGGGGAAAATATCGACTTTATTGATTATGTGCCATACCGAAAGCAGACTCTGGAAAGCTATTAAGAGAGGGAGAGGTCAATAAAGTGGAGGTGTAATGTCATCACGGCATAAGTCCATTTGTTATGGATGGAAACCGTTCGTTCATCTTTATTTGTCGTTGAAGATAGAAATCTTCATTTATAATTAGGGCAGAACTATTCACACCGTGAAATAAGTTTTCACCCTAGTCTACTTAATGAGGTAACGTGTCACTTGACTTTTGAGCCCTTTCCTTTATATTTTCGTCTATGTCCATTTATAATTCCGTTTTATTTGTACGTAAAATATCATTTTTAATCAAACATTTAGCGTTGGTGACCTTTTATTTATTTACACTTAATGGCAAAAGCTTTGGTGATTTATATGTATTAACATTTTTGTTTGAGCCTCGTACACGGTTTTTGAAACTTTTATTTCATGTATCATGCTATTTAGAAGCAACAAAATATACGTTTTCCATACAATTACGTATTTTATGTGTGGTGTTTAGTGACCGACCGTTAGTTAATGACTATTTGGAGATCGTGAGTTGAGGTTTGGTGTTACGTATGTTTTATAAAAACATTTTCTTTACCGTGCCAACGTTTCGATCCTTATTGAGATCATCTTCAGAGCTCAAAGTGTTTGAACGTGGAAAAAAGATGGAATTTCTAGCATTGCATAAATTCAATTTTAAAATTTAAACAATGTTTATAAATCTCAGGCCCTGAAGATGATCTCAATAAAGGTCGAAACGTTGGCACGGTAAAGAAAATGTTTTTCTAAAACTACGTCACATCAGACCGCCTCTCACGATCTTCAAATAATCAGAATAAATATATTATTTTAATTTACATATTTTGGTCAATAAATAATCAAATAAACTACAAAATTATTGAAAAGAGCAAAAACTAAAGATTTTTAGAAAAATATAGAAGTCAAGGCGTAAATAAAAAATTTCGAGAAATACAAAAACGAGAAATCTTTTATCATAGACCAACACACGTAACGTGCCCCCCGCAACGCCTATCATATAATCATTGACTGTAAGATATGAAGTGCATTTTCTGATGCGTATTTTTTTTTATATCAAACATAAAAAAAAGTTTCTCCTAAAGCCTCGAGTATAATAAAGGTTTTAACGGATACCCATCCAAATTTATGGTTTTCCCCACAACGTGTGGTAACTAGACGGAGGTCCTGGACAGAAGTCTCCGTAGATACCGTAAAAAAAAAATTCAAAAATTAACGACGTCATGGCAAAACTGGAAAAAAGCCCGTATCTCTAGAAAAGGCAAAACAAATTTTGGAAACCCGACTTTTTTTGTTTTAAAATTAGCTTTTATCGTAAGTGTTTGTTTTGATTTGGGAAAACGGCAAAAAAGAAATTCCTCCCGCTCCAAATGAAACTCCAGCCTTCAATTCGACCACTATTACTTCCGAAGTGGATGAGGAAAGTTACACTTTATAGATACAAGATTTTTTAACTTTTTAACAAATATTTTTACTTTAGAAAAACTTTGATAAATTTAAAAAAGTTACGTTTTTAAATAATTTTGAAGATTAAAGTTTTAAATTTTCATTTTGTCACTTTTTCCATTTTCCAAATGCATATTATATATTGCATTTTTAACTTATTCATTTAAAAAAAGCCTCTTTTATTTTATAGATTATTTTTGCAAGACTAGAAATATAAACGTTCATTTGCGGAAATTTAAAAATGTGAATTATTTCAAATAAATTTGAAAATTAAAGGTTCATTTATTAAGGTATTATAGTCTTCCTTTTTACACATTATTCATTCAATTAATATATATATATATA
>CM077104.1:21176993-21258524 GCA_039619505.1 Cimex hemipterus | reverse complement strand
ATATATATATATATATATAACTTTTAAAAATTCTTTTAAAAAATGCAAAACTAATTTTCTTTGTAAACTTTATATTTTTTTAACTTAAATATTTTCTAAAAACATAAATACCTTTATACGTATACATTTCATAATTTATTTCACATATATAAATCCACCCTCCTCTAGTGAATAAGAAGTCCAGTTTTCCAAATTAACATAGAGCAACAAACATGATTTCCAACAGTTTACACACCATGAACATTGTAATTGAGATTGGAAATTTTTTTTTTAATTACTAGAAACATGAGATATTAGTCAGTTCTGTAATGCATTTGATGGTATCGTTCAAAAATCCAAGGGCGTTTAAAGAAGTGGAACAATATTTGTTTGTTAAACAAAGAATAATTGAAATTTTGACCACACGATTGCAATTCATAAAGCAATTTTTGTTTCAAAAGCAATGTTAATAAATTTAATGGACTAAAGAAAAATTAGTAGATTATCGTGTTATACGTAATCATTTTAACACAAACATGCCCCCAAGAAAAATGATTTTCGAACTTTTTATGCGTTAAGCTAACAAACAACTCCATCCATTGAATTATTGCATGCCGAACTTACCTCGTAGAAATTTCAGTAGTACTGAAAATCCATTCCTTACAATTATTTAAAAGCGATCTTCTGAGACGGGACGGTAAATTGATAATCGTCGTTTAACGTTCGATTCTAACCAGAAAGAACTCCGGACAATCCATTAAAAAAAATCAATTCAACAGTCTTCAAAAGTTAAAAATAAATACTGCACAGTTGAAAGAAACTAAATAAAATCACCTCCCCTCCTCACGTGAGAATTCACAATCAAAGCACCAATTACATTACCGTTTTATGACCGTTCTTTTTTCCAATTTCGCTATATTTGAATAAAACTGCCATAATAAAAATAGGAACAGAATTTTGCTCAAGGAGAAACACAGCAGTCGTGGCACAAAGGGAATTCCCGTCCACGTAATTCATACTTTCACATAAATTAGATGAAATCATCTTCACGTCACCCATGCCAATAGTCAGCCCATTTTTTATTGTTTTAGCGCATGACATACAACAGCACATCATTATAAATTTCATAGTTAAAATATAGATACCACTTGAAAGGAATTGATTTAAATTTTGCTTGTAACAAGATGTATTTGTTAAATAAAATAATTTATTCTACTTTAAGAAATTGATTCTTGTACAAAATTATCTTTCTGGGTTTTTTGAAGCAAATTATTATTTTTGTTTTATTTTAAACAATGATGAGCAAAGTTTGTACGATAATTAAATTCACTAATTTCGTGTTCCGCTTGACCAATTAATTTAGGATTTTAGTTGAGATAAAAAAGTCAATGACACGACCAGGATTCGAACCCACGATCTTCGGCTAGATACGCCGCTGCTCGCGAGCTATCGTGACCTCGATCCACTCCGATTACATGACATTTGAAAAATGGCAAAAGGAAGGAAAATTCAAAAGGTGTGGTTGAGATGGGAATTTGTTGTCCGAGTGAATCGATGGCTCAAGTGGTAGAACAGCGGTAGAAGACCGTGGGTTCGAATATTCGTTCGAGTTATACCGAGCGAATTTTATATTTCAAATAATGTCAACAGATTTAGGTCTTTTTGATCGGTAAATTAGCAAAGCGTTGAGATTCAAATTTTTATGAGTAGAGTCCGGTGGGAAATACTTTTGAAAAAAGTACAATACACCATTAAATGATCTAAAATCCTTTTTCTCTGTTGAAGTGAGTAGGGCAAAGGCCATCTGGAGAGAAACTTGTCTCCATTTAAATACATCGTTGGGTGTCAGCCACTGGCTAGCTGTAATTGGCTAACAGCCTTAAATAATTTTAAATCTTTACAGCGTTCGAGACAAATTTCCGAACCGCCCCAATTACTTAACATTTGTAAAGTAAGAATTTGAATTAACTGCCAAATCTATGGCCATACGTAATAAGTCATTTCTAACTTTTATAATTAAATCTGCTCCCCCCCCCCAAGGAATATTGGTTACCCTAAGGGAGAGAATGAGACCAGACTTCTATGAGTCTATCGAGTGTTGTGTTTATGTTAATTCAATGGAATGGATGTAATTTATTAGCATGAAAGGAAGGAGTTGATTATAACTACGCCCCGAGGAATATCGAATACTCTGGGAGAGTGAATGTTTGTGGTTAGGTGTACATGTATTGTATGGTTTGTTCCTATTCTGTACTTGAGAACCTGAAGTAACGAGAGGATAGCATTTTAGGATATGGATTTGATACACATTTAAAGCAGAGAATCAGAAACCAGATCGAGATGTTCAAATGGCTGCAGTTTCAAACAAATTACGCGCGAAAGAACAGAAAAAAAGAAGAAAAACACGTAGACGATATGATGGCCGAAAAGGGCCGACGAAGACCTCAGACGTTCGACGGCTCATAAACTTCCCACTTTATCATTATAATTAAATCTAAATAATTTGTTTCTGTACTATAGCCACACTTTGTCCTTCCAAGATTAAGCACAAATATCTTCAGAGATTTCCACAAGTTATCCCAGACTATTAGCAATCGGGAGAATAGCTTTACGCAGAATTTTGAAATTTGGTCTAAAATATTTACTTTTAGGTATAGGAAACCGATCTCTGAACATAGGCAGCAGTTTTTTGATAAATGTAGTAAACTTTTTAGGAATTTTAGTTTCACTTTTCCAATTCATCGACATAACAGTGAGCTCAGATATTTTCTCCATACAGGAGAATTGAACGAACTCATGCTTTGAACAATACACTTTTATTGTCCTTTTTTTTATTAAAAAAAAGCAAGAATGTATATTTAAAACTCTAGGGATTCTAACATTACTCTTAGTGACAAAGTATTCCCCTGATTTTAGGAATTTTCCTGAGGATGATTTCTGAAAAGATGCAATAATTTTTTATGCCTTTTCACAGTTAACTATTCCAATTACAGTGTTTTGCTGCAGGTCTAGTTTGGATTGGGTATCCATTCAAGAAATTGGAAGTTAGAGCTACATCATCTGCGTACAGCATCATTAGGAGGACTATCATATTGTCTTAATGTCACACTGCTGCAGAAGAATTTTTTCTTGAGACCAAATTTTATTATTCAAATTTAATAGGTAACGTATCCACGGAGCCTAGGTCTTGCATCGATATCAAGGTTTAAGCCAATTAGGCCTGTCTAAGTTGGCTGATGGGCAAACTAACATAGTCAGTGATTCAACATAAGTTCATCGGCTCGCTTGTCAAAACCACTGTGGTTGAATGGACTCAGACCTTGGACTTAAGGCGTGGCTAAATTGATTGCTTATGCACGCTGGGCGTGGTCATGGTTTCTTTCGAATATCGGTGAACAGACTTTGGAACTTTAATTCTCTGTTCAATTATTATTCGTTTCCTAAGAACCTCTTAATTTTTATTTCATAAAAACATTTTTAGACTGAGCTACATACTAGCTTATTCAAAAGCAATTATGTATTTTCTTGTTTCCGGCAATTATTTTACGTTTCACGTATATTCTGATTTCTTCTGGAGATTTTCGTCCTTGTGTGATCATAGAATTGAACAAATATGGTACTTCTTGAGAGAAAGAGAGATCCTGTCTGTAAATGTTTATAATTTTGTTTATATTTGACAAATTGACAAAAGTAATGTTCCTTTAACTAGGTGCTTTTAGAATGTTTCAAAACGTTTCCTCTTCATGTGTTTGTAAACTTTCCCAGGTTCTCTGAATCTGAATGTTTTCGGTTTTTAAACTTAGGCTTAGGTTTACCAAGTTTGCAATGGCGATTCCAGAAAACAGAGAAATCTCGAGAGAGGCAAGCAAATGTATGCAGCAGTCTTTAAGCAACAAACAACCTGATTTTAACTCAAGCGTTTTATATATTTTAACCTTGGGATGGAATCTTTCTGCGCTCGTTGGACTTCTTGATTTAGCTAAGTTGCTTGGGTAAGTCGTGTTCGGATGATAGACACTTTTTAATTGAATTTTTTTCAGTCAATTTTAACTCGAAACTCTCGCGTATGTGACAGTGTTTTAACTACGAATAAATGATTTTGCAGAACCGTCTTCATTTATGGTAAATACTGAATATAAGAAAACGCACGATTTAAAATAGCAAATGGATAGGAAAAAGGAAACGAGACTTTTAAGACTCCAATCAACAGCAACATCGAAAAAAAAGGTTGAATTCAGAAGACTAATGGTTTAGCGAAGCTAGACCAGCCTTCCAGATAAAACGAAAGCCCCACCCTGACCACCAGAACTGAATCACTGATTCGTTAGAACAGTACGAAATACTTATTAAAAACAAGGCATTCACGAAAGAAACTATATAAGCAAGGCGGAAACATTAAGTAAGCCCGATGCATTTTGGGAGACTTATTTTCACCGATGAGCTTATTTAATACTTCAGAGGCTGATGGAAGAAAAAGGTGGCGAAAGAAGCCGGGGGAACACTTGAGATTAAAGAACACACTATCGACCGTTAAACATAGGTGTGGTGCTTGTTTTGGACTTGCCAATTTACACAATCGATGGGATCATGGATAATACTCACGGTCTACATCGATGATATAAAACAGAATTTAAAGAAAAGCACTATTAAATTTGGTAAGAAAGGACATTCTTTTTAGAGCAAGTCGACGACCCACGTATTGCTCGGAAAACTCAAGAATGGCTAGTATATAATTCACTTAACCTACAGACGATTTAAACCCTGTCGAGCGCTTGTGGGAAAGGCAAAAAAAAAAGAATATTAAAAACAAAAACCATATAAATGAAAAGATTTGAAGGACTGGGTATATTAAAGGGCTTGAATGTTATCAACTAGCCTTAACGGTTGCCAATAATGTCGTCCTGTTGGAATGAAAAGATTTTCGCGTGTCCAAAAACTGCCATTAAATGGTAAAAAGTATTTTTGTATGTAACCTTATTAAGTTAGTTCTGAACGACTGTCGTTCCACAAAAAGTATCCTAGGTTCAATTCTTTACACCATATACTCTACTGCCATACCTAAAACATCCTCTCATAACCTATTCGGACGACATGCACTCTTATCTACAGACACCAATCCTAACCACAGAATCAATACATCTTAAGCCGGCGCCACACGATGCGTCGAACGTTGGATCCAACATTTGAGTCAAATGACTCGACCGATTGCTGGAGCGGGTGTTCCTGCTACAGCCGGCGCCACACGATGCGTCGAACGTTGGATCCAAGAATGTCAGCGGAAGATTTCGAATATCTTCTGAATCAAATTGGTCCAAAAATCCAGAAACATGACTCCAATATGAGGAAATCAATACCAGTAAAAGAACGTCTGGCAGTTACTCTGCGATTTTTGGCTACAGGTGATAGTTTCACCAGTCTTGGGTACCTTTTTAAAATATCCCATCAGGCTTATGATTGGATGCGCGCACATGGATATCTACTGTTTTTGGAAGAAATCTATTGGGAAAAATGTACGCAACCTTTTAAATCGAACAAAAAATAGCAGGGCTTCTGTGTCGTGTGGCCGGTGGTTCCAACTCCGAGTGTGATCCCTCGAACGTTCGAGCCTCCCCTCCCATTCCTTTAACTCCTTTGACTTGGGGCAAAAGACCGACAACGAGCGGAAACCTTCCAACACGAACGTTGGAAGCTCGTAGGTTCGAAGGTCCGCCAGACGGTGCTACCAACTGTCAAGCGTCCAACGTTGGAAGGTGTTCGTAGCATCGTGTGGCGCCGGGTTTAGCGTCATTAGCTGTTGGACGAGCTAAAAAACCAACAATCTCCGCTTGCGCTCAAACGTCAAACCTACCCACCAATACTCATAAATCACAAGGTAATACCACCATCTAAACAACTCCACTACCTTGGACGTTACACAAATAGCCCACGTACAAGATTTAAGAACTTAACAAAAGATATGGACTACTCAGACACCTACTGGGACCATTAACACCACCATAAATAACCAACTAACCGGTAAAAAACATTCATCAGACCTTTCGGAGTTCCAAATCCTCAAACATCCAACGTATCAAATCCTTCTAATCAAACGTTCTCCACAGTATCTTCAATGTTCCATTCTACGTCACCAATCGAATCATAACGACCTTAAAATCCCATTCGGGAAGTATCTGATCTGAACAAGGTTCCTAAATTTCTACTGTAAACTATCCTTCCCTCCTAAATCTACTCTTTCTTCAATGTCCCACCCTTTTAATCCGTTTAAAACGACGAAGGCCTCATGACCTCCTATGTTAACCCTTCCAATTAACTAAAAGAGTGTTCCAGCACTAGCTGGTTTCTCTCACACTGCGTCCTGAAATGACAGATCGGTCAGATTTGTACAAAGCTATAGTATTTGCTCAATTATATTTATTTTTTACAGATAGCAATAAATAAAATAAATTGAAAACGAAAGTTTTGAACGAAACCTTTAACCCACTTAATCAGCCATTAATCCTAAACGCTCTGCCAAGCCTTTTATGGTCGGATTGTGATATTAATAACCATTAACTATGTATTAAACTGATATCAGACCCTAAAAGCCTCCTAACGTTCTTTCCTTGGCACGTTTGAACGGCATGGCATTCGCGACGAACTTGTCAACATTTATAGTAAAAATAGATTGATACTTTTTAAGTCATGAATGATTTAGCGGTACGACTGTTTCCGATGTGGAAGCCAAGGTCAGAAATATTCATTAATCGTTTCATCCGGAATGGCGTGTTGTCGCTTATAAATGTTTAACAATACTCCTTGACGTTTTTTCTGAAAAATCGAGGTCACGTTCGCAATTAACGAAAAGATGTTATTACTGGTATGTACTCCGATGGAAAGAAAAATTGAAATGTGGCCAATCAAAGTTAATAAAAAGAACTGGAAAATCAATGAAATTTGTTACACTCGATTAAATAATTCGGGGTTTGGTATTGGTATTTACACAACGTAAACACAATAGGACACATGCCAAACACATTCTCACACAACCCGCCACGTCGCCTTAATTGATGAAAAATTATAAGATGACCGTAATCTCTTACTTTATGTACAGTTCTATGATGAATTTAAAAATATATTATTTAACATTCAATGATGTATAGTTTTCTCTACCTATAAAGGCTCACATGTTAGTCCTGCGAGATCTACACACGACTATATCATCTCGAAATCATGGAGCGAAAGAACGGCACGATATTTCACGCCAAAGGATCAAATTTTCCATTATAAAAGTTAATCATATATTACTCGAAATCAAAATCGCATGGTTAAGACAAATAGAAAGGCTCAAATATTAGTCAGAAGTAGACGGCCACAGATCACTCTCATTTTGCAAATCATTGCAAGATGGAGGCACAGTTCCAGCGGCGAAAAATTAAAGAATGGCCATAATTTCCTAATTTATGCTCAGTTCTGTTAAGTTTTAAAAATATATTATTCAGCATTCGATATTGTATTGTTTTTCTACCTTTAATGCCACAAATATTTGGCCTAAAAGGTGTATATAGGAACATCCTTTTATCTTGGCATTATGGAGCGATTGAACGGCACAGTATGACCGTAATTTTTCACTTTATGCTCTCAGTTCTATGATGTTTGAAAATATATTATTTCATATTCAAGAGAGTATAGTTTTCTTTACCTGTAAAGGCTCAAATTTTAGTCCTAATACGTCTACACACGAACACTCTTTCATCTTGTAAATCATGGCGGATTGGAACTACACGATTTACAGTGCGATATATGAAATTACGACCATAACCCCATTTCAGTCGAGGTGTTACTGTTAATTGTTATAATCCATTACTACATACAACATGACTAGCAAATTAATAGAAATGATCAATGATGGAGTGAGTGTGGTTCAATACTTTTTAAAAAGATTGTTCCTACTCACAGTAAGTTAATTCAAAAATCCGGATTTCGAGCCTTTTAGCACATCATCAGCTTGTAGAAGTCCTTCAATCTGATGGTGAGCTAAAAGGCTCTAAATCCGGTTGTTGTAATAACTTACTGTGAGTAGGAACTATCTTTTTAAAAAGGTTTGAACCTCATTTCATTCTTTAATAAATTCTAACGTAAATTTCCACCTGATAATGGAAATTATTGTAATTTTAAATTTTGACATTTTTTTTATTATTTCATAAACTAAGCTTAGTGCGCCTGAAGATGAATCAGATTTATAAGTTTTATTACATTATTTAATTAAAAAATATTTAAACCATCTAGTACGAACGAGAAGAAAATATACAGGAAAGAATAAGTCTGCGCCCTTCATGTTCATGGCTCCTGCTTGCAGTTCAACAGCGGTCAGCGAGCTATTTAGGTATCGACCCGGCCGGTATCGATTTCACTCTAGCTCGTCATTTAAATGACAAAAGCACATCGGGCAAGATCGATGTGAGCTCAATTTTAATTTAGTACTTACTGGGTAGCGGGTAGAAAGAAAAAAAGAAAAAACATCAGGTACTTACATGTCTCTCCTTCGATTTCGGTGTAATCGGCCCGGGCCCTCAAACAGTGCACCATAATCCGAGCTTAAAAGGAGAAAAAGTCCACCTATCAACACACAGGGTGTTTAAGTATTGTCGAAACAGGCCAAACGCAAGAGATGCTCGTAAAACATTGATTCAACTTGCAATCCCAACGGACGGAGAATTTACGGAACTTCTTTTGGTAACCTCAATAGACGAACTACAGCTACACGATAACCTCCCGAGGCTGGGACAATCGATTGACCGACAGCTGTTGTTTGTTTTGTGATTCGCGAATCCGTTGCCTTCCGCGTTTCTCTCCTTTGATCCTTTTTTATTAAGAAAAATGTCCCTAAAAGACGTCGGCCTTTGTCAATCCGCGTCCGCCTTTCCGACCTGGAACTGGGCGCGGCTCTCCAACGACAGACCACTCACTCCTCACGCCCGTAGATCTCTCGTCTGAGACCGGTAGACCAAACTGGAAGACTTTCGAATCAAAACTCGCTTCAAATCTGTACATATGTTCCAATAAAAAGAAAATCTGTTAAATCTCGCGTTTTATTCACGTAAATTTTAAGTTGAAAAAAAAATTCCCAGCTGAAACGTATTATTTTGCCGTCGGTTTCCGAGATTAGGTGGACTGGTGGTCGGAACGATTACCCATCATTTTTATTTACACAAGCAGTGGTGATTACAAGGAAAAAAAAACACGAAATCCAAGGATTTCCCAACTTTTTATAACCCACGAGAAACGAATTAATGGATATAAAATAATTTACTTATTACCTTATACAAGCTGTTTATTAACTTTTTCACAATTTATGTACAAAATTTTTTATGGTAACAGGTGTTAATCTACCAACTTATAACCATATCACTCACTACCTTTGGTTTTTCTAAATTTGAACATTTTTTTAAATATTTGCCAAAAGTAATTCAATAAATTACTTCATCTAGATATAAAATCACAAAAGTTGCACGAGGTGTTTACATATAAATCTTACAAAGCTAAAGATCAAGAAGCTTAAAGTACTTGGTGTAAGCTGTAATTATTTTTGGAATTTTATTAAGCTGGTATTATGAAAGGGTAAAAGTAAAAATTGTACTAATGAAATGAAAGATTTTTTAAAGGGGCCGGAAGGGTCATTTTCACCCCAAAACTTTGGCCTAGTGCTCCAGTCCAGCTGGGCCGTTACACCAGTTATTTTATTTACTTTTTATTCATTTATTTATTTTATTCTTATTATCATTGTAGTAGATCATACTTTTATTTATGAAATTTGCCACCGTCAAAAAGCTGAATAATTTGGCAATATTTTCATTTATCTCCTAATATTTCATACAGCGTATTCAGGAAAGAATAGAATTTTCTTAAGTCATGATAGTCAAATAGGTTTTGTTATTTTATTGCATGTTCTGCATAAAAGCAGATGGTCACAGGACATCAAGCGACCCTTGGTAATCCAGAAGTGTCCTATTCACAACCTACTCAATACAACCTCCTCCCTTCTTTTCAACATGAATGGTGAATGTAGGCTTGTTTGTAACTAAAAGCCAGATTTTTAACCATTGTAAATAATATGTAATGTCAAAAATTAAATTTAAAAAAGGCCAGACCCTTGTAATGCCATACCACATAACCAACAAATTACCCTTGAAAATAAATGAGAATGCCTCAACATGAGTAATAAGTGGGTTGAACTAAATTCCTGAGAAACTCATACCTGTCACAATAGAACAACAGACTACACTGAAAATTAAAATGAAAACGAAGAAAAATGACTACATGAAGCTATCAAAAGAACTTGGAGCTAGTAGTGCAAATAAGCATCCATAATGACCATTTATAATTTCATTACCAAACTTGAGATATTTCAAAAGGTATATCACCATGAACTGAAGAAAAAGCCTTTTTGAATTTTTTCAAAACTGTACAAAGCTCAGCATGCAACCAATGTTGTTTACCAATACGAGAGGAAGTGAAAACTCATCACATCCATTGTGACAAGGCCATTTAAAGTAATAATGCTAAAGAAATAAGCAATAACCACAATGGGCTTTGATGTACAAGGGTACATAGATGGCATTGTCAATCTCACTAATTAGAGGAAAATTCGATCAATCTCTGGATAAATTATTGCAAAAAGCTTTAAATTTAATACTGCAATTTGCCAGGAAAATAAATATAAACCCTTCAAAGGCATTTTATTTTAAAAATGTTTTATTGCCAATACATCCACCTATTTTCCTTATATAATAAATTTCGTATGCAATCTTTCAGTAAAACCTAAAAGATTTTCAGTGCACGTGAGGAAAAATGGACGTCATGATTGTTTACAGATGTGCAGCCCTTAGGAACTCTAGGGGAATGCTTCTTACATTGAATAAGACATTTTTTATATTGTTCATTGTCAAATGTGTAAATTACCTGTACTAAATTTTAACTACACAATTTAAAAAAAGCTAATAACCACATGCAACTGCCAACAACTTTTCCAATCAATATTTGTTAATGTTGTGACAGGGTGTTATGTCTGAATAATAAATGATCTGATCAACTATAAACACACATAATTGCTCAACCCAACTTTAACTACTCTATGTTTAACCCAGAAAGATATTTGAGCTGATATTTAATTCATAATGCTGTTTACAAACTTGTAAATACAATTTAATATGAAGTTGGACGACTGAACAGGATTGATAACATATAAGGCTGTCATACACTGATTTCGGTCGACTTGATGGATTGTTTGACCATGGTCTTTCTAGCTTAGGTTTTGTGTTGAAACCTTTCAGCTCGAATTATGGTTTTACGATGACACCAAGGTCACTTCAGCCCATCATTCAATGTTTTACACTGTTGTTCAGAGTGTATTTTTCTCTCTTTCACACCTCGAGGTGGGCCTGAGAAACATTGGGCAACGAGTTAAATAATAAAAGCATTTTTCTATTTTTGTCCTTATTAAATTTACATTTTGTTAACTGTTTATAGGATAGATAGAATAAACAATGAAACCCTCATACTGGCAATCTGTTTGGGACACAAGAAATTCAGTGCTGTAAAGTGCTGCAGGAACTGTAAAAAGATACTATGGACATGCTTGTTAAATTGAAATAAAAAAAAAAATCTTCATACACCTTTCATGCCTTTAATTGAGGCTATAACATACTAAAAAAACCTTTTCTCTTAACACTCTATATCCACTAATCCATGAACCTAGTTGTACAGACATTTGACATCATTTCTAGTGTGAATGGTTATCGAACTGACAAAATCCACACTGACTGAACTTACCCTAATTATTTGCCTTCTACATTATTTCTACACTTTGTATAGGAATGTAAATAAAATATTAGAAACTGAGAATTCGTTTAAAACAAGCTGTTTATTGTCCCTAACTTAGAACACCATTACAATGGTTATAATAAAAAAAAAGAAGAGAAAAGATGAAGGTAAAGCAGATCACTCTACAACTTCAATTTGGTACGCCTCCAGTGACGCCTCTTGGCATTGTACCTGTAACAAAATAAAAACACATAAGTTGATTATGTAAATTTGAATTGTTATTCATTAAATGAGGAAACAACCCAACAACTACTACACCAAGAATATTCACAGGCTGTCTGCAGTTCTTACTCTTTTCTTTACTAGTGCATAAAAGTAATAACTAAAACAATACCCTCTGCTTCTATTAACATGAACTGTGGAGAGACTAGAGCACATATCACACTTTCAATACCTCTCATTGGGGGGGGGGAGCACAAAAATATGTTATCAGGCAGATTGTCCTGAATGGGTTAAATTTTTTCACTATGGTGTGTCAACAAATGGTACATGGACCACTAGATTAAATCAGGTAACATTTATAAAACAAAATGTGACAGCAGATATATTTAAAATCAATCAGTAACAACTTCAGGTTTATCCATGGAGAAATTTATGAAGATTTACGAAAAACAAAGCCTAATATAACACTTTATTACATTTAATTAAGGTTTTTAGTTGAGGTAAAAAAAGTCAATGGCACGAGTCGGATTTGAACCCACGATCTTCAGCTAATACGCCACTGCTCTACCCTTGAGCTATCGTGACCTCAGTTCAGTAAAGACAGACCCACTAAAGCCCGTGTGGCAGTTCAACATGAGTTCACCAACTCGCAGACCAAACCCCATCATCTACTATAATTGTAATATATTAATTGATCAAGCAGACCACGAAATTAGTGAAACTAGTAGCATTTGTCGAATTCATGTTGAGCAGTGAGGAATAAAGTATTTTAGAAAATCGCCTGAATAAGTATTTTAGAAAATCGCCTGAATAAGTATTTTAGAAAATCACCTATTTCATTTTTTGCTGACATTTTGACCTTTATTTGAGTCAACTTCAGGGCCTGGGTGAATTATGAAATGTATGTTGATTAGAAATCTTTGAAAAAACCTTGTAGGATAAAAAAAATCAGAATCACAGTATACCCCACTCTGTTGTAATGGTATAAAAACATAAATTCAAGTTTCACAACAATTACACACAAAACAATCAACATCACAATAATAGCACCACACTTTATTCAAGTATGGAATACTTTGTTCAAAATTTATATTGACATCAGTATTGTATATTTTCTAATCCACGACAATCAATGTTCCGTAATCACCCAGGCCATAAAGATGACCCGAATAAGTCAGTAAAAAGAAAAGGAAAAAAAAAATGGTAAAGCTATATTGTTTGACCTGGCCGCTTCTCACAATTTCAACAAAATATAACCACCAACCACTAAAAAAACAACAACACACTTTTGTTAAATAGTTGAAGAAACCAGCCTCTTTGGTGACTTCACTTCCTCGCCCAATACCCGCTGTCTCTTGATGTCCCTGACACATCTACTTTTAACGAGTCGGAACTATTTAAATGCTCATATATTTGGAAAATTAACGCAAGTTAAATAATAGATGATCAATGGCCAACATCAAATAAAAACTTGATAAATCAACAAACAAAGGGTAAAAAACTGGCATTGTTATGCTACAGTAAAGATAATACAATTGGCTAATTTTTTATATTTTTAATATTATGTGAAAAATGAACAATTTAAGACAAAAATATGTCACTGGTGAAATATGTACCAAGTCCAGTTGTTAAGTTTACAGTAAGGAGTTAAGTGTCTGTACACTGTAATCTATTGTGCCATCTCCATTGTTGTTTAGAGCTATGTGCTAAGTTCATAGTTTTTTTTAAATCGAACCGCAAAATTTTATTAAAAGCTTCCATGTGTATCCTCCAGATCAGGCGTTCGAAACTTTTTAGCCAGTGGGCCCCTTTCACAGAACGAAATTAGGGTTGATCCTTCATATTTAAAATTAGCTACTCATAGTATGTACCACTGTGTAGTAGCATAGTACTACAAAAATTGGATGATTTAGACCATACTGTACAAGTAAACGGTACTGTTAAATAAAAGCTACAAAAAACACGTTTTGATTCAAACAAGGTTCAGAATAATTTTGGTAATCATCCCTATCAAAGATGATAAAAATTAATATCCAAGCCAGAAAATAAACTAGACATTTTAAGTTTATATGTGAGAGAATTCCTTACCTAATGGTGTTGCCAGTCCTCATCCTGATCCATTGCGGGATGGGCCTGTTCTGCTTTAGCTTTTTCGCTAACTTCTGCTTGACTTTAAACGTCTTGTGAGCCGACTGGAAAGTGCGAAACGAGTTGTTGAAAACACGAACAAGACCATAAGAAACGAAAATTGGGTAAATAGGATGTTTTTAGATGAAAATACTCACCATGTTCGCAATGCGGGATCGGTGCACAAGTGGAGGTCGGTAGCGCTGGAGGAGACCGTCTCTATAGGTAAACCGGTCTACTGCCTTCTCTATAGGTGAATTCTGATTCAAAAGGCTGAGTTAGAAAACGACGCCAATTTTTAAATTTTCACAACAAACAAACATTAAAAATCGTAAAGTTAGGATTATCTCAGAAATGAATATTTTCTGAAAAGAACATTAAAAAATCTATTAGTGAAACAAATATAAAGCAAGTAATAAAAATTAGTTTATTTTAAATAAAAATTGTGATTTTCAGTGAACTGTTTCAAAATTCTTTGAATTAGTGAGGAGCGGTCAAGAATGATGTAGTTTAGAAAAATACCTTTTTCATTTTTTTGTTCATGTTTCGACCTCTATTCGGGTCATCTCTACCCAGGCCCTGAAGAGGCAGGTCGAAACGTTGCCAAAAACATGAAAAGGGCGTTTTTCTAAACTACCTCATTCTCAATGCTCCTCATGACTTCAATACTTTAAAAAAATTTAATCTTCTTTTTCTTTCTGTTTTTGTTTTAGATTGCTTAGAATGCTGTGAAATAGATAATATGTACCTCCTATGAACCTACATAGTATATAGAAACATATTTACAGATGACCAATTTAGCAATTTTAATGGTTTTATAAAGTATTAAACACTACTCCATTAAACTTTTGATTGAAATTCCAAAATATTTTGATTCCATTAAAGAAACGATAATTATTGAATCCATGGTCTCGGATCATCCGTAACCTTCCTACCTATCTGATTGGATACAGTGAGCTGAAGTAAATGAAACAATTAGCTCCCCTAAACTTGTGGTGTCCCTCAGGGAACAGCATTGGGCCCTTTGCTATTTATTCACTATATTAATAACTTATTCAATTTAGATGTAACAGGTTAACCATTTTGCTGATGATACTTAATCCTTTTCTTTTTTTGTGATGGATTTGAAAAAATACAGGCTTCGATGATTTTATAAAAATAGAAAACTGGTTTGAATAATATGCTTCTTTTAAATGTTGAAAAGATACTCTCACTAGAATGACTACAGACATATTCAGTGTGATGTCTGAATATTTAAATATCCACTTTTCAAATTGAACAAGACATTCAAGATGTTTTTCAATAAATGACTGCATTTATCTTAATTACTCTGATTTTTTTTCTATGTTTTCCTCTTGTATGTTTTTAGTATTGTGATAGTCAAAGTATGATGTCATGCATATGTACAATAACATTATTAATACTGAGGACTGATAATTAAATGGTATTTCGTAAATTAATCGGACCGAATGGTATAATCAATGATCACCATTTAAATAATTAACAAGTGTTTATTGTAATATTTTGAGCCCAGTGAGCATTTAAGGCAAGGTTGGAACTTGTTAGTTGTAACTTGCGGCCTTGGGTTGGGAAGTACGGCAGGTTACGATTGTCTATCGACTAAAGGTTAAGGATTTTTTGAATTTGACCAGACCGGCCAGGGCAAAACCTACTTCACAATATAAAAAATCAACACGTGTTTTTATTATTTACAGTACCGTAATGTTTTACTTAATCGGGATCGGCCTCGGCGATGCTAAAGATATTACGGTAAAGGGGCTCGAAATTGTCAGAAAGGCAGAGAAAGTCTTTTTGGAATCGTACACATCTGTGCTGTCAGTTGGAAAGCACGTTCTAGTAAGAAAATCATCTTTCACACTATCTTATTTCTTCCTTCTCACCTGAAGTTACTTTAGTTATTTCAAACAACAAAGTTAAAAAAAAAAAATAAAATTGTTAAAATATTTATATTTTTATGAGATTCAAAATTCAATAGACTATCTGAACCATACTAAATAAATTCTTTATGCAGTAAATAGGGAATTAATTGTATGTACATATATTTCATTCAGCAATGTTTCAGTTAAAATGTGTAAAACTATATATTCTATAATATGTATAATATGCAAAATTAAAATGGTGAATAAATTAATCCAAATTTGTCTAGTGGTCATAATTGACCATATTAATTATCTTTTTTACCTAAGGTTTTTGGTTGAGATGAAAAATTAGTGTCTCAAGTGGGATTCGAACCCTTGAACTATGGCTCAATTCGCCTCTCCTTTAACAGTTTAGCCATCATGTTTTGGGTCCCTTCAGATTCCAACCCCTCATTTCAACCTACAACCGTTTGAATTTTCTCTCTTTTCGCTTTATTTTGAATAGTGAATAAAGCTTGTCACGTTTGAAATCATGCTTTGTGCATTTTTGCTCTTGCAGCATATTAAATAAAAATATATATAACTTCATAAAATTATATTGTTTAACTTTGATCACCGACAGAAATTACCTGTTTCACTGCGTATATGTGAATATAATCTCCCAAAGAAACCTTTATTTGTGAGTTAAAAATTCTCTCCGTATAACAAATATGTAACAAAATCCCCAAGGGTACGAAATAAAGAACAATTCAAGAAAAATATATTAATTAGTTTACCATTAAAATTAATCTTTCATTGGACTTTCATTTTAGGAGGAATTCTATGGAAGGGAGTTAGTAATAGCTGACAGAGACCTAGTTGAACTAGGCTCTGATGAAATTTTGAGTTCAGCCCTTGAAAAAGATGTAGCAATGCTTGTTGTTGGTGATCCATTTGGTGCTACAACCCACGTCGACCTTTTAGTGCGGGCCAAACAATTGGGTGTACCAACTAGAGTGGTTCATAATGCTTCAATTATGAATTCTATCGGATGCTGTGGCTTGCAGGTAAAATATCCGTGTATTTATTTATTATTGGTTATTATTCTCTTGTTTTTCAGCTTTATACTTTTGGGGAAACAGTATCGATCCCATTCTGGTCCGAGACGTGGAAGCCAGACAGCTTCTTTGAAAAAATATGTAACAATAAACAAAGGGGCCTGCATACGCTGTGTCTGCTCGATATTAAGGTGAAAGAGCCTACATGGGAAAGCATGACAAAAAAGAAGAAGGAATACCTGCCGCCGCATTTCATGACGGTCGCTCAAGCAGCGCAGCAATTAGTTGAAATAATAAAGATAAAAAATTGTCCAGAATTGCCCGTTACGGTGGATACCTTATGTATCGGTGTTGCACGTGTTGGGTCAGATGATCAAGTGTTCAAAATGTGCACTCTGCAAGAGATGACGCAAGTTGATTTAGGTCCTCCTCTTCATTCCTTGGTAATAGTTGGAACCATGCATCAAATAGAGAAGGAATACATTGAAAGTTTTGCTGAATGTGGGGGTGCGATTAAATAGCATTCTTTTTCAATTTCAATGCAATGATATATTATACAAAATAAATAATACGAACTGAAAACATTGGTTTACAATAAAAATACCCATGTCCCCCTTATTTTTACATATAGAATAGATTATTACATTATAAATGGTAACATTTTTTCCTTACATATCAGCTTAAACTTAACAACAAAAATATTCTTTACATAGGAATGTACAATGTTTTTGGTTTTGTTTTGTTTACCCTTTTTTGAGAATTTCGGGAAATAATTCTTCAATCACAAGATCAAAAATAGTATAAAATAGCTGAAAAAATAAAGAATCAATTTTGAGTGTGCAAACTAAACAGCTTTATGTTATAAATGTTTCACAAAAAATTTTGGGCATTAACCAAAACTGTGAAAGTAAGATATTCCTCGCATCTTTTTTTTATATCAATAATAATTAAATGATTAATTTCTCATTAACTAATTTCTCACTAACCAAATGGAATATAAATATGCTACGTGTTCAATATGTATATATTTTACTTTTTTATTTTCCTAAAAAAAAAGATTGAAAAATAGGTCTACCTATTTAATGTAGTATTTTACATGTATTACAACGGGTTTTAATACAGGTTAATTTATTTCACATTTTTTCATTTTGTTTCAGGCTTTTTTCTTTTTCTGCCCATCATACAAGTAGTACACTCCATTAGTTTCATTATAGCATTAGTAATTAATATCATTTATTTTAATTTTATGGCTAAAACATCAATATTAATTACCTAGCAGTCTCGTTTGTCATCTCATTCTGTACTGGTAGTTTTATTAATGCGATGATGGGCGGGACTGATAGGTAATTAATATTGACGATTCAACCATAAAATAAAAATAAAAACATAAATGATATTAATTAGTAATGCTGCAATGTAAACTAATTGAGTGTACTTCTTGTATGATGGGCAGAAAAAGAAAAAAAAACAAAAACAGTCCGAAACGAGATGAAAAGATGTGAAATAATCAACCGGTATAAAAACCAAATGCCTCTTGGATTAACCCCAGTTCAAAAAATATATATATAATCTACACACATTTATCTTACAAAAATATAAATATAACCAAAAGTATAAATTATGCCCAAGTACCCTTTAAAAATTAAAACAAAATAACAAATATTTTAAAAGTTATTACCTGTTTGTTAAGAATTGGGTTTTGTACAATTAGAAAGACAGTCTGAAATAAAGTATGTGAGATTCCTTTGAGAGTGTTGATTTTCTCACTGACTTCGTCAGAGATTTCTTTTGGGTTCGATTTGCCTTGTTTTTCAAAAACTACCCCTATAAATGAAATATGAAAATTGTAATAATTAGCAGAATGTGTCAACGGAAGACTGTGCTGCAATACTCACACTGAAGAAGATTGATGAGATTTGCTATTCTTTGAGGAATGAGAAGAGATTTTAATTTCTTTTCAATAAAGTATGTTATGATCATGTCCAAAGGTTTGTTGAGCAAAGAGTGCACAGCCAGAGCCAACCTCACTACAAAATTTGGCACTTTGAACACTTTTACTCCTGGAAAAACAAAAAATGAAATCTACAAAGGTTATGTGTTCAATGTGTTATTTACCCAAAAGCAATAAGCAGTCTGAAGGCCCTTTTAAAATTGGAATGTTTGGTGTGTTCTTTGTTTGAAATGAGGGAAAATTGCTAAGCTTGAGGCCTAAATTATCTTTGAATACTGTATTGGTTATACACCTGATTCTCCGAGGTGTCAAGTCTAAAGTTCCATCTTTCCAATCTTGCCTTATAAACAAAACAAAAATCAATATAATTGCTATAAAATGTCGTTAATAAGTAGTCACCTGCTTTTTTTGCTATCTGTAGACAAGAAGAAAGTAGTAATGAATGAATCAATATTTTGGCCTCGTTCTTTCCTTAGTGAAATAGGAACGGATTTTCTTAAAAGTCGGCCAAAGGCATTATCACTCACACTGAAGTCTCCAGGGCTAGTCAAAAAAAAGAACAGAAGATCCGAGCCCCTTAGCGATGGATTTGACAAAAGCTTCTGTAAATATGCTTCATATACCTTGAAAAGTAAGGTGAAATATTAAATAGAATAGAATATTTATATTTTTTCAGAATATGTTTTGTATATTGAATTTTTAAATAATTTACAAACTTTATTAAAAAGTTCAACATTAAAAAAAAAAAAAATTACATGCGGTTCAGTTGGTGGACTTGGCGCAAGTAGGCCACAAGGGGGTAACTGGGTATCTGGAAAATCCCCATGAAATTCTGTGAGCTTTGTTTCAAGGGTGTAAAAATCTGCTAGCCTCCTTTCAACAGTCCATTTTCCACATGACTGTCCTAAAATTTCCATGTTAACCTTTACGATCAACTTTGTAATTTTCATCAATTTACAAACCTTCAACATATCTGTGGATGCGAATCGTATATGTTGGCGTCAATTTGCCTGTTGACAGGTCTATTTTGTTATCAACGTTGTTTATCCTTATTTTCCAAGAGCTCAAATCACGCTCTTCCTCCTCTGCCATCAATACTAAGTCGTCCCCCTGAATAAATAAAATTGCAATTGTAATTTGATTTAAAACCAGTGGAAAAGAAGCTTACAAATTCTGTATCCGCTTCCAATTGCAACACCTCACTATCATATGCATGGCCATCTAGTATGGTCTGAGATCGAAGAGCACCTTTTATCTTATGTAGTTTAGAGCTTAATTTAGAAACAGTACCTTCTTGTTTCTTAGATCGTCTGTTGAATAAATTGTTTTAGAGAGTAAATCAACAAACATTATAAATAAATTAAAAATATATTCAGACTATTATCCTTAGTTTGAATGTTGCTATGAAATTGTTGTAGGAGTGTGGATGCTGTTTTACCAGAGCAGAAGTTATTTATAGATTAAATCCCCATATATTACTATTAAGAATTACTAACAGAAAAAATTATGGGAATAAACACACTGAATATACATTATATTGTGCAGCATCAACTTTAAAAAATAAAATAAATGGCATATTTATGTATTTATTATAATTAAACAATAAATTAGTAAATATAATTAGTATTTGATAAAATTGCAGCCAATTAGTTCACAATATCTTTGAAGGCATGGACAACAGAAAAGAGCAGAAAATAATTGAGCAGTATAATCTGTAGTATTTTATCATGCTCATCAAAATACAAAATATTGTCAAAAATTACTTTTAATAATAAATGCAAACAAATGTAAATTTTGATGTTTTTATTTGTTATTTTTTTAAGCCACCTTCTCTTTATTTGTTTTTTTAAAAATTTTACAGGGCAAGATTAATCCCTCCATAATTTTTTACTGCGAGTTTTTCTGGATATTAATTTAGTTACATAAAAGTACCTTGTATCATATATTAATGAAAACATAAAATCATATATACATAAAACTTTATGACTATGGAAATGCTACTGAAAACAATTTCTTCCGCTCCGATTTCCAGCCATAAATTTTTTTAAGCATTTGTTTCAAACCGTACTTGAAGTACACAGACACCACAGCATAGTTTTAGTAAATTTAGCATATTCCATCCCATACCTATGTTAGAAATGTTATACAATAGTACACATATAATTATCAAAATGGAGTTTAAAAAAATTATATGATTAGAAGAATCTTAAAATCTGAACAATTATGTTAGTTACACTTACCCGTGTTTTGCCGGGGATCCAGTTAAGGATGGCGAACTGAATTATTTTAATGAAAAAGAAAAACAGAAAAAAAACATCCAATCAATTTTAATTGTATTCACATAGAATCACATGCCTTTAAAATCTTAAAATTTTTATATCTGACAACCACATTTAACCAAAAAATTCAACTTTTTACAAAGAGAAAAACATACCTTGCCCCTGATATGTTATAACTTGCTGGTGTCCTTGGACCACAAAGCCATGTGAAAAACTGTAGGCATTTTTTTTTGTTGGAATAAATAGTTTTATCTACGATTTTATTTATTTTGAACAAACCTCATCACTTGTATGAAAGAGTGGGCAATAGTTTTTGTCCAACAGGCTGTAAGCATGTTCATAGGCTTGAAACAATGGTCGAGACGTCCTAAGCTTGGTAACATCTTTAGATAAGACTGTACAAAAGAAGAAATTATAATTTAAACTGTTAAAATGTTAGAATGGACCTTGTTTACTTTTCCTCATTTGTACTACTAGATCAGGTGGGAATCCAATGTTGTCGGGTGAGTGTGGGCTGAAGTATACAGAAAATAAGTCCCAAGCGTCTCTATGCAGTAAATCTAATTCAACACAATTCAGTTCAGGTGTCAACATTCGTTTGTTGAATTCCTCTAAAAATTCAATTTGTCATATTATTTAATGGAAACTGTATTATTATCATGTAATCTCTACTGACCTACGTCCAAACAAAACTGCAATATATGTACAGCTCCTTGGTCCTTTAAAAACTGCATAAATGCATAGAGGAGAGATTGGTCCTTTAATATATTACATAAATCAGGGTGTAGAGCCTAAAGTACATAGTTAAAAATCATGTCCAATTCAAAACCAAGACGAATGTAAATGGTGAATTCACAAACCCAATTGTTGCTCTCCAAGCCGATTTCATTTTTAACAAATCTGTCTAAGAATTCGACTTCAGGTTTATCTAAACTGGAATAATTTGTGAGGTTTTGATTTCCAAGGAATAGGAGAAGTAGGTTGTTTAAGATTGCACTGTCCGCTGTTGACGCCAATGGAAGAAAAATCCAGCCTGCTAGAATTTCCACCACAATCGCTGAAAAAGTACTGACAAAGAGGACGATCATTTAAAAAAAAAAAACCTCCATAAGAAATACTCAGTGCAAGAGTTGAAAAAATAATCTTTTGTAAACTACCTGCATTTAAAATTTCTTTGTTCAAGAAGTACAGGCAGTAATTCTCTAACTCTACACCTAAGATAATCGAGTTCAGCTTTCCTGTTATAGACGGCAGGGTGGAACAGGATCCTGCCTGGCCCACTACCAATGCACATATTGATATGTGTGATTACTGCTGGGATCAACTTTGATGTTATAAACAGTCCAATATCGACCTGAAGCCGGTTGTGATTGATGCTAAAGTTCAATTTAAGGAGTAAAATCAGTTACCTGTAGCACCCTAGATAGTGCTGTGCTGGATGCATATCTTATTGTTTGGCGTATCTCGGCAGGGAAACTGCTGTCTATAGATATCTTTTTATACCAACTTTGGATGAACTCCTCCATCACCTTTTCTAGTAGCTAAGAGTTTTCTTTTATTATTGAGGGTTTTTATTAAACAAATGATCATTGACATTTGAATTTAACTTTTCTACTTTTTAAATTTAAAAATAAGTAAAGAAAATACAATTATTTTTGTTAAGAATTGTTACTTTTGGCAAGATATTTCATTATTTCAAATTTGTTGGAATATTAAGAACCTTAAAATAAATACAATGTTAAGTTTATAATCAATTTCATTAAAATTATTTTATACTGACAACTGTTTAATTGTACACTAATATTAATTACATCTTGGATGGCCGTATCAACCTCTTCAGGGACCATAAGTCCAGCCCATGGCTTCTGTTTGTGTACAATTTTTTCTCTGTCGCAGTTCTTGTCATCGCATATGTTGCATTTGCTTGGTTCGGCATCTTCTTTCACGGCAGACTGGAAACCTTTTGTTAGAAAGAGTACAATGCTGGACAACTCGACATTGCATCTAAAATTAGTTTAATTCAACAGTACACATGATTACAAGACCCGACTGTATGCACTAGGTATACCTGAAGGATAAATGGAAAGTGACAATTCCCAAAAAGAACGAGGAAAACACTAACAGGCCACATAAAAAACTGAAAACATTTAATATATATTTCCGATAAGGCAGGATAAAACATAAACCTTAACACTAACATGTAAAAAGACATAATGATTATAAAATAAAACAAATATTATAATGACCAGTGATAAGGCACTTTAAGGATATATGAAGCTGATAAGACACTTAAAACTTAATTTAATTTAAAATTCGTTTCTCCTACATACAGAGACATTTTACGCACCAAGAGCAAAGGAAAACAGCCAACTTTCTTAATTCCTTTTATTAAATAGATTTCAATTAGACAGGGCATGCACATAAGAGATATGTTAAGTCCAATAACTTCCAGTAACTCAGTAGTGAGGGAAAACCCTTCGGTTAGTCGTTCTGGGAATGTTAAGCAGCGTGGGGACATAAGCTTGATTTCTTCTATCTGCCGCAGTGCTATGATTCCAGCTGAATCTGTATCACTTAAAACTATCACTCAAACAAATTTGAATCTTAAAATTGGTACGAATTAAACAACCAAACCACTGAAACTTTAAAAGTTTTACAAAAAAACAAATGGCTTTATTTAAAAAAAAAAAAAAAAAAAAAAAATGGGAGTTTTTATCTTTGTTTTATTAGCCTATAATCCTTTAAAATAGACCAAATATTGTTGTAATATAATCAATGGAAGGTTTTCTAAGAAATAATTAAGCTGACCACATTTTGAGTGTAGTTCAGAAATCATTACAATCTGGAGTGATGTAGGTTTATAAAACATTTTTGTTATTGTGCCAATGTTTTGATCTTTTATTGAGATCATCTTCAGAGCTCAAAGTCTTCTGTGTAACCACTCTTCTGTATACAGACACTTTGAGCCTTGAAGTTGATCTAAATAAAGATCGAAACATTGCTACAATAAAGAAAATGTTTTTCTAAACCTATATCATATCAGACCGAATCTCACACACATCAATACAGTATTATATTTGATAGACCAAATTCTGTTTAAAAGACCAAAAGATGGATCTGAAGTTTGGTCACTGCTGATCATTTTTGATCTGCTTTGCTCAAGACCAAATATGATTGGAAATGACTAAGCAAAGGGATTCATCACACTTAAATTTTTTTTTACAAAAATATGGATGTCAATAGCTGAAACAATTGCATATATCAAAGAAGTGTAGAGACTCGATAATTTAATCAATTACTCTGTTTTGCTAAGACGATAAATTTCTTCAGGCTGAACATATGAGACATGTTGATAATGTAACTTTAAAGATTTATAGACATAAGCAGCGTGCATAATGAGAAACCGTCTGTATACTCACCCGAATAGGACTGAAGCTGTCAAAGAGGCGATGAGCAAGATAATACAGACCGACTGGACAAATCCGTCTTTGAGTAGAAATTTGCAATCCAGTTTTGAACCATCATCATCACGTTCCATAATCATTCGTGGCGGTTTTTGACCGTTTTTATTCTTTCCGTCGGTTTATCAGCTTTTCGTCGGACCGCTGGTTATAACATTTCTGTACCATACGAGCCCGAGGTACATCATTTCTGTTATCATTATTTATTTTCCTGATCTGGTAACAGCGGTCGCAACCTCTCTGTTCTGATATCTGCTTCTGTTATCGCCGTCTGGTCAGAGACTATCGGAGTCGAACTTTTTTTCTAGGATTCCCCCAACCCCACCCCGGTGGCCTATTTAACGTTATTACTATCTGAAAAAATCGAACTTTTAATATACAGAATTGTCATCATGACTACTCTGGTCAATGCTGACATCTTTCGGATATTTTTTGCAGCATGTAGGTCGTTTAAAGGGTACCCGGGACCTGACAGATTTGTCAAAATAAGCAATAATTAAAATTATAATTATACTTAATATAAAATCCAACACCAAGTTTATATAATTAATAAGTTGTAATTTTCTCGTAAAACACTCGGAAACACACAAAAAGTTTCAAAGGCGTTTAGAACAAAAAACAATAAAATTTTTACAGGTGGGTCATTGATAAACCATAAAGCCAGTTGTGCTTTTTATGACCATTAGTTTAACGACCAGGAGAAATACGCGCTTTCTAATCCACTATCAATAATTTTCTCTTAATTTGTTGCTATTAAGAAGGCAATACTTAAAAGCACTCTCTTTAAAATAAGACTTCACTTTCTCCAAAAGAAACTAAGTACAGTATCTCAGGTGTAACCCCTGAACAAACGCGCAATAGAGAAGACATAAGCAATATACTACATAAGGCCCAGGCACTACTAAGCAGCAGCTAGAGATTTTGCAGCAAAAACTGGGGAATAAATGCCATGATGGTGTATTGGTTATACATTACCACTGGTCTATCGACTACAGTATGGTGGACAGAAACACTGCATAAGAAGGCACAAAACAAAGTGCAAATTCTAAAAAAAACAGCTGCCTTATCATAAAAGGGGCAATGCCAACTTGCGTCGAAGGAGAGATGGAAACCGTCGATCTCCACCTTTACTAATTTATGTAGGTAGGTTTAGACAGAGTCAGACCTGAGAGAGACAATGAAATAAAATCAGATCTAGAAGAAAATTCCGAAGACAATTAAAATAAATAGTAGGATATAACAGAATCTGAGAAAATGAATACAACGGAGAATGATAAGAAAATTCAACCTTTTCAAGTGGCCATAAATATGAGATGTTTGGAAGAAAGACAACCCCAAGTTTTATTAAGGTTTTATATGGTGTACTTATGGATCTAAGATAAAATAGAGAGTAGATGTAAGTTGCAAAAGGAAATACACACCCTAGTCAAACCTCTTGGACTCATCCAATTAGATTATATTCCATGAAATCCAACTCTGTGCACAGGAGTCAATAAAGAAAAATATGAACGGTGCATAGATTTACATATTCTGAGACAGTTAATCAGGTATAAATACACTAAACGCAAATGCTTTCATATCCAAACGGGCTGGGACTGCCTAAATTGTCGAACATGCAGTAGGAACATACTAGATTAAAAGGTTGGTTCTAGGAAATTACAAGGTTGAGCTGACCAACTAGGTAAAAAGCCACCCATGGGACCAGAACCACAACTCGGTGCACCAACGCTGTAACCATTGCGGTTCCGACACCCCTTTTTTGTTCAGTTGTTAGTCAACAGAACTAGTTTTTCAAATTTTATCAACTGATAACATATAAAATCGCAAAATAGAATGGAATGTCCAACCATATACTCAGATATCTAGGTGAATTTGCTGCTTTAGAACTGCTCTGGTGGTTGATGTTTTTTGCAGACCATGTGATCCATTTTACCATTATCTCTTTTACTAATGAAGGAGCGATTCAAAAGAGTGACAAATGAGAAGCACCCGATAAAATCAGAGAAAAACTCAACTTTGACAGCCTTACCCAATTGATCGTAGAGAACAGCGATCTTTGGAAGAATGGTAACTTCAAGTTTTAGAAAAGGGTCCTAATATGATGCACTGAAGGATCAAACATACAACGGTAATAGGTACTAACTGTTCTTCAAATTGAGGTTCACACAGTCGAAATCTGTGCACAGATGTTGATAAAGTAGAAAATGAAAGTTGTACGGATCTACATACTTTCGGATATTAAGGAAGCTATAAAGACACTAAATGCGTATGCTTTTAGCTCCAAACTAGTCTAAGGATGCCTGAAGCTGAAATGCCTAATGGTCGTAGGTTACACAAAGCTTCAGGTCAAGATTCGTTAAAAGGCCTAACTTAAAACGTACAGTAATATGCACAGACGTCATAATCAAGGACAAGTTGAGTTTTGAATCAGCTTTACCAAACAAACACAGTTATTTTCTGCTGTTTTCTTACCAGGATTTAATAAGCTATTATTGTTCTCAACTTGCAAAAACAAAACTCTTTAAATAACAGCCAGTTACTTTTTGGGTACAAAAATGTCGCAATTTTCTTTGTCTGATGTCTGTGACAATTTACAGAATATGCAGTTTAACTAAAGGAACTATAAAACTTCTTGAAGAAGTTTGTGAAAAGAAATTCGTTTAGTTTATCAATGAAGACTAAACGGAAAGAATAAACAAAACGGAAATGGAATAATCGAACACGACAATTGTATTGTTCTCAATTCAGTACATTTTTAAGATTATATTTTCACTTTTAGCACAAATAAGGAAACATCGATTTTTCAGTAATTTCTTTCATTTTGAATCTATTTCAATGCTCTCTTCTCTAATAAACGCATAAAAAATGCAGAAAACGTGTAAAAACTGTTTTTAAGGCGAACCAATTTGTGATTGTGATATGTAAGTTAGTAGAGTTAGTTCATACCATCATACCGACATCGAAAAAAGAAATAGAAACTTACAGTTGAATTAGGACTTTTTGGACGGGGTATCGGGTTTATTCATAAAATCTCCATCCTTAACGATTAATCGACTCACGACGCTACTCGTCTTGTTGAAGTGTGGATTACTCATAACATGCCACTGATGTTGAAATATTTTATCCTTAATCCTTTAAAATAGAGGGTTATGTTAGGGCAGTGAGTTTTTCTTCTACTAAGACATAAAAGAAATGGTATTTGATGGAATTTCTGATTTCTGAAAGCTAGGTGATAAATTCAAATGGATCTGTAAATCCAACGTACCAGGTCTCGCCAAAATACACAGGTTGTACGTTTGGTGGACTTTCGAAATCAATTCTCTTTCAACTGGTTTCTAATGATCAATAGATAAATTGGCAACTTCATTCAACTCAACTTGAGAAACATGTTCGTCTGCAGTGTGGTACAAGAGCATATACGTCGGAAGGAATACCCAAAAAATAATGATCTGTAATTCCAACCATAACGGCCATAACATCAAATATTCTGATCCTAACTTATTCCAAGCATAGGTTGTAAATGTAAGCGTAGATTTGTTTAGGTGGCTAAAGCAATATGCGCTGCGTACTATTATATTCCTACACTTACGCTTTTTATGCTTTTCATTAGCTTCAATAGCCTTGATAGCGGTTCTTCAGCTATGTTGGCAGGATTATTCTTTCCTTTTCCCCTTCTCCTTTGAGGAACGGGTTAGTTGAATATTGTAGTATATCGTTTTTACGCCATTTTTTTGTTGATATTGAGAAATTGTTCAGAAAATTCCTCTCCATCGGATGGATTCCAATTTCCGTCCATAGTTTCATTTTTAGAGGACAAAGAATTTAAGACTGAATAAACTCTACCATCGATGTACAAGAGCTGAATTTTCCTTTTCTAAAAACACTCTTTTGAAAGAGAACTTATTGGTGCAGTGGATAACGTACACAGGCACGGTACGCCCAATAATTTTGTGAAATAGGCAGAAACTTTATAGAAATCAATACATATTTTATCTAAAACCATTCACTCGTTCTTAGATATTTTATATAAATTACCAGAAAAACATCTTTGTCGGTGAAATAGAAATAAAATGTATATCTTTTTTTCTGTAGTCACGTCAAAACTGCTGAACTGAATGTTTTTCCATAACGAGGCTAAATAATACAAAGAAATTGTCCAGGAAATTCCTCTCCTTCGGATGGATTCCAATTTCCGTCCATGGTTTAATTTTTAGAGGGCAAACCATTTAAAAATGAAGAAACTCTAAGATTGAAATCTAAGATACTGAACTCGTTGGATATTGTCACAATTTTGAAAACACCTTGGTTTTTAATAACAAAAATAACGTTAAGAATTAAATCTACGAGACCAGAACATGTCCACATTTCGTTCGTGTACGTTAAAATAAAAACCCTTATAGCACGGCTTAGCCCTTTCCATTCCGTTTGGCTTATTGAGGCCTTCGGTGTGTCCGACTCGTAATAAAGGAGAAAAAGGAGCCAGCGGCGAAGAAAAATATAAAATAAGTTGATAATTGAAGTGGGGAGCAATAAGTCGACTGGCGGAGCCCAGATGCCCGACGATAAATTAGTCCTCCCCTTATTGCCCACCACTCTATTTCCAATAACAACAATCCTACGTGACTTGGAACCGGCCTATGTAAAGGAACCGATTTTTCTTCAAACTGGGTCGTAAGCCCTGCCTAGAATTCCTTCTATCCCGCTAGAAAGGTTTAAATAAATAAATAGTGATTTGAAACTTCAACCAACTAAATTCACTATTTTTCGTGGTCCGCTTGACCAATTGGTATCATCCAATTAATTAAGGTTTTGATAAAAAAGTCAGTGTCACGAGCGGGATTCGAACCTACGACCTTCGGCTTGATACACCACCGCTAGCCTACCACTTGAGTTCTTTATTTATATTATAGTAAATTTAATCGAAATTTTTTCAGAAACTGAGATAATCTTGAGAATAACATATGTATGTAGCTTTATGTAAACTTATGTAGCTATGACTTTTTCTCAAGAATTTCTCTGTTCAAAACAAACCATTACATCACTTTAAAGGAAAATGTACTAGAAAAATAATTATTTTGAATTTCCTTTCTATATTTTTACTCAAGAAGTTGCATGCTTCTAAATAAATAATTATTC
Organism: Cimex hemipterus; assembly: GCA_039619505.1. NCBI lineage: Eukaryota > Metazoa > Arthropoda > Insecta > Hemiptera > Cimicidae > Cimex > Cimex hemipterus. Next base: position 21,228,653 of record CM077104.1, on the reverse strand, counting down.
ATATATCGTGAGATGCGGTCTGGTGTGATGTAGGTATCAGAAAAACATTTTCTTTATCGTGCCAACGTTTCGATCTTTTATTGAGATCATCTTCAGGGCCTGGGATTAACAAACATAGTTTACATTTAGAAAATACATATAGAAGATGGAAAAGTGAATTTATACAATGCAAAAAATATATTTTATATTCCATCAAAGTATTTCTACTCAATCACTAGAATGGCACAATTACACAGAAGACAAACACTTTGGGTGAGTCACTTATCTCTACACACTTCTAAATAAAGCTTCATCCTTTTGATTTCCTAAGTAAGTAAAGTAGTAAGGCGATTTAGAAAATTGAATACTCTAAAAACTTTCATAAGTTATTCTCAAGAATATTTCAGTTCCAAAATAACTATGGATTGCGTTGATTCTCGTAAAACAAAGTATCATAGAAAAGTGGCTAGAAAATCTTGATGTGTCATTTGGACAAAAAATTGTCCGTATCTACATAAATCCTAATTATGTTTTATTTATTTATTTTTTCTAAAAGAAAGCGTCTTAGAAAAATGGCTACTCTAAGGGATTTTATGTCTTGTTCTCAAGAATGTATTAGTTCATAATAATTCACTATCCTGATCGTTCTATACTTTATGGGGTATTGCTTAGTTTTTCGATAATTCCAGAACATTTTGACCTTTTTTAAAAAATATTTTCAATTTTCTTTGTCTTTATATCAAAAACAATACGTTGGTTTCTAAATAACTCCTGATGCTTTTGACTATTATTTGAGAAATACATTCTAGAAAATATAAATATTTAATATTTTTATTATAAATAAATGATATAAATAGAAATATAGAAATTTCGCTATTTTAAAGACCTTATTTAAACAAATAACTATTGTTTTCAACGTTTAAATAAACTATTAGGTTATTTTTGTCAACACGAAAAATCATCAATTACGATTTTATTATAGTTAATAATCATAATGAAAAAGTTTCTAGAAAATTGACTCCTTCAATAATTTTCACAAATTCATTCTGTAGAATTATTCACTACCCAAATGACTTCGAAACTTCACACTTTTTAAGAACTTTTTAATATCTAAATAATTGGTAAACTTTTTCTTAGTTATTCTTAAAAATTTTCCATTTTCAATGCTATGGCTTTTCTCTTGGAAAGAATTAGTAAATTACATGTAAACATTCTTTCATGCTAGAATTAATTAAGGTTTTTAGTTGAGATAAAAAAGTCAATGGCACGAGCGGGATTCGAACCCACGATCTTCGGCCAGATACGCCGGTGCTCGACCACTTGCGCTATCGCGATCTCGATCCACTCGGACACCAACTTCCCATCTCAACCCCACCATTTGGCCATTTTTCAATTTATGCGTTATCAATGATTTCTTAGTATTTGAATAACTCAAGAAACTTTTTTTGCCTTTAAAAAAAAAAAAAAAGATATCATAGGAAATAGGACAATTTTACAACTGCCTTTATATCAAGAATTTTTCACTTACTGTATCTCTTGATTTTCTTGGCTCATGTTTTTCTCGGAAAACGCCTGTTTTATGGAGAATATATGAAATTTTCAAGAATTTATTTATCTCTAATAATACGGGAAGGCCATCAGAAATATATTTCAGTAAATTACAGGCTTTACAATACACCAAATTTAAAAACTTCTGAGTTATAAGGCATTTCGTCGAGGATAAGGTTTTTTTTCCATGAGACTAAATTACATAATCTCAAAGCTGACATCCTTTAATGAGAATGAATGAATCTTTGAACTTTTGAATCTTTAAATGAATGCTTTTTTTAAAACTCTTCTATGAACTTATAATAAATCACTAAATTAAAAACGTTCCTTGTTATTATGATAAATTGTTATTAAAATAATAATAATAATAACACTAACTACATTTTTTAACGATGATTTAAATAAATATTTAATATTTTATTCCATATATATTGCATATGTATCATCTATATGCCAATTTTGATGTTTTGTTTTGTAAATTGATTTTTCAATTGTATATTGTTGCACGTGAACAATACATTTGAAGTACCTCTTCATGCAAATTGGAAATCAGGTATAAAGAAATACCGGCAAGTATAAATGGGGCAATTTCGATAGAAAAGTAATCTGATAGGCCTTAGAAATTGTCCCATAAAATGCGCATTTTCCCAATTCGCAACAATATAAACAACGCCGGTGTAATAAAATTGGATTCCGCGGCGCAGACGGAAAGGGGAAAAGTACCGCGGTGGCGGAACCCATCACTTCTTTTCCTTTTTTAATGTCACATTATAAGCGCCTTTTCCCTTCCGAGAGCTCACATAAATATTCTTATTGATAGCAACTGTTTATTTTACAAATGCAATATCAATGTTTTACCCTTACTTCCCAAGGTTTGTTCACGTCGCTTGTATTTCTTGTGCCCTTTCTCTCTTAACTTACACCGGCCGGTTTTCTCATTTTTTTTTCTTTTCGCCCTCTCGCTTTTAAAGCCAGACAATTTACTGGTATCGTTTTATATACTCTTTCCACTCTATTCAACGTTTTCAATTGTCCTTCCGTGATTGTTTATTTTGCTTTCGAAGGTCTGGCTGTTGTACTGTATTGGCATCTATTGGAATTTTTTTTTTCAATATAAATGTATTACAATCTCAATTCTAAGTGGAAAAGAGAGTTGTATAAAAGAAGAGCTTTGAAAAAGCGACATCAGACGAGCTTTCTATAAAGCCATTGTACATTTTTTTCAAAAATTGTTGAATGCTGAAAACGTAGACTTCTATCTGATCGCTCTCTCATACCATTCGTCAAATTTTGGTATTCATAACATACGACGCCATATTAATTTATTTGTCGTACTGTTACGGTTTTTTAACGAGGATTCGCAACAGGTCGGTTTAAAAAAAAACATTTGTAATTAGCAGCCCTGCATTCGAACCCGGGACCTTTACCTTACAGGTATAAGCACCGTGTTAAAGACTGACCCATTGCGGCTACCGACGCCCCCTTACTGCTTATTGAACATCCCGCTAAGCATCAGATCAATCACTGGCGCTAAGCCAATCACTGAACCGACTTCTGCAGAACATTATAACATTCAACATTGTTAAAATAGAAACACAAGTAATCCCATTACATTCAGCGGGTGATCCTATTAACTGAATGATTAATCCTACACAGGGAATCGGTTTTGACAAACCGCTCTTGCTTCTATTATTTTTGCGCTTCGAGCTTGTTACAGCCCGGCTACGGACAATGACCTTTTTCTTAATAGCTTAAAGTTTTAGAAGTAAAATATCTAACTTTGATAAACAGTAACGAAACAATGCTCATATGTATGTAGAAATACAAAGAATCCCACCAATCCCTCACCCTGGTTATAACCCGGATTACGTGCTTTTTCCTGTCGATTGTTAAACATCCAGCAATCGATGAATGATATGATAAATGAGATTGTAATATACATATTACTAAGGAGTTATGATTTGCACTGTTTTAACGCCAGAATATGTTTTCGTTGAAGCTTGAACTAGAAGCTTTTGTCGTATTGAATCAATGCTGCAACAGAAAAAGCTGCAATATATCCTTTCCATTAGTTACAGTTTGCTGAATAAAAAAAGTTCCACTCACTGTTTAGGTCTCTGACTTATTACAATGAACTGTGGTATTTTTCTGTTCAGTACATAGAAGAGATAAATATATTTCGCTTGGGAATTTAAGAACTCTTGAGCGGTTGACTCTTTTCCATTTCACTTGGACCATTATATTTCTCGGTCAACTCCGGTTTGAACTCTAGACCATGGTTCGCCGATATTTGTCGCATTGTCTTAAAAGAAGAAAATGCAATAATAATAATAATAATAATAATAATAATAATAATGTTTGCGGGAAAAGGATGGAATGTACTGTCAACAACGTGTGTTCCAGATCGTATGTCCTGCTTCCTACAAAGTTTCGTTCACAATCCTTTTAATGCTGAGAAATAAAGACATGACCAATTAGCGATCTGACAATTTTTCTATGTGAGAGACATAGTACTATTATCACCGAAGAGTTTCCTGGATTTGGACTAGCAAGCTATTGGCCCTAAGTCCTCTGGTCTGGCAGGAATTACTTTAATTCATTTTTCAGCTTGAAGTACAAAAGGGAAACAAAATTATAAAAATAATCGGTATTGTGGTTGATAGTCTCCCATATTCCAACTAGGAACCTATTCCATGATTTTGAAGTTTATTCTATTAGTAAGTATGTAATGTAAGGCCTTATCTTGTTTTTTCTTTCTATATTATCCTGTGTTTTACAAGGTTTTAAGAGCCATTGTATCCTCTGTTTTCCTGCTCGAGATGTTGAAAAACTTTTTCGATCGTTTTGGAACCATAGCGATTTTGTTAATGACTGCCCCTTCGGGCATGCAGAAAAAGACCTGCAGTGAGAGATTTCTTAGGTGTGCACCTTTCCACCCCCTTGCTACTTTATGTACATACCAACCTTGCTATCTTATAGGAATTTATACCAGTTTCCATTTATTCATTAGTGTTCGTTAGGGTGTACAAATTCGTTGGTTTGGTCCAAAGGGTGGGAGAGCTACTGCTATTTTTGCCATGTCGTCAGCTTTCAATGCAAATTTTAATATCTTTTGGAATACTGGAAAATTGTTGCTCGGACCTACAGGTTTTGTTAGATCAAAATTCGGGACTTTTAATCAATTGTGATGCCTCTTTCACCTACTGATCCCGTTCGCTTTAGAAGAGTGGAAGCAATTCTCCGCCGCGACTTCGGCCAACCTTCCAATACTACGAAGCAAGGTTGGCTTTTTGTTCCCCAGTTTGCAATTTATTCTTTCTGTCCTTTCAAATCTCACACAGAAATTTTTGGATTCTTTGTGCACCATGAGTGTGAGAGTTCAATGCTGAATTTTCATGCCACTCGATAAATTTCCCTTTCTAATTTTTAGTTTTTCTTAAAAATATTGATATAGTTAAAGTGTTTGTAAAATTAAAAAAAGATTCAATTTTGTTTTAAGGGAGTTGACATTTTTAAGAAAAGAACTTTACTGTGTTCCCGTACAAACTGTTCGATTTAATTGTTCTATTCACTGTTATTTAAAGAGGGTAGTGGGAGGGTAAAAAGTATTTCGTATCTGCTGGATAAGGGCAGCAGGCCTAATGGGGAAACAATCGTTTTCATTCAAATCGCAATATTTTGCCATCGATCCAGCTTTGTTTTGCTCCGAGGGAGGTGATCGCGATAGGGTTTTCCTCCCTTGGCCGAGGGAATTGAAGCGAAACGAGTTTCGCAGAAGAGTTGGGACAAAAGGACGCAGTCGGATAAATCACAGCTCGGCATTGTGGCCTTCTGATATCTATATAATTGTGCCAGAGCATTGTGTAAACCCCCACACCCATCACCATTGTACACAAGGCGTTCAATGGAAACCACAACAGTACTCGCGCGATTTTTTTCGTGTGAATTTTTCACTCGTTTACCCGGCCTTTTATTTTTTTCCCCAAGCTTCAAAGGAAAAATATCCAAAATTGTACGAGTGACCGGATAAGCTCCCAAGGGAAAAACTACTTTGTTTTAAAAATTTACCCTCTTAGCCCAGATTTAACATACAATTAGCAAATCGATGAGAAGCACGATGATTTTGTTTACATACAAAAATCCTACTTAAATGAGTTAGAACGTAGAAGGTTTAATTTATTCAAGGGGTAGCGAACGTTGAGTTTTTGCCCATATCCTAAACTGGAGGATTAGGATTTAATGAGCTGACGAAAACGAGTTATTTATTTAACCTAAAACAGCATAAGAATGTAAGAAAACAGCTTATTATATTTAAACAAATTGCCATTATTGTTTTCTCATTCTTTCCAAATAAAGTTCTAAAAGGTTTTGTGTATGTGACAGTTTTTTAAAAATATTTGCATGTAAATCAAATAATGACTAGATTCATGATTTTCAAATAAAAAAGAAATAGGAATAGTTATTTTAGCGTTTAGCACAAGGAGTTTTTTAATTAAATTTTAAGTCTATCAATCAAGATGACTTTTAGAAGAAAAAATGTGTAATGTTCAAAATATGGTAGCATATAGTACAAAGTGACAGCCTTAGTGGACTTGGGTCAGAGAAGCTCTTGCGCGAGCTGGCTCCCAGAGGGGTTAAACGTACAAGGATCATCCTAACCCGACTCAGAATCGGCCATACCCGATTGACATAAGGAGTTTGCGTCAATGGCCGGGTAGTTTAAAGGAACGATTTGCTCCTTCTTTTAGGGCGTGATTATCCCCTGGAGGCCGGAGATCAGTCTCAACATCAAAGGAATTTCAGCTTGGAACAAATTAATAACACAATTATAGAGGGACACCTCTGTTTGTATCATAGAAGAAAATGTATATTCTTATGAAATCGAAAACGTTATATAAAAAAAAAAAAATAAAACATAAGTGAACTGAAGATGATTCTTGGTTACAAACTAATAATTATACATAATGTAAACAATTCAGGCCTGAAGGGCAAAAACGAAAATATTGATCTTTAAAAAAAAAATAATGGAAAAAAAGGCCAAACCGAACTATAAATCAAAGTGTGTGCCTCACAACAGAAATAAATTTTATAATAAGAAAATAAAAACGATACTGATCTGTTTTGATGGGCTATGAGCTGGATTTTTTTCTATTATCGTTCTATATGCAATGCCTAGGCTAGACCGAACTCGTCTATCCTTGCCTCTATCATGGAGGGGAAAGCCAGGGCATAAATTGTTGTCATACGCCAGAGCAGCGTTTGTGTCCGGAACGCAAGGAAAGTTACTCAACGTGTCCCACTTCAAGTGTGCCATTCATGGCTCCTTATAAAGAGCGAGTAAGAATCTCACCCGGTATGAGGATTGTGCTAGAGTACGAGGGAATCTTCAGGCCCCTTGCTCCGATTTTAGGAGAAAACGAGCTAGTTTTATTATCTGTATAAAATTTCGATGACAGATATTCCGTGTTAAATATTTCGTGAGAATGTTTTCATAAACGTGAATTTGTCTGTAGTATAAGAGCGTCGAAGGAAGCATATCAAGTATCCCATCGACCCTCCGTTAAACGAGTTAGTGTGTGTACTTTCCTCCTGGTGAAAGTACAACCAAACGCCAGGGAATTTATTTAAATACATGCTTCATTAATAAATATTAACGGTTTGATGTCGATTTAAGAATAATTTATAAAAATATGAAGATGAACAATAACAAGCAACCAAACTCAATTTCAACTTCGAATTTTTAAATAAGTGAAAATTTTTTTAATTGTTCAGAAAAGTAAAAATGGGATTAACTACAACCACAAAACACGGCAGGATGTTACTCAAAATAAAAATAATAAATAGTTAAAAAACGATAAATATACGCTTTTCAATTATGCTTTATTAGTAGTATTTTCTTATATAAAAATTTGAAACTTAAAAGTGGTCGAATAATAATAGTAATATTTATTTTCGTGACTCCCTTCACATTCGGGTTTCAAAATTAATCCTTATCTTTCAAAGGGTCTTTTGAGTTTCGGACAAGTTCGTAATTAGTTAGTATACGTCCCTTACGTACGGTCAAGGGAAGAAGTTGAAAGGAGGATGTAGGACTCGTTACTAGAGGCTTCGACATGAAATAACTAATGGCACTATGGAAAAGAACTTAACTACCTAATACACAGATTAATTGCACGAGTAATGAACTACATTTTTAAGTTTAACTTATTAATTATATCTGTAATATAGTAATAAAAATAAACCTTCAAAATGATACAAAAATGACTTATTTTGATAAAAAGATTTTACTTTGTATTAAAATATTTAAAACGATTTAAACAACATTTTAATTTTATATTCATACGAGTCAATTTTCGTGTATAAATTTATGTATGGAACTGAAGAGGAGTTAACAAAAGCTGGGTGCATTAATTTGATACTGTAATTTTATGTAATTCCAGGGTAAACAAGTTAAGCTAGCCGTTTGTTTCTTTAAGCCAGCCCTGGGAACAATTTTTGTTGAATGTATGATAGCAATTTTCTTAAACTGCCTCATTTACCCTAACGAAATTCACATTACGATCCGCAAAAAAAGAAGAAAGTTTCATGTGTTGCTCATTATTAATAAACTGCTGTGAAAGTTTAATGGTGATTTTATAACTTGTTTGCGCCTTTTATGGCCTTAATAAAAAGCCGTTTAAAATTGCTTTTGTAACATTGCCTCCTTTTAACACAGTCAATGGGTTTAGTCACTTAAGAATTTCACTCGCAAACCTCAAACGACTATATAAAAAAAGCTTACACTGTAAACGCTACGATCAATATTTATGCTTACAGTCGTGGGCTATGGTAATATAACTAATGTATATGGGCTTTTGATAAAGAATTAAACACAATATACGGAAATGCCTAATTCTTGGTGTTCCTGTAAATATATCTAAAAAGATACGTCTTTCATTTGGATTATCTGAGCCAATCGCTAAATTTATTTCCAATATATGTATGAATAGTGCTTTAAAGACTTAATGTATGAATTGATTTTTTTAAACTCTGATCGGTCATTAAAAGTCATGAGGATAGGCAGCGTCAGGACCGGCTGAAGGATGGAGAGGAGGTGATGATACGTTTAATCTATATGTTGGAGCCGTTGGTGGTTTGGCTGTGGGGTTTGTATGTCAATCGATAATGCGGGAAAATAGTGGTAGGAGATATACAGATTGGACATAGGGTTAAAGGTTTGTTTTTTTTAGAGGAAACTCCGGGTGAGCTGGGAATGACCGATTCGAAGCCGGGTTGGAATAGCTTTTTCTTTTCGGAAAGTACTGAAGGAGAATTCCTTTAACTTTTTTTGCAGATATCCCGTCCACGCCCCAAGGCCTCGATGACGATTTCCTTTGTGGTAGATCGTAAGCCAATTTCCTATTACCTATTGTAGAATTTCGTTGTTTTAATTCATCTGAGACTTAGTGCTAAGTTTATCCTAATTGTGGAAACCTCAGAGATCATGATCCGACCTGAAAAAACAGATCAGGTGGATTTTTATATTACATACTAATAAACTTTAAAACAACCTAATTAATTCACCCAGAAAATAATAATGGGCAACACGAACGACTTTTTTCTAAATTTTAAAACAAACTAATTTTTTAAATTTGAACTCTTACAAACGAGGTACCAACTATTTGCCAGGCCAAAGGTAGATAGGTACTCTTCCATTTTCAGGTAATCTCCCTGGGAACTTCGACTTTTCTTCTACACTCTTTTAGGAACTCTCTTATGCTAGAATGGGCTAAATCTGATTTCTGTATCCTAAAAGCACGTTTCCATTTAACCAGGTATTGCAGTGCTGATTATGAACTCTAAATCACAAAGTTGTCACCATGAAATAAAAGCGAATTGTGACACTTGTATCTTTGTGTAGAATTTTGATATGTATTCAGTCTACTCTTCAAACGTATGATCGAATATCAAGCTCCAAGCTTTCGATGAGAAACAAACTTTCAATGTACAAAACTATGCTACAACCAATTTGGACGGCATAGAACTGCGGGTAACCGCTAAACTTCCCAATATCCAACGTCTCCCCCTTTCAATCTAATGTTCCTGGATCCGTTATAAATGCTCAGTATTATACCACCGATACGATCCTCCAGTACGTCCTTAAAATCCCAGTTATCCAAAAATTAATTACCCAAAAATTGGCGAATTAGTACCACACTAAATTCTCTCATTGCTCCAGCGGTGAAGTGAAGCGAAGTGGAGAATATTCCCATAAGTGCAACGCAACACTGTAAATCTTTATAAATATTTATGCATCCTATGCCCTCTAATTACATATTGTAGTTTTAAATTTAAAGTGTAAGATGTATCGACCACTTTTAACTCACGTATACTCTGGTTGTCGGACTTCGACCTATCTGACCATCTCTCTCCTCGCCCTGTCCTTTGTTGTCCAGTCCTGTTTGCTTCCTGTTCTTGTCCTGTACACGTCCTTTTTTGCCTCCGAATTGAGTCCGATAAACCAGCTATACATACTAATGTCAAATAGTCCCCTAACAGTTTTTTAGTGTCCGGCTTACTTTTATTTTTTCTTTACTGATCAAAAATGAATAGGGATATTTCTAATACACCTATTCTATTAATTTTAATTAAATTAACGACATATTCTTGCTAGTTGGATAAAACTAATATAAACCAAAAACAAACAAATGTTAATAGTTACTTTCAATAACGGATTTACTTAAAAATAGAAAACATGAAGATTACTCATTTTGAAAACAAACACCTTTTCTCAACTTTAATCTAGCTGTATTCCCTTTAACCATGAAAAGAAATAACCAGAAGTTCGCAATATTGTTGGAAGAATGAATTATTGAGGTTATAGGCATGTGGATATCAAGTTGGCGTTTCTGAACGCGTGGTCTCTCGGGCTTAAGTCCGTTTCCGAGGGAATGGAAATACCGACAGGAGGCCTGGTAGTAGATCCCAGCGCATTACTACGCTGAGGGAGGACAGAGAACGCTTCCTATAGTGTCCAGGTTCTAAATGAAGACCAAGATGTTCTGGCAAGGCCTTTGTCGACATAAATGATTCGTAATTGTTTGTGGAAAGTTGGCCTTATATGGTATGTCTCTTTGAGACGACCTGCAGCACCAGAGTCGCGCCCAGAAAGGAACGCCGATGTGAATAATGTTATGTCTATTGATGAGTCCCGTTTCTGTTTGTGTAGTGACGGCAAGCGCCGAAGAGTTTACCAAGAGCATGGGAAGCGTCCATGCCCTAGTTCATGCTCAATGCAGTATGGATGAGGCGGTGTCGTGGTCTGGGCTGGCATGTACACACTGGTGGACGAACTGGACCTATTGTTGAAGGCAATCACCGCAGTCCGTTATGTCCAAGACATTATCGAGGAATACATCCCTCAAACCGGGGATATCATTGGCAGGGGTTTTCGATTACTTGATGCTAATGCCATACTTCATAGGGGCAGAGTTGTTCATCAATGTTTAGAAAACCTGGGGATTTTCCGTCTGCCCTTTCCCCATTATCTCTAGACCTCAATCCTATTGAACGCGTGCGGGGTGCATGACAGTGAAGGCTTTTCGATAATCATCCACAGCCAGTTGACCTGCATCAACTGAGTGCAGCGTTGTAGCACCTATGGAGTGAAATTACTTATGTAAGTAATGACAACCAACAGTATGTTTACCAGATGCACGTAGGTTTTAGTTAACTTGGTACTGGTTAATTCGAAATGTGAGGTCTAGTAAAGGATATTTTTTCCTGGAGATCGATACAAATTTTCAGCTGATTACGCCGATAATTTTATTTTTTTATATTACTGATATATATAAGTTGAAATCCTGAACTATTATTTTTATTAATTAATGTACTTTTTTTTATACAAGGCTGTAGAAAGATTTTTAGTGTAACAACTGTTCGCACTCTCTCTCTCTCTCTCTCTCTCTCTCTCTCTCTCTCTCTCTCTCGCTCTCTTCTCTCACCTTATTTCAAAACCTTCTGAAATACGTGAGTTAATATGGACATGCTTTGCTTGGTGGACATAATTGACCATATTAATTATTACAATTAATTGTTCTTTTTATCTAAGATTTTTGGTTATGAATCACGAAAGTGGTTAGAGCAGCGGCGAATTGGGCCAAAGGTCGTGGGTTCGAACCCTCGCTGACACTAATTTTTCATCTCAATCAAAAACCTTAGATAAAAAGAATAATTATTGACATATGTTAAAATTGAACAAGTGAAAATCCAATATAGAGAAATTAATTTTGACTCGAACTCAATATCATAAGGTTTATTAAGATTTCAATCCTAAATGGTAAGAAACCTAATCAGGGGAAAAACTTTTCTGTACGAATTAGCCAGTTGACTCATTTGAAGTTTCCATCTAAAGGCTTTTTTTTTATCAAAGAACACGCCTAAATATTTGACAACACGTTACGTCTGTATGTCAACACAAGAAAGGAAAAGGCGAGGAGCTTTGTAGTCTTTTTTGTCAATCTACAAAAGTGTACAAAGACACTATTTGACAAAGAGCATTTGAAACCCACATTCATCAGCCTTAAGTGGCAAAGCGTCAATAACATTTTGTATCATCCGTCTCTCATTCTAAAGATTTTTATGTTTTGGCAAATGGGCAATTAATTATTACTCATTTATATTAAATATTGTCTAGAAAAAAAAAATCGAAATGAGAGACGCCTTTTGAAGCAGTTTAATTCGAAAGGTAAGATTTTTCGTTTGACCTGAGCTAATATACCTTCAAATAACCTCAAGGAATTTTTATTTGAAAGCGCTTTTCACATTAATATTAAAAAAAAGGAACAATATAAATATGAAAAGGCGAGGATAAAAAAAGCCCTACAAGCAATTCGGAGTTTCATCTCTGAAATAGAGATCATTCTAAATATACCGGTGGTCTATTGAGCAGGGAACGCCGCATACATTACCCTAATGTGGTGGAAAGAAAGAAATAAAGTGAGAAACATTTATCATGGTCGAGCAATAATAGCACTGCTCTTTGTACGTACGACAACAGGTTATCTTCCCGGCCATTTATAATTCCAGAAATTCAGCCCCTCCAGAAAATGACATATCTCATAAACGCAAGTAACTCAATTTGGAGGCCAGTGTGCATAGCTGTTATTACGGTAATTCCTCACCGGATGTGACAAGGTAATCCGGATTAATAACGACCGCGGGGGGATTACAACGATACCACTGAGTTGAAAACGTCTTTTTAATTAATCCTCTGAAACGTATACCAAGATGGGGGTCGGAGGACGTCAGCTAATAGTCGTGTTTAAACAGGTTTCACATCCCATTAATTAAGTCGTAGAATATTTTCAATACATTCTGATCTCAAGTGAAAATGTTGTATTTACTTTATATTAGAGGAAAACCCCACTGTTTCACTGCAATAAAAGAGTATTTTACTGCTTAGAATTTTTTTTTCTTGGCATTCAACTTAAAAACCTTTTCTCTAGTTACTCCACTTATCTGCCTCTCTAAAAACAGTATTTCATCCATGAATATACTGCATTTCTTGATAATGTTATAAATCTTAACTTTTAAATTAAAAGTTAGGGTTTGTATTTCTAACTTCTTGTTTTATTTGATGGAATAAAAATTATACAGTGCCATACAATCTACCAATTATAACCTTTTTCCCACTTAAACTGTAGCTAAATTGAAGGTGGAAGTAGAACAAATGAAATTGGCTATTTTTTGACAGTAAATAGATTATATTTTTAGATTAATTATGCAATAGAAGTGTATTGAAACCGGACATTTGTACCTAGATGAAAATTTTATCATTCGCTCTACACACAGTTACAATCATGAATGGACAACTGATTTTTAAAAAATAATCATTACAATTGACTAAAAAAATGAATATTTTTCAAATATTTCTATAGACATACATGGTGAGTGACAGATGAATAGTAAGCACTTCACGCTCATACGTCATGGTACAATAGAATACTAGAGATTAAAAAGCAAAATGTTTGGCTGATTCAACCGATTCAAAAACTATGCTACTTTTAAAACTACTATGGTGTATTTTTTTTGTTTGGAATGTAGATGGCTGTAAAACATTAGAAGGACCTGTCTTCAATCATCAGGGCTGCTGGGAATAAAATCAACTTGAACAAAATATTCTGTTTTTAAATATAACAGAAAGGGGCATAAACCATTCCTTCTCTATAGTTTTTTTTAAAACTTCCATATCCTGACAATCTTTTTACTAAATAGGTGCATTGTTATTTATAACATAACAGCACTGAATCAAGCAATGGCTGCACAAGTAAAACTACAGATACCTTTTAAAATTTAAAAGTAAAAGTTCAGTTGATTTTAAACTGATTAAAAGCTTTCCAGACTTGGTAATGTGATTTAGACTATGAGCTATAACTATTGATCACTTGTAATAGTTCAATGTTCAGTTAGGCTCATATAAAATAGGGAAAAACCTATATGTGTCAGTAGGGCGCTGGGTGTTTTACGTGGAGAAACCGAAAGGCGATAGAAAAGACATGATAAAGACTTGATTAACAGTAAACCTCTACAATGCTTATTAGGTTTGATATAAATTTCATCCCTCATCAATATAATTTTCAGTAAATACGAAAGCATAGCAGTGACTTAATGAAGGAAATACAGGCTAATTAAGGGGTATCGTAGGTTGAATCTCTTTGGAAGATTATTCTCTCTTCTTTACAGAGGAGCTCAGCCACGTAATTTCCTCTTTTCCTAAGTCTAATGTACCTATTAAAGGCTCTAACTCAGACCTCCACTGGAAATTGCCGTCTTACAAACCCCTATCTCCTGCTCTATACACTCCATGGCATAATGGCTCTCTGGTTATTAACAAAACTTTCTGCAATTATAATTATATATTGTTTGCAGTGACGGTTTCCTCTCTTAAATAGGTGGCCAACTTTTCCGATTTTCCCACCCTCGTCCGGTAAAAATTTTACTGGACGAAGGGGGATAATTTTCTCCTGAAACTTTTACGTATAATTCAAGATTTTTAATAAATACAAAATTACGCCATTAGGGTCAAAATCGTAGGAGGAAAACATAAACTCACCCCTCTTTCGGTTAAAACTTTGAAGTTTAAATGAACTCTGAAAATATTTTTATCGCAACGTTTTATTATAATCAGGGAGACAATTTAGTTTTATTGCAAAAGCATAACAACATTTCAACTTTTACCTCCAATGAAGTTTAGGCTTTTAAACAAAAGTAGGGTGTTTGTTTTTTACCTAGCTTGCCGCGATATAAGTTTCACGGGTTTCATAATTATTTATTACGACTTTGGTATTTTTGTGAAAAATCAGGTATAAGGTAATGCTTTCCAGGAGTATAATCGCATTTATCAGGACTTTGAATTCACAAGAATAAATACGAACATACATACCAAACTTAAAAACTTGGTTCCAGTTTTGGTGAGTTATTTTGGCGGAGGTTTGGGTGTCTGGCACTTCTAGAGTCTGTATTCTTTTCCTTTTGTTTTTTTTTGATCCATTCCGAGATGGAGGATTCTGTGACTGTGTTTTTCACATCGCAAGTATAGGTTCAGGGCAGATCTGTGGTCAGAATAGAACCTCTTATGGTAAGCTGCATTTTCGTTTCCTTAGTGCCCTGGTCATCATAGATATCATCAGGTTATTACATTTCCTCAGGTTTTAGAAATTTTGAATGCATTCATTGACTATTTCTCATACCGAGCAATAGCAAAGGCAACGAATAGCTCTTATAAGAAACACAAAAGGATACAGGACGATTTCAACATACGCCCTACAAGTAATGGTCGACGCACCGCCAGTAGACCTTGTCCTTAAAGAAAGGGTGGTCATCCATCAAAAAAGAAAAATGAGGCAATTGATGTACGAGCAAGCCAAAGAGAAATAACTGGTTCCGAATCATAACTGGGAAGGAGGCAGAAGAGTACTTGGGAAAAATGACAAAATCATCATGGCAAGAAAGATGGATAAACAGAAATAAAGGTAGGCGACATGTAAACTTTTCAGCGTTGAAAAGAGACAAAAAGCAAAATGACTACACTCCCACTATTGGACTATCCAAATCGTATCAGATCACGGAAACTTCGCAAGCTATCTTCATAAATATAAGAAAAGAGAAAGCCCTTTATGCTCCGTTTGCAGCACTGTAGAAGACGCAGAACATAAACTGTTCAGCTGTATCAAATTTAATGCAGAAAGAGAACGTTTGCGAAAGACTGTCACCTCAACAGAACGGCCGCCTAATCTCCAAAAGCTAGTCTGTGATATCAAATCATTCGGAGCACTAAAAGACTTTGCCTCAAATACGCTTAAATGTACAAGTCCCCATTTATTCTAATTATTACGTCCTAAATATCGTTATTATTATTATTAGAGTTTTATTACCTTTATTTATTTATTGTATAATTGTTCCTGGCTGTTTTCCTCTACTTAGTAAGAAAATTTTAGATCATATAAATAGATAGAAAATAACATCAAGGGAAAGTAAATGGGCAAGGGGAAACCAGCAAGGGAAGACCTTTTGTTTTAAGTTTTAATGAAAATATGGTCACTTCAAAAGCCGACCAGCGGCCACGCCTAAAGGAAAGATCGTTGGGAGGTATTTTATCCCATTTATTTGAAATCCCTTAGAAATACAAATTCGATTAAGTGAAAGCGTTTGTACGCCGGTTGTCGTCTTCCTAAGGTAAGGCGGGTGGTGGAAAGGGTAAAAATGACTACTTTTCATCTGACCTGTCTATACTGTAATGTGCACCGAGATGTAATTCCCTGATAAGTTCGATTGCTCAGATTTTGGGCTTCCACAGAAAATACCTGATTCTTTCGTTTTGGAGCATTTGTATACCGTATCATTTAATCTCGTCCTAATTTCATACTTTGCTTTATAGTCTGTTGAGACTTTATAGTATGTTGTGAAGTTTTCGCGTTTCAAGTAGTAAGTCCCCATTATTATGAATGAGCGTCTGGTTTAATTTATTATTGATATATGCCCACAACGTTTTGTCCCCATCCAAGCGATTGTTTTTGGTGTATAAATGAGCTTTTCCTATTCTATCGGTGTATAAATATTTCCGATAGAGGTTTAGCGGCATTAGTAATACGGTTTAACGGGGTTGTTTTCATTGCTCATTCTGAATATATCTAGCAATAATTATGTTCTAAATGAACTACATTAACAAATTGACACGTTTTTAATACTCGCATTTAAATATACACAAACCTCTAACATAACTTGCATTGTCGAATGAAACAGCGTGTATGAACATTCCAAAAGCAATTTTAATTTATTAGTTATAATTCACAATTTTTATAACAAAATTCTCTAATTTTGACCCGTTTATATAGTTATTTTTTTTATGATATATGTATTTCTTTAAAACACACAATTTATCCTGAGCGTGGTGAAAAATAGCTATGGAATATCCCACTTTTATGAAATGGCGGCCAATTTGATACAGATGCTCTTTCCTTTATTACTACAATCACCGTAGTTACTCTAATTTAACAAAAACTGTCACAATTTGGTATCAATTACAGTGTCTTTAATATCGAATATTTAAGTGCAAGGAGAAAATGATTCATTGCCAACGATGGAAATTAAGATACCGACTGATGAGCCTTCTGTTATTCTGGAAGAGACGGTTAAATTTAATCACGTAGTAAAGAACAGACCTCCTCAGCTGCAGGGCATAAAACAAATAATACCCATGCGTACATAATAACTATACATTAATTGTGTATTTCGACAACATGGGTCTTTGGCAGGCAGGTCTTTAAAGATCGGTAATATTAAGCCAAACAAAAAATATGTAGAATATGGAAAAATGTTATGCCAAAAGGGTTGAAGTGAGCGAAGTACTGTGTGTTAAGTAGATACAATTTTTTTATTGATGTCCTTTTCGTTTTTTTCTAATTTAACACATAGACCAGCAGGTTGTGCATGCCTCTTACTATTTTTCTAAAGGTTTAAATATTTGAATATGCAATGTTATTAGTAATTTTTAATAATTTCGAATGAAAATAACTTTTAAAAGGGTTTTAAGAGATTTTAATAGAGGAGGATTTTACATCATATTTTAAGCCTTTTTTCAACTTTGGTTTTGGACATTTCCTAGAGGATTTTGACTCTTCAGGTTATTCAATAGATTTGTTTTTATTCTACAATGTACCCCTAGTTTTCTTTGATGCTTCAAGTAATGATACTTGGGCTGACTATTATCTTTTTTTCTCATTTAAAATTATTTCTGGGATAATAATATGATCGTTGTATGAATATTCCATGGATCTTTCTTATGAAGAAGTCCGCAGAAATTAAAAAAAAAAGAAATATATAAATAGTCTCCCCTTGCCGGTTTTTCTTTTTACCGTTTACATCTATTAGAAAAGTTAGAAAGGGGAAAACCGACCGATTATTGATAGTTGTTTAGTATCTATTCCATTATTCCGATACGTTTTTGACACCAATATTTCTTTTGCTATTGGAATTTTGTGTTTTTAAATCGTTCGGTTAATTAAAGCGTTCACCGCGCGAATATGAGGGTGGCTAGATTTAGTGATTTAGGATGTGCGTAATCGACTAGGGGGAACAATTTGTAATTATTTAGAAGTTTGAATATTTTTTTTTTTATTTGAATCGTTGGCATTGGCATTGCGTAGAACTAAAAAGCGATTACTTGGCAAGCAATTAACGTTATCAGAATTAGAGGCTTATTAGAAGTTTTAAAGTCTGAATCATTGTTAAAATATGTGCTGAACTGAAAATGTCATGTTTTTTATGTTTCGCTTCAAATATGCCAAAAATCGTGTTTTATTATTTATTAAATTTAGTAATTACACCATACCTGGCGCATATAAATTTATACCTGGCAGGCAATTTATTTTATACCTAATGAACAATAACTAAGAAGAGATATACACAATTTGTCGAACGTCTCAGCGAGCCAATAAAGTATGATAAAGTGGTCCAGCAGGTGTGGATAATTCCCCCGTGGCCCTCATCCTAATTGCCAACCGATAGCTACAAGGCCTTTTGGAAATTTTTAACGCCTTTTTCCTTCACTACGTACCCTGCAAATGGGGGCGGCGATTCGTTTAACGAAATTGTTAAATTGCGGTATTCGACGCTCGCTAAATTTCAAAACGGTCACATACGGTTGGATCGCATCGGCTTTACAGCCGAGCGGCGTTCAAAACGGCGTGGGGTGAAACGAGGCAAAACTACCCTTGTGAAATTCAGTAATCGAATCTACCCTGTTTCAAAACATCATATAGCTTTTTGTATGGACACTTAATGCCATTAATGCCCAGTCAGTCAAAAACTGCTCTCACGATAAATTATTTCCAATAACTGCTGATGGATGGTTTCGATGTCATAATTGATAACTTTTATAACTGTAGCAATGTCAAACTGTATTATGTTTAAATGAAATTTTATGTTTGCGTTTCCATTTGTACATGTTGGTTACAGAATAAACCTGCTTATACTTAGGCAGCAGATAATAGTAAAGGAAACCGCGCAATGGAATGATCTAATTCGTGCCGTTCCTTAGAAGTTATCACAGGAGGTTCATTTAGCTTTCCCCATCCCGAATTCTATTATTTCACGTTCCATTCTCCAACGGTTCGCAATTTTTGGAAAGCATTGCATCATATTTTTGCAAAAAGTAATTTACAGAAACACTAAAAATGGGGTTTTACTCTTAAAAAAGAAAATCTTTCCGAGTAAAGAAAAATCGGATAATTTCTATATTTGATTACGCAAGTGATGCAAATTGCATTTAAACATGACAAAATAAATTCCTAAACTGCCCGATTATTAAATGTCGTTCAAAATAAATGTCCTATTGATTAACTTTAACCAAGATAGAGAGATTTGTCAAATATTTAAGTAGGAAGAGGCTGATAAATCTTTTCTAAAAATTTTAATTTTTTGAACACCAAAAGTTATATTCAGGCTAACAAAAGGTTGATTATTTTTAAAATCTAAGGAAAAAAGGTAGATAGAATTTACAAAATTATAAAAAAACTAAAAATTTCAATGTGTTTTGGTTTTAAGCATCAATTCACGGTCAAAAAATATTTATAGTAATATTATTTATTTCATGAAAGACATTAGGGAATAATCATATCACTCATCATTCAGGATCAACGACACCATATACTATATTGTTTGAAATGCAAGAAATACAGAAGAGGAATTAAACAACTTCTGACATTTAAAACATGTTTGATGGAATTCTGAGGATTACAGTCTTGAAGCCAACTGTAAGAGGAAGATTAAAAGAATCCGATCTTAAATAAAGAAAGTCAGTTGAAGGTCCCTCCTCGCCACGGAAATGGTAGGGATAGACCTGACCGATGCAGAGGAAGAAGAGGGTCACATATATTTTGAAATATTTTAACTTGTAATTAAATTCGTTGTCTGCTTACTGGAAGACGAGGATAAAAACCATGTACATCCAAGAGCGGATTTCCCAAAGTTCGGCCTGAACAATCTTTGAGGAATTCCTCATCGTGTGTAGCGGCGTTCTTCAAGCTTCGGCGAGAGGAAGATGCCGAAAAATTATTTCTTTTGATCTTGGTGCAGTTGTTGCAAGTCTTGCCCCGCTTGTTGTTTGAGAATTTGTGAATTAGTGCCTATTTCGCCTATTCTTATCTCGAGAATTTTTAATAATTGTATGAAAACCTGTGGCAAGTGTGTTCCCAACCTTACCATGATAGAAATAAAAAGGAGGCCCCGTACGCGAAACTGTTCAAAAATTGAAATCACTGTACCATTTTTTAGGAATAAAAGGAGTGACTCATGAAAGATGCATCGTGATCCATCCAAATAATTCCCAACGTGAATGATTTCCACAATTCGGGAAAAACTCCAACTCCAGTTCAGCAATTAGATTGTTGAGGGAATACACACTTCACCTAAGCCACTCTTTCCACCGTACATTTCTTTTGCGCCTTTTCTTGCAAAGAAGTACCATGACATCACACCACCCACAGCCGCTATAATATCATCATCCATTGATGCTGCGATGAAAAAAATTTAAAAAACTACGAGAACAACTAACTACGCCAGTAGCCACTAGGCTTTTACCTTAGGGTTTCTTTGAGAAAGACTTCTCTGGTGTGCGCGTGAGTTCGGTAGAGGAAATCCCGGAGGCTTTTTCCTTGAGGATTTCCTGTAGGTGTATGTACCTTTATACGCCGAGTCTATCCAGCCTCCTCGTGGGCCGCGCACACCGAGGCCCTGCACTCTCCCTTTACATCTTTGGTCTATGGCCACACCCGACAAACCTCAGAAGACTAGATTTCATTTTTTACATTCCTTGTTGAATTCATACAGAACTTCATATTCATTGCTCCTCCCGGATGATGGATTCCTACTTAAGGGACCTATAGATGCTCTCCAACGAATAAATCGTCTCCAAAAGGATTTTTTTGTAGTCCTCGAATTCGGGACATTCTATATGAGACTGGTCTTCCACTTCAACACATGCAGTCAGGTTTGGAGTTTCCCCTCAAACTAATTCTGCACTTGTACAAGACTATGTACTATCACATGAGCGTAATCACCTTGTAAAAATGCCGAGAGACCCTATACACCTGAAATCAGGGTACTTGAGGCACTAGGAGGAACCTCGTTCCATACAGTTTTCCCTCTGAGAATCTAATACGGATTTCCTCCCATTTTCCTAATCAATCCTTTTTAAAAGCTGTTTGCTATCTCGATTTGTTATTTTGTATTGACAAATAGCTTCCTAATTGTACAAATTAGTACAGCTTCCTTGGCATATGAATCGACCAATTCATTTCCTCGAATAACCGAATGCCTTCTAACCCAGGAAGGGGTGACCGATTTTCGGCAATGTAAATTACTCCTTGTATTTGAACAGTATTTCCATGGTAATTTGGTCGTATCTGAAGCAACTATTTGCGTTCTCAAAGTACACCTCACTTTTGAAAACAATTGATAAACCGCAGGATTTATACAAATACGTGCGCGTATGGCAGAAATGCTGGGAACAATCAATTAATTCGTAATTAATTTTCATTATAAATCAGAACAAAATAAATTATACTCAAAAAAATAAATAAAAGAAAGTGAGTTTTTTACTAGCTTACGAAAATGTATTTTATTTTTACAAATAAAAATTTCTGTTAATTCTTTTATTCATTCAAAGTCAAACTTTGATTTATTTTGTTTATTGTAATCAAACAATATCAGAAAAGAGGGTTAAAAGAGGGTCGTAACCGACCGGTGAAATATGCATATTTCCGAAACAACAGAGAGGATAACAGTTAAAAGCTTAACATACATACATGAAAATTTATTGGCCCCACACCTTGAGTCTGAAATTGAAATCCGGTGCTGTTTTCTTATCTATTCAATTTTTAATTTCTTCTCTTTAAGTTAAGAACATTAGTGACGGAGAATTTTAAACGCAACAATAAAACCAAACAACTTTTATAGTGTAAATTTAGTGGATTTGGGTGAAAAAAATTGTTGCCTGCAACATAATTATTTTTGAAATTTCTTCTTGATATCTGTATGATGACACGCCTGTTGTTTGGTCGTTGTCGATGATTTTAGCCTTGTTTTTCAGTACAGTATGAAATTTTGCCATTTTTCACCGGTGTATCTGAGTATCACATCTTCAACAATATAAACTTGCTACAATAATGTACAACTAAGAAACCAATATAATTAACACGACATTTGAGCTTGGTGTTGCTTACTGACAACCGGTTCAGTCTAATATGCTGTCTAACAATATTGTCCTTTAGTTTTTCAAGTTTCTTCCTTTATCTTAAGAAAATACGAATTGTGTGGTACGGAGTGTATGATTTTAACTTGTTTTTTTTTTTTTATTTATTTTTTTATTTTTTTTATTTTTTTTTTATAAAATACAATTTTGATTGCGCATGGGTTTGGCCCATGATCCCGAAAACAATCTTCACAACTTCCTATAAAGTCTCAACGGACTATAAAAGAGAGGAAGAACACAGGAGAGCATCAAATGCAATGATATTGTGTGCAGATGGCTCCAAAACCAAGGAAGGAACCGGATCAAGCGTCTGTACAAGCCCAAAACATGAGCAATTCAGTCTTTCAAGCGGAAATACATGCCATCAATGCTTGTGCCCTGGAAGATCTTATAAGAAGTTACACTGACAAAAAAAAATCCTCTAAGCATCCAAAATCTCCGAAACCTGGGGAAACAGAACGACCTGATGATGTCTTGGGTGCCAGGGCACAAGGGAATTTGGGGTAACTAGAAAGCAGACAGACTGGCCAGAGTAGGATCCGCATGACCATACAAAGGCCTCGAACCTATTCTTGGGATGACAAAAACAGATATAGAATCCTCCGTCGCAGAATGGATCCAAGCAAAACAAAATGAGAAGTGGATAAACTATAGCGGTGCTAGACATAGTAAAACTATGATCAAACAACCCTAGCCAAGACTGGCAAAAACACTGCTGCAGTTGGAGGGGGCCAAAATCAGATGAGTGGTAGGTCTGCTAACCGGTCATTGGTATCTGAGAAAACATCTACACAACATTGGTATATGCAGCGATAATCCCATTTGCAGATTATGTAATGAGAAGGAGGAAACAGCCACTCATATCTATCTTCGAATGCGAAGGAACAGCTCGGAACGCGCAGAAAAGACTTAGGAAATCAAATCGCAGCAGCAACAGTCAATGACCTGGTACTTCTGAGTAGAAGGATTGAGTCTATTGACTAAACTAAGGTATGTACAATAAGCCTAAAGGCTGCATTTCCTGGGGAATACAAACCCCGCGTCCTAGTAATTTTTCCCACAATACCATACCATGGGTTTGGGTTAAGAAATGAGTCAGGTTAAGTAGGGTTAAGAAAAAAAGTTAAAGATTTATACGGTTACATAGTCTTGATTCAATGTTTTTTTTTTTTTTTTTTTTTTTTTTTTAATAGAAAATTTAGTTTTTTCCAACTTTCTTTAAATGTTCCCTATTTAAGAAGTCAACATTAATCATCCTGCTTATAACTACGCATTTCGCTATCGAGCTAGCCGTATTTCTCTGTCAACTGCTGTCAATATTTCCCAATTAACCTAGTAAAACTTTTAGTTCATTCAGTGCGATTTCAGTTTTGTACTTATACAAAATTTATCCGTTACATCAAAATGTTGCGACATAGTCGGATTTGTTTCACCGTAATTGAAAACTTCCTTCAGAAAATTAATTAATTTAAAAACCAATAAAGAAACATAATTTCATTCCAATAACAAATCTGATTTTGTAAGTGGTTTAAAAGTTGTTTAATTTCCTATGGAAAAGTGGTCGGGGAGGAGTCGGTTGCTTTTGTTATTTATAGAGAGTAGTATCAGTTCCATTTCCCGAACCAGTGACTGATTCCCGGTCCATCACTGTCCTCTCTCTATTTCCCATCTTTGCAAAATCCACCCCTCTCACCTGGCAACGGGAGGGTTAGCTGTGACCCGCTCTTAATCAAGGTTAAGGGGAAATTACCCCACAGATCACCAACTGTCATTTCCCAACCCCAGGGCCCGATCAGGGGTATCGTAAAATACACA
The DNA here is from genome assembly GCA_039619505.1 of Cimex hemipterus. Lineage (NCBI taxonomy): Eukaryota > Metazoa > Arthropoda > Insecta > Hemiptera > Cimicidae > Cimex > Cimex hemipterus. The sequence continues at coordinate 21,204,520 of CM077104.1, read as the reverse complement.
AGTCACCTTTAACTTCGAAACAAAAAGCACAAATGGTAAATCACACTTAACTGCGTATAATTGTTATTTTTTGTGACAAAAAATACGTGAATTGGACGCTTATTTACTTTTCAAGATGATGATAAATTAATATAGACAAATATCGTCGATAGGTTCTGCTACTTTGATTATAAATTTAAGAAATAAACCTATTCCAATTATATATATGTTTTTTTAGAAAATTACCGAGACTATAAAACTTTTAGTACATACTATACATACTTAATTATGACTACGTTTAAATAATTTGTAAAATTAATGAGCTTTGCAAGGTGATATTCTTGTCATGTTTATACTGGCTTATACTCGCTGGTTTTGCCAGCACCAGTTGAACGGTGTTAAGTGTGCTTAAGTAAAAATGTGACGTGTCTTACCTAAAGTAACACATTATGAACGTAATATATTGCATAAAACGTTTAAATTTAATATATTATAAAAAATATCCCGTGTAATCATACAATCTTTTTTGAACATTTGTAATTTTTTTAACGTCATTGATCTTTGTCTTATTTTATAGCTGCCTATTTTGGTAAGACACTAAGAAATTAATAAGTGATTAAAAAATGTTGTTAATTCGAGGTTTTTTTAAAAAGACACCATTTTTTTATAAAATACACGATGTACATATCCATCATGTGGTGTATTTACAGTTTGTGGTCTATCACCTCTCGCTGGGTCTTTTTATCAAATTTTATTTTTCTAGTTATAACCAGAACGGTCTTAGTTTCAAGTTCAACAATGTTCAACATATATTGATGAGAACCGGCATAGGGTCACTTATGAGGCCTACCTTCATTCGAGGGTATGTTGGATTACTCAGACGCATTTCGGCATTGCGCCATCTTGACTGTCTGTCATAGGGTCCGTCGGTTGTTGCTAGAAATGTTTGTGGTAGGCAACGTGGTCATTGGTCGGTTAATTGTGCATTGTTAGGTTATTGTGTGAAATGGTGAAACAATATTGTGTGAAAGTGAGTTTGCATATTTATACGTTTGTATATTTATACGTTTTCAGACTTTATTTGTTTGTAGGTCTCTAGGTTTATCAGTGCAATGAGTCCTATTTGCGTGTTGTGTATTCAAACCATTCTTATTTATATTGTGTTTGTTTAGAGGTCGAAATTATTAAGTGTGCGACGTACTTTCATTTTCCGTTTTTGCCTGTAAAGTATCAGAGATGTTTTTTTAAATCGATCTCTTAATATCCTTGTTGTATGTCCAATGTATGTTCCTCGGCATTGACATGTTACTGTCTTGCGGGTCAGTTGTATCTATGTTTCATTCTAGTAGCTTACCTATGATATAATTGGTTCTTTGTTTTGTTTGTTGAATACGTTCGTTAGTCTGTAGGTGTGTATGAATGTTGTCCATTTGTTGTTTATTTGCGGTTCGTTTTATCATTGTTTTTTAAAAGTTTCAAGATGGTGCTTGTTCGTATCCGTTTTTATTACAATGTTCGTTATTGTTTGTGGTTCCTTTTTGTGATTTGCAGTGTTGGGTAGAACTGTTTCTATAATCAATTGTATCATATGCTGTGTTGCTGAAATTTTGTGTTGGATTGCGCGTTTATGATTTGCAGTGGGTTATCTGTATATAAATATGTTGTGTACATATATAAATATGTATCAAGAAGCTGCTGTTGTTGTTTTCAGGTTCTATGGTATTATAATGTTTTAGTGTATTGTGTTAATTTCCCTATTCAATTAATTAAGGTTTTAAGTTGAGATAAAAAAGTCAGTATCACGAGCCGGATTCGAACCCACGACTTTTGGCTTGATACGCCGCTACTCTACCACATGAACTATCCTGACTTCGATCCTCTCAGGCACCAACTTCTCATCTCAACCGCACCTTTTGAATTTTCCTTCCTTTTTGCCAGTTTTCAATACGAGTCCCTAATAACGTTTTCTGAAGAGGAATCGATTGTTTTGGTAACTACGTCGCCGACTTATTATTTTCCTAACGAAAAAAAAAAATAGTAATGAAATTACTCGTAACATACTTGCATTGTTTATAAAAGGAAAACGTTCATCTCAAAAACGTAAATAAAAGTAACCAATAAAAATAAAATTTTCACTGTATTACTAATAACCGAAATATATATATTCGCATATAAGGTTTGAATTTTAGTAGAAAGGGTAACATTTTTAATAATGATTAAATATTACTGCAGTTGGTTGAATTGGGTTCCACCCACCATTACACCTACATAAATTCAGCTTGCAAATTAAAACATATTACACCGTTTAGAACCAGTGTTGGTAAACACGCCCGCATAATTAAAAGCAAACAACTCTCCCTTTAAAGATTATGACAGCCGTTCATTTGAAGTTTCCAAAGCGGCGTAAACCTATCCGAAAGCGAAAAAGACACACCTGACTGGAACAGAAAGAGAGAGAGAGAGAGAGAGAGAGAGAGAAAATAGGTTTTCAATGTGTAAAGCAAAGTGTCAGCCTGTGAAAGTGAATGTTTTATTGGTGAGAGGGAAAACGGAGAGCCTAATTTACTGAGGGGCTCTATTATGGCGGGGGAGCAACCGTGTCGCTGGGTTTAGGGACTGTACAGAATTTTAGAACAATATAATTACAGAAGGGATACATGAAACGGATAAATCGACGACATGAAGGACGACCTGCCGCGGACTGAAGATACATGTCATACTCTTTTTCGACTTGTCCGAGACTACCATCAAAAATTTTTCTTACAAAACATTTACCACTATTTATAAAACAAATGAATGTTATTTTAATGTTGTAAATTATAATATGATCTACAAGGCTCACGAGAGGTTTTGCCACCTAAGGCCACGTCCAACTGCCTCAGAAAGGATCAAGGATCTTCCCAGTTTAATTTTTTTAATAGCTTTATGACGCCCACATTAGGCAGTAATGTTTGCTTGTACATAGTATATTTTTTGGGTTACAGGGGTGCGTGAGAAAAAGGTTAGCGGACGGTATGCATCGAACTCACCGTCTATGACCCGAGAGTCTAAGGTTACGGTAACTATGGAAACGAATTCTGACAAAATTTTGGTTTGACGATTTCGTCTGTACAAACAAATACGTGTTTCCTAATGAGAGTGATTACTTTGGCAGCGAAGTGCATGTCAGAACACATACGATGTCGTCAGAACTATTCGAGCGTTCGGATTTTTTCTTGCGCTCTGACATTCAATTTGGTATTGATGATTTTTGGTATTTCACCATGGAACTAAATAAACTGATTAGTATTGTTTTTGAGAATCAGTGTTTGTGGGACATGGACGACCAAAATATCACAATCGAGGTATTTCTCGGCCAACGTGGGAGAAAATTTTTCAAGAAATCAACACTAGCAATACGCCATCTTTGGTTTGTGGTAATAATTAACCATATTAATTATTCTTTTTGTTTTTAGTTGAGACGAAACATTACTGCCACGAGCGGGATTCGAACCCACGGCCTTCGTCTCAATAAGCTGTTGCTCTAACCCCTTGAAGCTATCGTGTCTTCGATCCTTTGGAACACCAATTCCTCTCACTTACAACCGTTCGTATTTTCCCTCTTTTTGCCATTTTTCAAATTTCATTGTGATTAATCTGGTCAACTATGATCACTAAAAATACATGGATTAATGTGCATTTCTGAAGTGGCTAGTAATAAGTTTGAAACTCTCCCTTCCCGTCGCTTTTGGAAAATAAGTGGTTAACACGCTTTCACCTGTTTTCTGTGCTGTTCTTTAACGGACATTCAAGAAAATAGAACTAATTACGTTAGGAGACAGCAACGTACTGACTATTAGTAAAAGCGCACAATGTAACAACCTTGTTCTGCCGAGGAATCCGGACGTACTTGTCAGAACAAAATTTCATCAGAATTTGCATCCGTAGTAGCCATAACCTAACACATTAACCGCTCGGGTACCTCTAGGTCATTCACAGACTCGTTAGCAAGGTCCGCCAGGTCCACCCATTTCAGATCCCGCGGTATATCGGTGAATTTAATTTATTTACGTACAAATAATTACTATTGTGTAAAGGAATCTTGATATGCGGTCTGTTATGGCGTGAATCATACGTCTATCCTCGAGAGTATGCAAAATCTGGTAACTTTGATTTAAATCTTATTGATATGATAATTGCAACATTGTAATAAGAACTCTGTAGATGGTCATGCCCTGGATAATGCATTTGATTATTTTTCATTTCTTCAAGTTGAGATTTCAGGGTTGTTTGGCACAAAGAAAAATTAACAATATCTTGGCAATGATGTCGACAACAAGGGTTATTTTCGTTGCATTTTTAAATTTTTATTTCGGACCGACATAGTGTGTTGTTAGCATGATTGTTTTAATCATTATAAACATTATAAGGGTCAAAGTCAATAGAACAGTCATCAGACACCAAACAAGCTGAAAATGCAAAACAATGACTTACGTTTCAAAAAACGCATTTCGGGCCAATTTCGGCAAACGGTTATTTCATGTGAAAATATATGTAAATGTTCATCACTTGTCACGATTCTTATCTGGAATTGCTTTACTTTAGATTACGCCAATACTGAACCATCTAAACTATGATAAAACGTTTTCTTATTAGAAAAAAAAATTACTTTTACTTGAAAAATATTTTTCGCTCGGTATTTTTTCATATTTTGTTATCAACGACGCCGTTTTTGTTTTTATTCTGGCGTCTTTTTGAGTTTTATATAGCAATTAAATGCTCGATTGAACAAATTTAGAACGATATTAAACTTGAAGGGAATTGTGTTTTTACATACAAGAACTTTTGTAACAGTTCAGTACGCCCTCGTATTGAGATAAAAAATCATCAAGAATATTTCGAATGATTAATAACCCTTTTAGATAAATGTGACTTTTAAATGTTTTTATTTAAACTTTCTTTGTTTTTAATCAAATAATAGCACTTACAATAATGAAATCAGACTTTTATAGAAGAGAAAAAAAATCCTACAGTGTTATATATTTATAATTATGATGATATTATGACGATAATGTATATTTAATTTTTCTGATTTTTTGTTTTGTAAGATTATTGAACTTTAATAATATTTAATTTCGACTATTTCTTTATGCTAGCAATTACAAACATATTTACTTTTATAAATACAAGAATTTCATTATAGTATGTACGGTTAGTTGCTTGGGTTTATTAATATTTGTTATTTGCGCTATCTACTGGAAATGGTGTGGGTAACGAAGGATTTGAAACTTTGAATTAATGCAGGACGGTAGTTGTTTGGTACACCAAAACTTAGTTCATACATTAATTTAATTAAGGATAATAATACATTTCTGAGAATTCCGTTGATTAGGTTGATGATCTATGTTAATGAGAGGCTGAATGAATATGGGAGATGGGAGTGAATATATTTTCCGATCCGGCAGTTCTTGGGTGTTTCATTAAACTTTCATTAGGCCATGAGGGAAAATCGTTTGTTCATTCGTAACAACGTAATAAAATAACCCGGGATTCGGTATTAGCTGGTTTTTTAAGTTAAACGTTTCATTTCTTCAGGTTCTCATCTTAATCCTCCCTCGTTTTACCTCTCCGGATTTCGAAAAGTCTAATGCTTAAATCGTTTAACGTATTATACATTTTTAAAAACTCAGGATGGAATTACTTTCATATTTCTCAGTGATATAAACGGACGAGCTTTTCACATACGTCTGTAATTTGTATACCCCGAGTAAACTTAATTTTCAAGTTTATTCAGCCCGTTTTCAAAAATATTCAGTCACAATCTAGTCTTACCGGTTTCAACGTGGATGGTGTAATAATTGTTTTATGACTAGAATTATCAGAATTAGCTCATGCAATTTTAGAAGCACTCCCTCAAGTAAATTTAAGTTTCGAAATCCCAAAATGGGAACAAATTAAAGGAGAGAGCAGGGCCTGTTAAAGATTTTGAACTATGCTCCTCTCAATGGACACATTGAAAGTTCCTTATGAACCAACACTCCATCTCAGGCATGGTACCGTCTACTACTGACAAAAATATAGTGCGTAAAAATAATTTACAATCAATAAGATTAATGCAATACAAATAATTACATTAAGAATCAAGAATACCTAAGTTTTTGTTTATTTGTTAGACCTTTTTGTAGGATTTTTTCTCTATTTTAAAAAAACGTTTTCTCAAAAAGAAAATGAAAAAACAATTATATTTTGATACCATGAAAAAATAAAGTAGATAAATATTACTTAAAACAATTATTTGACTTTAAATCAATATTTTCGCATGATAAATTTCAAAGAAAGGAAGAAGGTTTGAGTATTATATTTTCCATTAGCCAGGGCTTAAATGTAGAGAAGACCCATGATAAATATCTTCCAATTGGCTAATGTAGTCATTTAATTGACATTTAGTAATGGAGAAGAGGGCTAATGGGGATAAAGCTTTGGTCGAAAAGAAGGCAAACAACACGAATTCGAGAGCGCAATTAAAATTAACGACCTTTTCTTGTTGCCCCCTCGTTAAAGACTTCTGGAATTAAACTATCTGAATTTCTGTTTTAGTTATAAAAAATGCGGTTCTTAGAAAATTTATGAGGTGTGACAAGTGGAATTGTACTCTCACAAACGATCCGTGAAACGTTACCTAAAAACATATACAAATAACAATTTTCCCATGTCCCAAATAAAAAAGAAGAAAAAATGTTTTGCAATAACATATACATATATTCAAAGTTTAAATGTAACACACACTAAATAATAGAAACTATCAATGATGGAGTGAATGCGGTGTTCAATGCTTTTTAAAAATATAGTTCATACTCACACTAAGTTCTTTTGCAATGATCCGGATTTCGAGCCTTTTAGCTCATCATCAGGTTGAAGGACTTCTACAACCACGTCTCTCGACATGAATTGCCAAAGTGAAACCGCTCATATCTCGGCCAACGCGACGTTCCAATTAGCAGCTGATTTTTTTAATGACACTCAATTTGAACGTGCGAAACACGGAAGTTATAACACAAATAATATTATAATAATAAATACTTAATATTATTAAATTACTATAAAAATGATAAATAACAATTAAAATAATTAGTTAAATTATTAGGATGTTTTATATTATTTATGTACATATTTAAAATTAAAGTTAGATCAAAATCTGTTATATTATTGATGCATTTATCACCTTGTTCAATTTTACAATTTTTAATTTCAAATTTCTCAAACTAACCTAGTTCTATCCCTTTGTTGAAACTATGCATCGCTCAATTCAAATCTAAATACAAGAGTGTCCATAGTTTCAACAAAGGGAAAATATCAACAAGTGTTGGGTGTCGAGGTCGAAAGATAAAAACACTTTACGATACTTTTTAATATTATATTCGATTAAAAAGGCATTGGTTATGTGTAAATTTGAACCAAGGGTAATTAGAGTGGAAAATACGAATAGGACGACAACTCGATCAAATTTTATATAGATCTTCGTACCTTCATGTATGTAATATGTGTTTTTTATTGGAAAAAATGTATTTATTAGAGTAAATGACAGGGCTTATAGCCAATTACCCGTGAAATATACTCTGATACTCTGGGGTTTACAGAAAGAAGTTTGGGGTGTGATTCTATCTATAAGCATAAATGAAGGAGTTTATCACCCAATTACCCCGAGGAAAATTGAGTATTTGTATGAGTATTGGATAGAGCCCTATCAGCAGTAGGATAAAGAAAATGTAGAGTCGTTTACTGTTATATTTTAACTTGACTGGACTTACTTGGAATCTGCGCGCAAGGCTAAAAAAAGAACATAACAGACGTTATAAACTGTTGTAACCATTACTCGACAGACAATCCACAACAAAAAATTAATTAATGGTTCTCAAACCTATGTGGATTTATTGCATTCCAATCAACATTTTTGAATAATATTATTATGTACCAAACCTCACCCTACATCGAGACCTTATTATTCCATCAATCCTTTTGCACACATCCCCAATGCTCAGTCACCGATAATCCTACCCGATATCTGTAATCGGGTAATTAGGTCGTGGCCCGGAATTGGTGTGAATGTTGTTGGCTCGCACGCTCTGAACTTCGGGCGGAACTGGAGCGGGCGAAGAGGAAGAGAACATCTGCACGGTAGGAATCCACGAGTCTCCCTACGAGCATGTTCGAAGATTTTTTTCCTCTACCGGACTTTCGTTTCCTTTCTCGTCATCGGATACCTTTCATGTCTGTCTCGGAGAAGCTAAAGAGTGAGTGCTCACTTCAGACGTCTTACTGTACGTTAAAGGCCTAAATTTTATGTATATAGTTTTAGTTTAGTTAGGATAAGTACATTATTTCATTTCGTTATGTGTAAATATATTTAGCTAACAATAACATTTTATTTCTTTGTTTTTCTTTAATTTCTTTACTTAACAAATAATCAGGTCCATTGCGAAACCTCCCGTCTCACGCGGAGCTATCTCCTGGCGGCCAACCGCTGTTTCGCCCCATTCGATATTTCAAAGACTATCCGGCGACCGTACAAAATTATCTTTTAGACTGAACAAAACAGACCAGGGTTACATGTCTTAACCGCCGAGAGCCATGTGATGTCCTGGTGATGAAAAAATTGAAAAACTGGTCTTTATTCATTATAAATATCACCACTAGGTGAGTTCTCCTCACATGTTGTTTATATCAATTTCTTTCTTCCCGCAATATTACCGTAGTTCATAGAAGTGCAAGTCAATAAAAAAAAACTGAGAAACATGAAAATGAATGAGAAAGATTAAAGCTGGGAAAAGAACATTATTGTGCTTTGCAATGTAGTTTGCGCTCGCCCAAAAATTTAGTCAGCTCACTCACATCGATACTAAACCCACACGACAGATAGCCTTGCCGCTTAGTATCCTATAACGCCGTGTTTTCTTATAACTAAAATTCATCGGCCATGCGGCCTGTAGACAGCTGACATGATCGTCATATCTTTTAAAATACAATATGGATATTAAAACAATTATAAAAATTCAATGCAATATGCTGATGGCGGATGTAAATTTCTTAAACTATAAATAAAATAAGTATTATATTTACTTTAAAAAACAACAAAAAAAACATGAAAATGTTTTCTGACGTAACCAACAAATATAAAAATTGTATTTGAAATTAATTTAAGCACAATCTTGCAAAAACAATTATTAAATTATCAAAATGAAATTTTATAATATTTGAGAAGTTTATGGAAATATTCAAAGTTGAGAGTAATTTTGCTGTTAAAAAGCATTTTGATTGTGTTTTTCAAACAAAAATATTTTTTAGCCTATTTTACTAAAAATAAAGTACTACTTTACGAAATTTAAATGATTTAATGTCATCAAAACCACTTTTATCAAAATCGGCGATTCCGCGTCAGTTTCCCCCCTGTTAGTCTGAGATTGTTTTAAGCCATTATTCGATATACAATTTATAAAAAACATATTTATACATTAAATAAAGAACATAAAGATGAGGCCGTTCAACGTATGAAAATTGAGGTATTTCTGTATAAGGTACGCTGTCAAATCCACAATGGATAAAAGAAATGTGCATATGTAAATGAGTATCCATTCTAAACAACGTTGTTATTAATGTTTTCCTTCTAATAAATTATTAATTTATTCGTTTTAATATTTAATTATTTACTTTATCAACTCAGTTTATTATTGCATTATTTATAATTGTCTATACAAAGGTTATTGTGATGTTACCAATTATTCTTTCAGACGCTTGCGTGTTTTAAAAGACGATGTCAATACAAATTAATTTTTAATTCGAACCAAATGATAAATGTAATAAATTTAATTTTACCTACAAATTACTTTTTATTTGTTTTAAATTAATCCGTACACCCGACCTGATTAATGAATCGATTTAATCAGTGAAACTTTTTCTAATTTTACTATTTTATGTACAGCAATTGATTAATAGAATTTTTTATACTAATTTATGTATTAAAATGTCTTTTGTTGCATTTAATTAGTTTTCAAACGAAAAATTGTTTGTTCGATTTTTCTTTAATTATGTTAGTCAGTCTTTTCAAAGCAATAAAAATAATTAGAAGTGCTGAAACAATCTATCCTACTTTCAGAATCAAACGTTTACATTTTAGTTTATCATTTCCATTACAACGTGAATTTCACCTCTAAATGCAAGACATTTATTAAATAATACAGTTAGACAATTGTATTTCTCAAGAACAAGATATTAAAACATATGTTCTAACAAAACTCCCACGATTTCAAGATATTAATTAACCGTCTGTTTAAAGTGTTCACCATAATTAGTTCCGTTTATTGGGCATATTAAAGTAGTTAATACAACTTTATGGGACTGAAAACTAATTGGAAATGTTGCTTACTCGACGTGAGGAAGTTTAAGCAAACGAATCCTGATCATGGATCCCTAATTAAGACAGTTTTGTTTTGTTTTAAAGGATTGTATTTATACGCTATAGACGAAGCTATATATAACGGTAATATCTTGTTTGCCCTTGTCGTTTGAATAATATATCGATTCCTTCTATCCTTCCTTGAATCGATTTTATATATTAATTTAAAGAACATTGTAACATGTTTTATTGACTTTACATTTCACCTCATGAAAGGAGTTTGTGTTATCAAGCGAGTTTGTTGCAAATTGAAAGGTAAAATAAACAAATTGAACATAATTAATTGCCCGTTTTTGATTTTGTTTGACTTACAGGGCGCAGTTTGTTTGATTTGTCAAAATATTGCAGATGTTTGGAACTAATGTTTACAGCATTTGAGAACTATTGTAACTGCTAACCGGTAAATAAAAATGTCTAAATTGTTTAACATTTCTAGTTGGTACAGGACAGTAATTCTAACAAGGTTAGAAAATCTTTATATTTTGTTAAATTGTTAAGAAACCCTTAACTTCAATAGGAGAGTGTTTAAACCGAGTTTAAATTAGAACAGAAGGATCGGATTCCTTGGGGCGTTAAAGCCCGGCTAAGTTACAATACTAAATCCTTAATCCAGGTTCTTTGCAGCCGTCAAGAGGATTGTAAGGAAGTCGCGAGCATGTCAGAGATTGAGCATGTAGCCCGGGGATTTATATAGTTTGTCTTGGTTAAAGTTTTCCCTTTTCGTACTTTACTTCCCGATCGACCTGTTGTCATGTCAGCGGCGGTGATTTTTTATTCAAAAACCCCCGCTTCACTTTAGACGCGGTTGTTAATATTTTATGAGACTCTTGTTTAGAAGGTTGCCGATTCATAGTTCTCTCAGTGTTCTGCTAAAATTGCTTTTTATAATGTTCAAGAAACTTTTTAGAAGGGTGTTGACAAAATGCGGTCTCGTTCAACTTCCAGTTGGTAAAACAGTATATTGAATTAAGAAAATGTAAATCAACGTAATTTCACTGACGGAGACAACCGAATTTGGATGTCTCCGTTTGTGCAATACCGTGGGCTAAGATAAGAAATCAATTTTGATAACAACCTACGCAGAGTGCCCTTTTTTGATAGTTCGCCTGAATAACTTTTTTCACGAATGACGCTATACATTTTTTAATCTAGTTTACATTTTTACCTTCTTTTGGAGAAAAACTATACAGAGTATCACATGCCCAGTTCAATTTCGAAAATACAAATACGAGTCCATATATCCTGATACATCATTTTAAAGTATTATTTACTCTGAAAACAACGGTGCAATTGGATTTTAAATTCGTTAAAAAACAAAAGTAATGGCAAAACGAAAGTTTCATAATTATTCAGATATGATGTGATGTGGTCTGGTGTGATTGGGCACACTCAACGCGACACCCAAGAATGGCACAAGTACACAGAAGACAAACACTTTGAGCCCTGAAGATGATCTCAATAAAAGATCGAAACGTTGGAACGATAAAGAAAATATTTTTCTGCAGACTACATCACACCAGTCCGCATCTCACGATTTCTGAATAATTATCGATTAACGGTCACTAATCTCTACACGTTAAACAATTGGTTTGCAATTTAGTGTCCACTTTCATGTTCAAACTGCCTGCCTTGCGTAAAGATTTGCTCTTTTCAACCACTATTCACCGGTGCTCGGAGCAGATGGAGTCATGGGAGATTAAAGAAGTATTTTCTATCCTTTACCTTCTTCTTGTTCTTCAAATTAAGTTCCTGGTTTTTACACACTATTTTTAAATGGCTCCACAGAATATAGACAAATGGAGTCACATGGGCCAACACATCACGCTATGAGGAAGGGACGATTCATATATCGCTTCACCTAGAAAGAAATAGTGTGCGGGGCATTAATCAAACTGGAGATTTGTCTGTTTTGCAGAGGAACAAGGAACAACATCGAATAGTGCTGGTAAAACCTCCCTTAGAAAATTGAGGAACGGAGACCCTTTAAATTATTTTTGTAAAAATAAAGCCCAATTAATTTATTTCCGAGAACTAAACACCAAACCTTGATATTGATGATACACCTGATGATGATTTTCCTCTACCCACGTTGGAAAATTCTAACGGTTTAGTATACCATTAGAGAAGTGATCTTGGTTGGGTTCATCAGGCCATAGGATGTTTGGAAGAAGTAGTTTGATGTTTTCTTCAGCCTCCCAAATCGAAATTTATGCAAGGAACGTTAGACGCCTGTAATAATCAGATTCCTAAATTCCCTGGACAAGATGAGAGCGATACGACTTAAATTTTTTAGTCCGGAGTACATCTCTAATTTTATTTTTTGAAAAACTTAAAACCCTTCTTACCAGATTTTCGCGAACATACAGTAAAATACATACCTCCTCGTCGAAATTTCACTGCCGGTTTCTTGGTGATGGTTAGCAACTGATCCGAATCTCCGCATACTGCGAGCAACATGAATAAATATTTTGCGGTTTACTCAACAGCGATCAGGAATTTTCTAGGAGTACAACTCGACTGCACGACGCGCAATACCACCAATAACAATAAAGCAATCGCACATATCAACTCGCTGTTGATCGGAAAAACCTGCTTTTCGGTTCATTTTGAATGGAGTACTGAATGTAATAGGAATAATAGTAATGGAAGGTAAAATTAACTTACTTTCGGGATTTAATATTTGCTCTCATAAGGCGGCTTTGATAAAAAATGACAGAATATAATCAATGAAGTCAATTAATGTTTACTTCAGTGAAGAAGCAAATTGTTGGAATTAACAATGAAAGAATGGAAATACGTTTTTGGCAAACTTTTTGCCGTAACTTTTTCATTTTTTTGACCAGTTTAAAATCCGATTGCATAATTGTTGATAAAGTGATGTGTCAGGATTTACAGAGTCGTACTGCAGTTTTGAAATTAAACCGGGCCTGATATAACTTTATAATTGTTCTCCAAAAAAGATAAAAATTTGCAAACAGACTAAAAAATGTTAAACATATTTTTTTGATAGAATTATTAGTTCAAGAAAAATTCTGTTGGGGCTACTAAAAAGTACACCTTTTAGAATAGAATGGGAATAACAAAATTATCAATATAAGATATAGTTTTTTTTAATAAATCAATATGAAATTTTAGCAATTTGTTGGTTAGGCTGTTTTTAATGGTTCTACTTCCCTTACAAAGTGATGCGGATAGAGGCCCAATTCTAATTGAGACCTGTACTGATTAATAACCCTTGGGAATGGCCATGAATAGCCGAACCTGCTCTCTACAGCAATTTACCTTGAAGGTGTTATACAGGGTGCTCCGATGGGAACCGTTTCCATTCTGGGGGAGGGGCGCCTTATGAATTATAACATCCGAACGCCCAAACCATCTATACCGTGACATTTTTGTCGTAACTATGAGCTAGTATGCTCATAAGGACCTTCATAAAAGTTGATAGGAATAAGACCTTAGAATTGTTGTTTACTGCCCGTGATTAAAATAACAATGTTCAGTATTACCCGGTCTGACCTGATCGAAACGGCCTGTATTAGAAAATTTGCCTTTTCGAAAGTTTCTTTGCCTTGCGTGTATTAAAGGCTAAAAGTAAGTGCGATCTTCTTCATTCAAACTCAGTACGTGTTTTCTACTTTGTCGTTATTATGTCATAATTCAATACAACAGCAAACATCTAAACTTTATACCGTTTATACCAATAAAACGAGACAAATAATAGAATTTTAAAATATTAATAAAAATAAGAGGGAAAGCGAGAGTGGGATAAAATGGAAGATCGAGAGATAGAGATAGATTCATTGATTAAGCTAGTTCTTTATTAGTTTAAAAAATACATAAATATACCTTTAAATTATACACATAAAAGTGATTATGTATAAAGTCAATCGTTATAACAACCACAATATTTGAACAGTTTTTTGATACGCCGACATGGCTAGTATTTTTGCTGATACAATTAAGTTGCATGGGATGATTACATCACGAAATCGTATGTAACATCTAATTTGTAAAATAACCCTTTAACAATTATACAGCGCGGTCTGGAAATTGTTCGGAAATTAATACCGGGGTGGTTTTGTCATTTTCATTTTTGTTACATTTCATGCGTACCTTAAGACATGTAGTGTGTCGTGGCGTGACCTTAATTGCCCAAGGTTCGACTTTTATCGAAACAAATTATAGGCCTTGAAAATATTAGCTGGCCATTAAATGGGCACCAGGGTCGGCTTACTAATGACAAGTCGGCGCTAATTACTAAGTAACTACTGAGAACGCCTTTGTACAAACTATACCGTTCAATATATCTGTATATATAAAAAAAAACGTCAAAATAAATGGACATCAGCCTGTAAACAAGAAAGGTTTGTTTGGTTAAATTTAGAAAACCATGTTAACTGAGGTAATTAAAAAATAATTTTGATAACGGTGCCCAAATAGGATGAATGTCTGCTTAAAAATTACTCACTTTTATTCGTTGCTACAATTGTTTATCGTAATTAAAATTTTATTTCTTGTTCAGCAATTGAAAATAAAATTACTTCAAAAAATCGAAAAGAATGAAATGTCCCTGCATCAGGATGTGTAAGTAAGAGTGACGGTGAACAAGGTATTACTCTGTAATATGTTGACATATGATCACAAATTTTTATGATTGTGTGGTGATTTGTGACCGTTAGTAGAAATATTCAGAAATCGTGAGATGCGGTCTGGTGTGTGTAGATTTTAGAAAAACAATTTCTTTATCGTCCCAACGTTTCAAGCTTTATTTAGATCATCTTCAGGGCCTTGTGTTGTCTACAATGCACGTTGGCACGATAAAGATAATGTTTTTCTGAAACCTACATCCCACCAGACTGCATCCACGATTTTTGAATATTATTTTTATGGATGCTTTTTTGGTGACAATACGAGATTTCTTGCCTATGGGCTAATGGGAATCAACAAAATATGTTTTAAATAATTTAAATTTTGATTCCTATCGTTGTTATTCACATATTTAAAGGTAATTAAATTATATCTGTCGATTCGTATTTTTGCATAAAGCAAGACGAGAACAGAAGAACAATAATGAGTAGTAAATAAGATCGAAATATAAAAATTTACAAACACCAAAAGAGACTCACAGTAAAATAGGTTAAAAAGATTTATGGCAAAACGACCCAAAAACTCGGATTCGTTTCATGCATATTTTAAAGTCCTTAAATACGAATTTTCATCGCAATAAAATAAACATTTATTGGCAGTATTCTCTGAGAGCAACTTTTTCCCCGCTGTTGATTTACTTAAAAATGCAAAAAACCTCAGGAATTTATCCATATTCAACGTTATTTCGAATTTCAGCATTACAATTGAAAAAAAAAATGAACAAAATCTGTCCATATCTTTTATTTTATATCTCGGGTTCTAATTTATTTTTCGAGAGATCAGGGCCACGAAAGATGGTGATTTTTTGAAACTACCCATCCGACTCTTGGGAAACCTGACTTAAGTTTAGAACCTGTGCGTGTAATGTCACAAAACTTTTTAGGTGTTTGTTTATTTTATTTTTGTTTTCTTCACTTATAATGAAGAACTTTTAAAAGTTGTTGACATAGACTAAAATTATAATAATTAAGTTTTAAATGGTTTTAATGAGGTAAAGTTTGGATAAAGTCCATAGAAGTTATGGATTTTTTAGTGAACGCAAAGAAGATTGGAGAAAACATGCCTCGGGTTAATCTTGAACAAAAATGCCTAATTACTGCTGCTATGAAAATTCCAATTTAACGGCTTTAATGGGTGCTTAAAACGAATATGAATTGGCTACATCGATTTACGTTGCTAAATGTCCCTTTGTTTTTGTACTTTATCATGTATCTGGTTTCATTCAACACAATCCTCTAAGTTATTTGCTTTTCTAAGGTTTAATAAACAAAATAATGATAAATAATTTTTGAATAAATGCAAGACAAAGGCAGAAAACATTTAAAAATTGTAAATTACTTAAACTATGTAAATTACTAAATTCACTAGTTTCGTGGTCCGCTTGACCAATTAATATCTTATAATTAATTAAGGTTTTCGGTTGAGATAAAAAACGTCAATGGCATGAGTGGGATTCGAACCCACAGACTTTGGGCTAGATACGCTTACGGCTGCTCTACCACTTGAGTTCTCGCGACCTCGATACCCTCGGACACCAATTGCCCATCTCAACCCTCTTTTAAATTTTCCCTCCTTTTTGCCATTTAAATTACTTCAAATATTTTTTCTCTCGGCTTGTAAGAATTAAGAACGTGTCCAACATTGTCCGAACTATTATTATCACTAAAAGAAGTTTATATTCTAAACATTTGTGTCGCCTAGTTTTACACTATTGTCAACGTGTGTGGTGTTAAGTGACCTTCAGTTAACGACTATTTGGAGATCGTTAGATGCGGTCTGGTGTGACGAAGATTTTAGAAAAACATTTTCTTTATCGTACCAACGTTTCGATCTTTATTGATATCATCTTCAGGGCTGAAAGTGTTTATACATAGAAATCAAACACTTTGAGCCCTGAAACGATATCAATAAAGATCCCATCATTCAGATCCTACATGTATTTGTACACTTTAAACAATGCTTATATCCCAGGCCCTGAAGATGATCTCAATAAAGAGCGAAACGTTGGTACGATAAAGAAAATGTTTCTTTAAAAGTAATAATTCAGAAATCGAGAGATGCGATCTGGTGTGATTTAAAACTAATATAAACACAAACATTTACAAAATAAGATAATTTACTACTTCATCTTGATCTACAACAGCATCTGATTATGGATTTATGTAAGCTCAAATCCGCACCTATTTGAAACTAAAAGGATGCTGAGTTGAGCCTATCGCTTCTCCTACATCTCAGTCCACCAGGGATCTGATAGGTTGGCATAGTTGAACGGCCGTCAGTCACGTCATATTCAGGTAGTTCATTTTCCTGCCTACCTATAGTAATGAAACAACAGTCGTATTTTCCTGGCTTTACATTATCGAAACCAATTCTATAATTTATGCGATCGTATTGTATCCGTAGTTTTACAACCATAACCGATTCAATAATTTTTGCGACTGTAGTGTTAAGGTAGTTTTTAGGACTATTGACTGTTAGCGCCTCCAAACCGGGATTTGAAAGACGCGGGTTTATCACACCGGGAATTTAAAGGACCCCTGGACAGCTGTCAGCTGTAAAAACAAACGTGAAAATGGACGCTACAAATTTTTGAATAGAAATGATAAATGATGGTGTGAGTATGGTGTTCAATACTTTCCAAAGGATAGTTCCTACTCACAGTAAGTTGTTCTGCAACGACCGGATTTCGAGCCTCTTAGTTCATCATCAGGTTGAAGGACTTCTACAACTACGTCTCTCGAGTTATCAACGGTTTCACTTTCGCAATGCACGTCGGGAGACGTGGTTGTAGAAGTCCTTCAACCTGATGATGAGCTAAAAGTTTCGAAATCCGGATCGTTGCAGAACAACTTACTGTGAGTAGGAACTATCCTTTTGGAAAGTATCAAATTTCTGAAATCTCTCTTTTTCGTAAATCCTGACCACCCCCATCATTATATGCCCATTATCTAAACCGGCCCAGCAAAGTTTCATCCAAATAGGTGTAGTAGTTTCCGTTTTAATCATTACATACATACCTACGAAAATTCACTTATATAAATATAAAATAAGTATTTATGTGTACGTTGTAATAATAGGTGAACAATAAATCTCCTTGCATTTGTGTATAAAATCGATATTCATTTTTTGTCGATGCGTACTGTCTATCGAGTGTGATGACCACAACAGCTGTGGGACTGTTTGGAGGTTTATAGAAAGAGAAGCTTTAACCGATGATTTTACAAGCTTCCCTTGTGCATAAGATATCAGGGTTCACTTTGTAGTTCGCGCTCGGGCTTTGTGCTAAGCTTAGCCGGGACCCTTCCAGGAATTTCCCCTTTGACTACTTTATCTCAGTCGGTTGGAAAGAAATCTCGGGAATCTAGTTATCCCGGTGGGTTAGAAGGTGAAGAAAGTGCTTGCAGCAGAAAAACAAAATTATAAATAAAGAACTTCTTATCATTAAATTGTAGCACTAGAAAAATAATTTTAGTAGAAAATGTTTTTATTTGTATATAATTAAATAAATACTCATATTTACCTTTAAAAAAATGGTTTTGTCATTTTGAATTATTATAGTGAAAAATAGAATGTTAAATAGGGTTGTTGGATGTTGTAGACATAAAAAAACTAAATTGATTCAAAGCTTTATATAAAAAAGTACTTCACGGGCACATTACTTAAAATTTAAACCAAACATTTTATGTTGTTTGAATTTATGACATTAAAATACGTTGAAAGGGTTATTTAGTTACTTCAGATGGGTTTATGTCCGTGCTTGTTTGATAAAGCATATCGTAGTTTTTAAGGGAAATAAATCACACATACTGCACACAGAAAAATCGCCCGTTTCGATCTACGAGGAGGGAAAGTTTTAATTGAAAGAGCATCTGGTAATTTAAATTACCATAATCACTTGTCTAGTGCTCTGAGTCTGGATTACGTGAAGAGTTTGTGTTGTCGGGGGATCGGGGACTTAATCGTCCCCAGATAAAACTATTTAAAAGTTTTGTCCCCTCTATCGAATACCGGAAGGTGTTGTCTTTTCCCCTGCTTTTTTTGTTGTATAGAGTTCCTTAATGAGATTTAAGTTCTTAGAAATCCGTGTTTGAATGATACTGTTAAGGGACTAGGTAAAACGGTCATGTGTGCTTGATTAAAACTACTAACCTTCTTTCATTATCACTAACAGCGAATTAATTGATTGTAGATGTAGAAGTAATATTCGGGGTGTAATATACCGCTCCCTTTAAGGCGTATTGTATCCCCCGTTCGCTGCCTAAAGCACATCGGTGAATCCTATTTCATCAAGAAACTTGATTAATAGGCACGGTTTCTGTCGTTGAAGCTCTTCTATGGTCACATTGTACATTCCGCAGTTTGTTAGTAGATGCGTCTTGATGATCATGTCTCCTCTTTGCGGAATCTACGTGTAACGTCTTGGATTATTCCACTCATCTTTAAAAGTCTATTTACCTCCTGTTAAGAAACCTATTAGGATTCGCAGTTTGTCCCTGCTTCCCATGACACATAATGTAATTTTTCTTTCGAAATTTGTTAAGAGATTCTGGGTTCCTTTATTTTCTTTTTGTCCTTCTATCTGAGATACTCATTAATAGTGTGGGTTCCTATGCCACAGATTAAATGGGCATCTAAAGAAAATTGGAATAATCCAAGATGGCACATGCAGATTTTGCAAAGAAGCAGAAGAAACACCAACATATCTACTAACAAACTGTGGAGCAACGTTAGCCCGCAGGAGGAAGCGTTTTGGGATGTACAATGTGACCATAGAAGAGCTTCAACCAATAAAACCGGGCCTATTAATCAAGTTTCTTGATGAATTAGGACTCACCGATGTGCTTTAGGCAGAGAACGGAGGATGCAATAGCTCTCAAAGGGCACAGCATACGACACCCTGAAATATCACATCATCATCATTCTATGTCACAGAAGGGGTCCTGTCAGCGGTGTAGCCGCTCTTTTCCTTGCAAAGGTGTCCGTTTTCTCGTTACCATCCACTCCCATGTGCCCTGGGACCCAATAGACTTTGCTCTGTGGACCTAATATTTTTAATTTAGTTTTGCAGTTCAGCACCATCCTTGAACTAATGGTATTTGAGCTTAGTGATTTGATGGCCGCTTGGCTATCTGACATGATAGGTATGTTTTTGTTTTTGTACCCTTTATTCAGGTTGAGTTAAATACTTCTCTCTATTGCGTGAATATCAGCTAATTAAGCGATTACTCTCGTTGTTTTCAAATTGTGCCGCTTAAGGAAAGATATTCTTCTTTAAGTATGGAATTTATGGTTATGCATTGATTGGAAACGTAGCAATTAGAATCCAACAAAAAAGAAATAAGGGAGAGTTAAGAAGATGATGCCTTCCTCTGTGCGTGAATAGTGCTATGGGCCAATTTATTTTGAACAGCTTTATTTTTATTGTACTTCGTTTATATTTTCAATTGGTTTTCTTTCAATGCCAACCTTTTAAACGAAGGGTCTCATTTTTATACGCAACGCGTGAACTGTCAAAAGTTCACAATAAAAATTAATAAATCTTCCACATACACTTAAATAAATCTCTACCATATTTAAATTTACTAAAAAATGGATTTTGAAAGGGTGTAGAATTTTAACAAAATTTAGAAAAAATTGACATCCTACTTTTTTTTTATAGGAAAGGGGTGAATCATCCATACATAAAGAATTTAATTTAATCTTTTTCACAATGATTTGTAAGCTTATTTAATACAAGTGTTAATATAAATCTAATAACTGACAGGAAAATGTTCAAAAGCACAATAACTATAAAATAATTTGCATGCATGAACTAAAGATAGACGTCGTTTTCAGTTCTGTTCATTTCGCAATGTAAAAGTACGATGTTGATAATAATTAGAATAATTGGCGGCTCAGTTTTTCTTTGCATATAATTATTTACTGTTCTAGGCCCTATGTTAATCCCATCCTGGATTTGGATCAGGAAAGTTGGTGGAGCTTTCAGTCATGTATCACAGACTGGGGAAAGGGGAAGGTTTGATACGGTTTAGTACCATAATTCCGCTGTTTCCAACTTTGAGTTTCTCAAACTTGTTTCTCAATCCGTTAGGTCAGATGAAATGCGGCCAAGTGATTCAATAACAAGTTATCCTACATAAATAATTTTGCAGTTCCCTCCGTGCTCTATCTGTGTTTCAATTTACATGAAAAAATATGTAGGTAAAAATGTATTGTGTCTTTAGTGTAGTTAACATTTATTTATACACAATTTAAAAATCGTTATGAGTTTTTCGTGCATTTCATCAAAACTTTATTTCCTCGTTAAATGATGAAATGATCAAGGAAGGAATATGAATTATTCCGAATGTGAACGTTTCGGAAAAATTAATTAATTCGGGAATAGTAATTAATATTTCTTTCAACCTTTGTCTCGCACTTATTTTGGATGAGCATCAAAAACTTCCTGGGTCTACTCTGAGATACGAAAGACTGAATACCTCTACAACAAAACAGAACTCTAACCATTCAGGTTCTTTCACAAAGGTTATATCCATAATATAATCAGGAGCTCAATATCTATTAAAAAACATAATGGTTTCTTTAAGTCGTTAATATGGTCACGGATATAAATTTACAAGATGAGGAAACTAAAACAGTGGTTGGCTTGTTGTTTTACATTCTGAAACTTGATTATTGAGTACATGGAGTTTTATTATCAAATTATCTGTAGCATAAATGAAGAAAAAGCAATGATGTAACAAATCAACGATACAACGTTTCCATTTAGAAAATATACAGCAGTGGAAGGTTTTATCATATTGCCTCACCCTGTTTATATCCCTGACGCTGCCTTTTTAATAATGCATTTTCCGTAAATGGCTATTCGCAAAAGGGAAAATTCAGCAATCTATTCACTCTCATGGTAGATGAGAAAAAGAAATGCACCAAAAGTGACATGATATGTGTTTTTGTGTAGTACGTGTTAAAGGTGCTTTGCACTTTAATCTTAACATAGCGACAAACGGTGGATAAAGATGGCGATTCAGGAAGGGTTAACGTTTACCTTAATCCGGCGGGTATCGGTTGCGACGGACGAAATCACTTAAAAATATTTTTATATATTATTTCCAGACCAAATTTCATGGACTGTGCCGGGATTCGAACTTAGTACCCAGAACGAGACAAATACCTGTACAACGCCCTAAGCACTCGATCCACTGCGGTGGCTAAAGTCAGTAGTATTGATTAAAAAGAATGGTTTTATTTGTAGCCTGTACATGTTAGAACACAATATAAATGTTATCACAATATGTTTTATCTCTAAAAGTAAGGCCAGCCATGCATGCCTTAAGAAATCGCTAATACTCGCATACAGGGTGAGGGATTGAGGGATAAGGAGGTCTCGAGCCGAACGTAGATTAAGGCGACTTAATCTGGTTTCTCGGATGAGACTGTGTAGAAAGGGCTCGAACAGCAGATCGAGAGGCTGGTGTGATTTTGGAATCGAGTACGGATCAGTTCGTTGTCAAAAGCAACGTTGAGGTCGCTGTGGTTAGGGACGTAGAAAGAGCTTTGATCACTTGTCTGAGGATTTTGAATTGGTAGGATTAGAAAAGCTGGATGTTGGATGGTTTGACAGAAACCCACAATTTCACTTAGTTTTATGTAAGTTAGTTTACTATTGACGGTCTTAGAAGTCTTCGAAGTTGTCCAAGTCTTTTCCTAAGTTGTGTTAATTAGGTCTGCTTCTTAAGTCTTGCATGGGATTCCACGCCAGTGTGCTGTCCAGGCAGAGTCACTGTTTGACTTGTGGAGAACTGGAGAACAAGACTGTTGAGGTATCCTGGAGAGGATTCGCGTTAGAGGACAAAATTGCAGTGTAGGAGGTGATGATGGTATTAGGGTGAACAGGTAGGTCAACAGTATAAATGATATCAACAATGGGACTAAGCACCTCGTAGAGTATGTGTGATGTTCCTGAGCTTTAGATATATAGTATTAACTAACTAAAGTATTAAAAACCGTACTTCGCTGAATAAATCAGTTTTTATTTTTCTTAAGTAAATACAAAATTTCCAATTAATTACTGTCTTGAATGGTAAGTCTATTTGTGAAACCCCTGGTTTGGAGACCGCTGTTGTCGGCTCATAGTCAAGGGTTGGATTTCCACTGTCTCCCCAGAAAATTCTGTTTATCAACTTCCGTACACTCGGTGATATTTGCAGAAATGAAAAGAGAAAGAAACACGAATTCAGAAAGTAAAAATCTCGCCTTGACTGGCCCTGTTCACAGTCCTAAAATAATTAGTCATACTTTGTTAGATCAATGATTTTGATAAACCTTGATTTAAAATTCTCTAGTTAATCACGTAAAATTAATCCAAACTGAACAACTTTTTCACAGAAGACATTTGCACACGTAAAAAGAACAGTTTCACATCAACCTCGCCTTTGTATCCCAATTTAACTATATATTACTATTTCATTCAATGCAATTAAAAGAAAGGTACTTTATTAATTAGGATTATGTAAAATAATTATTCAGACATCGTGAGATGCGGTCCGGTGTGATGTAGGTTTCAGAAAAGAATTTTCTTTATCGTGCCAGAGAGTGCCCAAGAACACGACACGCAAGAATGGCGCAATTATACAGAAGACAAACACTTTCAGCCCTGAAGATGATCTCAATAAAATCGAAACGTAGCACGATAAAGAAATGTTTTTTTGAAACCTACGTCCCACCGGACCGCATCTCACGATATCGGAATGATTATCGATTAACGGTCACTATTCTCTACACCTTACGTAAAATGATGCAATGATGTACTCTTGCCAAAAAATAGGCGTGTACAGCCACCGAACTTCGTGTTTGATTAAACGGTATAAATAGACACAGATTAAAATAAAATAGATTATTTAATGTTAGGTCATGTATAGTCTTTTGATGTGTATAAAGTATTAAAGTGTTTTATGTTACAACAAAATTTCAATTAGAATAATCTATTCAGTAAAAGATATTAGAAACAATTAGATCACTTTAGAGAAATGTACAACCTATGGTATTTTGTTTAGTTTTGGGCTCGTCTGTGACAATACGGTTAAATTGCTTTGACTGTGTGTTCGCCGTGGATAAATTGGATATTGCCTTGGGAGCAAGGAAAAGTTGTCGCAGCCTTTCTGTGCCCGTTGTAAGAACTACTGGCCTGTATTGCCGTCGGTAATGAACAGGTAATTGCAACTGAGCAATTTATGCCTTTATCTAAGATTCACATAGTTATATTGAGCCCGTTTCGGTGCAATTAAAATTCCAATTCAACGTCGAATATTGTTCGGTAACCCTGGCTTGATTGCACTTTTATGACGAAGTAAAAACGAATTGAAATCCTTTTTTTCATCACCGATTAAAATCTATACTTGACATTAAATCAGCATAGTAAACATTTTGTTTTTATTGTTTTAATATTTTTTATATTTTGATTTAAATATTTTGTATTTTTTTGTTAAGGCTATGACATACAATGATAAATAAAGAAACTTTTGCAAATATTTAATTCTTGATTTGAATATAGGCCCAACCACCGTCATTACAACAGTACAGGAGTATCTTCATTTAACAAATAGTATTATATAAGGATAAAAAAAGAACCAGTCATAAAAATACACGAAGAACTAATTGTGAAATTTCTTCTTGGAGTCTGCGAGGCTACGTACATCAGCTTGATAGGTATGGACCATTTGTAAAATCTCTCCACTGAAGATTACAAGCTAATGCGCCTGATAGACCAAAACAGTGAGCATAAACAGAAGAAAGCGATCAGAAATTGAAAAGTTACATAATCATTTATAATTGCAATTATGAAACGCACCTCTTACAAAGTTATTACGAGCCCCACCAATGACATCACGACTTATAAAAAGTACGGAAAACAACACATTTGAAAACTTCGAAGATACACCGCAAACGCAAGGTTACTAGTTGGAATTATATTCCCGGCAGTAAAAGGAAGTTTTTTGCTAGAAACGGGGACATTATGGCATCCGTGGTAATGAGGCAGTGGACCGATGGACATAAGAAGCGACAAAGCTGGAGGATATCACATTATCAAACTGCCGAGGATGTAGGCAATACTCCTCTTAACCAAACAGTTTATGCAAGAACGAAACACACCCGGGGGACTTTCGTTTAGGTGATATATTCATATTCCCGGAAACGGGATCAAAACCATAGTCCTCTGGAATTAACAGCACAAAATAATTTTTTCTTCAATGTCCTGGACGCGCTGAAAATATTGCATCTGTGATGCATTCATGCATAAAATTAGCAGCATACCTAGTCCATACTGCGCGACTTGCGACGTACCGAACGCCCAAAGCATATAATTGTGTTCTGCCCAGAATACGAAGATGCAAGACAGAAATTATTCGACGGGATGTATAATTCTGAGAAATTTCGAGTGACCGCTTTGCTAGTAAATTTCGCTTTTTTGAAACAACGTGATATTGATGTGTGGCTTCCCAATGAATTTTCGGCAAATATGTTGTCGCAAATAAAAGAATTCTGCGACTTGGCTGTCACAGCTTGCTAGTAGTTGGTTCTACAAAACAAATTATATTGATTTGTTAAATTTCAAACATTTGAAAGTATTTTAGATTTTCTATAGTTGGTAGGGATATTGAATCTCTTTCGTAGAAAACATATCGATGGAGTTTGCTTGACCCCCCCTTTGATCAATCTAAATAAAACGAATTCTGCTACAGATGATATATGAATCTTACGTTAAAATTTAAAACCGTGTGTATATCTGACGCTAGTTCCTTTCTCAACTGCACATTTGTCAAGTTTTGCAACAAAACAATTCACCCATTTGCGAAACATTTAGAACTTAAACTTTGAATTTTATACAGTTGCTCCCTTCCAGAAGCAAATTATGACAATTCAAAAACTAGTTAATATTTATCAAAAAACAAAAACAAAAAAAAACCGAAAATAAAGAACCCAATAACTGAAAAAAAACACACACAAACTACTAGACTGAAAGGTGGTAGCAAAGATTATACAGAAACAACTCTTTAAATTAATTTAAAAAAAATTGTATTCATCCCAAAGGTTTCTCTATTTAAATATCTCGTGATTAAATGTTTTTGTTAAGAAAAGTTACAACCAATGTCTTTTTAAAAATTGTATAGGTTTCGAAGAGAAAGAAAAATGTCACGTAACATGTACACTTAATAAAAAAATAACCCAATTGGTTACAACGGTTCCTACCAAAAAATTATCCTACAATACTTTCAACTTTTCCGCACTTGTAAAAGTTAGCTACAGACCAACCACTGAAGATTGCAAAAAGCCGAATAAAACAGAACTACGAAGACGGTTGAAACTCTCATCTTTTACCTCTAGATTTGCTCCAACCATGTGTCTATTGTATTAGAAATCAACCCATCTTCCATGTCCCTCATTACAGAACGAACGATTTGGCGTATTCTCGTCTATTTGGAATTATGGAACTAAGTCAAAATTTACTAAAATTGACTTATTCTATTCAAAACCGGCAAGAATTATTGTTAATTAATCTGGCCTTTGTAAATAACTATTAATACTCTCTAAAAGAACCATACCATGGCCGTTTGGTGACTTGAGATTTTGATATTGAGGTGATCTCAGAAATGTTCGATGGGTCCAAATGTGGAGAACGGGATGGCCAGGCTAAGTAAGATGTTATATTGTTATGAGATTTTGTGAAAAAAAGTTAAAAAAGTGAAAAAAGTTCGAGGTGTCCAAATTTCTGAACGCGCTGCTCGAAGAAAATTAAATCAGTATTGACTGATGGAATTTTACCCGGTAAGTGTACCAGAATTGATCACACCACAAAGAGTTGCCCGGCCCCCATTTGCTCGAGAACACAGCCATTTGTCGTTAGACGATTGGTCTGCTGAACGTTTTACAGATGAATGTAGATTTGCCCTACGATCCCTAGATGGGCGTAAAAGGGAGTGGAGAAGGTGAAACGTGATTGTGAGCCTGTGATTTTTCCAGAGCCAACTTTTTCAACGCAGTATCTTCAACAACCTAAAATCTTAGCCTGGCCATCCCGTTCTCCAGACTTGGACCCCATCGAACATCTCTGGAATAACCTCAAAAGACGAATAAGAGCACTTCCATCACTTCCTGATACCATCCACGATCTTGAAAAGACTCTTCACGAAGAATGGGCTAACCTCCAGCAAAGAGACATTTCCAGACTGGTAGAAAGAAAGCCGTGGCGTCTCCGAGATGTAATTAAAGCAAAAGGAGTAAATACGTGATATTGAAATGTTAAAGAAAAACCAAACAAAATTAAAACAAATTTTATATGTCCGTCTTATTTTAATTTTTGTAAATATTTTTCATTTTCCTTAGCAATTTTTTTTTTTTTTTTAATTTTTAGACAGACTCAGTTATTAAACGTTAAAAACATGAAACTTATATATATATATATATATATATATAT